>JBCFYV010000001.1:36942469-37571432 GCA_039000515.1 Timema cristinae | reverse complement strand
AAGGCGGAAGGTTTAAAGATCCCTCGCGAAGAAATGGACCCGTTTCCCAACCGCAGGAGGCATCAGGTAAAGACTAGAAGGAACTTTTACTAAGTGTATTTCAATTAAAATAAAGACCTTGATAGCTCAGTGTTAAAAGCATTAGTATACTAAGTCAACGGTCCCGGATTTGATTACCATGTTCAGGTTTAATTTTTTAATTTAAAGAATATATTTAGTTGCGGCTACACCCATATTTAACAACTGTAATAGCTTGACTGTTTACTCCATTAAAATAAAGATGATTGAATAGAATAATAGACCTGTTAGTTTAACCCGCAACCTTAGAATTAGTGTGCCAATTTTCTTCAATCAAGATTATCAGTAATACCACTCTTTATCCGCTTCGATGGCCACCTAGTCTAGGGAAGCGTTTTTCAACCGGTGTGCTACGGTGATTTTAAAGTTTATGAACTATCCACTAAAAATGAAACTCCCAAAAAATATCTAATTTATCGAAAAATGATTCTAAACTGTCAACTTTATTAAAATTGAACAATAAAATATATTATTTATATTAATTTTGTTGTTATTCATTTAATTTTATAGCTAATAGATAATTTTAATATAATCGAAATTAAAAAGCCAATGTTTAGTCATTTTGAAAGTAAATATTATTTTAAAAAATCTACCAATCACACAATTTCAAATTAATTCAGCTACGTTCATAAATGATTTCTGCATCAATATATACTTTTATTTTATTTATTTTTTAAAACTGGTTGTTTCATTAAATTAATTTAGATATTTTAAAAGCTATGTAATGTCATAACTAGACATTAATTCATGTTACATAATTATAATTTATTCTTACTTTTCTCTATTCTTGGACAGTAAATACTTGAGAAAGTTCTAAAGTTCTCAAATATTTTTGAACCTTTATTTTCTTAATTATTTCTCGGTTGGTAGTGGGATTTAAAAAAAAACTGATTTGACATAATATGTCAAACAATCAACATCAAATTTCAAATATAGGCAATAATATTCTAGTGCTATATCCTACATACTGTACAAACCGCTTTGGTGGCCGCATGATCTAACGCGCTAATCTCATGTTATACTAAACTGTCAATGATGGGGAGATAATGATTCGAATCTCAGTCGATTGTACTGAGGGAGATATTTCCTAAAATCTTTGTCCACCCTTCTTTCGCTCAAATATCGGTACACTTTCTCTGAATATAACCTTTCTAATCCCTAAAACCATCAGTATAATTAGTACAAAAACGTATAAGCCCAACGTGTAGTAAGACACTATGCCAAGAAAACCAAAAAGTACGTAAAATTTTTCTTGTCATTCAAATTTATTATTTTATATTTGTTAAATTTGATTTCAGATGTTTGATTATATTTTAACGCCCTTCAATAGGTTGTTGGAGTCATGGTAGCTACTTTAGCCATGATGGTGTTCGCTCTCTATTCAGGATTGGCTCAATTACCGGAGTGGCTTTGCCCGGACTGTTCAGAAGAAGAGCTACTGCGTTTGAAATGGGAGAGACTGATGGAATCATGCATATCTAAATCTGATTGATCGTATTGTACTAACATCTATGACATTTAATAACCCCACCTGTTTATCATAAAAACACTTAATAAAAAACTTAAATATGTAATAGAGAAATCTATGATAAAATATAAATACAAAAAATAATGTACCTTCCATTTACCTTAATTTGTTCCACTATGTCGTAGCATATAATATATCTCCATAATGTAATCTGTCAAGGTAAATGGAGTGTACAGTAATAAAATCAATTAAAACAATCTACCCGCTTCGGTGGCCGCGTGGTCTAACGTGCCACTTTCGTGTTATGCTAGACTGCCATAGATGGTAAGATCGGGGTTCGATCCCAGTCGGGTGCACTGAAGGTGGTTTTCCTAAATGATTTTCCACTTTCCCTCCATGCTATTGTGATTGCATTTACTCTAAATTATGCCTTCCTAATCCCTAACCCATTAGTGTAACTAATACATAGACGTATAACACTAAAGGTTAGTAAGATGCAACACTAAAAAAATTAAAACAATTTTCTCTTAAATCTTGTGAAATTGTTGTACAAATGGTATACGTAGAAATAAATTTGAATTTAACAAACTTAAAGAAATGTCACTGTTATCGATCTGGAAAATATAATTTAAAATGAAAATGAATTTAGAGCTGCCTGTTTTACCGAGGTTTATTTCTATACAAACATTATTAATTGTTCTAGTGAATCACGGAATAAGAAGGTTAAATTTAGAGGAAGTGTATTCACCCTTTGGTGAAGGTAGAGTGGATATCAATTTATGAAGAAAGAAAAATGGGTGTGTGTACTTATGTACGCGCGTGAGAAGTTATACTTCTTTGGCATCATTAAATAAGATTTATTGTAGAGAATTAGATATTAGAAATTAATAATAAATATTTAAAATTGAAAATTAATAATTTAATAATATATATATAATTATTAAAAATAAAATTTAGAAAATTATAAATATATATGACATAATTTGTACTAAATATTATAAGATTCTTAATTTTAAATATTTATTATTGATTATTTAATATTTTAAAAGTAAATGAATAAATTTAATAAAAAATGGGTGTGTGTACTTATGTACGCGCGCGAGAAGTTATACTTCTTTGGCATCATTAAAAAATAGGTTTTAATTGCATGCAAATAATTAATTACAATAAAATGATAATATTTAGTATTAATTATGTTGAATAATAATATTTTAATTTATATCAATAAATAATACATACGAATAGTTAACCTCAATTATATTGGAGCACTTGAAAAAGTCTATAAGCACAATTTTTTTTCACTAATATTTACGAATAATAAATAGTATTAATCAAAATATTCAATTTAAATCACTACTGAATATAATTTACTAGCACATATATAATTCGCACTTGTATGAAACTAAAACACGTGTTGTGAATGTAGAAACTAGAAACATGTGGATAAATATTATATATATGAAAACAGTGATCAGAGGCGACGAGCGTACCATATAGAAAGGAATAACATAGTATACATTTCTCTATGAGCGTACCAACATGCGCGACTAACAGAGGTTCTATTTCTATTTGTTGGTAGCTTCTTTTTTTTTCGAGATTTAGTGAGCGGTTTACCTTCAACCTGTTACTTTTGTGTTACAGTGATGCGCGTGCATATTAAAATTTCACTCTCATCACTTTTTCATAACGCGCCTAAAGAAGTATAACTTCAATAAATTCAAAAAGTGAATTTAAGTTTATTCATTTTTTAAATATTTATTATTTTCTTAATTTAATATTCACTTTTCATTTTTATCAAAAAGTTTTCTTTAAATTTGTTCATTTATTTTTATAAATATTTATTATTTATTCAATTTAATAATAAATATTAAAAATTAATATTTTAATTTGATGTTCGATTTAAATTTTTATCACAAATTTTTTATTAAATGTTTTATTAATTTTATTTCTTTATTTTGTAAATATAAAATCACCAATAATAAATATATAACAATAATAATTTAATAATATTTAGTATTATGTTAAATAATAATATTTGAATTTATATCAATAAATAATACATACGGATAGTTAACCTCAATTATATTGGAGCACTTGAAAAAGTCTATAAGCACAATTTTTTTCACTAATATTTACGAATAGTAAATAATATTAATCAAAATATTCAATTTAAATCACTACTGAATATAATTTATTAGCACATATATAATTCACACTTGTATGAAACTAAAACACGTGTTGTGAATGTAGAAACTAGAAACATGTGGATAAATATTATATATATGAAAACAGTGATCAGAGGCGACGAGCGTACCAACATGCGCGACTAGCAGTTGGTAGCTTTTTTTTTTCGAGACTTAATGAGCGGTTTAGCTTCAACCTGTTACTTTTGTGTTACAGTGATGCGCGCGCATCTTAAAATTTCACTCTCATCATTTTTTTCATAACGCGCTTAAAGAAGTATAACTTCAAAAACACCCGGCCGGGTTTTCGATCCCCGATCTTTCCGTCATCGGCAGTCTAGTCTATTGCCAGAATGACGCCTTAAACCATGCGGCCACCGAAGCGGGTATCTCTCCGTTAATAATGGCGTGATATACAAGTTATTTGAAAATAAAAGTGTTATCCGCTCTTTAAGGTATTATCACGGTTTCTATACGCTGCCATTAATCGTATAAGTGGTTCATATCAATCCTTGAATTTAATTTAACAGAAGTTATTTGTAATATAATTACGACAAACAGACCTAAAACTAACAAAAATTTATGAACCCCATAGTTATGTATGTTTATATAAAGTCCATTAAGTTAGTCCATTAAGTTGGTTTATTGATAAAAATGATAAAATTTATACTCATCGAAGCAAAGAAATATAAAACTGTTTTTAAATCAGAACTATAATAATATTTTAAGCTACCAGTATACAAAAAGGTAAATCTTAACATTAATTAAAACATAGTAATAAGTTTTCCCATTATGTTTCTTGTTCTTATTAATCTCCATGAAAAGACATGAAGTTTATATTTTTAAATGAAGAAAGGTATTTAAATCTTTGAGTGATATCTTTAAGAACGCAAAACACCAAATTAATATGCTTTGTCCGCTCTGAAAGTAATTCAGTCGGTTCCAGCACCAATGACGTGGCAGAGGTTTTAACCACTCACCTAACCCTGAGGTTCTAAATCCATACCCAGCTTCCCTGACCTCTTCTTGGCTTAGATTATATTCCCGGGTGTAGTTTTCGATTAAGGCCAAGTAAAGACCATTATGAAAGAAACACCCCTACCGACATTGATGGACGTACGTACAAAAACATCAGTCTCAGCTAGTCTTGCTTTAGATTACGATAAAGTCGGTGTTCGAATCCTGGCTAATCTCACTGAGAGGTGATCCTCCTCAAATATTTCTCCCTCTCCCTTCATATATATGTAGGTCTATTTTCTCTAATTTCCTTATCTTTCGTCTAATTAAAACCTCCTCTTACCCGCATCGGTTTTCGAATGCTTCAAGGCGTCATACTCTGCAACAGACTGGAATAATGGTGATGTAAGAACGGGGATCAAATCCCGGTTGGTTGTACCGATGTTTTTTTCTAAATATTTTTACACCATGCCTCCGCTCAAATGTGAATTAATTCCCTATAAATTCTAAATTACTCATCGTTAACACATTAGCGTAATTTGCATAATCATCTAATCCAAACGGGTAGTGAGAAGCAATGACAAAAAAAAAAACACTTCACATCACTTATCTCATGTCTTTTACCCAACCTCACAAACCTTGCGCACACACCTTGAGTCTGGTATAAAAATGTTCCATTCTAAAGTTATAAGATAAAATATTTCTAAACTATGAATGGTAGTATATGATATTTAACAAAAATGAAAATATAGTTTTTTTCCATTACGTTGTTTTGAATATTTTCTCGTTTATAATTTAATTTTAAATTGACAAGTGCACTCATCAAAATTCCAGCTGCGTAGAGTATGTGGCTTTGTCCTTGAAGTGTACCATAGCCACGATAGATAATATTTCGCTTTAAACGTGTTTGTGTTTCGATTTTAAGAGCACTCCATTTAATATGAAGGGTGTGTTGAACTCGTACGACTCTTTGTGTGTGATGCCGTTTGGAGAGTGAACCCCAGGTTAGCCGACTGTCAAGTACTCGAAAGTCTCTTTTGGGTCTCCATAGTTGTTTGGGGGTGGTTGTGTTGGTTTGATTGTTGACATGAGAGTCGCAGGTACAGTACAATCTGGGTCAGGGTGGGAGTGTAAGCAACGTGGGATAAGGTAAGTGTTTTTTTTTTGCAGTTTTTTTTTTAAAACATATTTTTTGGACAAAATATTTACCTAGCGGAAACATAGAGTGTAATTTTCTTCACATGGTGATAGCAACAGTTATTATACCTGTCAAGGTCTGAAATTTTATGACATTTTTTTTCTTCATTTTAATAGTTTCTCATTTAATGCCGTTATGCTCTTGACAGATATGTAAGAACTGTGGATATCACCATTTGAAGAAAATTAAATTTAGCAAAAAAAGTTTTGATATCAAAACTGTAAAAATATTCATCTTTTCTCGCGTCCCCTTCATTCCTGACCTAAACTAAAACATCATGTCGAATAAAAATAAATGTACTAGTCAAGTAGAAAATTGTATAATCAATGCAATGCATATAGTCTAAACGTCATAGGACATTTTAAATAAATACTTTTTTATGTATTCATAAGCCAAATCTCTTTTTCTTCAATCCTTCCCTTCTGAAAGTTATTATAATTTTTATAGCTGTTGTATAAATATAATGACGTTTTCTCAATAGTTTATATTCTTTCTCTTTCCGCGTAAAAGTGGGTACACTTCTTCTTAATTCAAACTTTTCGTCCATGACACATTAGTGTTATTATTATTATTATTATTATTATTATTATTATTATTATTATTATTATTATTATTAGCACCACGTCTTACTACTTGTTCGGGTTGTACGCACTTACGTTAATGTAAAATGGTAGTGTGAGTGCGAGATGTAATTGAGGACCTACAGTTTAAGGTGGGATCTGAACCACGGTAAAGGCCTGGAATTTCACACAATCACAAGTTGTGATTAATACACGTCTTTTCAGAGGTGAAGGAAGGGTTTGGCAATCAGATAAATCTGTGCCGGGACCTAGGATTGAACCCTGGACCTCCATCACATAAGTCTGACACCTTACCCCTAGACCGCCAGGTCACCTATCAGTGTAATTATTACATATGCTTTCTAACACGATGTGACAAAGAAAACCATCCCCTTTTAATTATAATCCCTATTTACAATCATCCATACGTCACTATTCCAACAATATTACTACTTCTAAATGGTATCACCTCTTTGGCGTGTATTGGAAAGGTTCTTTTGTTTTGTTATTGGCGTGGGGTTGAAAAGAAGTGATATTAATGCCGGGATGTAAAAACTTTACAATCATTAGAAAAGAAAAAAAAAAAGACTTGTTATACTACTTATTACCAGTTTAAGATTATGAAAGGATGTACACCAGGATCTTGATTACTACTTGAAGAGTTTTGTGAGGACATGCATATCCTTCAGTAAACATAAAGAGATATGTACATATGATCGAGTTCTCGACTACAGATGGTCTAGGGTGAGAAGTTTCAATTTTCTTATATTATTGCGGGACTGAGGATGGTTTTAATAAAAAAAAGGTAAATAATAGGTGGCTGTGAGCAGTGTGGCTATTTTGTTTGACTCAAAGAAGTCTAATTGTGTTAAGGGTAAATAATAAACTTTCTGTGCCATAATTTTGTACGTGGTTGGACTTAGGTATATATGTTGGTTTTATTTTGCCTTTGAAAATGTAAGGAAAAAGGTCTTTTTTTTATTTTGTTATCGAATGATTTAAATTGGATTAAGATTGTGATATAATAATTATAGCTTTGACAACAAAACAAATGTTATATAAATATGTTAACCTAGATATGTGATTTACCGGAGCTCCGCAGGCAGGTTAAGTATAAGTGCCTATCTAAATCCACAGGTCCCGAGATTATATTAAATTAAAATAAGTTTTTTTTTCCCCTTGTTTTTTTCATAGTGGCGCCTTAACGCGGGGCTTTTCGATAAGGTTAGGATAGAGCAACTTAGTATTTTCAAATGTGGTTTAGGTTATGAGCCAGGAAGGGTATTTTCTTAGAAGTAGGGACAGAGGACAGTCTAAGATAAACATTAGGTATGAGGCTGAGGTTTTACCCACAATAATGGATGGACAATCAATTGATGTAGGGTTGGAGGGTGATGCTGCTACCACAACACCACAGCAGGAAAAGGTAGTTAGGGACCAAGTAGTGGTTGAGGATTTGAGCGACGACTCATCCCAAACTTATTTTGAGGGTCCGTCACCAGACGGGGACAAAATCCCTCCTTTCCCTATGGAAGTTCCCCATAGTACCCCTTCGTTGGACCTTATGGCGGGTATCCAACAGTTGTTAATGGAGATGAGGGAAGGGCAGTTAGTCCTCGAGAGAAAGCTCGTTTCTACTCAGGAGGAAACCCGCAGTGAGATTATGCGTCACATCGGTTCATTAACGGTCAGTATGAGGGAAGAGTTTTCAGCGGCAATAGGCAAGACCAGGGCCGACTTTGAGGTTAGAGTTGAGGCCACTGAAGAGCGGTTCAGGCAGGAGCTGGCCAGTGTTAAGAAAGAGATCCTAGAGTCAAGGGATGAGCTTAGCCTGACCTTGGAGTCAAACCAAAGGTTGATTGCACAGAAGCAAGAACAGCAGGTCGCACAGCTAGAGGAAGGATTGAATAGACTAAGCCTAGAGGTGCGCACAGGAAACGAGAGTCAGACAAATACACTGGGGATTCTGAACTCTACTGTTGGCTCACTGAAGGACAAGAACCGGGATTTAGCCAAAACCCAGGTGGTGTTGGATCAGAGGTTGACTGATACAGCCGAGGAGGTAAAAATGGTAAAGAACCAGCTTGAGGGATTGTCAGACCAGGTCAGGTTAGGAGGGCTGGGCGACTTAAGCCCATTTTCTTCATCTTTGTGTACCCTTTTAGGAGACCGGGCTCTTGGGGATAGACTCCCTAAATTCAATCGCAGGAGTGGGCAGGATCCCGTTAGCCACCTCAACACTCTGGAGGAACTTTTTGAAGGGCGTCGACTAAATGATAAGAAAAAAATAAGGTTAGGGGGCAGTTCCCTCACTGGTGACGCTTTGCCTTGGTGGTGGGTAGTGCGCGAAAGCATCACAGGCTGGGAGGAGTTTTCGAACCCGATTCCTAGCCATGTTTTGGAGTGTGGAGATCCAGGGCCAAATGAGGGCTAAATTACATGCGTCAAGGTACCATGAGAACGGAGGTACTCTGGAGGGTTACCTTGCCGACATGTATAGTAAAAGTAGGAATTTCGAGTCGAACATCAGTGACTCTGAGTTGATATATATGGTCACGCATCAACTACCCATACGGTACCGCGAGATGTTGGTAGGGATTACCTACAACACTTTGGAGGAGTTTAGGGCCGGACTGCAGCGCTTGGACGCTTTGGAACAGGATAGGCGTAGGGACAAAGTAGGACAGTTTAGTTCCCCACTTCATAGGAGGCCGAACGTGGAACAGCGGGTAGGACCTACTCCACAGTTTCAACTGGGAGCACGTCCACAGGAAGCGTGGAGGAGAGATAGACCTCCTCGCGACCATTCAGGCCGTAGTTTAGTTTGGGTGCCCAGACAGAGCACCAATATCCTGGTAGAGGTCGGGAAAACTCCCATCATAACCTTGAGGTAAGAGACAAAAGGTCAGTCAACGGACCTTTTCCCCACCCTAGAAACCACCCTTATGGGGACAACGACAGGGACTTTAGGTCTAGGAGTAACTCCCATACCCCATTTCAACCGTCCCAGACGAACCCTCAACATAGGGTACCAGCTAACATAGGTCCAGTTTATCAAGGGCAAGCAACCCGTGGTTCTATTCATCATCATCCTCAACCAGTTGATGTAAATGTAATTGTCAAAGAGGGAAACTGTTGACCTGCGATGTAGGCAGCCCAGACCGGTCGCAGGTTCCACACACTCTGGGAGCATTTTTAGTAGGTCAAGAAAAGGTCAACACACTTGGTGTAGATCTTAGGGAAGAGTTATTTAATGAAAAGGAAGAAATGGAGATGTCAGGAAATCCGACGTTTCCCGAGCTTATGTCAGAAGTTGAAGGATTATCTCTGAGTTGTCTATTAAATTCAAGAGCACCATAGGACAAGATCGGTTAAATTCGCTGGCTGTTTGTTCTATACTTAAGGATGTAAATGTTGAATTTCTAAACTTCAACAACAGAGTCATCGATGTGTTTGTCAGTCAGAAGAACAGAAGTAGCCAACTTTTGTACAAATAATTAAATAGTATCATCACTTGACTTCAAATTTGAGCATGGGAAGACAATATTTATATCAATATCTTTAAAAAAAAACGATAAAAGACTTGTATTAGTAAAACATTCAATTATTTTAAAAGCAAATTAAATGTTAAAATTAAGGGCTGGTCAACCCTTTCGTGAGCCATCTCTCCGGGAAATGCGGTAAATGGCTCTACGAGTTGCCAGCACTTCATGGGTGGTGGCCTGGAAATACAACAATGTGGATTACAATTGATTATGTCTAAAGCCGGCTACACAATTAAAACACTTAAAACTACAAAAAAAAAATAAGAAGAATTTAGAAACTCTAGGAAAGATTGGTGAACGATTCCCAGCATCCAACAAATAGCCTGCGGCATTTTTTTCTCAAGGTTGGAAGGTACACACCGTATTATACAAGTCAGGTATCAATCTAAGGAAAGATAAGAAAGATAAAACAAAAGTGTGGAGAAATTTTTTTTTTGTATTGTGGAAAGGGTAATTTATCCCACAATTATTACTTAAGAATTATAATGGATAATTTCGACAATCAGTAATAGATTATTTGTTATTGTTAAAGTATCTACGTCAAAGAAGTTAAGAAATACCCCATGTGAAGAGAAGATGCATCCCGAAGACCTACACGATAAGAATGTGCCTACAAAATGAGAGAGAGAAAATCCTGTGAGTATTTAAAATATATGTATAATGGTTATAACCAGCGTCAACATTAAGGCTAGTCCCTCTGTGCCGGTAGCTGTTAGACTGGGCAGACTTGTGATAGTCACATGAATATTAAAACTTGTGAAAGGGCAGGAACCCACACAACTTTTATTGGAAATGAATAGCATCGAGAATTATTAAATGTTTTATGGTGAAACTTTGAAGGTTATTTATTTATTTTTGTATATGTCAGAAGAAAATATAGTTAGAGGAAGAGAGAAGAGAATGGGATTTTCTGAGAGTAACGTAACATCACAACCAAGGTCATTCTTTGTTCATGTATGGGAAGCAGACAAGTAACATGACGAGGTCTAAGAAGTTTAAGCATTTTCAGTTTAATTATAATGAAGTTATTTTAAGAAAAAGAAGTTAAATCCATGAACTTTATCTGCAATTGTTACCCTATGATAGGGCTTGTGTGTTTACAAGTATGTACTGTATACTTGAGATGTGTAGCCCCAACAGCTGAGAAGAGACGCACCGGAACTTTTGATTTCACCAATTAGTCGCCATAAGCAGGCCCCAGAAAGTGTGGTACCTGATTTCCGTCATTACGCTCCTTGCAGTCAGGAACGAGGGAAGTTATTTCCATTATCTTATAACAGACAACATTGTGTAAATGTCCTTTTTATTATTTCGCTTAGTATTTATTTTAAAACACCCTATGAAGTTATAAATTATTCATACGTGTAGCACCTTATGATAAGTGCTTGATATTTATGTGAAAATGGCCCAGTATTTCCATGGTAGGCTTATACTTATGATAGGGCACGTTATAACATTTTGTATGTCTATTTCTAAACAACCTATAATTTCATTGAATAGTTATGTCAAACTACTATATTATTTAATATATTGTGTCATTGTAGTCTATGTTTATCTCAGGGTTTGAAAAAGATTTTTTTTCTTCATATAATCAACTAATGTTTGTAATTATTATTTTTAACTTGTTTAATTTTCTCATATGGTGTATGTAAATCACCTGGCAGAGGATTGTTATGATAATCTCACTTTAAGAAGTTGAATTTCATATTATGAGAGTCAGCATTCGCGACCAGTGGTGTAATAAGAAGCCTAGGGGGCTGTAGGTACCCAAACAGTTAGGGTGAGTTTAGTGGATAAATTTAAGATGATTGAGGCACAGTACATTTCAGGAAACACCAATTTGGCATGAGTTCACGAGTTGTTGTTTTTTTTGTTTGGAACAATTGTCCCAAAAGTTGCAAGAGGAGAGTCTCATATTGTAACACGACTATGTTTCTATCTAACCTTTGACATCCACTTAGCTATTTAATATTTAAGAATTTTGGTTTAGTTAAAGAGTGTGTAAACTAATAATTTTAATATGTCCAGTCTATTGCTAAAGTGTGGTTTTGTTTCAATGTAATGAGGGTAGTTTTGTTTTGTGTTAGTAATTTTATTGTATGTAGGTCTAGAGAATGCTAACAGCTTATACTATATAAGGCAAGCATTAGCCATGTAACATATTTGTGTAAATGTTTGTAAAAAAAAAAAGTTATGTAAAACCCAAGGTAGTAGACAAATGTTTCACCTGGAGGACAACTAGAGTGCCATTTGAATTTGCTCAAATAGCTGGTGTAGTGCGGTTGAAACCCAGGAGCAGGTGTTTTAATTTGTCGCTTTGGTTGCGAGGACACCGACATAAGTCAAGTGCGCGTCTTCAAAACCTATAAACCAATATGTAAAGGGTTAAATGAATGTACATTTCCAAGCAACCTTACCTGCAAGGATCTCAACGGTGCCAAGTTTAGAAGAAAGGAAAAGTCGTTAGACAATGGACCTTAACTCCTACCACTTTAAGTGCACCAATGGCTGGTAATGTTCCAGTAGCAGTTTTCAATACTAAAACTAACTTCTGAAACATTAGGGGCAAATCTGTGACAAAGAAAACCATCCCCTTTTAATTATAATCCCTATTTACAATCATCCATACGTCACTATTCCAACAATATTACTACTTCTAAATGGTATCACCTCTTTGGCGTGTATTGGAAAGGTTCTTTTGTTTTGTTATTGGCGTGGGGTTGAAAAGAAGTGATATTAATGCCGGGATGTAAAAACTTTACAATCATTAGAAAAGAAAAAAAAAAAAGACTTGTTATACTACTTATTACCAGTTTAAGATTATGAAAGGATGTACACCAGGATCTTGATTACTACTTGAAGAGTTTTGTGAGGACATGCATATCCTTCAGTAAACATAAAGAGATATGTACATATGATCGAGTTCTCGACTACAGATGGTCTAGGGTGAGAAGTTTCAATTTTCTTATATTATTGCGGGACTGAGGATGGTTTTAATAAAAAAAAGGTAAATAATAGGTGGCTGTGAGCAGTGTGGCTATTTTGTTTGACTCAAAGAAGTCTAATTGTGTTAAGGGTAAATAATAAACTTTCTGTGCCATAATTTTGTACGTGGTTGGACTTAGGTATATATGTTGGTTTTATTTTGCCTTTGAAAATGTAAGGAAAAAGGTCTTTTTTTTATTTTGTTATCGAATGATTTAAATTGGATTAAGATTGTGATATAATAATTATAGCTTTGACAACAAAACAAATGTTATATAAATATGTTAACCTAGATATGTGATTTACCGGAGCTCCGCAGGCAGGTTAAGTATAAGTGCCTATCTAAATCCACAGGTCCCGAGATTATATTAAATTAAAATAAGTTTTTTTTCCCCTTGTTTTTTTCATAACGATGTGGTCGAAACTACATTTGTTTCAATGTGATTCTATTGAAAAGAATCGTTCATTTTCAGTTGATTTAAATTTTTCGCAGTGAATTGTGCAGATTGTATTTACACTGGTATATTTTAACTGGCGAAGAATTAATTACTTTTTTTATCAAGTCAATATTTTTAAAGAATGAATTTTTAATTTTGTATTAGTAAAAATAATGGGTGGAATGGAAACCGCTATGAAATAGTGTTAGTTGGAGTTAAACCTGACAGCAATGTTCCAAATCAACTATGTTAAAGTCTGGTCAAATGATCATAAAATATAATCTATAAAAATAAATCTAAAATAGTTTTCAAAACGTTTCTATTTTATAACTCTCCATGTAATGTTGATAACTGATAGTATATTATCTTCTCAACTCTCACTTTATTTCATTATAATAGTTAATTTATGGCTTTATTCAATCACTAGCCCCCTTCCCCGTAAAAAATATTGTAAAGAATCCTGTAAAACAAAGCTTCAAATCATTCATCATGTCAATATAAAAACAAAACTATTTTTACTTATTTTTTTGAAAATACAGTCTTACCATCACTGTATAGCCCCCTCCCTCTTTTTTATCCATCCTCCTATTTTCATCTCATTCCTCTTTACTCAGCCCTACCCCGTTGCCCCCTTCACCATTACCACTTTCCCTTCAACAACTTTTTTTGTTTCCAACGATAATATAATATACTATCGACATTGTTATGAGGAATAAATTAAATTTTCAAAATAAAATATAGCCTATGTTACTCGCTGATAATGTAGCTTTATTTTGGTGAAAGAATTTTTAAAATCGGTCCAGTAGTTTTTGAGTTTATCCATTGCAAACAAAAAAACAAAGAAACATCTTTCCTCTTTAAAATATTAGTATAGATGACCACTTATTTTATAAACAAATCTTAAATTTCTACATCATTTACTGTTTCCAATCTGTGGCCTGGATCAGTTTTTCTCAAGCCATATATTTTCCCACTACAAGCTGGCTAGGCCTGTCATAGCCTCATATGTCTTATAATTTAACCTAATATTAGAACAGACACAACATCCATTCTCCGGCCGTTAATTTAACATTATGAGAGGGTAAACCCACATTTCACGATTTATACATTTTTCAACCGTGCCAGGAATCGAACCCAGGACCCCTATATTAGTAGACAAACACACTACATATAGGGCTAAGTTGTTGAATGCAGATCTTAAATGTTTTCTTTTAAATTTATTTTTAATTAATTCACTAAAAACAAATAATAGTAAATAAATTCTAAGGTGTTAGTATTAGGAGAAAACTTGGAGAAAACGGACCCTCATATTCATAGAGAAGAGATGAACAATTATGGTGATTAGAACATGTGTAGATACAACCCGTTCAAGATTAGAACTTTGACCTACTCCTTAACGGAAATCTAGTATGTATATTAAAACTTCACGTCTTGACCCATGTGACCACAATATAATATGATTAGTAGTGAACAACATAACAAGAACATTAATTGTTAAACTAGTGTCTAATTAAATTTATTATATTAGAGGTGTTCAAATTGGGGTAAGCATACCCCTGGGGTACACAATTATATATTATGGGTACGTAATATTGTATCAATATAAAAATTATATTAATATAATATAAATACATTTTATACATGAATATCATTAGTTTGTATAGTATTTTATTCATTTTAGATGTAATATTATTATATCTTGCATTTTGCACCAACATCTTTGGGGTACACAGTTGAAGAGAAATTATATCTGGGGTACGCTAACAAAACATGTTGATACTGTGTTATACATATATTACTTTGACTAATTTTTGATGGATTTTGACAACTCGGATATTATTCATCACATTTATATTTAAATCATCATGTAAAAACAATTAAAATAAAAAATTCTTATTGTCAATTATTTGAGCCCTTTTAAATCTGTAACTTCCATGTAATGGAATGTATTCCACTAAAAACTTTTATAATATTTGAATAAACTTTACATACGCCCTTACGTGTTTCTATTTATAAATGTTTATAAATATGGCATGAAAAATGTATATTTCTTTAGATTTGTAAGTTAAATGCATGTAAAATTAAACTGTATAATTAATTACTTAAGGTCTTCACACGATAAAAGGCATCGAACTCGTCTAGTTTTAATTTTCTATGATAGAGAGGCCAGGGTTCGAATCTCAGGTGGGTGTACTGAGATAAATTATAAAAAATGTTTTCCTACGCTACCTCCACGAAAATGTGGGTACACTTTCTCCAAAACTATACATTATTCATACTTATAGATCTACTAATAGTGTAAATATGGGGACAACCACTTATAGGTAGTAAGTAATACGACGTTGATGATAAAATAATTAAAAATATATTTATCTTTTTGATGTTTTTCGGTTACGATTAAATGTAAAACATCCAACGCCTTAGATAATTAGTAGTAGTTTACTGAGATAAGAGTCCTCGGGTAGATTCTCGGCATGGCCGAAAAGTTAACCATTTGTGAAATGTGGGTTTCTCCTTTCACAATGATGACTTAACGTATGGGGTTGGATGTTGTGTCTTTTCAATATTAAATCTAGTTTATAAGACTTGTGCTGATATATAATCAGTTGGTTCAGAAAGTTCACGTTAAATACGCATTAATCACTACGTTAGTAAAAAATTGTGAGAGTTTCAGGAACAAGTGTGATAGCTAAGAACTCAGATACATGTTTTATTTTAAAGAAAGAGATAAGTTCTCGCCGTCCACCTCAAAATATGTCCTGACATCTAAGAAAGCCAATCTGTACAACATCTCCGCATGTTACTGAGAGAAATAAGAAAAGAAAAAAGTCTTTGAAGACATCAACCTTTTCCAACCCTATCCCAAGCAGGTCATCAAATCCCTTCCGAATCTTCTAGTAAAGCCTCTAAAAAAAAGAATATTCGTGGATGAACGAGAAGAGGCCGTTTTGTTCAAACCTTTTCATAGTTCAATCAGAAATTCTCCGATAAGCTGAAGTAAAAACAAAAAAGAAATGTTCAGCACAGATTCAAATCCTGGGCCGCTTGTATAGTATTCAAGCTAGTTTTGAATTTTTGTGAATACATATATGTATATACATATTTTAGCACCACGTCCTACTACCCATTCAAAATAAACGCTGTAAAAATAAATATATGTGTTTGTGTGTAAACCATTTGTTTTCTATTGACGAACACACTTTTATGTTTAAATAATCATTTTTTATCTTAACCATTATTTTTATTTCTTTAAAAAAATCAGACTTCTTTAAATTTAAATTTTATTACTAACATAACATCAATGAGCACATTCAAGTTATTTTTAATACCAATTAAAATATAATAAAATCGTGTATAATTTTGATTTGAATCAAAAATTTGTTAAAACTGTCTGATTAATACCAATTCCTCCCCCCCTCCCCCTGAAACAATGAAATGTTAAAAAAAAAAAAAAATTTTTAACGCCATTAGCGGGCAAATTCTCTACTAACTGAGCTAGCTGGGGAATCCCCCGAGCTCTAATCTAGACACTCTAATTCACGGAACTCTCCCACGACTTTATAAAAGAGGCACTCAATATTTTATTTATTTATTTTTTTGCTCACGGCACACTATTATTTATCGTAAGTCCTCGCTGCACACTGAATGTGCAAGCTGGTAGCTCTTAACACTACGGGATACTTCTCTATTCGACCACGAATTGTACTTTTGTGTAAGAAACGACAGTATCATCGTTATTTTTTCATTTTTTTAGTACCATGTCTTACTACCCGTTCGGGTTATACGCTTATGTACCAATTATGCTGATGATTTTAGGAATAAGGGTGGTTATATGTATAGGAAGTGTACCCTCATTTGCGTTGAGGGAGAGAGGAAAACCATATTAGAAAATTCACCCTCGGTACACCGAACGAGATTAGAACCACGTTATCAGCAGTAAGTATATTATAATAGTAGAACGTTAGACCACGTGGTCACCGAAACTGATTTCAATTATTTAATTGTAAGTAATTAAATTCTCTAGAAAATAAATGTTTCAAACTTTATAACAATTTCCTTTCACTTCTTTTTAAAACTCAGTATTGAATTAAATTGATTTTTTTTTTAACCAATATTATCATAGTGTCGAGAAATTCGCGACACTTCTAGTGAATTTATGTGGCATACCCTTTGAGAACCATTGCACTATATCCATGGCTACCTACTAAGGTTATTATAAAGTACTGGTGAAATTATGTTTTGACATTTAGACGTTTCATGACCCCCTTAAACCTAAACAAGGGTTTTCGTCATGCTGTCTCTTTGTTTGTGTTTATCTCGTCCTTGAGAATAAACATTTTATTGATCGCACTAAAAATTGTTATCTATGATTTTAATAGAGCTCTCCCGAGGGGTTTCTGGATTTAGATATCTAACCCTAAAATTAAGAATATTTTACTACAGGACAAAAAGAAATAATTTTTATAAATATTCTCAAATGATTTTGATTACTTTTGTATCCAACATTACAAATAAGTTAGAAACTATCAATTTTCCATAAAAATTACTTTAAAGGTCTTAAAATATCAAAAATTTCTAAATTTGGTCATCCCTCCACAACTAGTTGAAATATTAATATCTTATCATTGTAAAGTTGTAGTATTATTCAACATTTAGATATTTTGGTTGAATTTTATTTTTACTAAGCTAATAGTTTCCAAGCTATACACAAATATATATATATATATATATATGTATATATATATTATGGAGCGTTGAAAGTTGAAATTGAATGTTATAATCATTGGCTGACAAAGATGTTCCTCTTTTATTAGTGCTTCAACAAAAGTGTATATTTTTCATTGATGCTCTTTGGTAGTGTGTTTCTCCAACAATGTATAGTGTTTCGTTTCACAAATATTACGGGCCTTTAGTAAATGTGTCTATATTAAGACAAAATAGAGAAAAACTCTGTGTATTGCACCGCGAAATTTATTTCTAACTCGAATCAGTGTTTAGCTATATTTTCTAAGGCTGGTTTGGAGTATCCCTGTTACCAATCACCACATGTGGCGAATTGTCCATAAAAATGTGACGAATATGAAGTTGCCAGCTCTAACAGTAAATTAAACTGTTACCTGACGCCATGTGCTAGTTATAATTGGATATTTCCTGCACATAATTTGAAGCATTCCACTTTCTGAATTAGTAGACTGCCATCTAATACTCCTCTTCACTAACTTTCCAAAAAAATTTCGTTTCATTTCTGCCTTCTCACAAAAGAATTGTCAAATTTCTCATTAAATTGTTTTACATTTTCAATTTTAACAATTTTCATCATTTTTTGCTTGAGATACTTACAAATTAGTAAACAAGGTGAGCATTTTTTTGAATTAACGTCTTCAAAAACTGTTTGTTGTTTTAAATTTTCGAATGAGCAACCTAATTTCACTATTTTTACATAGTGTGGATAATTTGTACTTCTCATTCGCCACACTTGTGGTCTAAGACATAAACCACATACTATACTGGATTTCCAATGATGGAGAGGTTGGAGTTCAAATTATGATTGAACGCATTGGGGGTAATTTTAAAATATATCTACGATTTTGATTTTTCCATTCCCAAAAACGTTTCCCAAACCCACCGACTCACCCTCTTCACATCTTATTATTAGTAAGAGATATCATCAGATAGAGGTGAGTTGAGTATAAATTAGAGTAAGTGTACTGGTATTTGCGTTGACAGTTACAATCTCTAGTAAAATATCTTTCTTATATGTAATTTTTAAAGTCATGTGATCTATATGTGTCACTTTTGGTGGATATTATCAATAGGAGTGACCTGGCGGTCTAGGGGTAAGGTGTCGGACTTTTGTGCTGGAGTCCGGGGTTAAATCCTCGGTCCCAGCAAAAATTTATCTGATTACCAAACCCTTCATTCACCTCTGACAAGACATCTTGTGAATATGGGGAATGCCAGGCCTCCACCGTGGTTCGGATTCCACGTTAAACTGTAGGTCCTCCATTTCATCTCACAATCACTGTACATATTAGCGTAAGTGCGTACAACCCGAACGGGTAGTAAGACGCGGTGCTAATAAATAATAATAATTATCAATACCTATAAAATAACACTTATAATACAGTAAAATATTATCAATTCATACCACAAAAAATACTTTTGTTTTTTTTAAATGTTTACCCATACCAAAATCCTACTACATTGTGTGTGCATTATTAAATTATATCGTTTTAGGTTAAGTTGTACCTTTTAATTAATGTTCCAATATAAAGTACATTTAGAAATGAAAAGTAAAATCCTTTGGTAATAAATACAACAAACTCATCACAGTTTTAAAAAATAATATTTTTTTAAAATTATAATCTTTAGCAGTAAGGTTATAAACAACTTAATTAAAGAGGTAAGAATGAGGTGGTCAACCTAAATTAAAGTAAAGTCGGTATAAATCCATTTTAATCCAAATTGAGCTTGTGATGTCATCTGTTAGACAATCATGAGACTTTTCTAATACACTTTCGATTATGTTTAAAAGAGGTCTCAGTCATATTTAAATATATATCTTTTATGTTATTTTACTGTGGACCTTATGGGGTTTGATATATATGTTTTCCTGAAAAATTTGTTTAGCGTGATTTTACCCCTATTCCCTTGTATCTTTCAAATACACTCGTATTAATGTAGAGAGGATGTGAGAAAACAATAGTGCTACCACACTAGTTGTTGGGCTGAGTCTAATAGTTGTGGTAGCTGGTCAAGCTATTGGATGGCTTCGGATACGATGGCTCAGTGGTAGCAACTTAAAGCATGCATTCGAAAGTCTTTGGTTTTATTCCTGTGTTCAGCTTGTCATGTTTTACCTAGTTGAATTTTATTTGGCTATCAGTACTGGCTTTGTGGAAAATAATCGCGTATTCAGTAATTTGGTGATACACAATGACTTTATAAAAAACAATATATAGTGTGTGATATTCTCATAAAGTATATTTTTAAGCTCATTTCTCTCCTTAAGATTGTATGGAAAGAAGCACGTGTATAGTTCTGTATTTTTACAGTTCCTACAAAAAGTTGGCCAAAATAAACGAATATTTCTTCGGAAGAAACGTTTAGTTTAATGTTGCCTCTAAACATAGTATTATACACAAGTTTAATAAATAGTTTTAATGTGTATCACAAAAGTTTAGCGGGACTTTTTATTTCATTCAAACAGTTAATTTTAAAATATAATTACGTTTGTGACAGATATTAAGAAACCTTTCATATCACTAAGTTTGAGCAATCAAACCAATGATGAATAAATATTGGTTTATTTTGGCCAAAAATTGTTATTGGGTATAAAAAATAAATGGTATGGTTCACAGTAAAAAATGTGTGTCTCCTTTGATTAAAAATGAAGATATTTACTCAGACTCGTAAAATTTTGTTTATTAAATATTATTCACTGTTAAAGAAATATATTTAGAAAAAAATAACATCTCTGTTCACCAAAGAGCTTAACAATCTATTGACTAGACCTCAATTTAAAAAAGATGGTTTCTTATAGCTCTGAAATTATTGGTTCCCTAAAGATTTATTTCAAATAAAGGTTTTTTTTTATTTTTAATAAGACTTCAACTTTGCCATGATAGGTTATTTAATTTTTTTTTAAATGCGGAAATATTATCAAAATTGGAAATTTCCACCAATTTAAAGTACCCTCAAAGGGATTTTCAAGATAAAATATGGATATTGATTTTGTTTGTGGTGTTAAACAGTGTCTTAGATACTGTATTTAACCATAATAGAGCGGATTTTGAGAAAATATCTATTTTCTCTATTCGCCCTTAAGTAAACTACACTTAAATTTTTGACTGGCTGGATTGTTCCAAAACAGCTCTGACAAACCTTGTGAAAACTCTAAATACCAAGTCTAAAACCAATCGGTAAAATGGTTTCGGCTCTAATCCCATTGACGGATAGATAGAGGGCAAGGGGGAGAAATACTAAGAGTTCAGGGGGTCATAAAACTTTCATATCCTTCAAAATCTCAAGCTCATATTTTGTTTATGAACACAATAGTTTCTTTACTCGAGGGGTGAGAGAAATTTAAAAAAATACGGATATTAACTCACATTTCCTTCTGTTAACAGATATAATCACACTGAGATTTAGGACTGTCTCTGACAAGTGAAATTTAGGATTTCTCTTGAAGTATATTCTCTGTTGTTTTTGTCCTATATTTATATCTGCCATAACAGTAAGTAGCGCGGTTTGTTTTGTCTACTAGGGTTGTCATTTGCGTGTTCAAAGTACATTTTACTGCTGATGATACGGTGATAAGGATTCGAATCCCGGTCGAGCAGACAGAGGGTGGTTATTCAAAAATTATTTTCCACTCAACGTCAACGCAAGTTCGGGTACAGTTTGTCTAAAATTAACCTTCCTCATCCTTAGAACATCGGTGTAATATAATGAGTACGTATAGGTAACAAGACGTAGTGCTAAAAGTAAAGTACAGTTGTGGACTGTAAAAATGTAATTATTTTTGTACGTAAAAATAAAAAGTCGTTTATAAAATAATGTAAAATATGAAACTAAAATAGGTATTTATTTTATTATTGTATTATGTATATATATATATACATATATATATATGTGTGTGTGTGTGTGTGTATTTGTCATTTTTCTTTTGCAATAATTTTAAATTTTTCATGAACCAGTGGGCCACAAATGAATATTACCGCGGACCATGAGTTGAAGACCCCTGGCTTAAGGCGTCTTCCCGAAATAGACTGGATTGCCAATGATGACGGGGATATTGAGGTACGAATCCCAGTCAGGTGTACGAAGGTAGATTTTCCTAAATTCTTTGCCACTCTCCATGCAAATGCGGATACATTTATTCTACATTCAACTTAACGCATCCCTAATACAATAAAGTAATTAGTACATAAGCGTATAGCTTGTACGGGTAGTAATACACGGCGATCAAAATAATTTATAAAATACTTGAAACAAGATCTACACCCACTAGGGTGGCTGTATGGTCTAAGGTGTCACTATCACAATATATTATACTGCCAAAGAAAGTGAGATCGAGGATAAATCTCAGTCAGATATAATGAGGGTGTCATTTCTTAATTGGTTTTCCACTATCCTCACACGCAAATGCGGAAACACTATATATCTAACCTTATTCATTCCTAACGCAGTAGAACATAGGCGTGTAACCCAAAAGGGTAGTAAGACGCGGTGCTAAAAAAAACAACAGATCTAGTGATTTTCTATTCACTATTCCTACGGAAATTGGACAATTCACGTATTATATGTCTCCTATTTTAAAAATAACTGAGGGAGAAAGTCTATAACTTAAAATAGCACGTAGCTTCCTCGTCGTCCTTTTTCCTTGAAACAGCCGGGGGTGCACTGGGTCTGACAACGAAAAGGCAGGAACTTCTGCCATCTTCAGATCCGCTCGTTTCATCGTCTTTGTGTCCGGGTGAATGTGAGTGTGGGGAATAGGAAATAAACAGGGATGAAAAGAAGTGAAGATATAAAAAAATATATAAAAAAAAAGTTGAGAAAAAGAAAAAGGGTACTGGACACCAAGTGTTATGCCTCTTTATATTTTATATTCGCCTCTTTAGGCACGACTCAGTAAACAGAAAAGAAGTAGCTATATTTATATATAGATTCTCCTTTGACATTAAATTGTGTTCATTAACAGAAACAGCTCAAAGCTATAACCAGTCACATGACCTATTTGCAATTAGTAGGGTTCAACTGAAGGTTTTTTGGGGTTTTTTTTCCTCAACATCTTACTACCCGTTTGGAATCTACCTAACTAATTAACATAATGGGGTAGGGATGGTAAAGATAGAAGTTAGACAGGGGTCTTAACATATGGGTCGCAACTCAAACGTGGGTCACCATGGCTTTCGGGATGGGTCGCAGTAGTTTCCCAATTTTGTTTAATATATGTCGTCTGTGATGAAGTACTCAGAAATGAGTCACTAAAGCAGAACAAGATAAAGAGATACCTTGAAATTAAGCGTAGTGCTTTAGTTACTAAAGAAAAGAACAGCAGCTTAAGCGACAAAGTATTGACACCATAAATAAGTCTGTTTATTCTGTCCAACAAGCCACTCTTGCTTCTTACCATGTTGCTTGGCATATTGTAAAATATAAGAAACCAAATGCAATTGGAGAGGATTTGATAAAACCAACAACAATAGACATGGTTCGTATGACATGTGGTGACCACTGTCAAACTATACTATTTGTAAACGTATCCATGAGATTTCAATTGATATTAAAAGACAAGTGATTTCAGCCATCCAAACTAGTGGGCAGTTGAGTCTACAACTGGATGAAACAACTGATGTAAGTGACGACGCTCCACTCATAGCCTACACCCTCTCTGCTGGACTTACCGAAATGGAAGAATTTTTGTTTTACCATCCACTTACCACATCTAATATAGGAGAATATTATTTTTTATTTAACGAACTCATTTTTTAAAGAAGGTGGTTTGTCTTGGACTCAATGTCACAGCATCTGTACTGACGGTGTGCCAGCAAAGCTTGGGGAACGTCAGGGCTTCAATGCAAGAGTAAAGTAATAAATCCGCAGGTAAAATTGTCTCATTGTATTCTTCATATGAAGAATCTTGTTTTTAAGAGGCTGTCAGAGGATTTGGATATTTGTATGAAAGAGGTTGTTCATGTCATCAATTTTATAAAAGCAAGGTCACTTAATAAAAGGATAGTCAGCCAGATGTGCTTAGAAAAGGGCCCTAGTACCCACATTGTTGTATCATTCTGAAGTCAGGTTGTTGTCTCGAAGGAATGTTATTCAAGGAGTTGTATCCCTACTCAGGAAGATTGAAATATTTGTCAGAAAGGAATCATCCTTTGACTTCCCGGTTTTCTAAAGATAAGGGGACATTGAATTAAGCCTACCTTTCAGATATATTTGTGGAACTTGGTAACATAAAACACCGAATGTAAGGTCACGAACACACTGTCATTGGCCTAACAGAGAAATTAAGAGCATTCAAAGGAAAGTTGAAACTGTGGAAAAAGAAAACACAATAAAATAAGATGGCTTCTTCCCGACTTTAAACCTTCTTCTGTAAAATGAAAGCACTGAGCTAGCAGAGGTTAAAAATTTAATAATTGGGCATCTGCACAATTTAAATCTCGAGTTCAAACACTACATTCCAGAAGTTATGGCTGAATACAGTTGGGTGCGCAGTCCATGTGACATTGACGTTGAAGACTAATCTGAATATTTTTCAGACATTGCTTGACTCCAAGAATTGCTCATTGAAGTTAAACGTGATGAAGATTTGCGTCACAATTTCCAAAAACCTACTGAGTCACTATGTTCATTTTGGATAAAACTGAAAAAAGAAAAAACATATTTTTGGAAACGATGTTATGAACGTGTTATTTCCGTTTTCGGCTCCTTAGCTATGTCAAACTGGCTTTTCTACACTTTCTGTCATGAAAAGTAGAATTAGCCTTTCAAAGATACGACTATGATTTGAAGACCTTTCAGCAATAGTGCAAGGTCAATAATCTCACTGAACAAATGTAAATAGCTATTTGTGAAATCTTGTTTTGTAAATGTTTGAATTTTCAATTATTTCTTCATATTATTTGTCACAAACTATGTTATTACTCATACCTTCCCAATAGTGAGTAGGCCTACCTACCAACATAATAGTAAATAATTATTAACAGTGTTACTGTACATTACAATTAATTTTTTTAACTTTTTGTAATGTTCCCGTCAGTTACAGGTTAGAAGCTATAAGTTGGCCAAATTTCAAGTTTCTAGCTCAACTGGAAGTGGGTAAACATTAATGTCAGTGAGTGAGTCAGCCATGTGGCTTTATAGTATTATAATAAATAATTACAAAACATTTTTTAATTATTACATTGGCATTGTTTAGCTTCAAAAGAGACCCATGGGTCACCAAGTTGATCGTCTGTTGATTTTGGGTGTTGGTCAAAAAAAGGTTAAGAATCCCGGAGTTAGAGGAACTGCAATTGAATTTGAATGGAAGGTAATACATAGCACCACGTCTTACTACCCGTTTGGCTTATACGCTTAAGTACTAATTACTCTGATGGGTTAGGAATTGTGAAGGTTGACTATAGAGGAAGTGAAAACGTATTTGCGTGGAGGAAGAGTGGAAAACCATTTAGGAAGAACCACTCACAGTTCACCCGAGTGAGATTCGAAACTAGATCTCTCCGTCCTCAGCAGTCTAGCTCAACACGAAACTAGCACGTTAGCCAACTACTCCAAATAGGTAGGTTTGAATGGATGTAAAGTGGAAATCCATTTTGGCAATACTATCTTCGGTTTGAACGGTAAGAAATCAAACCTTGATCTCTCCGTTACTAGCTAGCTAGACTAATTGACGTTACGAATATAGTTTAAGATTGATTATAATTTGGCCCAATAGTGTACAGAATTTATGAAGAAAAAAGTTAGCCCCATCAACAAAACCCAGCAGATTCATTGTTATTAATTAATGCTTTAATACTATAACATGACTTTGTAACTGCAGCCCATGTCAACTTGACAGAATCTCTTTAATCTATAGGTAAATTTAATTTCAACTGGTTTTAACAAGTTTCAAACAAAATCACGATCCACTTCGATGGTCAAATAGTTCCAGGTGTCACTGTCGAAATATACTTGAATACTGATGGTGTGTAGATCGGGGTTTGTATCTCAGTCGGGTATAGTAAAGTTTTTTTCCCCCTAAATAGTTTTTCACTCTCACTTCACGCAAATTGTTGTTACACTTCCTCTAAATTCTACATTAATCATTTCAAACATATTAGCGTAATTATTATATATACATATAGCACAAACGGATAGTCAGAAGCGGTGTTAAAAAATACATTATCAGAATATCGATAAAGAATATAAGAATAATTTAATATATTAATACGTAAACTCATGTGATTTACAGCTATCAATTTTGAAAGATAGTATTAATACCTATAAAATAAGTTTAGTTATATAGTAATTTATCATTTATTTATAGTTTACCACAAAAAATAAATATATTTGTGTTTCCTAAAATTGTCCTTCTTACCAGGAACATTCTATAGATTTAAAGTATTTGTTCTTTTGGTTTTTTGGTTTTTCGGCTTATTTCAACAGGACCATCTGTGTTTACAATATTGAATAAAATTGTTTGAATAATGTTTGGCGCTCAAATGATAACACAAATAATGTTAGCCTTCAGCGTTGATATAGTGTTCTAAGACGTTAAATTCACACTCGTCAGGTGTGACCATAAAATAAAGGTTTGTATCATAGTCCCAGCCGGGACTACTTAGGTTTCTATACAAGCGACCAATACGTGTTGTTTTGCCACTAATTCTCCACGCTAACGCTGGTGCGCTTCTTCTAAATCGACCTATTTGTATAGCTTATATTACGTTATAAATAATTCTTGTGTTAAGCGTAGTAATATTTTTGTTTAAATAAAAAGCAACAGTATATCAACATAAATCCTGTTAATCTAGTAATTGTGTGCAACATTAAAAATATTAAATGTTTGATTCGGATTTTAATTGGCCAAAATAATTAAAATATAATTAATTTAAAATAATATGTCAAGATTAGTTTTCTTACAGAACTCCAGAACTCACAGGTATATGATAACTACATCATCTTCGGATATTATTAAACAAGTCAAAATCTGGTCCAAATATTTTTTTAAATTGAAAAGTATTAGAGAAATCTGATCTGTTAAACTCCTAAGTTTTCTTTAACTACCAGACAGTATTTAATACTTTGGAGTGAAACTTATTAATAAGAACCAATATATTTTCTTGAACAAAAAGTTGCGCTTTATAAAGCTTTATTTCTAAAGTGAAACAATTAAAACCGGGGATTCATAAAGATAATCTTATATTTATATTTTTATCTAATCATGTGTTAAATAAAATTATATACATATGTAACAAAAATACTACACCAATTGCACCAAAATAAACTTTAGCTATGATCAAATCCTTCCCTTAATTACTTTGTGACACGTTTTACTAAGAATTATGGAGACATATTTGAAATAAAAATGCTTAATAATTCAAAGATACGCTTAATAAAAAAGTATATCTACAAGAAAGGTTCTTCTTACGGAGTTTAATATTTAATCGGTGTAAAAGAGAAACTCCTCAAGACAATAGAAATCTGTATATTTGAATATGAAATGAACCATAAAAATATGAATATCTGAAGAAGTCAGACTTCAATCAGAATTAATGAGTGGTGAAAGAGAAGATGAATTTTTAAATAACGATCCACTAGGTGAATAATTTTTTAACACCTCTAAATTTGTGTTTAATTGTTTTAAATAAAAATCTGTATGACTTACCTTAACTTTATAATATATTAAATTTTTATTCTTTGGTTATAATAGCTAATTATATAAAAATAAATGTATTTTTTATATCGTAATGACCATGGATAAATATCACAAAATATACCGTTATAATTTATAGCACTGCGTGTTGTTCAAGTAAAATACTCATATGTACCAAGTACTCTAATGAGATTGAAATGATAAAGGTTGAGTTTAGAGGAAGTGTGTCCACATTTTCGTAGAAGTAGAGTGTAAAACCACTAAGGAAAAACCACCCTCAGTACATCAAATTGGGACTCAAACCCCGATCTTCCCGTCATCGGCAGTCTAATATATTGCAAGAGTAATTCCTTAGACCATGTGGCCAACAATTTAGGTTGTATTTTAATTGTTATAGTAGTTTTTACTACTTATAAACACACTTTCCAAATCATTGATGCATAACAGCTGCCTACGCAACACTTTAAAACATCAATTTTTAGACCATTAACCATAAAACCACAATCTTACATATGTGGTTATAAATCATTTAGAGCACAACGGCTCAGCAAAATGTACATAAAACTTACAGTTAGATCCAATTATTAATGAAAAATAAAGCTTTTTAATCATAAAAGCAAGTCTTTCCCTGACAACTGATTAATATATTGATTGATTATTCATCTAACTCGCGTATCAGAGAATAGCCCCGAGTTTTAAAGCCCGCCATATTAATCCACAACAAGTGAAGCTGACGGTATCAAATGCAGATAGATTTCTTTCCAAAACAGTTTTGTTTCCTACAAAATGTGTCGCCTGCATCTTCTTCTTCTTTTTTTATCAACCTTAGCCCCCCTCTATATACCCAACCCCTTTCCAAACCCATTTTTCATCCCTTGTCCCAACCCACCCGACTCTTTGCGCACGAATAGTAAATTGTGTTTGCCCTGTTCCTAGGGACGTCCCGCTAAGCCATCAAATTGGATCTTGGGGTCGTAGGAGGGTGGCAGGGAAGAAACCTACTGAAAAAAATGCCCTAAGCTTCATACCTACAATTTTTTTTTTACATATATATTCCTGTGAATGAGAGGTTATATCACGGAACCGAGTATGCTATACGAATACAAATCAGTACAGGGTACTTTAGACCAAGTAAATGTTATTGTTAATGTTTAATGGTCTTGTCTTAACTCTAAAGTTCATTATTTCGTCTGTATGTATTTGTAATGATTTTTATACCAATTGGCATTAAACATTTTTAACTAAATTTGACATGAACAGTCTTTTATCCTGAGTCAAGTGGCGTGTGCATATAATTAAATAAATGTTGACAAGTTGCTACACTGACGATTTAAATCAGACGAACAATGGTTATTCTCCATTAATATAATGTACTATTGAATATAGTATTAATTTGTCTTATATCTAAACTGATCATCAAGGAAAAATATTGACTTCAAATTCAAGGAAAAAATTAGTTGACGATAAAAACGTGATAGTAATATAAGTCTTTTAGCTTCTTTTTTTTTTTAATGAATGTAAATGCTAATGTTCACAGAACTAATAGTCAAATATTTTTACTTTCTCGCTATCTTAAAAATAGAGAAAGTATTGTGATCGTCAAAAAAATCGAACTCTAAATTTTGAGGAATCTCGACGTTTCATGACCCCCCCCCCCCCCCCGAATCCGAAAACGTGGTTTTTGAATTTCCGTCCACCTGTTTGTCTGTCTGTACTTCCAACTAGAGCCTAAACTATTTTACCGATCGCGCTAAAACTTGATATCTAGGGTTTCCATAGGGTTGCCCCGAGTGGTTCTTGTAATTGGATATCTAACCCTAAAATTAAGGGTAGTTTACTGAAGGGCAAAAAGAGAAAAAGTTGATTTTCTCAAAATTGGCTCAAACAATTTTGATTATATTTGATTTCTAAACATTTATAAATATTACAAACAAAATGGCTACTCTCAATATTTCGGCAAAATGACTTTAAGGGCTCCGGTCTGATGCGTAAATACTCATTTTGTATCATTTCTCCGAAACTATTTGAGAAATAAAATTACTTATCATTACAAATATGTAGATCTATTTATAATACAAATATTTTAATCAGAGAAAAATTTTTAAAAACTTTCAAGCTATATGCAAATATATATATTTTTTAACTTTTCGATCACTAAAGGTACAGTATTGCGACCGTGAAAATAACCTAACCTGAAATGTAGATGGATGTCGACGTCTCATGACCCCCCAAACCCTAAAAAGTGGTATTTGCAATACCGTCTGTCTGTGTATCTGTTTAAACTTAAAATTGAGAGTAGTTTAATAAAGGGCGAAAAGAGAAAAAAGAGATTTTCTCAAAATCGGCTATAGCGATTTATATTAAAAATCGTATCTAGGCGTTGATTAAGATTATAAATAAAGTGACTATTTTCATTTACCCGTGAAATGACTTTTAGGGTACTTCACATAGGCTGAAATTTACGTATCTCTGCAACTATTTGAGATACTAAATAACTTTTCATTGCAGAATTGTATAACTATTAAAAATAAAGGAAATTATATGGAATATATTTTAATAAAACAAACAGTTTCTGAAATATTGGCAAATATATTAAAACAATTTTGTGAGATTTAGTTGTAAGGAGATACTACTTAAATTTTAACGCAATAATTCTCCAATGCCATAAAGTAATAAATATAAATAAGTCTCTCAAAAAGTTTATGTTATTTTTCCTTAAACCTCATAGGAAAAATGTTTGTACAACAATGATCATTCTCCTTCATTTTAGACTCTATATTCAATATTTAGATTTTTTATTTGTCAAAATTTATAAATGAAGAATATAATAGCAATGCGATGGCATGAAATTTGCAACACCTAATAAAATGTCGAAAATCTTAACTGGAAGTCGAAATTTTAATACCAAGTGTTGACCCTTGGGAACCCAATATTGATGTTTTTTTTACCAATCCTAACATACAATTGAAGACATTAATTCTTTAAAAATAAAATTATAAAATTTAAAACTGTGACTAAAAAAATGTTTTACATAAGATAGTGCAATTTATTCTTGGGTTTTCTATTGTTTATTATTTTGATTCACATATTTTACGAGTTTTGATTAAATATTTCCATTTTTAAACAATAGAGCAAGAAATTTCCGTGTGGAGCTCCATACCAATTTTTTAGTATGTGTAAAACAAAGATTTTATAAAAATATATAGCTCCTATTTTGTTCCAAGATAATTACAAATGAGGAAACAATTATTCAATAACAATTATCTCTATTATCTCAGTGTCTTAATACTTGCTTGGGCTATACGCATACATTAATTATTGCACTGATAAAATAGAGGTGAGTAAGATTTAGTTTTAGAGGTAAATGTACCAACATTTACGTGAAGGGAGAGTGGCCATTCTTAATAGACCCAACCGTGATTATAGTCCTGATCTCCCCATCATCGTCGGGTAAGTCTAACACAAGAGTGACGACCCTGAAGTGGGTTTTACAATAATTGAATAGGGATGAGTAAATTATAATTTTAGAAGGAATATATGAGAAATATTATTATATTATTTAGTTTTAATAAATCCTGTCAACCTGCAAGTGAGCTATACCTACCAAGCCGAGTGACTTCCGCATGTTGGCGAAGATAGTTCCAACATTTGCGGATAAAGGGTATCATGTGGTCAGCATAATGATCTATCTGGCCGTTAATCTCAGCTTTCTATACTGGAGCTGCTACTTCTTAATTCAATTAGTCCTCATCTGTCCCCACAAGACTGACTTGGCCCCATTCCAAAAACACTGCTTCTCAGGAAGAAAAACTGGCAGCACCATGGATAGAACGCGGGACCTCTGAATCTGTAGTCAGGAATGCCTACCCTATGAACAAAAAGGTGGTTCTCTATTATTTATATATTTATTATAAATAAGATGGTTGTTTTTTGATCAACTATATTCACTCAAAGAGAGTTGGCAATACCACAATGATAAATCACAAATTGAAATCACCCAGTGCACCGCATCTAGACTCGAACCTCGACTTCAATGTCCCCAGGAATTCAGTCTATTGTAAGACTGGAACCTTATACATATGACAACTATTGGAGGCTAAGTGTGTCCTAAAGGTATACTCATACAGTAGGTATAAATATTTATTGAGTGAAGTGGACCAATTTTTATATATCAGCGATCTTCAGCTGAAGTTGCGCATTAATTTGCCAGCCACCATTCTCTCGTCTTATGAAAGAAAAAAAAAATCATGCGTTGGAGCACCTTCTTTCAAAATACATACTTCTGCACTCAGCTCGTCGAAGAGGAAATGAGCCATCGTGGCCTTCAAAACCCACGAGGGATTGACTCTAAAGTGTGTTTTGCATAAAAACGCGTACACTCTCAAGAAGAAACTTTTTTTTTTTTTAAATTGCACTCAACTTAACATTTATGTTGTAAGAGAACGTGAGTGAACTACCGTTGGACTCTTTAAAATAAATTCTCTATTTTCTAAAATGTTTCAAGTGTATATTAACATCCGGCTTTAGTTGAAATTTAATTTAATAATAAGTGGCTGTGTTTATACCGGGTCATAAATAGAAAATAATAATAAATAGCTCTATTTATACTTTTATTATTATTATTATTATTATTATTATTATTATTATTATTATTATTATTTGGTACTACGCTTATGTACTAATTACGCTAATGGACTATGCATTGGTAAGGTTGGATTTAGAGAAAGTGAACCCGCATTTGAGTGGAAGGTGAGTGGAAAACCATTTAGGAACCCCCACCCTCAGTTCACCTGACCGAGATTCTAACCTCGATCTCCCCATCCTCGGCAGTCTAACTCAACATGAAACTAGTGCGATAGCTAACTACGCCACCGAGGTAGGTAAATATACTATTGAACTTACAGGTAGTAGAATACAACTCGAGTATGGACTATTTTTTTTTGTCAAAGCGAGTCTTTACTCATTTGGGTTGTACTCATGTAATAGTTACGATGTGTGTTTTGGATATGGAAGTCTAAATTTAAAGGACGTGTGACCGCATTTGCATGGAGGGTGTGGGGAAAATTACTAAGGAATAAGCACCTCCAGTATACCTAACTGAATGTTGAACCCTGATCTCCCCACCATCGGCAGACCAGTCTATTTATAAAGGACGCCTTAGAAACTTATGTCATACAGTCACCGAGGCCTTTATTTCTAAAATAGTTTACCAGTACAACCAAATAGGATTAGTAACAATTCTATCACTTAATGTACAATTCATAAATTAATAATTTTTAAGAATATATATATATATATATATATATATATATATATATATTAGTTTTGCATCCATCGAACTAAATCTATTTCCCAATTCAAAAGAAAAAGATGTATTAACTTCTATAGCTTCACGTGCACTCTTTACTTAATTGACAAGGAATGACTGAATGTTTTAACATTATGTGTTCTGTCTTATGACAGTTCCATTCCTTTTTGTCAGTGAACTGCGCCCTGTCCTTTGCCTCCTCCTTCATGTCCCAAGAATTTTCTTCTTTCCTTCAAGTCAACTAATATTTAAATCCCCCTTCTTCCTGTACTCCTCTTTCTTTCAACCATTCCATCAAGACGCCCCAGTGGGGCCAAATTCCGAAAAGCTAGACAAAATTCGAAAAATAAAGTTTTTTTTTTATGGGATTTAGAGTGTAGGGTTGTATAGAATGATATTTGAAATGTCTAATGGCACAGTTAGGAAGGGTTGACCATGTAAACCTGATGGTTAAAATTTAGTTTCAAAGACGAGTAGTATCTGAACCTCAAAGAGAGATAAATAACGTTATATTCAGAAATTCACCGAAATTCATACATTTCATCAATTTTAATTCTGTAAAATGAACTTTTCTGTTGAAAGTAGGTAGAATATTATCATATATTACACAGGCAATAATAATATATAAATTAATAGTTTAAAAAATATTTTTAATAAAAAATAATGAAAAATTACATCCGAATGTCTTAAGAAATTAGAGAATGTTATAAGTTCTGCAGAGTTCTGCAACGAAACATGTTTTAGATTTAGTTTATACTATTGTTTAGTAAAATCATATAAAAACCAGCAGCCATTAACTACCATAGTGGTTTAAATGTAAATGTTTATTAAAATAATTATAAATATGGTTAATAAAGCATGTTAGAAGACGATTATATATTTTCATTCGTTATAAAAAACATGTAAAATAATATTTATAATTATAGGCCTAATTAACATAATGTGTAACAAAATATAAAGATAAACTATTTGTCTATATGAATAATTTGAGCCGCTACGCATACACAGATTACAGTCTATAAGTCACGAATATCTCCGTGGTCGAGTGGACTAGCTACTGGTCTTGTAAGAGTTTGTTCCCGGTTCGATTATTGCAGGCATGATTTTTTAATCTACATAATAATTATTTAATAAAAATTTTAGTGTCACTTAAATTGAGACTATACTTTTATAAAATAATTTATAAACTAAACATTGCAGATTTTGAATTTGGTCTTTAAATTAATTATTTTAAATGTTAGGGTGTCGATTATAGGAAGAATGAAGTATTAAAAATGATTGAGTAGTTTCCAAATAATTTCTAAGCTTATTTTACTATTTAAATAAAATGTCAATTTTTTGTAAAAAAAATATTTAAAATTTAAAAGCTAAAATTAATATTATTAATATGTTAGCTTTGCCCCACTATCCCCTATTCACAAATATTTTTCTTTAAATTGATTTCGGTCGGTTTCGTGGGTTACAGATTTATTTAATTTAAAAGTTAATGGCTTTTACTGTTTAAATATTTAATTTTTTAAATAATAATTTCATCCGGTTTCGTATGTTATTATATTATAATTCTAGTGTATAATTTTAACAAACAATATATTTTTCACAGTTCATGAGTTATTGGGCTCTAGGCTTTAAAGGTTATTATTTTAATATATAAGCATTTATGTTCTTCTAGCAATTCTATTTTGTTACATATTAAATATTTCTTGGTTAATAAGGTGTATTTTATGTTATTTTGACTAATTTTTATAAATTTATGTGTTTAAACATTTATGCTCACCATATTGTAACCCTCATTTTATTATTTTGCAATTTTGACTTAGGTTTCGTAATCAGCGACCTTGAAAACCTTTAGGTACTAAGTTTCGTACAAAATGAATAAAGTTTTCGTATTTTGACTATCTTTTCGGAATTTGGCCCCACTGTGGACCATGCAGAAGACAGTTCCTCCTAAAGATGTGTCCGATTCAGTTTGCTTTGTACCGAAGAAGCACATCTAAAATGGTTCTCTTCTCACCCACTCTTCTTAAGACATCTTCATTTGCCACCCTGTCCACCTGATGTTCTTAAGTTTTCTCCAGCAGCACATTTCAAAGCTCTCCAAGCATTTCTTTTTCATCTTTCTAAAAGTCCAAGTCTCTGCTCCAAATGTAGCAATTAATCAGTTCCTTTCTCAGTTCCAAACTCAACTTTCTGGTCAGTTGTAACTTCTTCTTGTTGATTACTACATAACCAAATAGTGTATAATATATTTAATATATATATATATATATAATGTTACAAGGAATCGCTGTCACTTGTGGATTAAAAAAACATTACCTAACAAATAAATAAATATAAACATTTTATTTTAAAATCCCATATATTTACCCTAAATCTCCCCTCGATCCACCACTTTGAGGAGCTATCAAACACCATGCATTAATCGCCTTGGAAAGTTGACTCCTTACCAAACCCCCAACTTTTTACTAATATCTGTCCGGCTGTCAGTCGGTAAGCAACGACACGAGTAAAACCCTAAATAGGAGACTCTTAAAACAAATTATGTAAATAGACTCCCGAAATACACCTTTCTTACCCGTGCCTACTCTCACCACGCTACTGGATAATGAAGAAAGGTAAACTATGTAGAATAGCACAAGGAGAACGATTCACATGTTGGCAACAAGACAATGAAACAATATTTTTACTATGTACAGTACACTATTTTGTAAATAAGAAGAAGAAACAAAAAGCTGTGTTTTTTATAATATGTTATAATTGTTATTAAATGTGTTGTTCTTCCCTACCTAGAGAAGTCTGAACTATATACTATAAAATTTAGAACCTTATCAAATATTATGAAATTAAAAGAACGAAAGTTGTTAATATTATTTTATCCATTTAATAATATCATCTTATATTTTATTTTTGATTTGAAATGAGATAAAAATTAAATAAACACATTGTTATTTACTGTTATCTCGAGCCTGTGTTTTTTATGTCATGCTGGCTGTGTTTTGACTTTATGCGGAAATAACTGTCGAAATTTTGAGGCGAATTCAAGTAAAAATTCAAGTAAAAAGCACCATCAAATATTTACATTAAATAAGAAAACTCGCATATAAACTCCATTTGCTTAAACTCGCCATCATTATAAGACTAAACTATAATTCTCTTTTGCTAGACTCATATTTCGAAAATAAGTAATTAACGTTTGCATACTTGTAATCGTCTGGCACTTTTTTTTTTGTTTCGATGATATAAATGTACCATACAAAAATATCATTACCTAGTAATGAAGTAGTAATACGCGGTGTTAATAATAATAATAATAAATAATAATAATAATAATAATAATATAATAATAATAATAATAATAATAAATAATATAATGAACACTCGTTCACCGTTATTGATGGTGTGAGCAGTTTTAGTCTCCTGTGAGGCTTAGAGAAGTAATTCATTATATGTTCCATTACAGAATATATATTAAAATATATTGAATGTTTATTTCCACTATCTAGGGTGAGTAACATTAAAATTTAATAATATATTCTAAAAGAATCACTAAATTTGAGACGGAAAATCTCGAAATAAAATAAGTCTTCAATATAATATAATTTCATAATTAAACCCACAAATGTATTAATTATTATAAAATGAATTACTCTAGTTGTAAGCTATACAGTTTATTCATATTTAATCATATAACAGAGTCTAAGTGGCTTTCTAATATTTCAAACAACTTATATTTTAAATAAACTAAATGAAAATACAGAAACAAGCCTGATGGAAAACATAAGCATCTAGTTTAATTTCGCAGAAAGCAAAACCGAAACTTTATATAAAAGAAAGTCGAGAGGTTCATTTTTGTCTTTCTTTCTTTTCCTTTTTTTTTTTTTTTAGTGAGGTGGGATGAGGGAAGTCGAGAGAATGAAGGAGTGTTGTAACATAGGTCAACTGGAAAGTCAACACAGTAGGGCCTACTCGAGAAATCCCTTTAGAGTTTCATCCATGGTTTCATATTCCACGGTGTTCCCTTTGTCAACACACAGAGTTTGAAGGACCTAAACAATAGCTTTGTGGTAGCCAAGCCGTAACATATAACAAGATCAAAATCTATAAGAAAAATATTTACATATATATTTATATATATATTCTTTACAAATAAAAGGACCAAAATAATTTTCTTTTTTAGTCAACTAAGAAAACCATTTTATCATTGTATTTTAAATTATAGTTTCAATACAATATAATGTTCATATTTTAATATCATTGTAGGATTTTGCATCCTTATTTGTAGATTTAATTTTTAGAATACGTTCCCCAACCCATCATTAAAAATTGAAATTATATATTTAAAAAATCTTTGTAACGAAACTTGATTATTATTATAATATATCATATAATTATATAACTATTATAGTTGTTAATATTATTATTTTTGAGAATGTGGTGGGTATGAAAAATTATTGCAGCGCGAGTTAATACTTTCTTGTATCAAACAAGCAAGTTAGAGGTTATTACAAACTGATATATCTTTTAAAAGTAATGATGCCTTAGGTAAAAGTATTTTCTTTACTCTGTTTTTCATTTTCAGTTAATTCAAAATCTCTAATCGAATGTTAAATTGAAAAATTAAAATTATTAAGTTTTATATATATATATTTAAAAATACATTTTCCGACTTGAAGATTTTCTTCAAACTTTGATCATAGTAAACATTATTTAAAAGGAAATATATTGAACGCAATCACGTCAAAGTGTTAAATAGTACCCTTAAGTAAATCAATGTTTATATTATTCTTTATTAAGGTTTCCATTAGTAGTATTTGACACCGTAATTTTTTAAATATCTATGGTTCTTTTGAGCGTACACACAATCAAAAGTACTTGTTTTTATATCGATAACACAATTAAGGAATGAAAATTAAAAATTACTTTTTCTAAACTATCAATGTTATACTACTGAGAATAATTTTTAGCAAATGAATAGTGTTTTACCATTTTAAAAAAGCCTTTTAATGTATCTTTTCAAGTAAAAGCTAGATATCAAAATAAGGAGTTCCTAGTCATTAGCTGACAAAGAAATAGCATGGCATAGACGTACAAGAAAATATATAATAAGTAATACAAAACTAAATAATTTGTAATATTTTACGCTTAAATAATGCAGCTGTGTATGACTTTATACACATGTTGGTCTGTCTGGTGACCTAGTAGTCCTTGGTTCGATACCTATTACAGAAAATAAATGTATGATCAGTGAAATTTAAATTCTCACTAACACAATGGAAAATTAAAAGCTGATATAGTTGGTGTTTGGTATTATCTAATGTTTTGTTAGTTTTAAGAATCTTGTGCGTTTCTAATTAATTGGTTTAGAAATTCTATTTTAAATATCCCTAATAAATAATAAATATATTGATATCTTCATAGATATAATAAAGATAAGGAATAAAAATTATTTCTATAAAATTGATATTCTTGATAAATATTATAATTTAATAGAGTATTGGTTGTCACTTATAATGGGTTGTCTCATTATTTAGGATGTGGTTTAAACATTGTAATTGTATATTTTAACTCAAAAAGTGTTTGAATTATATACTTTAAATTTAAAGTAAAACAACATAAGTGTTAAAGACAAGTTAAATTAACAATAATTTACAAAACTGTGAATTTCCTATTATTTCATCTGGGAGGTTTTAACTAATTCTGAACAAATTGTATATTCGCTATACTCCTTCTTCAATCAACATTACATCGTGGCATGGGGTGTATATTTACCAGGAGATGTTTTTAACCAAATGTTTTATTGAGTTATACACTGAGACGAAAAATATATAATTCAAATAAGAAACACTTTCGAAGAAAGCACGAATTTCTTAAATAAATAAAACATAATGTGTGTTTGTATGTTTAAGTGTGTGGTTTGACGCTAGAATATTTCAAAACCAATAAAACTACAAATCTGAAATGATGCGTGGATACATACTTACCTGTAGTGTGTATATATGTGTAAAACTATATTTGACATTACTATAGATTAAAAAAAAATGTGGTCAGTACATAACATTGATAGTGAATAATCATTGTGCACGTGATTTGTCAGGTTCGCAATAAATGTACTGTACATTTGTTTATATATAATATATATATATATATATATAATGTTTATATATTATATAATATATATATATAGTATATATATACATATACAGTAAATACATATATACAATTAAACTGTACATATATAAGTGTACAGTAAATACGCAATAAAGTGCATCTATTGAGAGCCTGACGTAAATCACTTGAACAATGTTATGTGGCATCCACCTTTCTACCTTATCTCGAAACCTCAGATCGGGTTTGAGTCCCTGTCGAGTATACTGAGTGCATTTTTTTCTAAAAATGTTTACACTCTCCCTCCACGCAAATTTGGATACACTTCCCCTAATTTCAACCTAAACACATTATTAACACACTAGCGTAATTCAATCTGAGCGGGTAGTAAGATGCAGTGCTAAAAAAATATTTCTACTGTTTTAGCACTGCTTTTACCAGTATCCATAAAACGTTCGGTTTAAGCTTAGTTTAAAGAACAATAATCCGCAGTGGTTGCCATGGGGTTTAATGCGTAAGACTATGTATTTAATTTGATCACTCTAAGGTTGAGATTCAATTCTCCACCGAGCACACTGTAGTTGGTTTTATTCGTGCGATTTACTATTTTGGTTCCTCAATAATAATAATAATAATTAGCACCGCGTCTTACTATCCGTTCGGGTTATACGCTTTAAGTACCAAATACGCTAATGGATTAGGAATTGGGAAGGTTGAATTAGAGGAAGTGAACCCACATTTGCGTGGAGGGAGAGTGGAAAACCATTTAGGAAAAACCACCCCCAGTTCACCCGACCGAGATTCGAACCTCGATCTCCCCGTCATCAGCAGTCGAGCTTTAACACAACAAGCGCGTTAGCCAACTACGCCACCGAGGCGGGTTTCTGGTTCCTCAAATTGCAAATTTGAAGCAATTGTATTTTTGTTTGAAGACGCTGATTGTTTTTGGTTTGATACATCAATAAGGCCCTCCTAGATTAATTAATCAAATTGTGTGTTTCCCATACCAGTGAGCACGTAGTTTAAGGCATTACACTGGATTGATTGTGATGGGGGTGTTGAGGGCCACATCTCAGATAAGTGTAATAGGGGCGGTTCTTCTATAACTTAGGTTTTCCGATCCTCTTTTTTTATTCTAATATTCCTCTAGCTACTATCTTCATTACTATCCCTTGGAGTAAAATTTAGAAAATGGTTTATACTGATCGTAACAGGATAGTATTAGTAATTATTACAAAGGATCTTAAGATATTATTGATATTCTTTAAGACAATAGTTCAAATTTTATATATGAAAAATGTACTGTGATATTTTACAATCGTGCTCCTGGATTTAGTTAGTAATGTCCCGTGACGCGTTGCGAAGTAAAGCCAGAACCGATGGACTGCACTAGTAAATTATTCACACACCCCCACACCTCTTTATCCATTTGACGAGTAATACATAAAGGCAGGCGTGTCAACCCCACGGGCCGCATGCGGCCCATAGCCATAGTTTATTGCGGTCCGTGGACGAACCATCATGCACTGCAGATCTGTCCTTATTTATATTTAAACGTCAAGAAAATACAGAAAATTTGGAATTGTATGATTGTAAATTCGGCATAATTTGGAGAATTCTATCATGTGTGGTTGGTGGATCAAATACTTAGTACTCTTTCTTCAAAATGGATCAACTCATAAAAACCACAAAACTTGCACACTAATTAAGCGCTATCTTTTACAATACACCACATACAAATGTTTCTTAAATCTTTAATTTTATTTATTTGACGTACTTACCATACTGTTTCTGAACCCTTACTGATTATATCAATCCACGACTTACATACTTACTTAAATCTGTAACAGACAGACACAACATCCATCCCCCTGCCATTGATGTATCACTGTGAAAGAGGAAACCTACATTTTACCGATGATAATTTTTTTCAGCCATGTCAGGAATTGATCCAGGGACCCTTAACTCAGTAGATAAACACGTTACAGACAGAGATAAGGTGTCAAACATACGTATGTCAACAGTTGTTTTATCACATCAAATGAAACCAAACACCCGAGAATAGCAAACAGACACACATCTGTCAACAATTATAAAAAATTACCTTTTTTTCTTTTCTTTCATTATTATTTTATTTTTCCTTTTTAAATCTCTATTTATATACATATATTAAATATAAAGAAAACGTGATTTGAATAATAATTTTCTCCAACCTCTTGGGGTTATTCAAAACAACAATTAAAACGGTAGTAAAATAAAAGTTATTTTTGTCTATGGGATCCCCAGATAGGGCACAATTCTTATATAGCGAGGGGGGGGGGGTTGTGTCCCCCCCCCCCCACACGTCACATATAACCTGGTCGGCTATGGTTGACGGTTGGTGGGTGCACTTCACAACAAAAAATTACCATGGTATAATATTTAAATCCCGTATATTAACTTTATTATCTTCTATATTAATAAAATAAAGACTTCGTACTTTGTTTGTCTGCGATATCTACCACATGCAGAGGGTTGAAATTTTAAAATGTTTAGCTCCTGTGTACGAACATGAGCACTTGAAGATGAAATTTTAAATTATTTATTAGATATTTTAAATTTATTAAAAATTACGTTGGAATAAATGAAACTAGGATTATTTTTAGATCTGTCTAAAGCAAAGAAAATCGTTTCTGGGATAACGACGCAAAGCATTTAACCTTTACCCAGGGCAAATCCGAGTACCTCTGCTAGTTGCAAATAAAAGGTTCCAAAATTTTGGTAAATAATTGGGTTAGGCTTATTGTTTTATAAAGAGAGTTTACTTTTTTCCTTCCTGTAATAAAAATACTAATTTGATATTATTTTAAATTAGAATAATGACTAAACCTATTTTTGTTTTTAAATGGGACCCCTTAGTATTTATTATATTCAATGTTACCCTTATGAATAAATTAGTTTGACACGTTTGTTCTAAGGAGTCACTCTCGCAATAGACTAGTCTGCTAAGTACGGGAATATTGTGGTTTGAGACTCAGTCGAATGTCCTGAGTGTTATTTTCACTAAAGGATTTCCACTCTTCATTCACGCCAATGCGGGTATACTTCCTTAGCATAATTAGTACTTAATCTTATATACTGAACGAGTAATAAGACACTGTACTAAAAAAAAATGTGCCTTTAAAAGGCAAGCTTTACTGTAAGGGAGAAAACAATGCTCTAACACAGTCTGATAAGTCTTGACTTTTCCAGAAAACAAACGAGTCGTTAATTTAATTATCTTATTTCATACATCCAGCCCATTAAATAAATTAAAATTTGTAATAATATAATTTATAGTTAAAGTTGTTTTTGATAGCCTAGTTCCCTCAAATTTTCCTTTTTGAAATATCTCTTTCTAATTATTTGTCAGTCTTCGTTATTCTAATTAGTGTTTATTCTATTATGCTATATATATAAGTGTGTGTATGTTAGTTTGTGCGTGTGGATGAAGCCAACATATTCAAAAAATAACTTATCTGTAATTTAATTTTATCAATACATTAAGTTCTTGACGTACGTGGTAAGTTTATTCCAAAGGTTTTTCGCAAGTTGATAATCCATACAAGTAGAATTATGCTTAAATAATGTGTTTTTTTTTAATAAATATGTTCATTAAAAATGATAATTTAGGGTTTGCACTTTGTTTATAATAAGTACTACGTAAGTTCAATAAAAAGACACAACTTGTATTCAAGGTAATACAAATTGGGGATGGCATAAACAGCTGTGATTCAGATAATTAGAAACGCTACCTGCAAAGTTTAAAGCGGTGCTTGATAAATGATATTTCTAGTCGTAATTCAACTCCCGATAACCGAGTATCTATGAACCCGCGTAACTCGAATACGTATAGGTCTATGAGCTACTGCACATGACTCTTTAGAACTTTAAAAAAAAATCCTTTTGGTTGTTGTTCAATAGTTCAAAGTCAACGTTCCAGTGTAATAATAATGGAAGTAGTAATAATATTGCGCATCTGGGTTACATCATTCGTAGTCATGTTTTTGCAAAGATTAGTCAGTACTAATGTACTGTTTCCCAGGGGAAGCCTGAATGTACTAATTGTACATCCTTTCCGCGGAGATTCTTTCCATGTCCCGGTGATATGAGATGATGATGATAATAATAAGTGAAATGGTGTGGAACCAGTGGAAACTCTTAAACCTAACCTACAACTATTCAAACAAACCCTGGTGACCGTTGTGTTTATTCCCCTCTCGGGAAAAATACCCAAAGTATCAACCAAGAATCGAACCCGAGACCCCTAGGTTCGTAACCAGATGCATTTACCCCCACACTACGGAGCTGGGTAACGTTCTGATACGTCTATGACAGTTAAAAACAAGCACGCTACAGGTTCTCAAGACATCACTAAGAGGTGAGAGCATCATTTGTTGTCCATGCCATTGCTCTTATACTTTTCATCTCGCTCAATAGCAGCCGCTGCTGTCTGTGTTCCATTTGGTCGCGTGACTTCAGTGAAGAAAAAAATAAAGGAAGGGTAGAGAGAAGCCTGTGTTCACTTCATAAATTACTCGACAGATGGCAGCAGGGGGGGGGGAGGTGGAAACACGCACATTTAGGGGAGAAAAGAAACGGGCGTAAAGAAAGGTTGGAAGGACACTATAAAACTAACTTTGGAGGGGAAAAATCTAAACAGATTTTTTTTTATCGCCGATCCATATTTCTTTTAAAGCTAGTATAAAAAATGTCCTCATACTTTCTAGTTAAATTAATAACAATTTAAAAAAAGTTACACGCATTACAATATAATTTAAAAACTTATAATTAATTATTGTTTTGATTTAATGAAAAACAGATAAACTTGATCTTAAATATATAATATTGTTATTTTTTTACGACAAACCCACATGTGCTTTGGGGTGGATTTTTTCTATCCTCCACTCACATCCTAACAAAGAGTTTTATTCATTCCGTTATTTCAAATATCCAGAGCTTCTCGTTTTATAGAGCTCCAAGGGCTGGTTTGGGTGTTATTTTCATCAAATAAGAGAACCTTTGTATCTATTTTGATGTAGTTACCGATTTAAATAAACTTATAAATAATAGTATATTAAATATTTATGTAATAACTACTTGTAAATAAATATCTCTACTTGAAACAAGTCTTAGTACCCATCCAAACTATTCATAGTTTTCATATTCTGAAAATTTAAAAATGACACCTGTACAAGGGAATCGAAACCGGGACCTTCAACTTAGTACGCCAATGCTCTTACCACTGAGCTATCCAGGATTCGTCCCGTGCCTATGGTCATTCTTCACTCTTCCCTCATAATTTAAGGCAGAGTCTTTGATGTACGTGCGGAAGTCATTCCATTGCTGTGTCCAGGTGTCATTTTTCAATTTTCAAAATATGATATCTAGATGTTACTGTCCACACTAAAATGCATGGATGATAGCTTCAGCTATCTGATTCATTAATATATCCATAGTTTGTTTCACAAAGGGTGTACTTGTTTGTAAGGAAAGTGTAGAACAATTTAGGTAACCCTACACTCAGTACATCCTAAATGTATTAGATTCTCATTCTTCATGTCACTAGAAAACCACACTTAACTTTAGGTTGTGACGTTTATTCTACTTGCCACCAATGAAGATGTTTTATAGAACTGTGTGAAATTTGATATTTGTCATAAAGAAAAATAAAAAACAATCGTGGCTAAATTTTATTCCCCTTTAGTTCATCGCTCTTACATAGAGGGAGTAAATTTATTGCATTTGTTATTACGGCTATAACCGCATTAAGGTATCATATTCTTTAAATTGAAAAATAATACCTGGAACGGTTTATGACAGACTCTGCCCTGAGATATGAGTGAAGAATTATTCTACGTGATGTCCCCTGGATAACTCAGTGATAAGAGCATTAGCGTACTAAACCAAAGATCCCGGGCTCTTATCACCTGTAAAGTGTCATTTTTAAATTAAAAAATATTATTTACATAGTTTGTGTAGTTCACTCTAATTATAAATGTGTATTCAATATATAAACATTATCTAGAATAAGTTTAAACACTACTTAAATATTGTATTTAGTATTTTCTACCATTTTCCTTAATCTTCATCATGCAAACTGGAAGACAGATGCATTCCACCAACTTTTGTCTGAAGGTTTGGTTGTAATTACTTGTCCCAATATCACCCATGATCTTTTTCATAACCCACAGTGGATTACCTATCCAACTTTCTCCGCGTAGCTCTATAGATTTCAAATTCATTCTTCTTTCATTAATGTATCGCAAACGTCTCATGATTATTAACATAACCAGTCTATCATATATTATGTAATATTCTATAGACCCAAGTTTCAAACGCGTCTATCTTATTTTGCTCATATTGAATAATAGTACATATTTCACATCCATAGAGAGCTAACTCCAAACCATGTTTTTAAATATATTTGTTTATGTACATTTACATCTACGTATATCAGATTCCTATTTGGTGGTAACAATATTAGGAAACATCACTATTTCAGAAAAAGAATTCTACACTTATCCTGTAATATACTGATATTCAACAAGCCATATATAAATGTAAGAAAAATTTGATTCTCACATAGCTTTAACCCCTTAAATGTTAGTACATACAACCAGTAATACATATCAGTTAGATAAACAGTATTAAATTCTATTTCACGGGGTTAGAAAGTGCTACACGAGTATAAGAGCATAATTCATTAATTACAACAGGCAGTACATATCTGTTAGAAAATAATATTCAATTCTATCTCACGGCGCTAAAATGTGCTATTTTAACCACTTAAAAAAATACAACAGCCAATACAAATCTGTTAGAATAATAGTATTCAATTGTATTCACAGTGCCATAAGATTTTATTTAACCACTTAAATACAAGCAATATATATCTTATAGAAAAATAGCATTAAATTCTACCTCAAGTCACTAGAAGGTGCTATATAGCCTCTTAAATAAAACAAGTGATACATAGCTGTAAAAAGAACTAGTATTGTAACAAATTCCCAGCGCCTTAGCTCCTTTTATGTTTTTTTATACATCAAGCAATACATTTAAGCTTTAAGAATAGCATTTAATTCAATCTTATGGAAATAGATGGTGCAATAAATATTATCTGTTAGAAAAATATTATTCAAGTCTCATAGAAGTTGCTATATAGCACATAAAATACATCCAGAGACATTATTGTAAGACGAATTGTATTGGAATAATTCTCATAGTGCCTTAGCCCCTTTAATATTCTTACATACAATAAGCAATACAGATATGTTAGAGTAATAGTATTCAATTCTACCTCACGGCGCTATAAAGTGATCACTAGAGAGAGAGAGCTCCTTAAATACAACATGCAATACATATCTGTTAGGGAAATAGTATTCAATTCTATCTAACGGCGTTAGAAGGAGCTAAAGAGCAACTTATAACAAAATATTTAATTATAAATGAAGAAGAATAGTCATCATATTATCATCAACTGTTTCCAGTCTGTGGACGGGTCAATTTAATAAAAATGGATCATCTTTTACTATCCTTCCATCACTGTTCTTCCTTTAATTGCTTCCATTCTCCTCCTCTCACTTGTACACTTACCGTTTTCTGCCCCTCTCGTCTATTTCTGGACCTCCCTCGCGGTCTTTTTCCTACATACCGGTATTTCATTTTCATCATTTTCTTTGACATAATCTCCTTTTCCATCTTCATTACATGCTCATACTATCTAATTCTTTCTATCTCTACTATCTCACATACTCCATGTACCCCTACTTTTTCTTGGATAACTTCATTCCTAATCTTGTTCCTCCTCGTGATATCTAGAATGTTCCTATTACATTCATTCCCGTGGCTTCCACTTACTTAATCTCTCTTATATTCAATGTTCATGTTTCTGCTGCATATGTGACAATGGATACAAAGTACGCCCTGTATCACACTTTCTTACACTTCTCTTCTATACAGCAGGTATCTTACACACCAATAAAACAAATATCCCTGCTGTCCTCTTATGACTAGATCCTCTTTTCGTCCACCTTTCGTCTCTATCACACTTCAAATGTATTTTACATTCTGTACTTTTATCAGCTCTACTCCATCCAACTTTGTAGCTATAGGTAAATTGGGAATAATAGCCACTAGAAATGCTAGTGCACTTCTTAAATACTATATATTGCAACAAGCCATACATAGCTATAATATGAATAGTCACATGTTTATTTTAGGAATTATGACTGCTGCAATTAGCTTAATACAACAAGCCGTGCAAAGATGTAAAAATAACAAACATAAATTGTATATTAAGGCATTGGAAAGATCTAAATTACTTTTGCATTATAATTAGCTATATAATTAATAAAATTAATATATATTTCAATTTAGCTAGTGATAAACTTCGTAAAACTTACATAGCCCGTAATATTATAGGCAAAATATAATTGTAAAATAATAATCATTATTACCTTATAAAATATTCGATTATTTTAACAGAATTTTGTAACTAAACTTATAATTGAGATTCACTATTACATAAAATTTATAAAATATTTACAAGTGGCTAAGAGTTTCAATTTGGTAAATTCTGTAATTTGGGACTATCATTTGGTATTGTTATATTGTCTTTATTATTTGTTGCAAAATATATATGTACAGTACATTACCAAAATCATCATTATATTTCATCATTGAATATGTTGTGTGTTTACATATAATCTATGGACCTGCATTCATGCTAAAAGTGAAGGTTTGGTTTCTTATCAGCCATTTAGAGGTAGTTCTTCCCTTTTTTAATTTTTATACGAAATTATTTTGGGTATTATAAATTTTATTAATTAGCTGTACAGCAGTTTTTTTTTTAAATCATCAGTAAGGTGAATCAAATTCTATGATATAGCAAAAGGATTGGTAGCAGCCTTGCTATGTGCTGGAATTGTATCTCCGACCAGTAACTGTTCAATAAAAGATGTGAGAAGGGCCAAAATAAACATTACTTGCCACCGTCCCCACTTCTGTATGAATACGTTATAATTTTGTAAAATGTAATTATTTTACCACACCCTTCCGTAACCGATCAAAACAAGAGATAGCTTCCATACACTCACCCAATATATTATAATATATATATATAACATAATATACATTTAAGCATTTTTAAAGCTCTCTTCTAGCCAAAATATATATTTCTTACTCTTTAAGAATATTCATCTTATCGAAACTGTTTTCCTTCTTTTGTGCCTCTTTTGAAATACTCGTTAGTAAAGGGATGTAAGATTTTTCCACACGTTAAGGCAATTCTTCTTTGTTGGACTCATCCTTTCCTTTTTTTTTTTTACCCTATCCACCCACAACTACTCACCATACCCTCTTCTTTTTTTCCCCCCGTCTTCTATCTTTCCACCTTTGGCTGCTACCACATCCAAGTAAAAACCACTTTGTCAACAGGGCTAAGTGAGTTACCTTAATGTTCCTAGCTCCCTATTTCCCCCCCTCACGGCACCGCCCCACACTTAAACCTTTCAACACTCTTTGTAGGAGCCTGATGGCACTCTTCTTTAATGCAGCCTCCTCGCTGTAAAGTGCTGCTATGGAATTAACTGACATTTACAGGATAAACAGTTGACAATATCCTTGGGGAATCTTAAATATTTTTTTCCTAGATATTATCTAACCCGTATTATTATGATTCACTTACTTTTCTTTTTCTCATTTTCATAATATTTATATTTCTATAGCAATTCAAAATAAAGGGAAATCTACAAAATATCGGTATATTTAAAATATAAAAATATATGTAATAGAAAGTGAGTGGTGTATTTTATAGTTATTTTTACGTATTACGTTTCCGATATTGGTTAGAAAAATCTAGATACACAATTTAATTTAAAGGTGACCTAATAAATATTGAGAAATGTAATCGTCGGCAATGGATTAAGAGGCAACAAAACCGTGTGAGTTAGCTTATTGTTCGTTGTATTCCATGCCCCTATTTTGAGATTATTTTATTGTTTTTAGTGCATAGTTTCAGTGTTTCCAGATGGATTTGTCAAATGAGAAAACTCTTAAGTTTATTGAAGAGTATAGGAGTCATGACATATTTTGTGATGACCGATTAATTGATTATGAAACAACAAAAAGACGGTGGATATTTTCTAAAAAATTTCAGATATCTATGAATATTATATCACAAATTAGTATCCATATAAAAAAAATTGAAATAATTAAATGCATATTGTATTAAAACTTATCAGATTAGAATGAAATATTACAATCATAAGGTCAACAAATTCCCTTATAAATGACTTTAGTGTAAAAGTAAAAGTAGAATGTGTTTCTAATTGCTTTCATGGCTACATATTAATTTTAACTTGAGTTATGTTCATGGTGAATAAACATTATATGTTAATAATAGAGAGATATTTATAATTAATGTAATATCTTATTAGAGTATTTAAGATAATTAAATCAGTAAATAAGCATTAATAGAATGAATGTGACGTCTCAAATTTAAAGAAGAAAATAAATAATATTCGTACCCAATTTCATAGTGAACACAAAGACCAGACAAAAAATACCATTGGACATCCGCCACTAGTGATACGAAATATTGTTGGGATAAATATCGTCCTACAAACACTTGTCTGTTTCACCACCTTCTTCGCCTCCTCAGATTATTTACCTCTTCGGCAAGAATAAAAGAAGCCGCAGCCACAATCGTTGTTCTCGATGACATCTTTGAAGCAGATGGGCTTTGTAAACAGAGGCAATTTTGTTGCTTAGGTGTAGATGCTTTGTAGCGTGCTACAGAAATCGCAAGGAGCTGTGTTCTCCGACATATAACATTGAGTCAACATGTCGCATGCTACATGTTGCCTCTTGTTGCCTTGGTGTAATGCCACTTTGAAGATATTTGACACATTGCGATAAAATGAGTAATTGTAAACAATATTATTATCATTATTATTATTATTATTTTATTATTATTAGCACCGCGTCTTACTACCCATTCGGGTTATACGCACTTACGCTAATGTGTAATGGTAGGGTGATTGTGAGATGAAATGGAGGACCTACAGTTTAACGTGGAATCCGAACCACGGTGGTGGCCTGGCATTCCCCACATTCACCAAGATGTCTTGCCAGAGGTGAAGGAAGGGTTTTGCAATCAGATAAATCTTTGCCGGTACCAAGGATTGAACCCCGGCCGCCAGCATAGAAGTCTGACACCTTACGCCTAGACCGCCAGGTCACCATGTAAACAATAAAATAAGCCTTTAGAGTATATATTTTATTCGTGGTGCGTGACTTTATGTTCAGTATAATAGTTTGAAACACGATTTCATTACAAAACACACGCATCTTAAAATAGTAACCAGCCTTATTTTCTTATTTATTTATTTAGCACCACGTAATACGTGGCTTATACGCCTATGCTCTAATTACACTAATGTGCCAGGGATTCGTAAGGTTTAAATTATAGGAAGTATACCCTAATTTTCATGGAGGGAGAGCTTAAAAACCATTTAGGAAAAATCGCCCTCAGTACACCCGACTGGGTTCGATCCCTGATCTCACCTTCATCAGCAGACTGCAAGAGCATTAGACTATGTGACCACTAAAGCGGGTTCTTATCTTGTTAATCATGGTAATAATTAATGTTTATACTCATTTATAAAACATAGGTAGAGCCACATTAAGAGAGTATTGATGTAACTGCAATAACGATCCAATGTCAATGCGTAAACCCCTGTTATATATACTAGATAGCTGTTTCCCGCGGCTTTGCTCGCGTGGAAGTTGATTATATACAAATACGAAAATATACATATGTATTTACAGATTAATTTAAAATATTACGTTACGTTGATGACCATAACTTGACCTCAGATCAAAAATAATGAAAGTCCGATACAAACTTTCACCCCCTTTTTCATCCCTTATTAAATAAAATTTCAAAATTCCTGAAACACGTATTTATTTGTTTTACGTCAATAACCGAAATACAAAATTTTGTTTATGTAACTTTCAAAATGAAGGACTTTCATACATATTATCATACATATTATCATCCCCTATTTTGACCCCTTTGGGGTGGGATTTTCTAAAATCCTTTCTTAGTGGGTGCCTACATAACAAAATGAATATACAGTCCGAATTTCATGCTTGTAGCCTTGATAGTTTGCGCTCGGCGATGATGAATCAGTCAGTCAGTCAGGACATGTTATTTTATAAGTATAGATGACAATTTGTAAATATAATCTTTCCAAACAGCCCTTGTGTTGAAGCAATAATTCCAACAATTATTGCTTGACTGACAAACCCAATGGGAAAAGACATTTGGGAAGAACTATACGTGAGAGTGACATTAGAATGGACCTGAAAAGTATATGGTGTCATGAGATAACTGGCTAGAACTAAATTAAGAGAGGTACAGGGTGTAAAGAGATGGACTTGTTAGAACTGGATCAAGATAGAAATAGGATAAAATTAGGTAAACTGGATATAGCTAGTTCGGGAATAGAGATAGGGTGTTATGAGGTGGATTGGATAGAACTATTCTAAAATAGGGATAGATGCCGTTGAGGAAGTACCAAGCTCTATAAAAGTGATTCCCCTTGCAGCTCATGCACTCTCTAAACCAGTTCATTAAACGTTTTCATGACCATTAATATTAAGCCCTCAAACTGTATAAAAGAACAAGATATGAACGTAACCAAAAATTGTTTTTTGTGGAGGTCATGACTTTAATTATGAGGGAGAGTTAAATATTTTATATAATCCTCTATATTCCAATATGTGCATCTTTTTTTCTAAACTCAAATATTATTCAGAACAAGAAAAAGATTTAGATTATCAGTCTATTTATTTAATCGCTATAGAAGCAAAAATAAGATTTGAAAGTCTTAAAAATTGTTAGTAAAAATATTAATGAATAACCGAAACAATAAGCAAGCCATTTTTAGAGTACAAACGATGGAGGAGTTTTCCTAATAATGCTCGTTGTATAAATAATAAATATAATTTAATTTAATTTAAACTTTGTAAATAGTCTACTATTATGATATATTATTTTATTTGTAATTTTAATGGAGGGTTGTAGGGCTAAACCCCCTCTCTAACTCTCCCTCCTTTAGATACATCTATGGAACAAGGTGTCACTGAACGACGATTTATCTCATATAACTGGTTCTTTGTTGTGAACCTGACGCAGCAAAGCGAAGATAGAGTATGAGTTTTTCATTATCTGGAAAATAAAACATTCAAGACTAAAATTATTTCAAGCGTTTATAATTGAGCGAAATATAAATAATTCGACGAATGAGGTATATTTTGACTTTTTACTAAAATCATGAATTAACACATGTTTAAACTCCTGGTATCAGAGTTATGGACCGTATAAATTATAATTTATAAGCTATACCGTTTTTAATAAGGAAAGATAAGCTTTATATCTTACAGAGTAAAGTAAGGTTGCGTTTTATAGTTGATATTTGATATTTGATACATTCCTATTATCTCTATGGCTTACCAAAGTAAACGTTGATAGAGACATGTTATACATCTTCCCAGCTGTCAGTATAACCGGCCGCTGCGCGCGCAGAATAATCATCTGAACGGCCCGTTGAAAGACCTTGTCACTGCTGTACCACTGGCACTCGTAGGCCGTGGTCTGAACCCTTCCAGACTGAAACAATACACGCACTCTATCATTTTGATGAAATTTTAACGTTACGAAGGAATTCTCGATAGATGCAGTGCAAATACTATTCTTTCTGAAGAGATCATCAAAGGACTATCTAATGTAGGAATATTAATAATACATTAACTACTAAATATTAAATATTAAAATATTAACTTAAAATACTACATACATATACGTAACTAAGGGCAAACTTGTTTCTGGTTATGTTGATAATGTTGGCTGCACTTATACTGTCTAATAATAGTAAGCATTTTGTTAATAAATTTTGATAGTTTTCCCCTCACCTGAAATATAATCTCGTTGCCATACCAACAGTAAAGTAGTAGTTCAATAATGGAGATGAAGAGGAAACTTGCAAATTTAAGGAATTCTATTATTTCTGTTGGGTTCTGTAACATTAATCAACACATATGCATAGTCATACTTATTTAAAATAAAGTTCAGGATGTTTCACTCGATCTTGAACTCTGAGTTTATATTATAACTTTCAAACTAAGGGACGTAATTAATGTGTGATAAGCACTCAGGGACCGAAAGCGAGTGTAACATCCTGTATTTTAAAAGGTATGCCTTATTACTACTTGTTCAACCAAAAATATCAAAAATGTTAGATCGTTGACAGAGTGGTGTTTTTTTAGAAGTAATTCAAAAAAACATGTGTCAGACATTAAATCTGTAAAATATATCAACGTTTATCAGTGACTTATATAACTTTGTGAATGTCAGAGGGATTCGAATTGGATGGATTTTAAAAGCTAGGGCTTTACTCGAATCTAAACAACTCTTCAAACAAAGACATAACATATCTTAGATGTTCTAGTTGCATTATAAATTTGCTGATAAGTTTAAAATAAATACATAATAGTGTATAGACTATAAATACAGTTATTGAAATCGTTGTTGGTGAATTTTTTCCATAATTTTAAAACTGCTGTTAAGAAAAAGAATATACATTCATCTGACTTTCTCCTAAAAGTGTTAATATTTTAGCACGCGTTTAGTTATATAAAATAATTACAGGTACAATTTTATTTGTATTATTCTATGAGCTTGTCATAATTTGCCCCGTCAGTTATATTGCTACGGTCCAATGTTAGTAGAAAAGGCCAAATCCAACGGCTTTGAAAGCAGTAGAGATATTTCACATATTCACACATCAGGTAATTATACTGCGGTTTTATGATAGATATTATCCATACCATAGAGTATTAAAACGCTATCAAATAAAATGCAAGAAATAATACGCTCGTATTTTATAAAAGTGAACTTTCTATTAAAATTGGACTTTATCTAATCCCGTTAGGCTAAGGCCATACAAACTATTTTCATGATGTTTTAATGTTTCTTTTGACGCAAATAATGGAAATCTAAGAGTTTTAATGATCGGATGTATATCGATAAATATCGCATGAGAGAAGTAAGTCAGATTCGACTTCAAGGTAATGTCACATTGGAAGGCACTGTTTTCCAGACGATATGTCCCACCTCTCTACCTGTCACATGTGCGACCAAAACCAAGGGTTGTGCCTCCACGTTCCTCCAATTGTCATTCAAGTGTAACCCAAAGCCACGTTTACGTGTGCTGTGATAAGTGTTATTGCGAGTTTTTCACTTCTCAAAATAAGGACATTATCATCGATTTTATTGCTAGTGAAGGAATTATATGCGCGTCGAAACTATCCTCGTCAACGGACTACAGCTAATAACTTTGCAGCGACACCACACAACTTGGAATGGCACATAATTTATTCTGGTATAATTAATAGGAATGATGTTTGTTCGATTCTAATGTGGACAACCCTGAAGAGATGTCAGGGATGACAAGCAACTAAATTGTCGCTCTGTTTAACCTCCATCTTAAAAGTTATGCAGGGGAACTACGCTACATTTATCGCTCTGTCAAGCAGTCTCTTGTTCGACTTTTGTATTCACGACCTTTGTAGCTGAGGTCCGAGAGGGAAAAATCGTTCATTGTGCCTTAGCCTTAAGGTGGAATAGAAAGGTACGCGAGAAAAAAATTAGTGTGTTTGTTTTTCATGTCAAAAAATATTTTCGGCAAAACAAAACAAATATTTCTCCAGTATAAACATAAGAGCTTAATTTCCTACCCACGGTAATTTTAACAGTTCTTGGAAATTTTTCATCAGCGTGTTAGCAATTTATGAGAAACTTTTAAATGAAATAAAATGTTATCAAATTCTATGACATACTTAGCAGATATTCAAGAACTAAAAGTGAGTAAGATGTAGTGAACAAAATATACAATATACATAATAACAAGAGTATATATTTCAAAATTAGTTTAATTTTAGATCACATTGTCCTAGTTTACTTACCACAATAATTTGAAAACCAATCAGGCATGTTAGCATAAGCATAATACCAAATTCGACAAACATTACTGAATTGAAGATTGAGTTTAAATCCTTTGCATATCTGAAACAACAATGAGATGAAAATAAAAACATTTAGACCAAGTCACTTTTAACACGCTATTATTACAAATTATTTATTTTTCACGATAAGTAGATGCATGAGTAATATCTACATTGTGTGTATGTGTATGGAACTAAACATTTATTTATTGGAAGAAAATTACTTAGGGGCATTAAAATAAATTTTAAACATTTTTTTGCCATTTTGGACCCTCCTCCCCAATTTGTAAAAAAAAAAATCAAATGTCCAACCCAAATACTCCCTCCATCTCTTGCTTACTTTTTATTCGTCGACATATTTGGTGATTTTTTTCAGTGGAATAACCATTATTTTTATCCTATTTATAAATGTATTTTAATTACTTACGCATAGGTGTGAATAATGGTGTGAAATAATTCATAATAAACACTGTTTATAATTAATTAAAATTTATTTTACTAAAGAGGAATCAAGGGAAAGCCATAAAACTATATTTAAAAAAATAACTTTCATTTAATTGAAATCATAGAAAATTATTATTAATAAACATATTAATTATTATAGTTATAAAAACTCTAGACTACTTTTAATCTGATAAGGAGGATCCTTTAATACACGTTTCGACCCTTTTAACTATCATGGTTCAAATTGGGGTGGTTGGGTCACTCTGCTATTCTTGCTCTTCTCTCTATGTCTTATATAAGCATTTTTCAAACCCTCTTAGCCCCTCTTGTAACCCTTGTCATTAAAAACAAGCAAAGTTCAACCCCCCTCCTCACCCCTAAGGTGCTTACGTAATTCTTGAACGACCTCTTGTGTAAATTTTAAAAATAAGACGATGAGATTTAAATAATTAAATTTAAGGAAGCGTGCAAAAATTCACTAGGATGTGAAACCACTGCTGGAAAAATAGAACACCCAATACACCTTGCCGGAGTCCGAAAGTTGGTGTAAGCCCAGCACTAGTATTAAACATTTTGGTTTTCAACTGAGTTTTGCTACCTATTTTGACTAACCACCTTCTATACTAATAGAACAAGGATCAGGAATACATATATATTATACATATATATATATATATATGTATTCCTATCTATTATATATATATATATATATATATATATATATATATATATATATATATAATCTAGAATAAATTCACACTCATATGCTAGGAGGGAGATTAGAAATTTAATTTTCAAAAACCACTATAAGTACGTTCAGTCTGTATTCGACCCCCAACTCTCATATAATCGACAAACTATACTAAGCGAGAATTACTCTAAAAAAGAGGTTTTTAAATCCTATATTGAGATTATAAATATTGCATTATTTCTTTAAATACTTTCATAATTTACAGGATATAGTTTATTGATATTTTTAAGTGTGCTAATATTAAAATAATTTAATAGTAATTTATTCAAATGTTTGTTTAAGGCATATAATTATCTGTATACAAGAATATTGTTTAGGTGAGTTTTATATATAAAATAAATTTATTTAAATTTGTGTTTAAATCATATACTTAGAGAAAGGAATATATAATAAACATAAATTTAAGTATATGTAAAACACCTCAAATATATTTCTGTATCTAGGTGTGTGTTTTAAGCTCTATAATTGAATAAATTCATAATTTTAGGATAAAATTAACATATTAATTTTAATTTAAGAATATAAATAAAATCCCTTAACAATATTCGTGTGTCTATGTGAATGAATTGATCGTATATTTCATTAAATGAATGCATTGAGTTACTTTTGAGCTCCAAGCTTTCTTTATACACAAGGCTAGTTTTCGTGGTTGATCTCGTATCGATGTTTACGACCAGAGAATTTTCACGGTTGACCTGGTACCGATGTTAACGAAATGTTTATGGCCAAGATGATACCAGAGCTCGGTTTGGTAATGCTTTCCTTGACCAGACTAAAGAGCATGGTTACGAAAAATGAGCCGAGAATCTGTGCAACCATTTCAAAACAGCATCACTTCTTATGTTAGATCTAAACGAGTATAACTTCGTAGTAAATGATTTTAAGTTTTTGTTAGTTAAAATGGACAGAAATTACTTGCTAAAAATAGCTACTTAAAAACCGTTTAATTATGAATAAAATAAAGAGAGTACTATATGATGTATGCCTATTTAATATTATATAAGTACTTCATGTTTTCTTAAGATTATTTTTGTAAATATATGTTTAACTTGATATGTTGAGTTAATATTAGGACTAGTCAAAATAAGCAACAATTTAACTAATAATAAATTTAAATAGCTCATTTTCCATCGATTTGCAGTACATTTATTTAGTAGGATTACATAAATTCACCTACCATCTATTAGATCTACTCCAACTCAACCACCAATTTTGTTTAATAAGAACACCTCAAAATCATTTTCGCACTCTACCATGGTCAGTCAGAACCACTTGGTCAATAACACTCGATACCAAGACGTAACCAAGCTAATCGCGAAGACTCGCCTATTTTTTTTATTGCTGTCCAATGTTGTTGATGAGAGTATGTTTAGTAAAAAAACGCATTATATTAACATAGCTAAGTCCTAAATGAGTATTTGGGGTGGCCAAATATAATACATTTATTTTGGAAAATGATTCTTTTCTGAAAACTAGGCTAACCTATAATTAAATATCTTTTCTATTTAAAACAGGTTCTTATACAAACACAAATGTACATAATCCAATACAAAATCTTGAGCTCAACTTAAATTACAAAGTACGCACACCATCAGTCGTATTTATTTAAATATCGAATAGGAATTTAATAAACATGCACAGCTAGTTTTAAATAGTTTTTTTTATGTATTATGAAAATTAAAGTTGATTAAAATAACTTATCTCCTAGTATTCACCCTGTTATTTTGCTAAATAATATTGACTATAAAAAATGTATTCTAATTACAAAAAAAGATATAGTCACTTACGTTAAGATATCGTTGTGAAACTTAATGCATTTAATAAGATGAATGTAATTGATGGGGATTTTCTCGTTAGATAACAATTTGAAATCCTCACGTTTCTTGTAAGAAGAAGACTCCATTGCACTAGAAAATTCTCTACCGTTCTCTATCAATTCTGAAACATAATCATTAAGGGGTTCCAATTTCTTTTCCCCAACAGATGAGCTTTCAATTCCAACTTTGTTTGTGATATCTCTTTCCAGATTAGTTTTAATTACGATATTATAAACCATACTGTTATTCAAGTCTTCCATGTTTTCTGTTTTTAAAAGTTTCAACAGGCCACAAAGTACTTCAAATCTACCACAGGCGTGAATAACTATTGAAATATACATCACAGTAAATGACGAGAGTGAAAATGAAAAGTTGAGTATTGTAACAAATTGAAACATATAGGCTAATTCATAGAAAGGGCTTTTGGTGAAATTGAAAGGATACCATGCTTTCACTGGCAACGATCGTGGGGAGTCTGCTTCTTTAAATAGAAAAGGTTGTGCGAGCCAGAAGGGAAGAGTACTAATTATGAAATGATGAACATTTTAGTGATTGTTCTACTCCTAATAGAAATCTTCTTGAGGATGCTACTGCAAAAGATATTGCATTCCTCCGTCAACTCTTCATCCAACCGCTTTACCAGAAGAAGGACATCAGAATGGTTGTATAAGATGTGACATGTTTTATAAATGAGGTTCGTTGTGGAAAGGATAATGGTGGCTGTCTCTGTTAAGGCATGAAGATCTCCCCAAGAATGGTAAATTTGGATCAACTGCGTCATCCAAAAAGTGATGAACAAACTTATGTTAACAGTCGTGTAGAGGCAGTAAGGCCAACTTTTGCCAAGAATCGGCCACCATCCGCAAATCCGGAGCAATTTCACATTAAGGCGAAGAGGGTTTGTAATACTTACACCTCCAATATTTAAACTAAAAAACATTTCTGTCTAAGTGAGACGAAATAAATTAATTTACTTTTTCATGAAATCGAACTATCTCCTTTGACAAAAATATATTAGCTATCTGATCTTTACTGTACTTTGTACACTGCACTTATGGAATGTAACATTATGGACTTGCATGTTTTAAATTATCCTCAAAGTAGATTATCAATTTCGTATTAAATCATTTGAAATATGTATGCCCCTTTGCAACTCCTTACTAGAAATGATGAACGATTATTTAACTGGTTGTATCAATCCCCACAACCTTAGAAATAAGTATTAATATATGAGTTCTTGTAAAATACTAAACTGTGCACTTATGTTCCACTTGAAGTATATTATTTAGAAATTGAGTTTATTAAATAAGACCCAAGTCTATTAACTTTATTTACATAGTAGCTGATACAAGATTGATAATGTCAAATTTCCATAATCTATGATAAATAATTTGAACAAATGTACTAAACGAATTTTATTTTACCTGTATATATATGATGTATTATTACAATATGCATAATGGTGTGTTATAAATAGATGAACAAGCAACAATATTTATAAAATCACACAAATTCACTCATTTTGTTTCAGGGATACGTGCCTTGCTACAAATTCAAGCTCTACTAACATGAATAATTTAGAGACATGAGACTGAAAATTAATTTTAAGTAGATGTATATAAATTATCCCATTGAGAATAATGTAAATCTACGGGTTTCGGAAATTTGTTAACCACTGGGTCAAAGCTGAACACGCTAGTCCAGCTAGATGGCACTGAGATAGCCCTGTTTTTCATAATTATTTACTAAATAATAAATTGTAGTCGTTTAACGCAAGTATATTTATTTGTACCTATATCTACACGAAAAGTATGACACTTGCTTCGGTGGCCGCGTGATCTAACGCATTTACTTGTAACACTATTGAATTAAATCGACCCGCGTCGGGCGTCGATTGAAACACTACGGATTAATTATCTGATATAATAATGCTGTGACGATGTATAGGTTGTCTATAGCTCCATGGTCGAGTGTCAATCATCACTGTACGGAAAAAAACCGTTTAACCAGCTGTCTATAGCTCCGTGGTCGAGCACTAATTAAATCGGTATATTAATTAAAGAAAAAGAACTTTTGATGGCTATTTATTCACACATGGTTTATTTAAATGACATCTGTTAATTACTTATACATATTCAAATTAAATGCTTAATATCAATGCACACTTGTGATATTAATGTAAGTTATTTTATACTGTGTTAGACTGTGACTGACTTGGGCGTGGGTGGAGGGGTGTTGATCGGGTGGATCCCCTGCATGCCTTAAACATACGCACAACGGCTTATATATGACATACCCCTTGCATCTTTCTCCCTTCGTCAACAGTGTAAAAACTAACTAATAGAAAGAGTCCTGGCGACAGGTGTTGTGAAAGCTAGCTTCTTATTGGTATAGGGAATTGGCGTCTTTGCTAAATACTAGGTAGTTGTTCCTTTAAGAGGAAATATTGTATAAAATATATATATTACTGGTAAAATCCTTTTCACATTATTTCTGAGAAGCGCGTGTTTCTTCATGACTGAATCATAAAATGATACTCTACATATCTTGCTTTAAAGAAAAATTGCCTTCATCCATGACTTTTTATATATTTTAGATTGATTTGAATCAATATCATTACATTTTCACGTGTTGGATTAGACTGCTGAAGACGGGAAGACCTAGACTCGATCCCGGTGGGGTGAAATCAGGGTGCATTACCTAAATAGTTTCCCACCCTCTCTCCACAAAAAAAATGTGGGTGCACTTCCTGTAAATTAAGCCTCCCTAACCCCTAGCCTATTAGTTTAATTAGTATATAGGCGTTTAACCCGTGTAAACTTGTTAAAAGTAATCAATTAGGGGTTGTTTCTCTCACCACCCTGACCCCAGTTGAATCGGCTTAGCAAGACAGTGACTCTACAACACATTGTAGCACTGTCTAATACTTGACTGAACCGAGGCCCGTGGTTCATTCCCCGTCGTGAGTAACGAGCCGCGCCCAAATAAAAAAGAAGAACTATATGCGCGAGAGCACTGCGCTCTATCGGTTGTGTTCGGAAAACTTATAGAATTGTTCTTTCCACGCGCGCCTGGAGAAGCGTGGTATGTCCCAGTATGGTCTATACACATTCTACCCCCTACCCCTCTTTCCCTTCTATTGTTCCCGCGCCTTGAGAACACGTGGTAGATTAATAGTATATATAATGGTAGGATTCTGTGATGTAGTCACATATTATATACTGGCTTCAAAGTGAGCGACGTTGTCACAAGCTGATTAATGTTAAAGTATTCTAAATTCCCTTTAGACTTAAACTATTTTTAACTTATTCAAATTATCGTTTCTTGACCTATAAAATGTAAACTTATTGATTAATTAACATGGAATTCACATCTGATGGAAATTAGTATATTTGGCCTCCTAAAGCCATGGAAATAATTTAAATCTTTGCGTGGTTAGTTCGAACCGTATGTCCTATCTTTGTATTATGATCTTTTTGGGGTACATTTGGTCTCTGTGTTTTTTACTTGAAACTTCAGCTTATCCGAATAGCGGAAGTTTTTTTGCCCTTCGGGTACCGGCCATTTTGGACGGTTATTAACTGATAGAGTCGTTCGTCGGCTCTACTTATTTTAATATTTTGTAGGATTAAAATCATCTTGTTATTTATTCGTAGATTATTCAATATTGTTGGTAATGTTTAAAGTTGATTGTTTGTTAGTTAAAAATGAGAACGCAAGTAGGAAAGATTGTATTGTAATCATCGCTTTAATAATTAAATGTTTGAGCAGCGGCGTTGTTATCAAAATTAAATTTTGATGTTTTGTCGGATGATTTCAAATATAGTCCTGTTCGGCTGTGAGGACGATAATTTAATAGAGCCATATTATTATTATTATTATTATTATTATTATTATTATTATTATTATTATTATTATTATTATTATTATTATTATTGTCACGGCGTCTTACTACCCGTTCGGGTTGTACGCACTTACGCTAATGTGTAATGGAAGGGTGATTGTGAGATGAAATGAAGGACCTACAGTTTAACGTGGAATCCGAACCACGGTGGAGGCCTGGCATTCCTCACATTCACAAGTTGTGATTAATACACGTCTTGTCAAAGGTGAAGGAAGGGTTGGGCAATCAGATAAATCTGTGCCGGGACCGAGGATTGAACCCCGGACCTCCAACACAGAAGTCCTACACCTTATCCCTAGACCGCCAGGTCACCCAACAAGCTTTAATCGTCACACACAGGTTTTATGAACCATAAAAAGTACTTTAAGTGAAAAACGGCATTATACAATATGAGAGAAGTAATAAAGGTAAGTTCCAACGTGACAAGTGTGGCAGGACTGTCTCACACCAGTCATAACTACAGATAATCAACATTTGATACTTGCAAGACACCTACTCTCGCCCACAAATGGCGGCGCAAAACACATGCTATAATATATTTTAAATTTACCTTCATAATAATCTCTGTTTGATATCCTTAGCCCTTTCATAATTGTAATTTACAGGTGAATCAAAGATCCTGGGCATAAATAACTAATCAGGGATACAATCTTATAAATACAAAATCATTACCTAATTGCACTATTTTGCAGCTCTCAATTAGTTGAAACCATAACAATATGGCGGAGTTACCTGGGGGTCTAGGGGTAAGGTGTCAAACTTCTGTGCTGGATATCCTGAGTTCAATCCTCGGTCCCGGCAAAGATTTATCTGATTGCCGAACCCTTCCTTCACCTCTGACAAAACGTGTATTAATTACAGCTTGTGAATGTGTGGAATGCCAGGCCTCCACCGTGGTTCGGATTCCACGTTAAACTGTAGGTCCTTCATTTCATCTCACAATCATCCTACCATTACACATTAGCGTAAGTGCGTATAACCCGAACGGGTAGTAAGACGCGGTGCTAAAAATAATAATAATGATTAAAGCTTGTTCATTTCAAACTGCCTTAACTGTCTTACTCATCTCACCGAGTTGTATACGATTGTTACTTGAATGAAATAACTCTCTTGTTACCATCCCTGACTTATTTCTGAGTGAAGATGGAGGGGAGGGAGGTTACACCCTTACGGGTAGTAAGACGTGGTGCTAAAAAGAGTAGTGTGATACGAATAAGTAGGATTTTGGTGGGAGGAAAGTTTTAAAAAATATAAAACACTTTTTATCGGCCAACATTGATAACCTTTTACAATAATATTTTAAATATTTTATAGGTATTGTTACTAACTATCAAAAATGACAGCCACAAATCTCAAGACTTTACTTTTGAAAATATAAAAATAAATCAATATAATTTTTTGTCTTTCTATAAAAATTGGACTGTAGTCATATTTTAACTACTTTCTCAAAATGTAAATACTGTGTATATCACAAAAGGAATTTGAACCAAACTATAAGAAGTACTAACCATATAGCATTTTAACATTTTAAGCCAAACCACTACTACTAAACCAATGATTTCACATTTAAATTTAATATTTCTGTTACTGATATTTGTTTTTAAATAAAACGCAAAATAAATTGTGGGGGCTGGGCAAAATCGTGATAACTCTCTTAGATTTAGGTGGGATGTATTCGATAACTAAACATCTATCCAATCCTAAAATATAGCTATAAAATATAAATCAAATATTCCTAGATATTAGCTAATCTAATCTCAAAAGTTTTGGTTGATTATGAAAACAATTTATAGTTCAAAAAGTAAGCTAACAGAAATCATTAATAACACATTTTTCCATAAAATGAGAGTTATCGATCTATCATGGTTTGGCTTCGACTCTCTTAGCAATAAACATTTATTAAGCTAACAACAACCTAAATTTTATGTAATCGTTTATCAAACAAACCAGTATAAAATTCTTTTCGAACTTTTACCCCTTTCTATTTTAAATACGTGAATGTTAGTAGTAATAAGTCGGGAAGTGTTATCTTACTAGTCTTACTAATATTATAAATGCGAAAGTTTGTGTGTTTGGATGTTTGTTGCTCAATCACGCCAAAACTGCTGAACGGATTCGAATGAAACTTTGTACGTTGGTAGAATATGTCCTGGAATAACATATAGGACTATTCCCAACCTTTGATTTTAGATAATAATAAATATATGATTATAATGTGATTGAAATGATGTTATTTAAGAATTTGTGATTTAATATTTTGTAATTAAAGTAAACAGTAATTAGTGTGACATAGTTTCATACTAATAAATAATAAATATGTGATTTTTTTAGCTATATATTTCGAAAATAATATTATTTCATTTATTTATTTATTTATTTATATTATTAATTATGAAGGTAAAAATCAAAAATTAAAAATTTATAATTGATAACTTAAATAATATATATTTATTTTATTATGAATTATTTAAAAGTGAAAATTAAAATAAGGCAAAATTATTTACAGCCAAAACTGAGAAAAACGCATAGATATTTGAAAAAAATAGAGTTTGATTTATGACCAAAACAGTTTAGTTAAAAATTAAAAGATTTTATCAATTATTGCGGGCGAAGCCGCGACGGGTAAAAGCTAGTATTACAATATAATAAGAGAGCTTTGTTTCAATTAAGTTACTTTGCTTTCTGGTCTAATTTTTTTTTTTTTAGAATATTACTGGTGATCAGTGATGTAAAATGTATAATTTATGTATAATTATGTTGATGAAATTTAGATACCGAACCAAAGGTATAGAGTTATTCCCAAAACTTATATAGGGCGGGACCGTAACAATTATACGATTAGTAACTTGAAAATTAACCCTTTAATTGAAAAGTAAATATTCACTATATGGATGGAAGCAAACTAAACTATACACATTTTCACTTTTTGGTGGTAGTGTCACTCAGGTAAGCTCCACCGGACGTCAGGTAAAAATCAACACGTCCATCACTTTTCTCAGAATGAATAGTCTAATTGTTTCCACCCCACCCTGTGTAATAGAAACCCAACTTCTATGTAAAGTAATCCATTCAATGAATCCAAGCCAACATGTTACAAAATAACAATGCAACAGTATTGTTATTTTCCCTTTTTAGGGATTGGGAAACCGTATTGTAATAATACAATAATCTACACTCTACCCATTTGATTACCGAACCAATGTTAACCAAATCATAGTCAGGGAAGCTAGGTCAAATCAACTCTTGAGTGGTGCATAGTACCCTCTAATAGAAATTAGGTTAGAAAATAGAAAAAATAAGAGCATCTTCATTTAAAGCTTCTCCAATTACTCTTAATGCGCAATCCTTATATTCTAAAAGGCAATTCAATAAATTTAGAATTGACTCTGAAATGCTATTTTCAACTCATAATATTTTAATATAGTTAAATATTACATTTTTTGTGAGATTAAATAAATATTGATCAATAATAATACATGAATTATACAATATAATATTTGTTATATGGCTAACAGTCTTTATAGATAGGAATCATTATTTAAGATTTCTTGAATATATATATATATATATATATATATATTACAATACATGCGTATCCATCTGTTGAGAAAAGCAAAAACTGTACACATGTTGATCAACCGTTGAGTTGAATTTGGTTTTAAAGCTCCTTTTAATGAAAATTCAAATTCTACTATTGAACTTATCAACATTTATTGATAATATTTGTGATAACATGCTTATATATATAAACACACTTATTCTGAACCAATAAGTTAAAACATTCTTTTATATTCTATTCTGTATATTATTTTAAATGTCAGTGAGTTTTTACCTTTTTTTTATACTGTCGCTCTTTCTATATTGTTTAATTAATGGATCTTTTTGTGCACTGAATCATAAAAATATATTTTCTTATTAAGATAGATACATAAATGGGAACAAATATTTATAATAAGATATCAAAATGTATAAATAATACAGCACATATATGAATTATATCATTAAAAATAAAACACTTGCATTGTCATAAGACGATTTCCATAATATTAGCTAGACTATAATTTTATATTATATAAATACTACAAAAGAAAAAGTTTTCAATCTGGTTTAATAGCACAGTCCAAACAAATATTTTAACCATTCATAGTAACGTTGAAAATAGTTAGACATGGAGCTTTAAGAATTTTATTATAAATTAAATTATATGATATAATGTTGTCAGTCCTAATTGTATAAGTTCCAACAGTTTAGTTAATTTCTTTGTTTCACTTAATGGAATAACTGGTTTGACACAATATTTGGTATTGCACTATAGTTAGGTTAACTCAAACCATGCATATGCAGACCTTTTAAGAGTCTAAAAGAAAAGGCAGTAACAGTATATGGCTAAAAAATATACAGTTAAAGTGTATTTGAAAATTATATTAATACCTCATACTTAGAATCACATATATAATTTTGGAGTCTCCAACATTTATTTGGCAAAGTAGAGAGTAAATTAAATGTTAATAAATTATGTTAAAACTGTTACACAATTATAAATTATATTAATAAATTTTACATATTGTTAGTTGTGTTTAACCATATATGAAACGAATATACATTTATTAACAATTTACCTCTTCAAAATCTCGATGTGACCAAAATGTTAGTTTTACAATTATTTCCGTAACACAATAAAGACTACGCTGTAGAAATTAAAGGAAAACAAAAAGTTCTGCATTTAGGATTTATTTTACACATCTTGTTCTTTTTGTGTATCTGACGCAGCAAAGCGAAGATAGAGTATGAGTTTTTCATTATCTGGAAAATAAAACATTCAAGACAAAAATTATATCAAGCGTTTATAATTGAGCGAAATATAAAATAATTCGACGAATGAGGTATATTTTGACTTTTTACTAAAATCATGAATTAACACACGTTTAAACTCCTGGTAACAGAGTTATGGACCGTATAAATTATAATTTATAAGCTATACCATTTTGAATAATGAAAGGTAAGCTTTATATCTTACAGAGTAAAGGAAGGTTGCGTTTTATAGTTGATATTTGATATTTGATACATTCCTATTATCTCTATGGCTTACCAAAGTAAACGTTGATAGAGACATGTTATACATCTTCCCAGCTGTCAGTATAACCGGCCGCTGCGCGCGCAGAATAATCATCTGAACGGCCCGTTGAAAGACCTTGTCACTGCTGTACCACTGGCACTCGTAGGCCGTGGTCTGAACCCTCCCAGACTGAAACAATACACGAACTTTATAATTTGAGTTAACTGAAACTTTTTTAAATAAATTTTCACTGAATGTGTTTAAATACTTCATATACTTAAGAGCTTATGATATGATTAACTAATATAATTTCAGTTACAACAAAAAAGTTATTTAAGTATTTTAAAGTTTAAGCTTAAAAAACAAAAGCACTTATTACAAATGTATTCAAACAAACACACGGAACAAAGGGAAGTGTATAAAAGGATGTCGACTGTGCATTTTATAATCACTATTTTTATAAGTTTACGTAAAATAATAACTAAAACACTTTTCTTTTGAATGAAAATAGGTGAAACTTCGCGCTAAGACACAATATTCTAGACGTGAGTATGTAAGTAGAAGTCCACGCTGAGTTGTTAACTGTTCTTAGATTCAAAAGCAGAATGGAAATTGAATAGGCGCGCGCGCATACCTGTCAGGCCCAAGGTAACACAGCTTAGAATAACTTTACAACTCCATCGTACCGTCTCCAATATATCTTTAACCAAACAGTTATTTACTCTTTTTTTTAAATTAAAATTGACTCATTATATTTGTTTGAAAGAGTGTAATTTATAAAACCATAAAATACTATGAAATACAAACAAAACAACTAATTTTCTTCTAAACGTGAATTGCGTTTCTTGAGAAATATTTAATCTTTGTAACATCTTATAGTATCAAAAACTGGGATATTGTTCAAAATCAATTTATAAACTGTATTATATCGTATTAATGTGTATTTTGAAACAAAATTAAATGTTCAGAAAAAGACTTCTGAGGCGCATCCATAAAACACGTTAACGTGCATGTTAGATTATTTTAATCTGTGTTATGTTATAAATAAGTGATTTTAAATAGTGTCTAGCATTTTTCACTATGATGGAACTTGAACAAAGTATATTTCTTACTTTGCGCACACACGCATGCAAACAACTCAATACACATTTACAATTACTATCGAAAGACGCCTGTGATACCTCACCTGAAATATAATCTCATTCCCATACCAACAGTAAAGAAGTAGTTCAACAATGGAGACTGAAAGAAAACTTGCAAATTTGAGTATCTCTACGATGTTTGTAGGGTTCTGAAACAACATTGGTACTAAATAATATGTTTTGTTTGTTTGTTTTTGTCACTGCCTATTCGTTAGTGAATGTTATTATTATTATTATTAGCACCGCGTCTTACTACCCGTTCGGGTTATACGCACTTACGCTAATGTGTAATGGTAGGGTGATTGTGAGATGAAATGAAGGACCTACAGTTTAACGTGGAATCCGAACCACGGTGGCAACCTGGCATTCCACACATTCACAAGATGTCTTGTCAGAGGTGTAGGAAGGGTTTAAAAATCAGATAAATCTGTGCCGGGACCGAGGATTGAACCCCGGCCACCAGCACAGAAGTCTGACACCTTACCCCTAGACCACCAGGTCACCGTTAGTGAATGTATGTCCACAGACATCACCCTTTGGTGCTAGAGGGCGCAGTTGATTGGCGTGTCAAATGGCTCTTTTTTTTGCCGTCGTCAATCGTAACGCGGACTGCCTACGTGTTTCATGGAGCATTTCACGGATTCTGATATAGCTGACATTCATCTAGCGTAAGTGACTGGGGAATCTTTGAAAATATACTGCAATATATTGGTTGACGCTGTCAGGAATAAAACTTTCTGCCTATCATTTGTGTACCGTCTGTGCGCCTTTATGTGCCTTCTAGCATTTAAGGGGAACATCTGCGGACTTTCCTTCATTAACGAAAAAGGTTTGGTTTAGGGTTCCTTATCTATGATTAAATTTTGTACAGGGAGTTTCGAATCACACTCCATAATGACCTAAAATAAACTTTAGTATTATTTTCGGATATAAATATAAATCCCTTCTTAATTATAGCTTTGTACAAAATTACTTTTGTTTCCATTCACCCTAAAATTAAACAGGTAGACAAATAGAGGAATATTTATTGAGCTTGTTCCGTGTTTACAATATTATTTTCGTCTCTTTGGCTGTCATTTAAGATACTATCTTATGGTATTAACACATTAAAAACCTTTCTGTGGGCGAGGGTGGGTGCGCGGGTCTCTCCTCCTTAATTTGCAATGAATATTTGTTTTATTCATTATCAATGTCCAATATATTATTGGAATCTTATAAAATTCGTAGAATTAAAAATCTCATGTTTTTAAAAATTACAAAGTTCTTAACGAGGTTTTTTTTAATGCCTTGGCATTCTGGAATAAGGACTTTCTCATGTGCCGCTGCAGGCTGGAACACACTTCGATGACAGTCGAAATGTAATTAGCTCTATCGACATACCTACGCTCTTTTAAGGATTTTCCTTGAAAGCCAGTCACTATATCCTACGAAATAAAATAAGTGTTATAGTCTCATGTTCATAGGAATGGTCTTTTAAGAGATACACATTTGGGGTGGGGGTGGGGGGAATTGATAACATGTTGCCATTATATTAGTGTTATTTTATAGGTATTGGTAATATCAATCAAAAGTGAAATTTTTAAATCGCCAGACTTGATGTATAAATATATTATTAAAGTAGATCAAGTAAATTTTCCAAGCCCTTACCGTCAGGGCTGTGGAATTGGGAGTTCAAGCCGGTAAAAATATACTGACTTCAATTGTGGCTTCAAAATAAAAACTAAAAATGTTATAACAATATTTTTATGCTAATTATATCATTTTAATTTTATAATTTTTATTCTTTAGGACGAATATTTGTAATTTGTGTTAACAAATTTATTCAAATATACATTCAAAATGTCAAAGAAGTTTCCCTTGAAGTAATCTGTATTGGATCATTTCACTGAGTTAAATTTGTTACGAATAATTTACTTTGTGTATTTATTAAGGAGTTTGAGTAGAAGGCTTGGCGTAACGACTTCACAATCCTGCTTTCTATGAAAATTGGAACGAACATATTGGATAACTTTTATAAGAATAACAGCTGTGTTCTTATATTTTTACTTTCTCGCTATCTTATAGGTCGATAAAGTATTGTGATCTTCAAAAAAAATCGTTTTCGAGATTTTGAGGAATCTCGACGTTTCTAGACCCCCCCCCCCCCGAATCCCAATAGGTGTTTTTTTAAATTTCCGTATCTCTGTCTGTACCTCGGACTAGAGCCTAAATTATTTTACCGAGCTGACTGAAACTTGGCACATAGGGTTTTAATAGGGTTTACCCAAGGGATTTTTGGAGTAGGATATCTAACCCTAAAATTAAGGGTAGTTTAATGAAGGGCGAAAAGAAAAAAAATCGATTTTATCAAAATCGGCTCTATTTTGATTTAATTTCATATCTAAAAATTGATATATATTATAAACAAAATGGCTACCCTAATTTTCCCGGCAAATGGCTTTCAGGGTTCTAGTCTGATGCGTAAATTCTCATTTTTTATCACACCGCCGAAACTATTTGAGATATGAAATTACTTATCACTGAAAATATGTTGGTCTATTTATAATACAAATATATTATTTGAAGCATATTTTTATAAAAACCAATAAATTTCAAGCTAAAGGCAAACATATATATTTTTTATCTTTTTGAAAACTAAAGGTCAAGTAGTGCAACCGTAAAAAAATTCTAGCCTAAGATGTTGATGGATGCCAACTTTTCATCCCCCCCCACCCCCCCGAACCCTAAAAAGGGTTTTTTACAACTCCTTCTGTCTATGTGTGTTTCTAATTCTAAAATTAAGAGCAGTTTGATAAAGGATCAAAAGAGAAAAATTCTAGTTTCTCAAAACCGGCTATAACGATTTTGATTCAAATTCGTATCTAGGCGTTGATTAAGATTATAAACAAAATGGTATTTTTCTTTTTCTCATGAAAATGATTTTTAGGGTTCCTTAAAGAATAAAAATTGTCTATATATCCGCAACTATTTGAGATACTATTTTACTTATATGTTCGGATCAGCTGTCTGTCATGTGAACTTGATAGTTTTCATTATCAGCACTTGGCAGAGGGAGCTTTGTTTCAACTGCTACACGCTGGATGTTTTAGGCTATACAAAAGACAATATCAGAGTTTTTACTATGTTAAGCTAGCGAGACTGATTATTATGTTTATTTGGTTCTGTTACCAAGGAGATGAATGTTATTATTATTGTAGACTTGTTTTTTTTTTTTGTGAATGTGACTTAGAAAATATAGTGAAATAAACTAGCAAGATGAAATTATGTGTTTAATAATTATTGGTCCTCCGAAACAAACAAAACATATCATTGTAAAATTTCAGTATTATTGAAAATAGAAACTTTTGTTTGAAATATATATATTTATAAAACCAATAGTTTCGGAGATATTGGCAAATGTATTAGTACAATTTTGTGAGCTTTGGTTGTGAAGAGATATAGCTTAAGTTTAAACACAATAATTCTCTACTGCCATAGAGTAAGCAAATAAGAAATTTTTTCAATAAGTTGATGTTGTTTTTCTTTTAACCTCTTAGGGGAAATGTTTGTACAGCACATGGGCGAATCTAGGATTTTAGTGAGGGGGGAGGGGAGGCGAGTGGGTGCTCCCATCGGGATCAGGTCGGAAGTGGATGAGGAATAACCTCAAGAAATTTTGACATAAAAATACTTCTAAATTTGAGAGTAGATCTTTAAGTAATATTTCAGTGTATCACTAAACTTAAGAATAATCCTCTAATTAAGGCGATAAGTATTAAAATTTATTAGAAGCAAATGATAATAACATCAACAAATAGTGATTATTAGAGGGAAATAAATTTAAACATTATAACAATTATATGGTTAAGACTTAGAAACCCCCATCTCATACCATATCATTTCTAATCCTTACTTAATTTTGAATATCGAATGTTTTCTAAAATGATTATAACAATTATTATATAAATAGATTTTTAGCTATTCAATCAATTAGACAAAATAGTTGAAATTATTCAGATTTCAAACAATCGAACTTTAACTCCACTCTATAGTGTAACTAGTTATGTCTCATTCTTAATCGAAATTTTACCACTAAGCCATACTAACCCGTTATGTGTGTGGCAATATTCAAAGAGTTTGTTTAAAGCACGTTATTTAAAAACAAATTATTTTAAAGATTTTTATTTAATTATTAATCATTGAAATAGTAGTAAAAATGATAAATTTAATTTAAACCTAAACAATGTTTGTGCAACAAGGTGAGAGGCGCGCAAATTAAATTTGGCTAATTTTATTAATGCCTATCTTCACCATTTTAATTCTTAATGTGATTGTCTTAAGTAACAATTTTATAAAATGAAATCTGGTTAGTGAGAGATTATTACGTGACAATAAAACTAGTAGTGACCTTTGATTTAATTGGTTTAATTTATTTAAGGGGAAGCATGCCTCCCGCACCCCCATCCTAGATCCACCCCTGGTACAGCTATAATCTATATCTCTCATTTTTGATTCAATAGTCAATAATTACCTATTTTATTGGTCAAAATGTATAAAAGAGAAATTTAATATCAATGTGATAACCATAAGATATGCATCCCCTGATAAAATTCCGAAAGTTTTAACCAGAAGTCAAATTTTTAATACAAAGTGTTGACCCTCGGGGACCCAATATCGATATTATTTATTGGTCCAAATATACAAATGAAGACGTTAATTCTTTTAAAATAAAATTATAAAATTTAAACCCGTGATTCAAAAAATTATTTACATATGTATAGCGCAATTTGCTCTCGAGTTCACTAGTGTGTATTATATTATGAATTTTTAATAAATATCTCCAGTTTTAAACAATAGAGCGAGATAGTCCGAGCGGAGTTCTGTATCATTTATTTTATAGTTACTTCAGCTTAAAATAAAATGTAGTCTATTGAATGGTTAAATTAAAAGTTGCTTAATCCAAAAAATTTCAATATTTATCTTAGTGCACTTACCATAATAATTTGAAATCCAACCAGGCAGGTTAGTATTAGCATAATAGCAAATTCCAAAAACATTACTGAACTGAAGACTGAGTTTAAGTCCTTCGCATACCTGAAACAATAATAAAGTAAAATTTAACACTTTTTCCTTAAGGAACTATGTCCACATTATGATTATATTTTCACAATAGGAAGAAACCTACACCTTTGGTCTTTGTCAATTAGTTTATGAAATAGAAATAAAATAGAACACTCACATTGCCAGTTTAAGTTATTTTATTATGAAACAGTAATAATAATAAGGAATATAAACACTATTGTTCTTTAGTATTTGTCTAAGGAATAGGACTATACTGAAACACATCATGCGTATCTAGTAATGTTCTCATAAAATAGGAATAAGGATGAAAAAAATCATATTTTGGCATCAGTAATGTTCTCATGGAGAAGTAAAAATAAACTAATCAAATTACATTTGGATACAAATCTTATAAATTCACAATTAACAATTAAATAATTATTTATCATTTTAAAAAGTAAAATAACCACTTACGTCAGGATGACATTGTGAAACTTAATACATTTAATCAGATGGACGTAATTGATGGAAACTTTGTCATAAGTGAACAATATTGAATTCTCAAATTCTTTATAAGATAAAATAACTTTGTCATGATTATTTTTTCCGTTCTCTATTAATACTGAAACATTATCCTTAAGGTCTTCCAATCCCACTTCCTCGAGTTGGCCTACATATATATGTTTTATATCGGATTTGGGTGTGATATGTCTTTCTAGATAAGTTTTAATCCCACTATTACTATTAATGCTTTTACTAAGGTCCTCTACGCTTTCTTTATTTAAAAGTTTTAACAGACAGCTAAGTAACTCAAATCTCCCACCTGCGTGAATCACCAATGAAACGTACATCACTGTCAAAATGGAATATGAACTAGATAAGATTAAAAGTGTGACTACTTGAATAATGTAGGCATATTCGTAATATGGACTTTCGGTGTAATCAAAAGGAAGCCACACTTTGATTGGCAAAGATCTGATACTACCTTCCTCTCGCAATAGAAACGGTTGCAAGAACCAAATGGGAAGGCTGGTAAATACTGAAATTATAAATATTTTTGTGAGTGTTCTGCTCCTATTGGATAGCTTTCTCAAGATTTCACCACAATAAATGTTACACTCCACGGTCAAATCTTCATCCAAAAGTTTTACAAGACGTAAGACGTCAGAATGTTTGTACAAGATGTGACATGTTTTATAAATAAGATTCGTAGTGGATAATAAAACGGTGGAGGCTTCCGTTACGGCATGGAGATTTCCCCAAGAGTTGTAAATTTGAAGCAACAGGGTAATAAAGAAAGTGATAAACAAAAATAAGTTCATCGTCGGGTAGAGACAGTAAGGCCATCTTTGGTCAAGGATGGGCCACCAGCCGAGAACCCTGAGCAATTTCATATTGAGGCACAGAGGATTATTAACACTAATCCCACCAAGAGTTGTACTTAAGGACATTGCTCCCTTTGAAAGGTTAACTAAATAAATCTAAGTAGATCGCTTCACGGAATAAAATGTTAACTTTTCCACTGCATTTGGTACAATGCATGGTGAATATTTACGGCTATAAATCAAGGTTTAAAATAGTTTACTAAAATGTCATTAAAACACTATAAATTAATATGTCTCTATAAAAATTACGATTATAAATTATGCCTGATGTGACGTATGTTGTTCTTTAAAGATTCTGTATAATAAGTACTAATGTATCGGTTCCTGGAAAATACAAGATTCTGCTTTGTCAGTCCTTCTGGCCTTATTTATATGTGTCCTATTATTAAGAGCTTTATATTAATTGTGTGGTAATAATATACCATTTTAATTTGAATCGATAAAATCTCATTCAATTGTATCTCTTAATATTGTCTCTGATTTTAGAATAATAAGGTCAAACTCATTATATTTATGAAGACTATTAAAAGTGAATTCAAGTCAAATGGTCACTTTAATATTCACAGTAATATAATTTAGTGTTACGTGTATTGCTGCTAGTTCGGGATATCCTCATCTTATACTAGTTTAAGAATAGAGAATGAGGAAGATAAATTTTTATTAAAGTGCATTGGTACTAACCTGTAAGGAGGGTTGGGAAACTATGAAGGAAAGAGGCCCATTTTTAAAACCAGTCCTAACTTCCTAAACTAAGATCGAACCTAATCTTACCCCGCAGTATCAAAGTCTAACAAGCGAAGCTTGCTGTTGCTGAGTCAACCCTGCCGGTCATATTTAGTCTACTGTAATAATAATAATAATAGTATTAATAATTTTGTTATTATTATTGATAATATTACAACATAATTTAAAATATCTAAGGGATACAAACTCTATTGTCACGTAGACTTTATTGTGGCGCATATTTTGTTTTTAATAATATATATAACAATGTGTAATGTGGTTGGAAAATGAGAAGATTACAAAGAAAATCTTGGAAAATAATTATGTAAGAAAAAGCCGCACTGGAGGCCTAGAAAGAGATGGGAAGACCAGATAACAGAAAATGTGTAAGCGAGAGAAAAATAGAAACAATTAAGATATAAGATGGAGGTATTTTACTAAACTGACCCGGCCACAGGCTGGAAACATTTGATTATGATGATGATGACGACGATTACGATGATTATGATGATGATGATGATGATGATGATGATGATGATGATGATGATGATTAATAGCAACACTTTTGGTAAATTTTCCCTAGATCGTGTAGGTATTCAAGTTCCTTCTCGTAATATAAAATTATTTTCTGTCAATATTTCTTACAAGATGAGACTTTTATTATAAAGTTGTATCTGTTCAGTCTCTGAACTGTATATATTTAATATTGTAAAATAGCCTTTATATAATAGTTTGTTTAACCTAGTTCATTTTGATATAGCTCCCTATTTTTATTGGTTTGTATGTGTTAGTTGTTCTTTGTTTCCCGCCGATTTTTTTTTTCCCCTCCCTTTTCTTTTGAGAGTGGAAAGGAGGGCGGGAAAGGAAGTTCTTTTGTTCCTTTTGTTAGTTAGTTCAGCGTGGGACTCTGTACACGTTGGGTGTCTGCTATGACGACTACATCTTTTGCTTTGTAAATCATTGTTTATGTGTGATTCTGTGCTTCAGGCCCTAAAGGGGCCTCTTTGATCCAAAACCACAGCCAATGTTCGAGAATTGCCGAGGAATTAACGACCTTGTTCCCTATTCCTACCTATACCAACCCACAAGGTAAACCTCCATTTTCGCGGAACTTTATTTAGTAGAGGTAAGCATTTATCACATTGTTATATACACTCCACTTTTTCTCGGTTTTGTTGTTGTTGTTTTGTTGCTAATAGTTTGTTAACTGGAAAGAACAGTAACCATAGTGCAAATTCTAGGTTTGTCGAACTAAACTTTTACCACAAAAGAAGAGCAAAACTCTACTCAGTACAATATATAAAGATCAAATATTGAAACTCACATTATTCCACTTTTTTTTTATCCGTTATATTTCGAATCGTTAAAAAGTTATAGTTTAAAAAGTTGTTGGTTCTTACATATATTATAACTGTATTTGTAATAAAGTACAGTAAGTTTTAATAGGAACAAATAATACTAATATTATACTACTTATATAACAAACAAGGGGACATAATTCACACTTTACATTACTGCTAAAGCACAAATATATAACGGTTGCCTTTTTAAAATGAAGAAATACACTATCAAACTCCAAACCCTTGACATAGATATCGTTTTATTTAACTCTTCAGGAGGAAATGTGAAAAAAGAAAAGCAATTTCCTATAAAAGGAAACCAAAATAACAAGAGGTAGATAAAAAAAATGGTAAAGAATGACACAACACACAAAAAGATATTTCCAACATAGTAAATACTTTATTTTAGCTAAAGAAAATAAGTATTTAATTTTTTTTTTCAATTATTTTGGAAGAGGTTTATATTAAATTTTCTCAATCATAACGAAATATGTGGTTTTATATTTACAAGAAGAAATTAATTAATACAAAAAATACTTTGGTTAACAATAAATCCGCATTTATTTCTTCATTTTACATTGATTCTTACATTAACATGTTTGTTAAATAGTGTGTTGTTTATTGTATGATTACTAAATCAAATTTATAAAGTTTAACACAATATTATGTTATTTTTAGTGCTTCAAAGACTGATGACATAACATCTTGTTTTAATATTTTTGCTGGTGTTACCAAAACGTACAGAAGCATAAATATATTACGATGCTTTTTTAAGAGAGGACTAGACTTTAATCACTTAATATCATAGTAAAAACTCTAAGATGTAATGGAATATTTTTTAAATATTCTAAATATATAAGGAATATTTAGGATACGTCAACATTATTTTAACATCTAAACTTTTCAACATGTCTATACAAATTGTTTTGCTATTTTTATTTGGTGGATTTCTTTAGTAGATTGTAGGTGACCTGGTGGTCTAGGGGTAAGGTGTCAGACTTCTATGCTGGCGGCCGGGGTTCAATCCTCGGTCCCGGCACAGATTTATCTGATTTCCAAACCCTTCCTTCACCTCTGACAAGACATCTTGTGAATGTGGTGAATGCCAGACCTCCACCGTGGTTCAGATTCCACGTTAAACTGTAGGTCCTTCATTTCATCTCACTATCACCCTACCATTACACATTAGCGTAAGTGCGTATAAACCGAATGGGTAGTAAGACGCGGTGCTAATAATAATAATAATAATAATAATTTAGTAGATTGTAAAATAAATAAAATCTCCATTTTTTACAAATATTTTATATTAACGCTACATATTTAATTTTTAATGATAATTAAATGATTAGCTAAGTTGATTTATTTTTTTATTTTTCCTGAGTCTGGCGTAGCAAGGCAAATATAGAATAGGCATTCTTCATTATCTGAAACAAAAGAGACCAATCTTTCTAGCAATGTCCCAATACTTTGGTATCGATAAATGTAATGTAGCCTCCTTCTCAAACTCATCACACATTTCACAGTACCTATACTATTCCATTGTTCACAATTCTTAAATAACAAACTTATTAGATTATTCTCTCCAATCATTTGAGATAAGAACGAATAGTAAGTTAATTTGAAGATATATGGACGAGGAGGATAATTGAGAGGAAATGAGTCTTCATTAGTCTGAGAATACTATTATATACAGACATACCTAATCACATCGTTACCTTGTGGGGTGGACAAGAAACTGTGCATATAGCTCAGAAAACCAATCCTTACTTAAACCATCCTCACAAACTTTCTCTAAACTTCCCTATCCTTGTATCCTTCGTTTCAACAACTTACATAAACTGAGTCATACATGCTCTTTTATTCTTAAAACTTTAAATATTACTCTCTTTGACACATTTGTCTACAACATCTAACCGTGCCTTTCTTTCAGTTGATATCACGCAAAGAAGGAAAAAGTGTATGTCATATTTTTTTTTAAACATATTTCATGCAAGATTAACAAACACAAGGTGATCTGGTGGTCTAAGGGTAAGGTGTCAGACTTATGTGCTGGCGGCCGGGGTTCAATCCTCGGTCCCAGCACAGATTTATCTGATTACCAAACCCTTCCTTCACCTCTGACAAGACATCTTGTGAATGTGGGGAATGCCAGGCCTCCACCGTGGTTCGGATTCCACGTTAAACTGTAGGTCCTTCATTTCATCTCACAATCACCCTACCATTACACATTAGCGTAAGTGCGTATAACCCGAATGGGTAGTAAGACGCGGTGCTAATAATAATAACAAACACAAAAACCAAAATAATTACAACACTTGTTTTCTATTAGTAGACATGCACATCCCTCGTAGCTGATATAATGAGTAGTACCAATGTAAAAGTTGGGAGTGTCATGGTGTACATCTTCGCGGCAGTGAGTTTTGAAGGTCGCTGCGCGCGCATCATGATCATCTGAACGGCCCGTTTGAACGGTTTGTCACATCCATACCACTGGCACTCGTAGGCCGCGTCCTGGACACTGTGACTCTGAAAAATCGTGGAGTGAGTTTTAGTTTTTTGAGTTTGGTTCTATGCTAGGCATAAAGATAATTATTTGGAAATAATACTGCAGTCTGCTAAAACCATTTACATAAATTTATGTATCAAATCATATGACCCACGGCTGTTGATTTTGAGAAATATTATTAATACTATAATACGACTCTGGGGTTGCGAGCCGTTCACACCTCACCCAATGCTGGATTTTTTTTATGTGCCCGGGTCAAGGGTGTTGAATTTTTGGGGGCGTGAGGCGGCTCCAATTTTCTCTATTACTATACTTTTTGAAGACTATATTTTAAAGTTGACGGCTCAGTGTGGTCATTGGATAAATTTACTATAGTATCATTGTAGTATCAAACAATGTGATCTAATTATAATCCACTTTCCTCATTAACTTCATATTTTACGTTCTGTAAATTAAGTCTAACCAATATTTTAAAAACCATAAATAAATCATTCAAAGTTATTAGGTTCAGTCCCTACACAAGACCACAAGGGAGGCCAATAAGGATATTGAAGGCCAGACAACAGAAACTGTGTGAGTGAGGAGAAGCATGGAAGCAAGAGAAGAAGAATGGCGGAAGGATACAGGATGAAGGAGGCCTTTTAATAAAATGACTCAGCCATAGGCTGGAAAGAGTCACAAGTCACGGTCGATATCTATGGCGTCTGGTCGCACGCACGACACACCACGACGCTGACCCGTGATACACACGAACATCGGACTCACATCTGCACGTCTTGCCGACCGCCAAACCTCTATCCAGGGGTTACAGTTGAACAGTCTATATGCGTCACTTCTCGTCTCTTCCCCCTCTGGTCTACTATGGCGTCACGCTCGCAATAGACTGGACCGCAGATAAATAGAATATCAGAGTTCGAATCTCAGTCGGGTATATTTAGGATTTATTTCCTAAATAATATCCCACTCTACTTCTACAAAAAATGCGAGTATATTGGCTCTAAAATGTTAAATTCACTCATCTTTAACCCATTAGAGTAATTATCATATATGCGTATGGACTGAACCGGTAGTAAGAAGCTATGATTAAAAAAGTTAGCTTGCATAACCTAACACTATTTGTGATTTAGAAACATTGAGCTGAGCACTAATGACAATCATTCAAAATACAGCTCCTTTGTTCCTATTCCTCTCCCATACCCTACAAGAAAAAAGGTTGAGATTAGAGAATAATTAGTTTTCGATGTATTTTTGATCGATAGAATAGGAAATCTTCAATGCATATAAGATATTTCATTTAAAAAGTGGAGGGGAAATTGAAATATTTGGTAGAAAGGGTTAATTCCTTATTAATTTCACATTGCACTGAATCCTGGATACGATACTGGGAGATGGAATTAAAACCGTTTATTCCACGAAGTGAAACCAAGTAGGTTATTATTATTATTACTATTATTATTATCTCCCATTTAATAACATTGATATTATATTATATTTTCAAAATGTTCGTTGTCTACGAATCAAAGCAAGGAAATCATTTATAAATGTTTGTTTGAATGAATTCTCTATTATTTGTTTAGTTGAAACTTGGCTATCTAGTGAGTTTGTTAATGAAAATTACTTTCCCCTTAACTATAATGTTTATAGAGCCGACAAGTTTTATGATGAAGCTATTGCCTCAAGGGATGGTGGTTTTCTCATTTCTATCATTGATTCTATTTCTGGTGTGACCAGGCGAACTGACCTAGAGAATAATATGGAATGTGTCTGGATTGAAATACCAACATTTGATCGCTAAAAACTGTTAATTGGGAAAATATATCTTGCTACCCAAATAAAAGTCAATTTCTAACAAAGAAGTGTATACAATCGGCAAATACTCTAATTATTATGGTATACAGGAACTGAAATGTACCATCCTCTAATTGTTTAATTTGCTACCACCAAAACTCCAAGAAATCCCTGAAATAAATATAGCGAAAAATTAAATTAAAGACTGGATACTTCAAGGCATGCTTCAAACAACCATGTAAATATTTTTGAGAGGAAATGTTATGATATGTGTAAATATTTTTGTTTTTTAATGATTTTATTATTATAATATTTACTATTTTTTAAATATTTATTTAACTAAAGACCAGAAGATGTACCTTTAGGTAATTCGGGATTTTATCAAAAACTCATCTATGTAATTTTTCTTCTAATACCTAAATAAACAATGATTGATTGATTGATTTATTGATTGATTTATTATTATTATTATCATCACTGCATTTTACTACCCGTTCGGGTTATACCACTTACGCTAATGTGTAATGGTAGGGTGATTGTGAGATGAATGGAGGACCTACACTTTAACATGGAATCCGAACCATGGTGGAGGCCTGGCATTCCCACATTCACAAGTTTGATTAATACACGTCTTGTCAGAGGTGAAGGAAGGGTTTGGCAATCAGATAAATCTGTGCCGGGACCAAGGCTTGAACCCCAGACCTCCAGCATAGAAGTCTGACACCTTACTCTTAGACCGCCAGGTCACCGAACCAGGTACAATCACATAAATACATATTTCTAATTATAATTGTATTTTATCATCGCATCTTACCTGCTCAGGTTAAACGCACATATAGTAATTACTCAAATAGAGTAGGGAGGAAGAAGGAATAATTTTAGAGATTATCCACCCACATTCGCGTGGAAGGAGAGGGAGAAACCATTTAGGAAAAACCACCCTTAGTAGAATCGACCAGTATTTTAACCCCGATCTCAACGTCATCAAAAGTTTTATCTGAGACGAGTGTGTGAGTCTTTAGAGCAGTCAGCCACTGAAACGGTCACACAAATATTAATAGATTTCTAAGAGAAATAATCAAATGGTTTGGATTACCTACTCACCTTATAAAGGACCTCATTACCACACCAACAATATACAAGCAGTTCAAAAGAAGAAGAGATAAGGTAGGTTGTGAATTTGATAATTCGCATTATCTGTTTAGGACCCTGCAAAAGAATACATTTTATTATTACAATTAGTATTGGATGCTTTTGTATTTTGACATTTACAAATATAGAAATTATATATATATATATATATATATATGTGTGTGTGTGTGTGTGTGTGTGTGTGGTGTGTGTGTGTGTGTGTGTGTGTGTGTGTGTGTGTGTGTGTGTGTTGTGTGTGTGTGTGTGTGTTGTGTGTGTGTGTGTGTGTGTGTGTGCGTGTTGGTACTGTAGGATAGCCCAGTAGTGTGAGATTAGCTAGTACTAGTGTACCGTTGCCCAAGGTACGCCCTAATGTACCAATCTTACATCCTTCCCATGGAGGCTCTTTTCATATCCCGATGAGATGAGATGATGCTGATAGTGAGTGTGAGGGTGTGTAACCACTGGACACAATTAAACCTAACTTATGACTAACCAGACTCTGTTGACAATTGGAGTAAATCCCCTTTCGGGAAAATTATCCCTGGTACCAGCCGGGAATTAACTCGAGACTCTTAAGTTCGTAGCCAGATAAACTGACCATTACACCATGGGGCCGGTTAGTAGAGAGATGATGATGATAGATTTTTTTTTATGTTATTGGTTCTTAGAGCAAAAAATGTGTGATTTTCTTTCCGATTTTTGTTCTACTTTGCCCCTGGAATTCTTATGGTAGCCAATAGTGAACCAATCTTTTTTACGTCCCGCTTCTGGTTGTAAAACTTGACACCATTAGTCAAAAAATAGAGCTGTAAAAGTAGATACTGTGGTGCATACATAAATACTAATAACTTTATGAACTGTCATAAAAGTTTTTTCAAACAGTTTTAATAAAAGGTAATAAATAAATTAGTAATAAAATAAACTATAAATAGGAGATGTATGTTCACAACTTTTATACCAACTTTTTTCTATCTCTCTAAGCACATAGTTATGAATTTTGATTCTTCCAAAACATAGTATTTTAAAAATAACTTTTTTCTATTTTTGGCGCCGTTTCTTACTACCTCTTTAGGTAATACACAACTTATTATTTAAGTTAAATACTTTATTTTACTTCGTAAAATTTGCACTTTTGAACGTAGGCCTACGTCCTATGAAATTATCTAGAGATAAATATAGGTATATATTTTTATACAGACGACTAAAAGTTAAATACAAAAATTAATATTAATTAAATAGAATCTACTTGCCACAAAATATTTAATTTTGGCATTTAATAATTCAAACTCCACTGATTCTTAATGAAGTCTTAATCAATGCTCACACATTACAAATTTCAATAAAGTCAAATTTAGAAAATAAATTCTACCATTTCTGTATTTTTACATATTCACAAAACATATAAATAATATTAGGCTATTTATATTTGTTTAAAAAGAATAAGTTAAGCCATATATCACTCACCACAACAATCTGGAATCCTGCTTGACAGATTATACCCATAAGAATCGCAAAGTTTATTAGTACAATTGGTCCAAATACAGCATCCAAATCTTTTACGTATCTGTAGGCACAACATTTATTCTAAAATTAAAATCAAAATATTGTCGAAGGGATTAATTAAGTATTAAAAAGATACGTGGATTTTGCATACATGTGTAATATATCGGTCATTATTCTGAACTAAGATTTAAAGCAATTCACAGAGTTTGTAAATAAAACTTTGACTTGATTGATATATAAATTCCTTAAAGTCCGCACGTAATCGAGACATACTAACCAAGTGGCCGCCGTCTATAGGGTGTCACGTGTTCAGCACAACAAACCTTTCGGTCTTTATATCAGTATTCCGAACCCTAGCCTCTACTTTATTTTATATACAAGTGGCTCCTCATTTATCCTCATGAAGCTGAGTTCACCCGTTCCAGACCCACTGTTTCACAAAAAATCTGGAAGCTACGGTTATCGAACCCCGGGCATCTGTATCTGTAGCCAGGTACTATGACAAATATACTACAGAGATACTTCAAAATTGATCATTTTATTTTTAAAAGCAATGTTTTTGTATGGGTCTAACACAAAAGGGGACACTAGTGGAAAGAACCATGGAAGTAGTGAACTTAGAATGAATCGTAAATCATATGTTTTTTTAAACACTTAGAAGATAAAAATTAAGCCTGGTTGGAATTTAAATGTAATCTCTACAAAGAGAATTTCAATATAAAAAAACAAGATTTTAAACTGATGTACTAGTAATATTTTAATGTAATCAATCGATGAAATCAGTGAACTTTATTAAAATTTATGAAATAAAAGTTGCAATAAAGTCTAGTAAAATAAGTGATTAGTGTTAAGGTTTTTTTTTAATTAAAATATAAAATATTAAATTAAAAAACCATTATTTTAACAAACAACAACAGTTGTTGTTTTAGTCATTATATTTTAACCCACACTGAGACCATCGAGTTATTAATACGTTAAAAATGTAATAGAGTGGAAAAAAAATTAATTTAATAGTACTGGAGGAAAGTACAATTTTAGGTCAAATTGAGATAGTGCTACTATCTATTAGACAATGATGAGACCTTTCTAATTCACTTTATATGATAATTAAAAGAGGTCTCTCTCATATTTATATTAATTAAAAATAAAAGTATTTGCTGGGGTCCTTTTGGGGCTTAGGATATAAAAGATTGTGTCCTGGAAAAAATGTGTAATATGACTTTCCGCCTTTCTTCCTTGGACCTATCAATTTATAATACCATAAGTACAGATATATAAAATATATAAACTAAGATGTTAAGTCACAGATTTTGGCAAAGTTTTATTAATACTCGTGTTTGTATGAAAACAATTTCTGGGTGCAAAACTTTTAAATTATGTAAATTTCAAAAGTTCGTAATTCTTACGAATAACATATTTTAGTTCATCACTGCTACTTTAATATCTTACTAGGACGCTCTATTCTTGGTACCTATTGATCTACCAAGCCTAATAAAAAATTATGAAAATTGTTAAGACATCGAACCCTTCGTAGAGAAACGACGAGAAACCACATTATAGAAACAACCCTCGCCGATGGATCCAGTGGAGATTTTAAACCAACCCTGTGGTGTCACGTGAGCTTTAAGTTAGTTCTGCTGGTGTCTACGTTGATAATTAATATTTTTTTAAATTACCTGGTCTAATTAGTGGCAGTAAACTTACTCAAGTGTAGTCTGGTGGTATTTCACACACTGGATCAAGTTTTGGTTCATCATATAATTCAATGTTTTACTACCCATTTCAACTCTTCCGGCCGCGTCGATCTGTTCGTCTCTTTGATGATGATGATGAGTTAAATGTTTAGCCAAATTGTTTTCTTTCTCATAAAATAGTTCCAAAATGGCTGTTTTACCTTTTGATGGGATTCTCAGTCGGTTTCTACTTTTGATTTCCATGTAAGAGCATGTTAAATGCATATGAACCATTTTTTCACTTGTTTTATCCATTGTCTCTTTACTGACCAATCTTAACATAACCTTGAGCATGTCGAAACGGCTGCAAGTGTGGACAATAAGCACCACATAAAAACAAGAAACAGCACAATAAGTTGGCACAAAAACAAAAATTGATAGTATTTGGAAAGCGTAAGTAATCTCGTAGTATGGTGTTTCTGAAACATCAAATGGGTACCAAGATTTTAACGGTAATATCATAGGAATATCCTGGTTGAAAGCACTAATTATTAATGGTGACACTGCCCAAAACGTTCCAGTTGACATGCAAAATATGGTGATCATAAAGGTCAGAAGATCTCCCCGTTTTCCTGATTCATTGATAACCTGTTCACAATAGCGATGGCAGTCATAGGTCAACTCTTGTTCCAAACGTCCGACAAGATCATCAACATGAGATTGCTTTAGTATCATGTGAGTGGCCTTGCACAAAAAGCCTGTTACAGTCAAAATCAAGAAAGAGGTCTCAGTGATAGAAATAAGGTCACCCCAAGAGGAATAGGCCTGCATGACCTGAAGGAATAGGTTGATGATGATGATAAGCATCACGAATACGGTATAAAGGGGGTACGCCCGTGAGCCTTCAATTGTTTGTCTTAAACCTACCAGTCTGAGCATTTGTAAGTTTAATTTCATGAGGCCAAAAGATTTTACTTTTATTTTTGAGCCCATAATTGAGTTCTTGATAAATTTAAATGACAATATAATGGCGTGTTCTCAAACGATAGAAACAAAACTTTTAATCCTTAATTTTACATATGAAGAAAAATACATTGTAGCTATATCTAGGGAAATATTATTTTTCAAAATGTTATTCTTGTAAAGTATAAGCCCTTGAGGTGTACAAGCAGTGTAATAACACTTTATTTCGAATGTTCCTTTATTTTGAATCTTGTATCCTTTATAGGTGATTTTCACATTTTCCTTTGATGAGTAAAAGACTGTATTATTAACCAAGTGTGTTCTATATAAAGGGCATTAGAATCCCACATAGACCTCTCTCTTAATTAATATTTTAATAATGTCTTCTAATGACCATATTTGTAGTTGATAATTTAAATTGTGTAATCAGAAAAGTTGGCCAAATATACACTGTGCCTGGTTCTGTACCTGTGATTTGTAATTATCAATCCAGATAAATTAGTGAATTTCCTTTTGATTACTCAGTCATTTTATACGTTGCTGATTACATAACACGATTAACATGTTGGCAGGCCTTCTGGTTTAGTGGTCATCACCCCTGACTACTGATCTAATGCTCCAGGGTTCGATTCCTGGTGATACCATAGAAGGAAAATCGTTCCTATAGTCAGCATGGTCTGGTTAATTAGGCTTAAGTTAGGTTTAATATTTTCACTGTCCCCACACCTTCATAAACACTATCAACCTCCTCAAGGTATACCCTGGGCAAAGAAAGATATGTTCCCACAGAGCGGCTGAAAATATGCATACACAGCGACCGAAATAGATACTGCATATTCACGGTCAAATATTCCATACACTAAATATACATATATATATATATTATATATATTATATATATATATATATTAAATACGGTTATAAGATCAAATTTTTGTTTCATATTAAAGCTATCCTCCGTTTAACCTGAAAAGTTGCAAGCTTACCTATCTTGTTTCCACTATGGTAAACCATCTTTGATAAGTTCATCGTATAGTCAAAGTTAAAACTTTTCAAGGTAGTAATAATTTCAAGTAAAAATATTTTTCGTACATTGGAGTGAGCTTATTTTAATTTGTGTGATAAACCATAATTTATTACATAAAGTTAAAATTATAAGAATCTCCAGTTTTTAAATAAAATATAAAACCACTTTTTAGTTGATAAGGTCTTGGATATCTTAACTACAAGAATTCTGAAAATCATAGTTTAATATTATAGTGCGGCCGGGGTTCAATCCTTGGTCCCGGCACAGATTTATCTGATTGCCAAACCCTTCCTTCACCTCTGACAAGACATCTTGTGAATGTGGGGAATGCCAGGCCTCCACCGTGGTTCGGATTCCACGTTAAACTGTAGGTCCTCCATTTCATCTCACAATCACCCTACCATTAACATTAGCGTAAGTGCGTACAACCCGAATGGGTAGTAAGACGCGGTGCTAATAATAATAATATTATAGTCTTATGAATTGAATGATTTCTTTAATCGTTATCAAAAATTATTGAATTGAAGATCAAACCAAATTTAATAATTTGATGATGTTTCAGATGAATCTATGGATCTCCTTAATAATTGAAATTACGTACAACGCTACTCTTTGAATTATGTACATATTTATATTCATACCCACCCGAAAATTATAGAAAATAATTCAAAACTTTTATAACCGAATGATAGCGAAAAACTTTGTGAATAACCTAGTTAATCTAGTTAAAATAACCTTCCATTAGCTTCTACCAAATAAGTTAGAAATGCTGTATAAGTTAAATAAATAAACTGAAATAATACAATTAATTTTGATGAGTTTCTAAAGGCATAATATATAATATATGAAGACATAGTCATGGTTAAATGAATATTTGATATTGTTATGATTCGTGATCATTTTGTTAAGTGTCAACAATAATCTATAAATATAAATTTTGGAAATAAGCAAGTATTGATCTACTTTTTACTTTGGGCTCAGTAATAAATTTGACTATCAGTTTAATATGTATCTCAATGATTTAAGTGTATTTTTATGCTAAAAACAAGAAAAAAATTGTATTAATATTTTGCTTTAATTTTTGGACATCCACTGGCAGAAAAATTGTGGTACTGTACATATCAACATATAAACAAATTCAAGTTATATTCAAATTTATGTTTTTGCTGTCACATCTCATCCATAAGCTTAAGTTCCATAATAGATAGCAATCATGACATTAACTGTTTCCCTTTTGACTCGTTCGTTGAACATTAGTTGAGAATAAAGGGAAAGAAAGGACTTTGGTGAAGGGTACGGATGATAAACAGGTTTAATTATGTTTCTAATTAATTTTAAAGTATACTTCAGTATCCATTAGTAGTACCTACTAATTACTACCGTTTCTATTATCAAATTAAGATCAAAGTAGTTTATTCTTACGCTTTAAATAGTAGTTGGCGCTATCCACCATTTGCATTACATAGGTTTACGTAAAACACAAAGGGGAAAAAGAGAAATATTTAATAGTTCATCTAATCCTGGGAACCGAAAAAGTACTATGTCAATTTTTATTTTACTGACATTTTGAACCTCTCATAATAATCTTTATACCACATAGTGAGATAAATTCAAATCACAAATGACCGAGCATAAACTAAACCCTTTATTTCTACATCAATCGTAATCAACCTAAGAAAATTAATATAGAACATATTCTATGGCGTCAGCCTGAAATCGAGCTACACCAACTGTGTGGCTAAGATAGTGCCAACTTTTCCTGATATAGGGTGTCAATTATAATAGAGCTAACAATATTATATGATAGTATAGAATATAGATTTTCACGAATTATATCAAATATGTTTTTATAGTAATTATGTTTTAATTGTGTGTTCTAAAATTGTTTTCCACTGATCACAAAAGATCATATTGAATTATATATGCCACTATAATCATAGTTAAAAATTTATAGTTAATGTTCAACAACAAAATTAACTTCCTTTAATATTGTTTGGATTCATAATTTACATGAAAAAACTCATTATATCTTGATTGTTTGTTAAATGTAGAAAATTGAATTTAGCATTAGTATTAATAGGTAATTAAAATGATTCTAGTTTTTATAAATGCTTCTAAATATAAAAACCAGCATCAGTGGACACACTGACCAAGGCGTCAAGTTAAAATGTTTTGGTGTATTAATCACAGCTAGTTAATGTGTGGAATGCCAGGCCTCCACCGTGCCTCGGATTCCACGTTAAACTGTAGGTCCTCCATTTCATCTAACAATCACCCTACCATTACACATTAGCGTAAGTGCGTACAACCCGAACGGGTAGTAAGACGCGGTGATGATGATAATAATAATAATATGGTTTGGTTTGCTAGTGGCGAGGAGATCGGGATTTTAATCTCAAGTGGCGCATTGAGGGCGTTTTTCCTAAATGATTTCCCACGGTTCTTTTCCGAAAATGCACACACATTTCCTCTGCGGATAAACTAGGCATGTAGTAGGACATAGTGAACATATTTCAACACACAAGCTATGATTGGTTGCATATTCATTGAGACTAGAACATACACAGCTGCCGTTGAAAGGGAGATTGGGGTTCTAATTCCGATTGGGTGTTCCAAATTTGTTCTGCACTCTTCCTCCCCGAAAATGTGAGTACATTTCCTCTAAATTCAACCTTACTCATTCCTCACTTATTAGATTAATCAGTTTATAGGCGTACAGCTCGAACGGGTAGTAAGAAGTGGTGCTAAAAAAAATTATATGCAACTAATTTAATGACGTAATTTGGTATACACATTTATTTACAAAACTAACAATTTGTATATGATAAATATCTTTAGGTTTTATTTATTTATGTTCTGTCTTTCTACAGTTCCGTTGACTTGTCTAAATCTAGTCATCCAGCATGTCCTATAAGCAATTTTCATTTTTAGATCTTGAAACTTCATCTACTTTTGGTGACATAGTCTATTCCTAAAATATTCCTAGACCGTGCAAAAGGGTATATTTTAGTCTCCATCCTCTGTTAAAATCCCAGATACAACTTCCTGCTACCCGGATAGTTTGTATCCGGATGAACTCCAGGTCAAAAAAACTTACACGTTCACAAAACAGAAATCATGAATGTCATCGTAAACTAGGTGGCTGTCCTATGACTTGCAATAATTCTTAGTTGCAAATAAAGGTATACGTAATGCTAAAATCTCGCCCCTTGTTACTAGTGCTATCTATGGACGGAACACTGAACTCTATAGAGGGTTGGAACTAGAGTTTGTAAGCCACTCCCATCTGTTGCATCACTTCAGCTGACACACAAGACATTACTTTACCAGTCATCACTAAACAAAACAAGCCCAAGCCAAAGGGTGTTTAATTTATTAATGAATTATTTACTTTTCAATAAGCCAGATATTAATTACTGTTTATAGTGTATTTTACAAACCAATGTTGACGTGAAAGTGTACAAACAGTCACTTATATAGAGTGTGGGTGCTAAGAACAGAAAAAAAAATTAAGAACTGGTACCCACTTTAGTGATTGAACGGTCTAATGCGTCACTATTGTATCATATCGGCCTGCTGCTAGCGGAGAAATAGGGGTTCAAATCCTAGTCGTGTCTATTGAGGGTGGATTTTCCTAAAAAAAAAAAAATCCCACTCTGCCTCCACGCGAATGCGGGTAGTCTACCTATAGAATTATTCTTTTATCATCCCTACCACATTATAGTAATTATAATCTATGCGTATAGACTGAACAGGTAGTAAGACGTGGTGATAAAAAAAATTAGGGATTCAAATAACCATAATTAAAAAGATTATTCCTAGTAAATCCCTAATGCTGCTTGAGCCCAGGTACATAAATGGAGTGATTAGTTGAAATTATCGGTCATACTTTGCGTGTACAAACTTTACCAATTTAGTAGTCTAGACACAATATTTAGCCATGTTATTAATTTTATTTTTGTAAGGATATGAGTGTGCCGTGTGTCTGTTATTAGAACTAACTAGCTTGTGTGCCCGTTCTTTGAATGAGGTATCTTTAAGAAGCTTTATTTTTAATTATAATATAAAATTAACCAAAGGTAAAAGTATCCAAAAGTTTCTATAATTTTAAATATTAATTCTTTATTGATTTAAATGATGTGACTAAACGTGAAAAATAGGCAGATTGACTAAAACATTATGTCAAAATAGGGATTTACTATAATCCAAAAATCTTTGCATAAAGCGATCGTAATAGAAGTATAACGGTGCAATATATATATATATATATATATATATATATATATATATAATATTATTACTAAACAAAATTAGTTAAAAAGTTAATCCACAAGCGGAATTTGTAACAGGAGTCACGCTAAAGTCTTTCAAACCCGTCACCATGTAGACGGTTGCCATGGATATGGTTGCTATGGTGATGGTTGCCATGGAGACGGTTACCATGAAGACAGTTTCCATGAAGACGGTTGCCATGTAGAGAGTTGCCATGGAGACGGTGACAGGAGTTACGCTAAAGTCTTTGGTAACCTTGATAAATTGTGAAAATCCATCTTCCACGCAAATGGTCTGAAACCAGTCCTGTTGTTAAAAAGTGTACTAAAATACGCATGTTTTTAAGCCCTTATTTATGCTTGTAATTACTTAAAACAAATAATAAATCTTGATAAAACTTAGATCAGCTATGTCAATGTCAAATTTAAACATATTATCTTAGGTTGTAACTTTTTTTTTTAAATCGTTCGATAGGACCTTGATAAGGAATTGAAACATTTACTCGAATTTCATCTTTCTCTATTTCTTAAAAGTATTTGTTTTCCTAGCTGTCGCCTTATCATCGAAATTCAATTGAGAATGTTAAGATATTTTGATGATCCTGAGCAGTGGTGAAGGACTTATTTGTGTAGGGGATGGGACAAGCAAAAAAAAAAAATTGGGGGGACTTGACTACCCATTCTTCCCCGATAAATGTTTGAAAATTGGATGTCCCTAAAAGCTTTTTGGGAGTGATCCTAATCACAATTTTTTTAATATGGAATTGTTTTTATTAATAGTCTTCTCCAGAAATTTTTTGAAATTTTAATGCTTTATAGGTTATTTGGAGTGGTCCTTCAGCTAACTTTTGAAAATTAGATGCCTTTAGAAGCTATTTTGAGTAGTTCTCATATTGATTCTTTCCAAACGGATTTCTTTAAAATATATTTAAAGTTATCCTACCCTGGAAATATTTGAAATTTGGATGCCCCTTGAAACTATTTAGAGTGATCTTGACTTTTTTTTTTGACAACTAGATGCAGCTAGAAACTTTTTAAAGTGTTTTTAGCCAGCAGTTTTTAAATAATATTCTATATATTTAGATGCTAATTTGAATTATATTCACTTTAACATTTTTTTAGATTGGATAATTTTAGAAGCTATTTGAATTTGTTATTGCCTGGTTTTTTTATTATTTGCATCTATAATCTTTTTGCACCCATCCCAGAAAATTTGTCAAATTCGATACTTCTAGAAACTATTTAGAGTGAGCCTCTACCTGGCACATTAAAACAAATTGAAAGCCCTTAGAAGCTATTTGTAGTTTGATGCAAGATTTTCATATTCAATTTTGAGAATATCAGAAGGTGTAAAATACATCTAATTTATTCCAGAAGAGGCAATAACTTCCCTAATCTCCATTCCCCGCTCTAACTATTACTAATTTGTAGTAGTCCTTACCTATATTTTCGGAAATTATATTATTTTTATAGCTATTTGAGTAGTCCTCTCTCCGTTATTTTTTTTAGATTTTGATTCTTCTAGAAGCTGTTTGAAATATTTCTCCTTTCGGAAATATTTTAAATGTTGATGCTTCTAGAGTCTAGAAACCAATTTAAAAAGTCCTCGCACAGAGGTTTTTTTTTGTTTTGTTTTAGATTTCCTAAAAGATATTTGAAGAGGTGTTCCCCCTGAAATCTTTTTAAATTTGGTTGTTTATAGATGTTATTTAAATTGCCCCTCGCCTGAATTTTTCTTAAAAATTATATGCATTTAAAATCTATTTGAAGTGGTCTTCGCTCGGCAATATTTTGAAAATTGTAATTGCTTAGAAGCTTTTTGAAATGGCCCTCTTCTGGATTTTTTAAGTAAATACCTTTAGCAGATGTTTGAAGTGATCTTCTACTTGCCAATTTAAAAAAATTAAAGGCTTTCAAAAACTATTAGTAGTGCTTATCACAAGAAAATTCTTCAAAATTACAACAATCTAAAACTTATCAAGAGTGGCCTAGATTATTTATTTTTTATTTATTTATTTATTTATTTATATGACCCTAGAAGCTATTTATAGTGCTAAACTATTTTTGTTCTTACAGTTACATGATTCTAGAAGCTATTTGGAGTGGGTTTATCCAGTTTATTTTTGAAAATTTAATGCAGCTATAAATCATTTGGAGTTTTAATTAAGACAATCTTTTAGCATAATATTCGATACTGTCGGGGTGTTTGAAATGTATTTAGGAGAAAGTAAATTCTTTCCAGGGGCTAATTCGTCCCATGGGCAGTGCCCTCCTTAACCCTCGGTTACACCGTCACTGACCCTGTGTATTTTCATAAGAATATATTTCCAGTTAGCTACTATTTATAGTAGCTATTTAGAGTAGTCCACGCCCGATTTTTTAATTCCATATCTTTATATATTATTAGGAGTGATCAAATCATAAGACTCTAGAAGTTATTTAGAATTATTTTTAAATTAAAATAAGAATTGTATGCATCCTTTTACAGTAAGTAATTATTTCTTAAATTTGTATGTGTGTGTGCCTATCTCATTGAACACAATATTTGAAGTAACAAAATGGGGGCCTACCTGGGCCCTTCTGTGGACATGCCTATGGAAGAAAAAAATGAAAGTCTTAAAATGTCTTTGTAATTGTAAAAGTAAGACTAAACTAACCAATAAGTTTGTTGTTGGAAAAGCCAGAGTGACTGGAGAAACCATATTCTAAAATATAATTGTTTAATTACTTAACATTGATTAAATCTCTGAATAGTCGTCGAACATTGAAAGAGTAATTGTTTGCCAAGCTTGATGGGGCACTTTTTTGTGGCTAACTCCAAAAACGGAGAAAGTAATCCCCAATAAATGTGCCACTGATTAGATTATCCAGAATTTAGGACTAGAAGAGTTGTAATCTATTTGGTTAAAGTCATTCAAAGTGTATTAAGTTTTGACCTATGATGTTTATGTTAGTTAGATTAAGTTTAGATAAGTTCACCAACACAAAATAAATTAATTGAAGAATCTTTTTCTATGAATAAAATATAAATAAATAAAAGTTAAACACAGAGTTCTTTTGAAAATTATTAAAACAGATGTTTATTTTATTTTAATATCCAGTACAGAGCCAAGCGTTTTGTTTAATTTCTTCCAAAAAAATCTTATTGATAAAGTATTTTCTTATTATCTTGTTCCTCAAATTCTGGTACAATTTTTATTCATACAGTATCAATATTGGACACAATCTACACAATTTGTATGGCCAACTATTATATTAAAATTCAATATTTTATGATCCCTAAAAATAATAAAACATTATAGACAATAGTTATTTTGACAATTAAAAACCTAATAACATACAAATGTATATGCTACTGTAAATGTGCTGGATAAAATTATTTATATTTTAAAATATATATAGATCTTCTTATTTATCATGTAAAACAATTCCAATATACACACGTTGTTTGTTTATTCAATTCCAATATAGGTATTTTGAACTAAATATTTAAGGCAATTTTAGAAAAATTAAAATTTTTCAAAATAAGTCATAAGTAAATTAGCTTTAAATTAATTTATCTTAGAACAATCAACATACATTATTATCTATAGTATAAAGTATACTAATTAAAAAATCAGCAAGATCATTTGAAAAACAATTAAATTTTGAAAATTAATTTCTCAGCAAACTAAGCCCGATCTATAACTGCTTTCTTTTTTTAAGAAAATCAATCAAACTTAATTACTTATCAGGCAAAAAGCTACTCTGATTCTCATTTTAAACCAAATCATGTGTGCCATTTTTAAAAGTTTGTAGTGCTATTTGTCGTTTAAACAATTCCGATATCCTTTTTAAACATAATCGTTGGATCCTATTTTTGAAATGATACAAGTTTTTAAAAATATTAATCTGTAAGCCATCCCTAACCGTCACCATGGAGATGGTTGCCATGGTGATGGTTGCCATGGTGACAGTTGCAATGGTGACAGTTGCCATGGAGACGGTTGCCATGGAGACGGTTGCCATGGTGATGGTTGCCATGGAGACGGTTGCCATGAAGACGGTTGCCATGGAGACGGTTGCCATGGAGACGGTTGCCATGGTGATGGTTGCCATGGAGACGGTTGCCATGGAGACGGTTGCCATGGTGATGGTTGCCATGGAGATGTTGCCATGGAGACGGTTGCCATGGTGATGGTTGCCATGGTGATGGTTGCCATGGTGATGGTTGCCATGGAGACGGTTGCCATGGAGACGGTTGCCATGGTGATGGTTGCCATGGAGACGGTTGCCATGGTGATGGTTGCCATGGAGATGGTTGCCATGGAGACGGTTGCCATGGAGACGGTTGCCATGGTGATGGTTGCCATGGAGATGGTTGCCATGGAGACGGTTGCCATGGCGTTGAATTTCTCGCAAGTGTAAAAAGTATGCATTTAATCAATCTATACTTCAACATTAACCTTCTAAGTACACTTATTTAACAACGTTTTTAAAAAAGTACATTGAAGCAGGAATAATTGGTGCATGCTCCGAGCTGTAGATCTAATGATTGTGTGGAACTGTCATTTGTTAGATGTTGATCATATATGAGTGGAGGTTGAATAAGGTGGTTGTACTTTGCTTCAATGATCAGTATATTTCCATAAAGTTGGCGATTTTTTTGTATCATCTGCTCAGTGAACGTTGCGAGTACGGAATTTAAGTAGATTGTCACAGATTGGTGGGAAATCATTTATAATATCATAGTTGGTCTACGGGACCTGGTAACTTTATTAGATATGCCAAACTAATTTCGAATTCCCAGGTCATTTCTTTCCAAGGAATGCATCTAAAGAATTAGTGGTAAGTTATTAGAAAAATACAACGTTCTCACAATATACATGGTACTTCTTAAAACTAGTTTGTCGTAGTAGTGACGAAAAGGATCCACAAACCATTCTTTGAAGTGATGCTTTACAAGTATTAATTAACTGTTTTACAGCCAACCTTTGATATTTAGTCGCATATATTTGACATACACACAGATGCTGATATATTTCCTACAAGTTCTAAATTCCTTACGCCCTCAATATCAGTGTAAATATGTCTATAGAGCGGTTGGGCAGTAAGACGATAAATATAACACATTTGGAAAAAAAATCAATCTTGTGCCCATTCTGACCTTCATACTCACATCCTCCAATCTATACTATCTATAAGTTCTGAGTGGTGTATAGGACGTTAGCACCATTTTGAGTTTGAATTTTGTAATTTACCATTAAAACCCCCTTTATTAATCAATATTTCAAAATGTCACTTGGTATCTCACATACACTTTGCTTCTGAGGCGGCTTTTCCACTCTTCCTCCACGTAAATTCGGCTACTCTTATTCTAAAATTTAACCTTCTTCACTTTCTAATAGTTATTTTAAAATAAGAATGATAAATTTCCGAAGATGGGTAATAAACTCAATTCAAACGTATTCATTTATTTGTAAGTTCTGAGTGGGGTATAGGACGTTTTATTTTCAAATTACTGGAACTTGTTTAAAATTCACTTTCTAAACACAACACACAGTTTGTTATCAGCTACGGCTAATACTAATACTCCGCCCTAGTGTGATGGATTCAACACGTCTCATCTAGGTGGAAAGGATGAATTAGGTGGCTTAGAGGAAATTCGCCCACATTAGTTTTGAAAGTGGCTGGGAAAACCACAGGGAAAATCCCATTTGGAAAGCATATAAGCTATATATTATTTACTTTTTACATTTTTTGGCCCTTTTGGAACTTTTATCGTTTATGTCCCCTCTACCACTTTTACCGTTTTTGCCCTATTTACCTTTTAAGAACCCGCATTTGCATGGAGAGTGAGACCAGGAAGCACCTTACTGGAATCCGATCTCCCGGCAAAACATCATGACACGGAGCTAATATCGGGGTTCGAAACCCTTATGTGTGTATCTACCGTAATAATCATACTAGCTGTTATGCATTGAGGGCCTGATGCTTTAAATAGCGTTATGTTGTGAATTTCCATTCTACCTCCACGAAAATTCTGTACACTTCAGTTCTATCACCTAATATTTAGAAGTTTTCTTTAAGCGGGGGTTCGTATCTCTGCTAATTAGTATCCACTTATACCCTCGCAATATTTAGGACAGCCAGTGACGTAGTTCGGTTCAAGGAGTAAAAAAAATTGTGGTCACATCTCTGGCAAGTGTGAGCAGTTTACCACTCTCCTTTTCACTCAATTGTGGGTATATTAAATTGCTCATATAACAGCGACTAGCCGGTGCACAAGATATAAATGACTGTAAGACCATCTCTTTGCTTCACTTGGTGTGCTGATGTACTCTAAGGAATCTATCAAATCCAGAAGTTCTTGTTAGACTTCCCTGATTTTCACTCTGGTGCAAGTGGGCAGGCCGTCTAAATGTCAGTATCATCTATTGCTGGCGGGGGAATTTTGGAATTGTGCACGTCCTTGTCCTTACCCCCTTAGAGTAGTTTAAGTTGTTTCAAAATAAAAGTAATTATGTTGTTACCAAACCTATGTTAAATATAATCCTTTGAGCCTGAGACCCCTAACTGACCAAAGAAGATGGCAGCCATTGGACCAGGATTCGAACCCCTTGCAGTTAAGTATACTGAGAGAGTGCTCTCTTAGACCTGGGCGGTATTTTTTCGATACGCAAATGCGGGTTCAAATTTCCCCATTCCTAATCCGTTAGCGTAATTATTACTTAAGTGCATAACCCGAACAGGTAGTAACGCGGTGATAAAATGTGTCAAGTACGTGTGATCTATAAATAATATGTGCGCCAAATCACCTTTAAGTTTCCACTTTAGTAGATACATGTTATGGGAAGGTTGGGTTTGACAGAAAGTTATTTTCGGGGTAAATTTTCATAAATAGTTTTCCATCTCCAACTATGGAAAATTGAGATAAACTCCCTTAGTAAATCTAATTTATTCAGCCTTAATTTTTTCTTGTGTTAAATATTAGGCATGTATAAAGATGGGAGGCTATGTGTGTGCACGCGGGCATGTGTGTGTGCGTGCGTGCGTGTATTGTAAACAGACATTATAAGTTTTATAAATATTCAGGGTAAGCTAAACAAAACCATGGTATAGTACTCAATTTAAAAATAAATATTATAGATTCTTTCATCAGCGTCGAGCGTATTTAGGGAGGTTTTTTGAATAGAATTTCCATTCTCTCTTCTTGCAAAATGTGTGTGCACTTCCTCTAATTTTGTCTTACGGTTTAATTGGCTAATTTATTTTGTGTGAATGTTATTTATTATGTCAACCAAATATATTTTCGATCATTAAATAATATTTAAAATTGTATTTAATAAAACAGTTGTTTCTAAAATAATTTACCTCGGTGGCGTAGTTGACTGACGCTTGTTTCATGTGGAGCCAGACGTTGCGGATGGAGGAGTTTGAGGTTCTAATCTTGGTCGAGTAAGCTAGGGGTATTTTCCACTCTCCCTCTACGCAAATGCTGGCTCACTTCCACTAAATTCAAACTTCCCAATTATTAATTTGTTAGCGTAATTAGTACTTATTCGTCTACACACGTACATGCTGACAGTAGTTATCAAACAAAACAAATGGATGTAGGCTTTTGTCGGAAGGATGGCCCCCCCCCAGAGATTGCTCGATATTAGTTTCCAGCTAGGTTCACTACAGTTGAAATTTAAAAAAAAAAGTATTAATAATGATAAATATTATAGCGTACTGTCATCTTTGATATTCAAAATTAAACTCTTATATTATGTGTTCGTCAATGAGTGTAGTCCAGAAAATAATTATTTAATATACAACCAAATCTATAGTGGAATAAGAGCACCACCGGGTACCACGTGTTAACTAAATAAATGGTGATGAGTGAGGGGGGCCGTGGTTCAAATCCCTGTCGTGCCTGTGTACTGAGCTTGGTTTCCTCGCTCATCCTCCACGGGTTGTGTCCCAGACGGGTAGTAAGACGCAGCAGCCTTAATTCTTTATTGTGTTAAATATTAGACATGTATGACTATGGGAGGCTGTGTTTGTGTATTGTAAACGAACATTATAAGTTTTAATAAATATTCAGGGTAATCTAATCAATTCCACACCATATTGTTCTCTCAGGTTTGGCGGCTACAGGCCATGAAGCAGCCTGCAAAAGATATTGGGGCTCGAATCTGTGTTGGGGGATTTGAATATCTGCCGAAGTGTACTGTTGGTAGTTCTCACTAAATGGATTCCCACTCTCCCTCCACGTAAACGCTGGAACATTTCCTTACTCCCCTCTACGCAAATGTGGATTTAACCTTCCCAATTCCTAATCCGGTTGGACTCGCAGTTCTGCTTCTTCTTTCGATCTGTTGTAATATTTGGTTAGGTTGAAGTATACATAGAGAAGAGCCAGCCTCGTAAAGATTGTTATCTCTCCAAAAAAGAGTGCAGAGTGATAGATACTCATCTCAGTGACGCAGTTGGCTAACGCACCAGATTCGTGTTGAGCTAGACTACTGGGAAGGGGGGAGATCGAGGTTCGAATTTCACTCGGGTGAACTGGGGTGGTTTTCTACTCTCCCTCACTACACGTAAACTCTGGAACATTACTACCTTACTCCTCCGGTGCATAATGGATACCTACATCCTGCATGTCGACGGAAGATACCAAACAACCAATTTAAGTAGAATTTTGTGGTGGGGGTAGCGGCCCCTTACTGAGTATTCCGAGGCCCATGATTGTGCATAATTAGAGCTGTTTCAATGCTCTCTAGTTGCAGGAAAAACCCATTACCACATAGGGGTTGCGACATTGCGATGATGACACCGGGAAAACCCATTACCACATAAGGAGTGGAAGTGAGGGGAAGTGAAAGGGGTCTCAAAGCAGGAGATTATTACACTCTACCCCAAATGGTCAACAGGAGAGGTTCATGCTGTTTGTTCCGGGAAGTGAAAGGCCATCCAACCGAGCGAGAGCGCTGTCAGTGTAACTTAGTTCGTTCTGTGCCGTGGCGATGTAAGGAGGGTGGGGAGTGAAGGAAAAGTGAAAGGGGCCTTACGGCCGTATACGCTGTCAGCTGCTCGGCGGTCACACTCTATCCTCTGCACCTGGCCAGAGAGGATGCTCACTAGCAATGCCACCCAGCACTGTGGAGCGCATGCCAATAAATAAATAAAAATCTCCGACGCTCCATCCCAATCTTACCCAGACATAAATAACCAATGAGTACAAATAAAAAAGCAATGAGCATAAATAAAAAACAAATAAAACAAGACAATACAAGTACCAACATGTTTGGAACAAGAACCAACATGTCTAGAAAAGGGGTCAGGAGGAGGGGGTCAGGAGGAGGGGGTCAGTAGGAGTGGAGGGGGAACCAACAGCCAATCAGAGAACGAGGAGGCGTGGTCACTTGATCAAATTCAGCCAATCAGAGCACTGTACCTATACGCCGAACTAGACTACTGCCTAGTGAGCCAGAGGTCACGGGTTCGATAACTGGCATGACCGAAAGTTCATCAAGGGCTAAATATAGGCTTACCCCTTTCACATTGATAAATTAACGGCCAAAGACTGGATGTTGTGCTTGTCCTAGTCTTAAGTAAGATTATAATAGATAGGAAGCTACGACATGCCTAGCAAGCCGGTAGTGGAAAATATATTACTCGAATAAAAAACAATATCTAGACCACGGGCTGGAAATAGTAATGGATGTAAAAAAATTAACTAGCCTACAGTATAGTTTATCAGTTGAATTTAAAAGTGTGGAGATTTCTGTTTCCTATTGAGTATTTCCTGCTTAACAGTATTGTATTTTGAGATGATGCTTCCATGGTATTTAAAGTTGGAAACCGATTCTAATCCAGTCCTCTCTAAAAGGATGCTTAAGCTTCTGTCTTGGTTTTACTGATATGGACAACTCCCCAGATCCTCCGGTACTAGTCCCTCCCTGCTGATTCAATGGTTCCCTCCACCCCAATAAAAATGCTAAAACTCCACCTATGACCCTGTGTATCCAATACATTATTAGTGTCATGACTCATGAAGTGATTTCACACGGGATACGTGACTAGTACATTGGTTTTGAAAATGAGCAGACTGTGCGCTTGGAAACATTTTTTTCGCATAGTAGAAAGATTGTGTGAAGTTTGCAAATCATATATGTCTTAGTAATTAAGGAGAAGTGCTTTTTTTTTTTTGCTTAAAATTTACATTCAAATTTTAATATTTAAGTTACTAAAAAACTTTTTATTTTTCAATTATTTTTTATAATTTTGTTCCTATTAAATTGTATTATTATATTAAATTGTTTCCAAGAATTTTGCTGAAAATTTATACTTGACATTTGGAGGAAAACTAAAAACACATTAATGTAATGATAGTCTGAAATTTCAGCTACCATAGTCAATTTTTTTTTAATAATTGACAAATTCTTAAATTGAAAGTATGAAATTGTCTTGCTTTATATATTATTTAAACTTTATTTACTAAGGTGAATCTAGCAGAATTGTATTTATTGATTAAAATGAATAAATAAATGTCCTAAAATGCACACGCCGATAAAGTTAATCATAAATTCTACAACGTTTTATTGTCCAAATAGTAGCTATTCAATTTTTTATATACGGGAATAATTTACTTACAGTTAGAATGGCGAGTGTCTCAAAAGCAAGTAAAAATGGTTTTATTGAATTGTGCACGTTTTTATTTGTTCCATTCGAGGTCTAAGTCTCCTGAAGAGCTTATATGAAACAAGAATATATACGAGTCTCGATTGGGCAGCGAATCTACTATTTTCCAGGAATCTTTTTTAGTTTATTAATTGAAATATTGTGAGGTATATCTTTAATAATTAAGAATAATTCTCGACTATGGGTATGTATATTGAAACCAAGCTTCGTGAAATAAACGTACATAATCCGCTTTTCATCAACGTAAAGCTACTCTGGTTTGTCGGTCTATGGCCTACGTTGGACAAAAGCTGGCTGTATGTCATCTACACTGTGACCAATATCTTTATAATACTCACCAACATGATAACGCAGTTTCTTCGTATCTGCGCCTTTTGGGGGATATAAAGGCCGTCACAGAAACTTCTTTAATCCTCATATCTGCGTCCAACGCCGTCTACAAGCTGATCCACATTTTATACAACCATTCCGCAGTTCAGCGTTTGGTGAATCGTTTGGATGAAGAACTGACCGAAGATTGTAAAACTTACTGCACTGACCTCCTTGAGAAAATATCCCATAAAAGTAAATCCCTGACCAAACTATTCTGTTTTGCCGTCAGCGCTACAAGTTTATTCTGGATCGTTCTACCGGTTATAATGCCAAGAGATGAGAATGATCCCGGGAGACCTTTGCCACTTAAGGCGTGGTTCCCGTTCGAATCCAATGTGAGTCCCTACTATCAATTCGCCTATATTTTCCAAGTTCTTTACGCCTTAGCAATAGTGCAATCATATACTTATTTAATTGCGTTTTATATTTCACTGGTCATTCATACTTGTGGACGCTTTGAAGTACTTTACAAGCTATTGGCGATTGTGATGGAAATAGGCTTAGAGGACATTGAGAAATGGAAGGAGGATGAAAAACATTCCAATGTCGTGAACATTAATAAACCCAGACACATTCAGGATGAAGTTTCAGTCACTGAGAACCATTGTAAGAAGCATTTTGATGAAAAGAGAGAATATTCTGGATTTGTAGTTGATGGTAGAGTGAATGCAAGAATGAACAATCACCTAAATAAATGTGTACAGCTCCACAGTGCTATTTTGAAGTACGTAGCTTCTTGAATTCCAATTATTTTTTTAATATCCATGGCTCGTTCATGATACGCATTTAATTACACCAATAACTTAGGTATTGAGAGGTTTTAAATTGAGGAAGTGTGCCCTCATTTGCATTGTGAATAGTGGAAAACCATTTTGTGAAAAAACCTCAATTCACCTGATCGAGACTCGTGCCCTAATCCCCCTGTCATCGTCAGTCTAGTCAAAAACGAGAGTGTCGCCTTAAACCATGCGGCCACCGAAGTGGGTCAAATATTTGTTCAAACATTTCTTGATACGACCAGAATGAATTATTCCCTTTATTTAACTATATACGTTAATGATATTAACCAAATTATGTTTATGATACAAGTAGGTAATCTGCCTAAGAAAGTATAGTCATTTTATTTCGAAACTATTTTTGAAACGTTTTATACTGATTTGATAAAAAAATATTTTAATAATTAAAATTCAGTCGTTGCCTTTTCTAAAGATTGGTTACATTATAACGTATTTGAAATTTTGAAAAACGCTGACAAATAAATTGTTGCCAATATGTTAATAAAAGTGTAAAATGTGTAGGTCTACCCAAAAAAAAGTATTGAGCTTAGTTGAAATGAAAATAATTGCGTGAACTTATTTTAATATTTGATTTAAATATCATAGTCACCACTGTGCAATAGATTTACATCATCATCATTATTAAGTGTAGTTAAATAATTTGGCACCTTCTTCGTTGGCCGCATGGTATAATGGGTCATCTTGTGTTGGACTAGACTAGCGATTACAGGGATATAGGGTTTAAATTCCGGTCGAGTGTACTGATGGTGTTTTTCCTTAATGTTTTTCACTCTCCCTCTCCATGCAAATCTGGTTACACTCCTCTCAATTCAACCTTCCTCATCCTTTACTCACTAGCGTAATTATTACATACATATTCGTATAAACTGAACAGGCAGACGCGCTGATTAAAAGAATAGGTATTTTTATATATTCAAATATATTAGTTAAGCTAGTTCTACAAACAATGTCTTGTGAATGTGGGGAATGCCAGGCCACCACCGTGGTTCGGATTCCAGTTAAACTGTAGGTCCTTCATTTCATCTCACAATCACCCTACCATTACACATTAGCGTAAGTGCGTATAACCCGAACGGGTAGTAAGACGCGGTGCTAATAATAATAATAATAATAATAATAATACAAACAATGACGTATCTGATGAGTTTATAAATAGAAAACCATTTAATATAACACTAATAGGTCCAATTTGTGTAGACATGTTTTATTAATGCTTACACATTATTTCTGATTCATTGAAAAAGGAAAAGCAGACGAAAATTCGTGATTACAACATTATGTTTTGAAAGATGTAGAAAGTTACAAATAATGTGAACAATCTTCCTTTCTAAGTCTTACATTTTTTAAATATATTTTACAGGTATGTGAATGATCTGGACTCTATCTTCAGCTCTGTAATGGCCATTGAGTTTTTCATCATGTTGACTATAACGGCCCTGGTTGGATTCCAAATTATTGTGGTAATTGTTGTAACATTGGATTAAATATTACATAGTTATCAGTCAGTAGTGTGTCTCTCTACTGAATCATGGATCCCAGGTTTTGATTCCAGGCATTGTTAAAAAAATATATCATTAGGAAAATGGGATTTTTCCCCTTTCATAGTGATGCATTAACGGCCTGGGTCTGGGTGTTGTGTCTGTTTTAGAATTAGGTTAGTTTATAAGCTGTATGCTGAGATAATCTGTCGGTTCAGAAAGTGCATGTTAAACATCTCAAATAAATAAATACTAGATAATTAATTTTATGGAAATCATTCGGACCTACTTCAGTGGTCAAATGGTCGAAGGAGTCACTCTCGCGATATCCTGAACTGCCGATAATGGGAAGGACGAGGTTCGAAACCCGGGCAGCTGTGCTGAGGTTGGTTCTTTCCTTAGCGGTTTTCCAGTGCTGCTACACGAAAATGTAGATCAACTTCCTCTATATTCAAAACTCCTCGTCCATACCCCATTGGTGTCAACATGCGTGGAGCACTCATAGTAAAAAAAAAACTCCATGGTATGAGCCTGCAAATGAGCTATATCGACCAAGAGCCGCCGTCTGTTGGCTAAGATAGCGTCAACGTCTGCTGATATAGGGTGTCAAGTAGTCAACACAACAAAATCCCCAGCCGTTAATCTCAGTTTTCTAGACCAGAGAAGATTTTTTATTCAAGTAGTTCCTCAAATTGTCATAAAGAGACAGAGTTGACCCCGTTCCAGATCCACGTCTTCACGGAAAATCTAGAAGCGCCTGGGAATCGAACTTGGTACCTTTGTATCTGTAGCTAAGAACTCTACCATTATACAACAGAGCCGTACAATACAGCACAAGAAATTAAGTTCAAATCATGCTTTGTATCAATTCAAAGCTTGCATGATGAGGTTAATATTATTCACTTATGTTTTAGAATCCAACGGAAATCTCGGAGGTTTTAAAATTTGCAAGTGTCCTTTGGATATCCATATTTGAACTACTTCTCTACTGTTGGTATGGCAACGAGATCATCATTCAGGTGAGGAATATAGAGGTCCTTGGACTCAAATTATTATTATTATTATTATTATTATCATCATCATCATCATAAATAGTGAGAGGATATTTACAAGGATACCAAACAACGCTGGGCCTTCTTTTAAACGAAAGGGATAGAGATTGTGTCAAAACAGTCTGTCGTATTAGATACGGGGTTTAGAAATGAAATAATTTTTAATCAGTACACAGAGCCATACCGAACAAGTGGTTGTTGTCTGTTGGCTAAGAGAATACCAACTTAAGAGTTTCAGCGCAACTAACCCTCCTGCCATTAATATCCGTTTTCTAGACTGGAAACACTATTTTTCTTCATTCAAGTAGCTCTTCGTTTGTCCTTGCGAGGCTGAATTGACACCGTTACAGAACCATCACTTTACAGAAAAACTGGATGCGCTGTGGATCGAACCTGAGACTTCTGGATCTGTAGCTAGAAACTATGACCACTTGACTACAGAGGTTGCCAAATTAAATAATGCATATAATAAAATAAAAAGCTTGTTCACTATTATAAGGAAATTTACTTAATTGATGCTTTATATATAGGCTTACATAAAACATCATTAATTATTGAAGTCGATTGAAGAGTATTAATTTTTCGATTATATATAAAAGGATGTCCAGAAAAGTTATATTTGTGCAATAGTTTATTATATTTATCAGAACATTTATTAATAAATAGCAAAACAGATTAATTTAATATATCTAAAAAGCTAAGCTGCGAGATTTTGGTTCGATTTATTTCTTTTAATAAACGACTACATCTACATCATTTAAGAGATTTTGTTGTCAAATACGTAAAGGATTCTTGTCACGTTTAATCAAATATCTTAGAAAACATTATTTGATTGTGAATGAGTTTATGAATGGTAATAGCTTTGATCAAAAATTGAAGAGTATTAATTTTATTGTCAGACATTTCGGACGTTGCAAATGAATATATCAAATAGATCATTAAGGAAATACCTGAGAAAATTCATCCATAACTAAGCGTACATTTTAATATTAAATTAGTTACTAATTTCTTTTTTATGTGGTGACCTGGCGGTCTAGGGTAAGGTGTCAGACTTCTGTGCTGGCGGCCGGGGTTCAATCCTCGGTCCCGGCACAGATTTATCTGATTACCAAACCCTTCCTTCACCTCTGACAAGACATCTTGTGAAAGTGGGGAATGCCAGGCCTCCACCGTGGTTCGGATTCCACGTTAAACTGTAGGTCCTTCATTTCATCTCACAATCACCCTACCATTACACATTAGCGTAAGTGCGTATAACCCGAACGGGTAGTAAGACGCGGTGCTAATAATAATAATAATAATAATAATAATTTTTAATGTTGAATTTATCGTATATTATTAACTATAATTATAAGGGAAACGTTATATCATTCCATTTTACAGAATATTATACTAAAGTGGCATTTTTTATAACGATAGTGGGGAAAAAACAATTTTAGTACGCTAATTTATTTTCTATATTTTCATGATCAAAAAGTAACATTTTATTACTGTTGGGGAATAATTGGGAATAAATTGGGCAACTGTTTCCGAAACAAGAGCAACATGTTGACGAACAATGTTCCCTGATAAATATTTTCAAGTGTGTACTAGGCCTTAAAAACACATTAAAATTAAATATAATTTAAAACTAAATCATACCTTATGTGATTTTTTAAACGTAGACTATAATAATCTATTTGATACTGTAGGTAAAAATCAAGTATTACAGTAGGTTAATGTCAGTGTGTGCGTTGTAACAAGTGTATTGCAACATTATTTCAGTCTCAGAATATCCAGGACGTGGCGTACGCGTGCCAATGGTATAGCAGTGACAAGGCGTTCAAATGGGCCGTTCAGATGATGATACTGAGCGCGCAGCAGCCGGTAACAATTAGGGCAGGGAAGATTTACCCCATATCTCTGTCAACCTTCACTTTGGTAACTATCCCTCCAGATGTTGATGTGTATTTGCTGTCATATTTATGGTTTTTTCTAAATATATTAATATTATTACATCCCACCACTGTGGCCGCATTGTCTGAGGCGCCAGTCACTCTCGCAATAGACTGGGCTGACTATGAGGGGGAGATCGAGGTTCGAGTGCCAGTTGGATTTACTGAGGGTGGTTTCAGCTAAATGGTTTTCTACTCTCAATTCACGCAAATGGCGGTATATTTCCTCTAAGTTAAACCTTACTTATCCCTAACATCTTGGCGTAATTTATTATATATGCGTATATCCCGTACGGGTAGTAAGACTTGGTTATAAATGAATTATACTATAAATGTGAGGTTTAAGTTCAAAATCACCCACCACGGTGGCCGCATGGTCTAAGACGCTACTCTCACAATAGACTAGATTGCTGAAGACGGGGAGATCATAGTTCTATCCCGGTTGGATGTACTGAGGGTGGTTTTGCGTAAATGATTTTCCACTCTCCCTCCAACCTTCCTAATCCCTAGAACATTGGTGTAATTAGTACATAAGCGTATGATCCGAACGGGTAGTAAGATGAGGTACTAAAACCACTTTTTAATCTTACGTGTCTAATTACACATTCAGGCTGAAAGCATTTTAATCAAGCAAAATGTATCGGTATAAAAAATGGTAGAATTTAGAGGATATTATTATGTATTTAGATTAAAATAAAGTGGTAAGCCATTCACTTATACATATATTATATTTTTTAATGTTTGATTCTTTTTATGATGAAACTATCTTTTCATTTAAGTTTCACAAAATTAGTGACTTCCCTGTTCATCTATACATCATTAAACACATTAACAGTGTTTTAGTGCAGTCGATAAACTATTTTTAATATCTTTATTCAAGTTTGAAATTAATTTTATAATAATAATAAAACCACACACTACAAACATAGGAGCGTGTTAAATGTTTAACAAAAATGTAATATATTTTGTTACAATTATGGTTGTTTCAACCCTCTGTTTAATAATTGTTAAATCTAAATAAGAAAAAATATTTAACTAGATTTACAAATTCAAAGTTAAATGATATTTTTTATCACAACTAACATTAAGTTAAATAATATTAAGTATGTTTACAAGTTTCTTTATTTGAATACCAACAAATTATTTAAATGTATACTTGTCCAGTTAATATAAACAGGTTGACCATAAAGTCACATTACATAGGCCTATCTTGTTAAGCGTGTAACGTTCATGCCTGCGTAAATACCGATGGTGACGCCACCCTATTTGGCAGGGTTATCCAAAACTTCCAAAGGAATCTCCAGATATGCAGCACCCACAGTGATTTATTCTTGTGGGTTGGAACTTGATGGTCAACCTGTATAACCTCATATGTTAATATTTATATTTAAAAACTCTCTATATAATCTATACAAAACTTTGTATTTTTTAGATATAGGTCCTATACTAGAGTCACGGACTAAAGTGGTGAAATCTCGGTTCGGATAATATGGAATCCAAGTGTAAATAATTTCCAATATGGGTTTGCCTAGTTTTTAATTTTTCATAACATTTAACTTTGTTTGAATGGATCTGCCCATTTTATGATTGCGATGTAAAGTAGGAATACAGTATTGGTAGGCGGGCAGCAAAAATTAAACGATAAGGAACTTTTTTTAAATCTTTACTATACGGTACTTTATTTTGGAAATGGATAATTGGTTACAAAGCAAGAACAAGTGAAAATAGAGCGTCAAATGGCTTACATTATAAATTCAGTAAATGTTTTATAGTTGATATGTACCGGTTTGTTTATTTTAAAACGTACTTGTTAACATCTAGAATCAGGTCAGAAAATACGGAGGGCCGGATGATTGCAAATTTAGTGTATATATTCAACCCCTTAGTTCACACGGTAGATCATCTGTCTTTTAAATTAAGGGCCGTGGATTCAATTCCCGGCATAGTAGAAAAATATATTATCGGTGAAATTAGATCATCCTCTTGCACATTAATAAATTAACAACTGGGAAAATGGGTTATATGTTTGTTCCTATATTAAGTTAGCTTGTAAATCGTGCTATGATTAAGTCAGTCTGTTCAGATAGTATGTGTTGAATATCCCGAGATTAAATTAAACTCCAAATAGCTTTATCGTATTTGTTAATTAATAAAATATTACTTAAGTATTTTCAAGAGCACCGCTATCTGTCTTAATATTGTCACTGTGACAACTGCTATTGATCCTAATTTTTGTATTCATTCGGGATCCAAATTAATTTCAAGGACTCTATAGATATACACAAAAATTTCAACATTCTAGATTTATTAAACTTGAATTTTGAATTTTGATTAGTTCATATAAAAAAAATATGACCATATTTTGTATTTAACAGAGCTCTCCCCTATACCACCTCACCATCTTCCCAAATTTTCAAAAATAAAAAAAGATTTAATTTTTTTTTTTTAAATGTCATCATTATCTTTTTCAGATAATGCAAAATTCCTACTCTATTTTAGCTCTACTAAGACAACTTCACCAAAGCAACACAGAAGAAGCTTCATAAAAACTTTTTAAATAATTTAATCATTCGTTTTAAAGTAATATGTACTATACATTTAAGTCTATAAATATTATGCTTTTAATAAATAAAATAACTTTCAGCTAATTTGTTGTATCCAAGAACGTTTATCACGCATCAAGTATAACATATATTTGCACTCAGACAAGTATTCAAGGAAAGAGAAAGGTCATTGAAAATTGAAAAAATTACCCCTTTCCCATGGTCTGGTTGTTCGCCAGTCCCAATTTCTGAACGTCACTCGGAAAATAGAAATACACGAGAAGGTATGGCTCTTTTCACACCATTCGGACTCGGGCAAATATCCGCCCGGGAGTATAAAGCTCTAGGGTCTCCATGCTACGCTCTAGGGTCTCCATGCTACGCTCTAGGGTCTCCATGCTACTGACCCCTCGGATCTTTGACGGGCGTTCAGCCAGGCCACATCCTAGTGGACCACATTTTTAATGGATGCCTTCAAAAATAATAATTTAAAAAAATTGTTTGGACTGCTTAGTAAAATTCAAGAAAACCTATATTTTATGTATAAAAATAGGTATATGCCTACTGTTAAACATTATGTTTTAAGGTTTTGTAAGTTATGGTGCATCGTGATTAGTAGTAAGCTTAAAATATAGGGCCATTATGTAATTGGACACTTACCTTTCAGAGTCTTGCCGTTTTTGTTTTACATTTGTTATACATTTCAAACGTTGATTGAATAAAAAATAATGTTCTACAAGAATTAATTAATATTATCAAATCACTGAATGTAAGACACTTAAAATCGCAATAAAATAGGCTGTATAATAATGTCGTATAATTTCAGTCGTCCTGCATTTGTCTCAGCAGTGCAAAGATAGAATAGCAAGTCTTCAAAGCCTGAAACGAAAATACATAAAATCATATTTAAATTCTCATGTTATCCGACATCTTAGTTCAGTCAGTAGCACATCTGCCTACTAAGGTTCCCGGGTTCGATTCCCGCCATGGCTGAAATATATATCTTGTTGAAATGTGGGTTTACTATTTCACATTGATAGATTAATGGCCGGGGTTGGATTTTGTGCCTGTCCTGGTATTAAGTTAGATTATAAGACATATGAAGCTACGACAGACCTAGCAAGTCAGTAGTGTAAAATATATGCTTGAATAAAAAACTGCCCAGGCTGGATATAAATATTTAAATTCTCAAGTTAACAAATGACAAACTGGGCAGTGGGCATGGGAATAAAACCCTTGTCCAGGACTAATCCTGATTCTTAAATCCACGTATTAGTTTATCATGTTTACTTTAGAATTTGTAAAAATGTCATTTTATTATTAATAATAATAATATAATATAATAATATTTAGCACCGCGTCTTACTACCAGTTTGGATTATACGCTTTAAGTACTAATCACGCTAATGGATTAGGAATTGGGAAGGTTGAATTAGAGGAAGTGAACCCGCATTTGAGTGGAGGGAGAGTGGAAAACCATTTAGGAACCCCCTCCCCCAGTTCCCCGACCGAGATTCGAACCTCGATCTCCCGTCCTCAGCAGTCGAGCTCAACACGACAAGCGCGTTAGCCAACTACGCCACCGAGGCGGGTCATTTTATAATCATTTATTACCTTAATAAAGTATTTAATAAAGGAAAATAAGGTCAATATGAAGGGTACAGGGCCCACGGGGAAATTAATACTAAACACAACTCCCTTCAGTGGCCTAACGGTCTAAGACGTCATTCTCGTGTTAGACTGGACTGGTGGAAACGGGGAGATCGGGGTTCGAATCCCTGTAACCTCTACTGAGGGTTTATTTTCCTTTATGGCTTCCCACTCTCCTTCCAGGCAAATGCAGGTAGATAACCTCTAAAATGCTTCATTCCTTACCCTTACTCCATTAGAGTAAATATCATATATGCGGATAACATGAAAAGGTAGTAAGACGCGGTGATAAAAAAAAAAAACATTTCACAGAACAGTGGCTTTATATTTAATGTTTAAAGAGCCCAGCAAATACTTTATTTTATTCATCTAAATAGGACAAAGACCTCTTTTAACCATAATCTAAAGTGCGTTAGAAAAAGTTCTCATGATTGTCTAATAGATAGCAGCACTAACTAAATTTGAGTTAATGTTGGACTTTCCTCTGTATCCCCCGTAATTTCCATATTTTCATGTCTGAATAACATTCTTTTGATTAAATGAGTGAAACAATTAAAAAAATACACTAAAATAAAACAGTGTTTGTTCTTAGTTTGGTGACGTTTTCTTAATAGAAAAGCGTCCTTGAATAAATGACTAATGATTTGCTTCAGTGCCTTAACTATTTTGTTAAATTATCTTGTGAAATTGCTTGGTAATATAATTATTAATGATATATGTTTAATGCTATATAATTATATCATAGCTAATATTTTGTCCAAAATATATTATAATATATATATATATATATATATATATATAGTCATGAAAATTAAACTCTAACTTACTGAGTGTGTGCACTCAAATAAAAGAGCAGCAAATTAAAAGAGTAAATTGCTTAAACTATTTTTCCAATTAATAAATAAACATGTTAAATGGGTGAGTATTAGTGATATTTTGATTTATTTATCATTTAAATCAAATTTTCCATATTAAATTCTGAGAGAAGTTGGCTGATACACTATTGTTTAGATTGTAATAGTGAAAACAATATTTTTCTACGTTTGTACTTGAAAAATAAAAATACTAGCTTTATCTGTCAACAAAAATGTAAAAACAAAATTTCCTCAGAATCAAGTTATTGTTAATTAGAATCTTGTCAAACAGTTACTGTTAATATCACCGTGTGAAGAAAATTAGACTATGTTTCTACAGGAGCAATTTTTTTCTTTTTTTAAATTAAAAAAAGATTGTTGTAAAAACTGCAAGAACAATGGCCTTTCCTCGTTTTCACTACATACTCACCTTAATAAGCTCAACCGCTGAGGACGGCGAGATCAAGGTTCGAATCTCGGTCGGGTGAACTGGGGGTGTTTTTTCCTAAATGGTTTTCCACTCCCCCTCCACGCAAATGCGGGTTCACTTCCTCTAATTTATCCTTCCCAATTCCTAATCCATTAGCGTAATTAGTACTTAAAGCGTATAACCCGAACGGGTAGTAAGACGCGGGGCTAAATAATAATAATAAAAAAAATAAGAGTACAAAGTGTGGGCCGTATGCAAGAACTTGACTAAGTGGATGGCAAGGGGACACTAGTGTGTGTTTGCTTACGTCATCATAGGTTTAAAGGTGGAGTGATAGTGTGCTCGGAACCACACTATCGGTCCACTAAGCTTTCACTATACGTTCTTGCATACCACCCTAAGACGAAATTGGGGGACTGGGGGGTATAAAGTAAATCTAATAAAATAATGTATTTTGAGAAACTGATGTAAAGATATTTGCGAGTGTGATTAATGGTTGTTTTTACCGTGGTAAATGTTGGAAGAGTAAACTTGTACATTTTCCCTGCGGTGACATTAACCGGCCGTTGCGCGCGCATCATGATCATCTGAACCGCCCGTTTGAACGGTTCGTCACCGCTGTACCATTGACACTCGTATACCACGTCCTTGGTGCGATCAGCCTGGTACACACATGATGGTACCAAAAACAATTGTAGCTAATGTAAGTTCTAAAAATACGTAAGAAATGTGTTTAATTTATAGTAAAACCAATTTTTATTTCTCTTCTTTCATCTATATAAATAAGTCCTGTGGACTTTTTTTAAATTTGAAATAATATGTCAAAATTCCTAAATTTAATCAAAGTCCAGGCACAAATTTTTAAAGTGCTTATTATATACACGTTAGTAAATGTTCCGAAATTAACAACAAATAAATTTAATATAAAACAAAATGTTTATAAGAATTTTTTTGACTTAATTTTCTATTAGTGTGTTTCCTAGAGAGGAAAAAAATGCATTTCTGGTACTCAAAGAAAACATTTTATATTATATTTTACGTCATTATTATTTATTATAAATGGTTGCAAATATGAATCAAATAGTACTAAATAAAGTAGAAAACCAATATAATAGTTATGTTATTGCATACCTGTGAGATAAGCTCATCTCCAAACCAACAGTATAGAAATAACTCTGAAAAAGCTGTGACAAAGTATAAGGCAAATTTGATTGATTTGGACTTGTGATCCGGATACTGAAATAGAAAGATACAGACAAGTGAGATAAAATATAACAACTATTACAAAGTCAGACTAAAACCATAAGGGGGTGTCCTTAAATTACTTAAAGACTTCGGAGGGGTGGTTCAGTATTTTCTTACTTTTTTTACTAAGGGAAAAAGAAGTATCAATATTTATGGTGAGACAAACAAAATTACACAAAATAAATATAATAATTATAAAATCTCACTTATATTTAATTTACTTGATGTAACTTAAATTATTCTAAACTGTCATTTTACTAGTTTTTTTACGAATCCTTATGTTTATAAATAACCAAACGATTAAAATAATATAATTATTTACTAAAGTGTATGTTAGTATAAATCTTACGAACCCTTACGTTGGGTTAAGGGGCCAAAATAATTAAAAAAACCTTGAGTAATTTAAGGACGGCAAAAGGGGGAATGTATGAAAGTAAATGGTATATAAAAATCACCTTCCTTTTTGTAACAAATTGGTACAATATGTAAATTTATTTGCTTATATTTGTGTATATGAAGTACAAATTAATAAACACAAACATTTTCAAATATTATTTTTAAATTAATAAATTATACATTAATTATGTAATTCTAATTATGACCCGTTTCGTTGGTCTAAAGCGTCGCGCTTTAAATATACTAGACTGCTGATGAATGTGGAGATAGGGTTCAAATCCATATCAGGTGTTTAAGGGTGGCTTTTCTAAACGATTTCTCCACTCTCCCCACCACCACCACCACCACACCACCACCTTCCCAAGCAAATGCGGGTACACTTCCTCTAAATCCAACCTTCTTCATACCCAGAACATCAGCGTAGCTAGTACATAATAAATATAATAATAATAATAATATATAATAATCTGAACTAGTAGTATTCCGAGGTGCTAAAATAAAAGTAAATTGTATATATACTTGATGAATGAGCATGCTAAAAACAAATATTATTAATTTTTACTCTAAATACGATATTATTTTTTAGTGTTTTATTTTTTATTCAATAAGATAAGCAACAGTTACAAATGATTTAATCAAAGTGGTGGAGATTATTGACCGATCAAAGCGAGGTTTTGTTTCAACTTGGCCATCTGTTATTTCGTATGTCTGTATCGTTGTTAGGGTGATAACTGTCAGAATCCTGAACCAATTTTAACGAAATTTGGCAGAGACATTTTATGCGTCTAGGGAAAGCAACGTATTTATATGGTTTTACAGTTTGGTTATTTGTTTCAAAATGATGGCCACTCAAATGGTTAGTTTATCTATTTTCTCATGTCGACTAACTAGGATTTATTTTGTTTATATTTTGACATATGTATGGCAAGTCTGACCTCATAAACTATGTGAACCATGGTTATTCTCTAAGCATCTAATGAAATATTGAATATAGTATTCATCTGTTTCTGTCTAACCTGATTACCAAGGAAAAATATCAACTTCTAATCCAAGGAAAATTATAGGTGATGTTTCAGCTTGAAATCCAAAGAGAATTATTAATACTCCTAACGTTAACAGGATATAATTATTAAGGTAACATGGAAAAGGATGCTAGAAAGGGTCAGTGTTTTTGCAGTTTTTATGGAAAAACTTTTTTTTTCCAAAATAAATAAAATATTGCTTCAGTACAAACATAGAATTTAATATCTTCACATGTGACCACAAAATTTCTTGAATATCTGTTAAGGATGTTCTGTAATTTAATGACAACATTTTCTCTTCAATTAAAAAGTTTTGTTAGATAATGTCACCATGCTCATGACAGATATTAAGGATCTGTTGATATCAACATGTTTGTACTGGATCAATATTTTTTTTATTTTCGACAAAAAAGTTTTGCCATAAAAACTGCAAAAACACTGGCCTGTTCTCGCGTTCCCTTACATACCAAATTAGCATGACATAATTAGTTTTATTTAAATCTAGGAAGTGAGGTCTACTATTCTCATAGCTACTATTTGGGTCTATTTAGAGAAATTTCACCAGTACAAGTGTGTAAATAGAACGGGAAAACAATAATATTTAGCACCGCATCTTACTACCCGTTCGGGTTATACGCTTTTAGTACTAATTACACTAATGGATTAGGAATTGGGAAGGTTGAATTAGAGGAAGTGAACCCGCATTTGCGTGGAGGGAGAGTGGAAAACCATTTAGGAAAAACCACCCCCAGTTCACCCGACCGAGATTTGAAACTCGATCTCCCCGTCCTTAGCAGTCGAGATCAACACGACTAGCGCGTTAGCCAACTACGCCACCGAGGCGGGTACGGGAAAACAAACGTTATATGAAATCATATATTATAAAATTCCTTTATTACACCTGGTCGAGATTCAAAATCATATTTCCACATCAACGGGAATTTTGGTAAATGTGGGTTCAATGACTTAGATGACTCGTCCACACTGCCTATGTAAGTACAAGACTAACACGAATATTAGCTTACAGCATCTAAGGCAGAGGTCCCCAGCCTTTTTTACTTTAGAGCACATTCAAAACTAACGGTAGTGCAGCGGGCACCAATTACTTTTTAGAAGGCAAATTTATTAACTCCCGCCAGGCTCATAGGTTAACCTCAACGCTAAAACACGATCGGTCAACTGCCATGTTAATTTTCCAACAGCGATTGTGACGTTACATGTGGTTGTGGGTAATACTCAAGGTCCGTAGTCATGTCAGGGAAGGGGGGGGGGGTTCAACCCCCTATAAGTTGACAAAAAATAAATTTTAAAAATACTGCTTTATTTACGGTTTTAACAAGACTAAAATAAAGATACTAGGAACTATTTAACTACTCAACAATTTACCACCATTTTGGTGCTTGGGTACATTTTTAAAATTATATGTTTATTCTGTGTTTATTCAGACAACAAAGTTGGGTATACCCATACCAAGATATTTAAAAAGAAAATAGGAAGAAATAGGATGGTATTAGTGAGTGTGGAAGAATGATGGAAGGGGGTAGGTCATTGAGATTAGGAAAAAGCTAAACTGTTCAGCTTGAAATAATGATGGTTGATGGTTCCGAGAAAAAGTATACTTTGTAAATGAACCGGCAAATAAAGAGGAACGAGAGGGGGGAGGGGGGAAAGATTGGGGCTTTCAATCACCAAATTCTTGAGAACAACATACCTGGAGATAAGAAAAAACTTGATTTTTGTCGGAAAAGTGACAGATTAAAATTATTTGTCAAGAACATTTAAACTGTAGTCAAAAAGTGGCAGGCAGACGCAAAAGGATCGGCGGGTGCCATGGCACCCCCAGGCATAGGGTTGGGGACCCCTATATAAGGCGTAACTAGACCTCCAATGCAAGGAGATCAGGGTTTGAATATCGGTCGGGTCTACTGAGGATATTTTTTTTCCTAAATGGTTTCCTATTCTCTTTCCGCGGAAACGCGTGTAGATTCCCTCTAAAATGATTCTGCCCTCATCTCTATCTTAATAGAATAGCAATAATATTCCATGCGAATAACCTGAACATGTAGTAAGAGGTGGTGCTAAAGAAACTGTACGAACATACAGTAATTAACAATACAAAATACGAAGTATTTAGTCAAATAATAATTCATAGAGAATTGTTTTTACTCACCACAATAGAAAGAAAGCTTGCTTGACATATAGTGCTCATTAGTCCGATAAAATTTATTAACATAATATGGTTAAATATATTATTCATATCCTGACATAGCTGAAACAAACAATTTACGTCATTACATATCTTTTTTAGATAATTATGTATTTGTATTCATAAAAGCGACATAGTATTTAGATGTTTTCATTTAATTAAATATAAAATATTTTCGTGTACAAAAATGTAGGTTTTAAATCATATAAATATGATTATCGTGTGAATTAAAACTTGTGAAAAATGAAACTAATATTCTAATTGTATTTATCTAGGATATTTTAATTATTAGTTATATTTAAAGTACACTTTATAAGTCAACTAATCAGATTATTGCATGAATTAACCCAACTATAACAACTTAATCTTTGGATTCCCAGCCCGTCATTGTTGCAAGGAAACTGATTTTCACTGGGATTCAACGTGAACTTTAATATTAGTAGATTATAAAATCACAGTTATCACAGGAATTGAACCCGGGACTTTTGCTTAGTACGCCACTGCTTTGAAAGCTCGTGATCCTCTTAATTGATCACACATTTGTAGCCGAAGATCTCCGCACGTCCATCATAGACTCTGCCTTGAAATATGATTGAAGAATGACCATGGGCACGGGACGATTCCTGGATAGCTCAGTGGTTAGAGTATTGGCATACTACACTAAAGGTCCCGTGTTCGATTCCTGTGTCCAGGTGTCGTTTTTCAATTTACAAAATATGATATATTTAGATGCGGCTATAACCTTAATTAACAAATAAAATAGCTTTGATCAAGGCCGTAGCCAGCCAATAATTTCATGGGAGTTTGGTGGGCACATCCTCAATTGCTGGAAGCTAGAAATAATTCTAAATGATAAACAGTTCTAGAAGCTCTCTGAAATGGCTTTTCCCATGGTAAATTAACACCTAGCTGCCGAAGGCTCGGAAAATTTCTAAATATTAAACTCTTTTGAATCTCTGTGAAGTGCTTTTATTATGGTAAAATAGCCCCCAAAATGGCGAAGGCTAGAAATTTCAATACTTGAGATTTCAAGAAGCTATCTGAAGTGCTTTTTATGGTAACACAGCCCCCTAATTTGTATTTGTATCTTAATTTTGATATTGTTTGAGCCATAAATAAAGCCATGTATATTTGGTTCATAATATTTGGTGGGGGGTTTGAACCCCCATAATCTCCCCTGGCTACGGCCTTGTCTTTGATATTTAATATATCGTGGGACTTTAAGATAATTCAACCAAGAAAATTAAAAGATTTTTTGAGTTATAACATCTTGGCAGGGAAATTAACATGGTGGTAGTAATGAGGGTATCTTAAGGGGGAAATAGCAAGTAGATGCCTCTTACCCTCCCAGTGACATCAACCAGGTAACTAAACCAGAGTCCGCTTTACCTGAATGTGTTTGACTCGGGTTAAAATTAACTGAACCTCTGCCACAGTCTGTCATATTATGTTCTGCTAGTCGGTGTTATATCAACAATTGCTAGGGTCAAACAAATATTTAATAAACTAGACATTTCAAATATGTATTTGTAATGATCAGTTTGGACATATTAATAAAAAAAATAACGAGTATATCTAGATTTAAAAAAATCATTTAAATGACATTGTTTCCTACAAAATGAAATGAAATAAAATTATCTGGCTATAAAAGGAACAATATTCATTTATATGATTAAAATTATGTAATTTTACAATTATTAAATTGATTATACATAACCAATTATTTTTCTTTGACACATGACAAATATTTATTGTATATGTTACAGGAAAAGTAGATTCTCCATTAAGAGTCGACTCGGCCTAGGTAAAGTCGACTCTTACTGGTATTTTTAGTGAAAGTTGATTAAAAGCGAAAAGTGATGAATTTCGATCAACATTTACTAGTCAGAGTTGACTGTACCTAGGGAAAGTATACTCTTACTACCTTGAGTTAGTAAAAGTTGACTAACCTAAACTAACCTAACTTAACCTAAAAAAAACACACTGAAACTAATTAATCAAACACACACTGAATCCTTGGTCACTGTTGAAAACTACAACAATTGGACGAGTGATCAAAGAAAACAAGAGTAAACAAATAGAGCTGTGATATTCAAAACAGTTGCACGTGGAGAGCAACAACGCGGAATCAACTTTTACTAAACCACAGCCGGCATAGTTAACGCTTCCTAGGAAAAGTTGATCTGTTTATTCTCTGTTTATTCTCAATCAACTTTTACTGATACTTTTAGTAAGAGTCTACTTTACCTAGGCCGAGTCAACTTCCTAACAATCTACTTATCCTATAGCATATGCACTCCATGTGCATGTCTATTCAGCCCCCTACATTAACTACTTGACACTAGACTGGATCTGAAAGAGATTGGGTGTAATAAGGTGGACTGGATAGAACTATCTCAAGATAATTATAGGGTGTAGTGAGGTGGACTGGATAGAACTAGCTCAAGATAATTATAGGATTTAATGAGGTGGACTGAATATAACTATCTCAAGATAATTATAGGGTGTAATGAGGTGGACTGGATAGAACTAACTCAATATAATTATAGGATTTAATGAGGTGGACTGAATAGAACTGTCTCAAGATAATTATAGGGTGTAATGAGGTGGACTGGATAGAACTAACTCAATATAATTATAGGATTTAATGAGGTGGACTGAATATAACTATCTCAAGATAATTATAGGGTGTAATGAGGTAGACTGGATAGAACTAACTCAATATAATTATGGATTTAATGAGGTGGACTGAATAGAACTGTCTCAAGATAATTATGGATTTAATGAGGTGGACTGAATAGAACTATCTCAAGATAATTATAGGATTTAATGAGGTGGACTGAATAGAACTATCTCAAGATAATTATAGTATTTAATGAGGTGGACTGAATATAACTATCTCAAGTTAATGATAGAATTTAATGAGGTGGACTGAATAGAACTATCTCAAGATAATTATAGGATTTAATGAGGTGGACTGAAAAGAACTATCTCAAGATAATTATAGGATTTAATGAGGTGGACTGAATAGAACTATCTCAAGATAATGATAGAATTTAATGAGGTGGACTGAATAGAACTATCTCAAGATAATTATAGGATTTAATGTGGTGGACTGAATAGAACTATTTCAAGATAATGATAGGATTTAATGAGGTGGATTGAATAGAACTATCTCAAGATAATTATAGGGTGTAATGAGGTGGACTGGATATAACTAGCTCAAAATAATGTTAAGGTGTAATAAGGTGGACTGGATAGAGTTAGCTCAAGATAATGATAGGGTGTAATGAGGTGGGTAGTAACTATTTATGTTATCTTATTTATGTTGTGTCACTCTTCTTTTTTTTTACTAGCACCAAAATACTTTCATATTATATATCTATTTTGACACCTTTCACGTTTTATAACTAAATTTAAACCAATAAAAGACTAATATTTAAACATAATTTAAGATTTGGTTATTTTGTCTTGTGGTTAGTTTTATATACTTAAATTAACAAATCTGTTTAATGGATTCTACGTGCAAAGAACAGGTACACCAGCTAGTATTATTTAAAAATTAATATTTATTTCTCACCAAATTATTAAAAAAATAAGAGTATGCAATTAAATGTGGTCATATCTAGTTCTACATTGTATCGAGATTAGTAACCCCTGCTTACCTCACTAATCTTGTATGCATCTGAACACAATGAACCAAACAATCATATCTTGTTCTGCACTGCTCTGAATCGGTTGTCTCTTCCTCTGATTTGAACCTACCACGACTCGTCGTTTCAATTTCCTGATTCATCCCCAATTCTTTAGAACAGGATTCAAGTACCAAAGGTAGTTTTGGGGGCATACTCGAACCACCATCGTTTGTAAATTTAATTAAATAATTTGATGACAAGGGCTCTTCTAAAAACTCATGCGAACTCAATAAATCTCTTTCGTGAGTGATAACATTTGCCTTTCTGTTGAATTCATCCATATACCTTTTGTCTGTCGAGGTCAGTAACGTGTTCAGCATCTCGAAACGCCCACACATGTGTATGATTATCACCAGTTGGATCAAACTCACCGCGGCGTGGACAAAGGAAAAACCAGTGACTACGATAACCTCGTAGATCAGTGCCATTGCGTAGAAGTTATTTTTGGAAAGATCGAAAGGAAATCGAGCCGCAAACACTAGCACCAGGCTACCGTCCTCTTTATCACGGTCTACTATGAGAGGTGAGACCGACCAGGACAAACCTGTGCCCATGCAGATGGCGAGTAGCAATATGGCGAAGTTCTTACACCTCTTGTCTGTTTTGTCGATCACCTCTTGGCAATATTGGCGTAATTCTGCGGGGGTTCCGTTCCAGGTCGCTCAAGAGGCGAGAGATAGGAGAGTGTCGGTGCAGGATGTGCGAGATCTTGAAGAGGTTGATGACACACGCGACGAGAAGGAACAAGATCTCGGCCACGTACCTCAGGTCGTCGTGAGAATATACCAATTCGGCGATCTGCATCATGACGCTGGATGTGAACAACGACACGACGCTCAGGATGTATAAGTCGTAGGCTCGCGATCTTTGTATGTTTGGCCACAAACCCGACATCCACAGCAGATTTAAAGTAAACACTAGAGACTTCTGGTGAACTCCAAACTTTTTATAGAATTTCAAGACCATTTTCATATATATTTTTAAAACTCTAATATATATAATCTGAACCAATTACCACAAAATATTGTTTGCCAATATATATAATACTCAACACACTTCAGAAGAAGTAAAAAGCAAAGAATTCTCTTTTTTTTTTAAGCGTACATAATTTATGGTAAAGATATAAAGAAAAAAACTTGGATAGGATTTATATTTCTACAGTGTAAAAAGTCAAGACGTGTAATATAAGAGCTTTTGAATTCTGAATAGTGATATAAATTCCACCCCACAAAAATTTAAATTTACTGAACAATGTGTTTTATATTAACGACTTCAGAAGAATATTTAAAAACATATTTGAAAGTATCATCAGAGAATATTGAACTGTGTAATGGCCTTTTATTGATTCTTTCAAATTTATAAAGTTTTATCAGTAATTACCCTTAATCTTTCCAACTATATCGAATTGACTTAACCGTGGTTAATTTTTTTTTTTATGTTTGCTCACTATTGTTTTAAAATTAAGTTAATAGGAGAATATTTTAATGGTAATGGGCCTATATATAGATATTTTTTAAGTTTAAATATGTTTCAAATGGCTACGTGACCGGTATCAGACAAAAAGACAGACATAAAGATATATAAAATTGTAAAATTCACTTTTTTAGATTTGTGTTCACAAAAAACATTAAAAAAATTCATAAATTTGAGATCTTTTTTTCACAATCATATTACTTTCTCTTAATATGTTAAAGTAAAAAATATAATCAAGTATTTTGTTTCAAAATTAAAATATATGTAGGCCTAATTGATCATTGTTGTATTGTCATAGCTTGCAGCCTTAGTCAATCAAGAGCATGCAAGCACGATATAAGCCTAATAGGGCCCCAACACGATCAGTCAGACTGTCAGTCCTAATAATGACTGTCTGACTGTCAGTATGCATCAGTATTTACAACAAGACCGTACACGGTCAGTCTTCGTATCGTTATTTTTATCAGTCTCAGCTCCTGCATGCAACGCACAACATGGATGATAAGAGAAAGTCGTGCAGTCTATGTTTGCTGCCGAGACTGAAGGAAATACGGACAAACGCGCGCACATTGTCAGTCTTATGTCAGTACTACTGTCAGTATCTCTCATCACACGCAATACTGATGGACTGAGACTGATGTAATCAGAAAATTCTAATCACGTCAGTATTTTAGTCAGTCCGGCATCAGTCATCAGTTCGACACCAGCTAGGGTTATAACACCAGTGATAGGTCAAGGCATGGACTGCTGAGTTGGAACATTGACAGAACGAGTAGCTTTTTTTTTTTTCAAACTCTTTCAATTAGTTCTAAATCCTACATCACAAATACACTGTTAGCTTAACTAAGCTATTTCCATAAAACAGATCAAACGAACCCCAAATTTACTTGCCACTCTACCTCACCATCCCACCAAGCCCCCTACCTGACATGTTAGGCCGACGGACCGGGGGTAGCGACATTATTATTAAATTCACACAAAATGTTTGTTTACAAAACTTTGGTGTAGTTCGCAGAAAACCATTTAAGAACATACATGAGTCAATTAAACTTTCTTATGAAAATCTTGCCAGATTAAATCATTGTTTTGGTTTTAATAACGTGGCAATAATGTTACTATAGTTACATAAGAGTGGTGCTTTGAAAGTAAATTGTAGTGTTTATTGTTTTGAACAAAATTATTAGTGCTTAAAAAGTATTAATAGTATATATGTCACAATTAAAATCACAAATTAATTTGTTAAATTGTGTGGAATTAATATATATAATTACTTAGAATAGAAAAGGTGTATTCAGAATTTGATAATTTCCATTCTAAGCAGAGTAGAATTCAAAAATAATCATGGATTTCTTGCTTTAAGAAGCACGCTATCAACTATATAGTAAGTGTGCATGTATTTCCTTTTGTGTTTTAAATTATTAACGGCAGTTAGCGTGTTCGAAAATGCCTTCAATCAATCCAGAAATTTAACGAGCTTACTATCATTTTGAATAAAGTTAAAATAGCCTCATTGGGATGGTCTTGGAATCTACCAATAAATTACTAATGAAAAAATTACTATGTACAAATTTTAAGAGGCATCATTTTGCTTTACTTTTAACCCTATCTCAATTAACTATTTGTAAAATGACACTTCATCACGACAATAAAACTCTCTACATCTGGTTTAGAGCTACAATCATTTTACCGCTTAGTTATTAGAGTTTGTACCGTACTCGGCCTATTTTAATTTTAATTTTTTGTCTATTAACACCATGGTTATTGACTATTTAATCAAAGTGAAAGGTATGAGAAGGGTCATTTAGGATAAATTGTACCTGCATTAGTTAGCGAAAACCGCCGTAATGGATCACATTTGAAAAACCATCCCCAGTGTACCACTTCGAGATTCTAACATAAGCCTCCGCGTCACCGGCAAGTCGGTCTATTGGAAGTCGTATGTATTTTTTTTTTTTTTTGTTTTTAGCACCACGTCTTACTACACGTCCGGGTTATACACTTATTTATTAATTACGCTAGTGATTTTAGAGATTAGGAAGGTTATAATATTTAGACGACGTGGATCCACATTTACCTGGAAAGGGAGTGGAAAACAATTTGAAAAAAAAACTCAGTTCATCTGAACAAGATTCGAACCTTGATCTCCCCGTCATCGGCAGTTAATTCTACTGTGAGAGGAGCGCGCCAGACCATGCGGCCACCGAAGCGGGTGTCTTATATTGTTTCTACGAAACATACGAATTTTCGATCATCCAAACCATCTTTGTTACAAACTCATTAGGATAATGATTTGTATTCTATTAAACTTTTAAAAAGTAAACTTTACTTATCGACCACATTTTGCTTCACAGCTTTAGAGGCTCATTGAACAAGAAAATGCGTCGCGATCGATCACGTCCCCACTACCCCAAACAACACAAATCGTCGTTCGAAGAGCTCCATCCCCCAGTGGCTTCGTCACTCCGTTGGAAAAGGGTTTACACCGAGGACTTCCACACGACTTGGATCGCTGACCCTGTGATGCCCCCTACACCTTTCTTCGACAACTGGGGCCCACATCAACAGGTTGGAAGATTAATAAGCCTCGAGTCCCGCCCGGTTTACTGTGGATTCACAAGTCCGCCGAAAAAGAAAATCAGAACTCAAAAATATGTTCATGTGATGAGCTCTAAACTAATCACAAGAAATCAACGTGAACTGCACTGGTCGCTCTGTAGAAAGTATAGTAGAAACAATCTCAGTTCGGTCCGTTCTGCTCCGTAAAATCTGCTTGGGAGAGCTAATAACATTTATATTTAAACATTACGCATGCGCCTTCAAAGCGATACATAAGCATAGAGTTGCGTTAACTGTTGTGAAGAAATTTGAAAGAACTATATTTCTGCTAACGTATGAATTGCTATGCCCGACCAAGATATGCATTTAAATATATGCTACTAATTGGGCAAGGATGAATAAATTAGAATAAGGGGTGAAATGTTTTTGAACTGGAGGGAGAGTAGGAAATTATTTAGGGTAAAACACCTTTAATACAACATACCAGTATTAAAACCCCAATCTTCCGACTACCCGCACTTCCATTGTTTTAGTGGCGTTCAAGACCTTGTGACCACAAATACACGTAGGCCTATTATTTTTGTTTTTCTTTTAACTCACGTTATGAACCATTACATAGATTTGAAGTCGGTGATTAGAACCGTCTGAGATTCGAGCATCAACCTCTTGAAAACCTTATTCAGTAGACTGTGTAACCACCGGTTCATAAACTAAGCAAAAGAAAACGTAGGTAAACAAAATTCAAAAGACCCAACAAAAGATCTATCTAATTGAAAACAATGCTGTCCTCTCTCTACAGTGCCCTGCCCAGCCCTGCTCCTGTCGTAAGCGAACGAGATCTCGCGAGACGAGTTGCTCGTGCCCGCTAGACGTGTGGCGCCCCTATATTCAATGCTGTGAGTCTCCTGCATTGGAGTTCTACGATTATTGTTGCGACAGGTGTTGTCTGGTTCCTAAATTGTTGAACAAACAGGTAAGAGGTATGTACCAAAATAGCATATACAGTGAACGTAACTAGGATGAGGCAAGTGGGGAATGTGCCCTGGGCGCCAAATAATTAGCAACAATATAAGTTTAATTTTTTAAACAATAAGAGTGTATTTTATTTGCTAATTAGTTTTATAATGTCCAACTAGTTTGAGTATCAATATAAGAATCCAGCCAAATTTTAAGAAACAGTTTTCAAGAGGCACAATTTTTTTTTTGTATTTGCCTTGGGTGCCATCAACCCTAGTTAAAAGAACCTAATATAGTCCAATTTTCATAGGAAAGGCCTTTTCCGAGAACTAGAAACGCTACTAGATCTAATTTCTCCTATTCTAAAGTCAAATTATGTGATCTGAAAATGTCACTTTTGAGTTGTTTTTTTATATATATATATAAAAAATCATTATCTATTAAATAAAGTTAATAGTAGAGTAAGATAGTATCACGTTAACCAAAATAAATTTATTTTTTAAAAAGTTCTTTCTACCAAAATCTTGCTGAAAAACACAAACCCCTCACTCCTTTCTTTTAATTCATGAAAGGCTATATAAAAATTTCAATCAAAAAAGAATTAAAAATTCTGCTCATTTAAGCTTTGTGTCATGGTTTACACTAAAGCTAAGTGCACAGTTTCAGCTTTCAAAGTCATCTAGTCCCATGGGGGCTTTGGATTATATATATTTATGTATTTATATATATGTACAAGGGTGTAGCAGCTAATTTATTTAAAAGGGGGGGGGGGGAGGGCTAATCTGCTAGAATTATTTTTTTTCTATTTTTTTAAATACATATATTAGAATAAAATATTTATTTTATGCTGTAAATATGGAATCACACCTATTTAATATATTTTTGTCAGTCGCCCCCACCCCCCCGAACATAAATCTTGAATACGAGTCTGCTCCAACCTGTCTGTCATCAGCAAAATAAAACTAGACGAGAGTGACACCTTAATGAATGTACATTGTGTTTCAAGAGGAGTCCACTGGAGCGGGAGTCACCGGTCAGAAGGGATTCGAGCATGCCTTGTACTGATGACGAGAAGAGAAGGTTGCAGTGTTGCAGATATTGCGAGGAGATGAAGCCATGGGGTGGAGAAAGTGCCACGTCATGCACGTGTTATCAGGATCTCGTGTGCGGGAGGAACTCAACCCAGATTTGTCCATCAGTTTGCAGGTCAGTGGTAAGGCAACACTGTCAATTAGGAGATCTCAAATTTAAGTGGCCAATAGTGGTGCAGCAGTCAATTGGGAGATATCAAGTTTTCTCTGACTAAACTGCATTAATAGATTATACAAGACATTATTTAACGTCTTAAAAAAATTCAATTTTTTTAATTGAAAAATTACACCTGGACGCACTGATCGAAACTGAGAACTGTGGCTTATGCTATAACACTTGAGCTATCCAGGATTAATTCCGTGATCAGGATCACTCCTCACTCAGATTTTAAGGTTTGACTCCCAAGTTTGATTCACATATCAAGTGCAATTTTAAATTCCACATATATGATAAATTATGCATCCAAAAACCATTTCAATCATCCAAGATTGCTGATTCATGTACAATTAATTAAACAAACATTAGCATCAAAGATAAACAATTACACATTGTTCCAGGTTTGACTCTCGAATCTGTCCAGCAGATCTGCCATGTAATCCAGATAATTTTATGACAGAAATGAGAGGAACAGTTCAGGAATACCATCCACATCGCAACTCAAGATTTCCAAATAAAGAGGGAGTGTGGGGGCAAAAAAAGTAATTAAAGATAAATTGTTTTAGTATTTAAATGATTAAAGTTCAGACATTTTAAAGAAACACGTGTCTGTGATATCATTTTGTTCTGTCTTGTGATGTTTTACTTTGAATGAATATTTTTAAATTTTATATAGTTTATGATTGAATAAGTAGTCTAATAATGTTGTATGCGAATAAAATCCACAGGATTAGTTAAACTTAAGCAAAGTGATTGACTTTTTATTCACTATATGTGGTATGTAAATCTGTTTATAATAAGTAATATGGTTAAATAAACTTATTAGCAGAAATAAGATTAAACTAATTTAGATCAAAACTATTTTTAATATCTCACAGTATGGCATTATGTACAAGTTTAAAAAAACATTTTTCAACATAAACAATTTAGTAACCAGGAAAAAATTAAGAACATATTAAATATACAAATTTTAATTACAATTTTATGAAAGCTTAGGCTCGATAAAGAGTAATTTTCTGTCATATTATGTATGAAAAAAATATTAAAACATAAGCACATTAATATTATTTTCAAGAATTATTTAGTCAAATGTTAACCATAAGAAAGTTTTAGGGATGTTTAAATGTTTTCCAAAATTTAATGTCATGTCAACTTCCAATAACTTTAACATTTTAGCAAATTATGACACTAATTCATTATAAATTTATTGAAAACATGTTTTTATCGTCTACATTTATCATGACTTTGTGTAAAAAATAAATATTCAGTTAAGCTAATTTTTATAGCTAACATGTCGACGAAAATTACTTGTTCTGTGATGTGTATTACATTACCTATATTTTATATAGCTCTCTTTAAGAAACATTTTATTTCACTTTTTGAGTTATTTTTTGTTATTTATGGAAAGAAAGTACAGGAAAGAACACAATAGGCTAAAGCCATTGCAAACAATGTAAAAAAAAAGAACACAGTTCACACTTCACACTGCTGCCAGTGGACATAGGTAATGGTTGCTACTTGAAGATCAACCGGGACCACCCAAACCCTCAACCTAGGTTTCATTCATTCAGAGCTCATCAGGATGGAATGTGAAATGTGCAACACAACTTTCTAAATGAGGAAACCCAAAAAACACAGAAGGGGAAGAAAATGGAAAATTGGTAATGATAGGACAACTAGATAGAATTTTGATTAGTATTTAATACAAAAACACTTTTTTCAAATGTTGACTAGCAATGAGTATTACAATGTGAACACACATGTCTGCTGACAATCCTAGATATAATTATCGAGTAAACTTATCGATTAACTTTATAAGAAACAAAGCATTTTTTTTATTGATAGGATTCCTCAATAATGCTGTTGTTAAACACCAGAGTTGGATTTGTATTAATTTATGTTATTAATACCTTCTTTAATCGAGATAAATTGTCATAAGTAAAATACAATTTTTTACCATATTTATACATGTGCATGTTACAATAAGTTTTATTGTGGATAATTATTCAAGCTCCACTTAAGTGGTATTATAAAGAATAATAAATGTTAAAATCAAAATGTATAATTTGTAAAAACATGGATCGCTAGATACTGCCAAGTACTACTTGCCAACCAAATGCCAATCTTATTCCATGTATTACCTACTGCCACCGGGTAATTTTGAGAAGTTTCAGAAATGGTGTATTTATTAATTTTTTCAACGAAAAAAAAAACCAGTACAAATGTTCAATAAACCTACAATAAACTTTTTTTTTTCTTTTAAATATATCACCATTAAAAGGTTTATATTGGTTTTTAGCACTGCATCTTAAAACTTGCTTGAGTAGGGATTAGAAAGGTTGAATTTCAAGGCAGTGTACCAGCATTTGCATGAAGGAGATTGGAAATCCAACTAGGAAAAAACCTTACACACACCAAACAGGGATTCAAACCCTGATCTTCATTTCATCATCAGTTCAGTATATTATGAGAGTGAGTGAGGCCTTAAGACCATTCGACCACCAAAGCTGGTTTGTATTTGTGTGCAACTGAAAAGTTAGCATGTTCATCGAAGGCATTGCCTTAAAATATGAGTGAAAAATGACCCTGAACACAAAACAACATTTGCGTATTAAGCCAAAGGTCCTGGGTTTGATTCTCATATCCAGGTTATCATTTTTCAATTTAAAGAATAAAATAGTAATAGTTTCAGAGTTTGTTTTAAATGCTATGTGAGAGTTTTTAAATTCAGTTCATCTGAAATACTAAGATAAAATAAAATATTAATCTTTATTATAAATCAACTGATTTAATGTAATTCTTTTGATTTGTTGGAACATAATCCATAAACGTATTTAATAAGTAGTATGAGTGAACATTAAAGGTGTGCAAAACTTCAAAAATTAGCTTCAACTTGGTTCCAATCACATACACAAAAAAAAATCCCTGTATTTTTTCGGTTCTCCCGTCTTTTCCAAGTGATTTGCGATTAAGGTGTATTCTGGTATATAATGGAAGCAATTAAAGGAGGAAGAATGGTGAAAAGATAGAGGAAGATAGAGGCATTTTACTTAACTGACAGTTGATGTTTATGTACATTTAACAATTAGAAATTGTAATATTTGTTCAGTTGTGCTTGGATCAGAAAAAAAAAAAACTAGTTCCACTACTATACTAAACAAATAGGCTGTATTTAACAAAGTGAAAAATAAATTTGACTTTATTATTGATGACTATCATAAAAATAATTCGATTTATTTTGATCTTCATAAAAATAATTTAAGTTTGTTTTAAAACAAAAGTATAATAAGTTGGTGATTCGTTTTTACTAATGTTAAGCAACTGACTTTTTTTTATAACAGCATTTCCATTATTTAAAACTTTTTTAGAACTAAAACAAACATTTGTTTTAATCATCCTTGAAGATGATTGGATCCAAATATTTATTGAAAATAAGAAAATCAATTATGATAAGAATAAATAACACAAATGATTTAAATTTTCAAATATGTCAGGTATTTTTAAAAAATTACAAAACATTAGAACATGTTGATCAGTAAAACTAAAGGTGTTTACAAAATATTAATAAATGTTAATGAAAATGAGCATTTACTTATTTAATATCTGATTTTTGTATTCTATATTCTTTCTAGCTCTACTTAAGTGATATTTATTTCTAGACAAGTTCAAATTTAAGTGAGGTTTAAATATTTTATTACTACTAATCAAATGACTAAACTATATAATGTACCCATGTAAACATAATTTACCCTCTGGTTCCACAATGATGCAACTTAAATATAGGGCCTGGAATAAATGTACCATTTAAGTTAAACAGAGTGTACATCAATTTATAATATATAATTAGCCTATTTTAATAGATAAAAAAGGGTCAATTAAATAGTATTATTGGATAATGCGAGGTTACCAAAATCATTATTAAATAAGCACACTAATTATATTTTAATCAAGAGGTTCAAATAAAGTTAAGAACCATTTTGTGATTTGACTAACGTTTAGTATTACACTAATATGATTATATTAATTTAATAAATTGGCTACAAGTACATCTATGTAAACATGGATGACATCATTGAAACAACAGTTTTAGTTCAGAAGTTGCACTCCTATGAGAAAAAAGTGACAACAGTTAGTATGATATATTAAAGTCAAAGTCACACATTGTGAGTTATTAACAATCGTATTTTCAAGTTTTTACTTTACATACAATACTGTTTCCAGCCTATGGCCTCGGTCAGTTTTTTTATTAAATCTTTATATTTTCCACTACCGGCTGGCTATGCTTGTTGTAGCTTCTCATGTCTTGTAACCTAACTTAAGACTAGGACAGGCACAACATCCAGTCTCCAGCCGTCAATTTATTAACGTGAAACAATAAACCCATATTTTCACTAATGATATATTTTCGACCATGCTGCGAATCAAACCGGGACCTTTAGTTCAGTAGGCAGACACTACGACTGAGCTAAGGAGGTATAGAAACATGTATCTATTCCTGTCAGCTTATTCCAACAAAAAATACCTTAAAAAGGGAAAAAGAGGTTTTCCTTTAAAAAATTATCATATAGGGTTGTGCAAAGTCAAATATTTAATTTGAAGCATTCTCGAATTAAATAATATAAATATTCCCAAAGGTGAATTGAAGTAAGGTAGCAAGAAAATTGTATGTTGGAAAATATATTACATACCATTGTGGATAACTATAATACTTTAGGCATTAAATATAATTTTATGAAATGTTATTTTGCAAACATGATTAATATATATGGTGCCGAGTTGATAAAGTATGTTATAAAAGTTAAAGCTGAAGAAAATTCAAAGTCAAGTTGAAGTTTTTGAAGCTTCATACAAACCTAATATTAACGATAAATGAAATCTCATTTAGTAGATAGTTTGAAATTTAAAAAAAAAAAAATTAAATGTCCATACCTTAGCATGAAATTTGACTTTATTAACTTAAAGAAAATCCAAAAAATATGTTATGCAATTTTTTAGTGTGGCCTTCAGTTGGCACTCTTATAGAAAATGACTATAAGGAAAAACATTTAAATTTTCTTGTGAAAGTTAGACAAACTTGGCTAAGGTTTGCTTCAGAATGTTTTCAAAGTAAAGGCAACTGTGGGTGTTGGAGTTGAAGCAGACAAGTGATGATATTATTAACTTTTCAAAAATTTGTACAGCCATAGTTAGTACTTATTTTACATGTGGAAGGTGGTAAAGGAATAATAATTTCACAATGAAAAGATGAAATTAATCCTCATTAGAGCCCAATTTTCTTACAAATAGACATATGGAAAAGCTATAAAAAGTCACTGAATCTACTTTCGTGTATTCATACATCAATCATGTTATTTGCAGCTGTCACTTTTTATAGAAAATACTTTAAAATGCCTTTAAAATAATTATGATGATACTGTAAAATGTTATCAATGTTGGTAGCAAAAAATATGTTTGTATTTTCTAAAATATACTCCAAATGTCTATTCATAGGAAAATCAAAGTCTAGTTAAAGTTAAAGTTATGAATATATGACTTTCAGTTTAATATATTTGACAGTAAGAGAGCCAAACAATATTATGGTGGAGTTCTTCTATCTTTTCTTTTTTTAATATAGAACTTAATTATTATATACCTTAGACTAGAATTATTTAAAGAGCCTAATACAATATTATAATGAACTACAAATAACCACACAATAGGCAGCACACTACAAAGGCAGAAGTAATCATTTTTAAAACTAATTGTATTTTTAATCATTCTAAATTCTTTGTTTTTTTTATCATAACGTTGAGTAATGTTAGTTGTCAAGATAACACTTGTCATTAGAAATTACCTGACGAATGTTATTTACCCACACACTAGAGATGAAATTTAAATCAAACTTTGTTTCTTGGAAAGTTTTACACCTAACTACAATATTATTTTTTTCAACATTGCAGTAATATCAGTGACGTAACAGAACGAAATATAGTCTTGACCAACAGAGGACAATAAAGACATACAGCTAACCTAAAAGTTCCTTCAAAAGTGAAAATAAATTCCTGTAAAGAATTCTATATAATTAAATTATTTAATATAGGTATAGTCTTCTTTGATTTTTTTAAGAATATTCATGATTTGAAAAAAAATATTCAAATTATTGATACAAAAGATATTTTAAAAATTCTAATTTTGAAGCCAAAATATTTTTTAGATTCTTTTATGCTTTTGATGTCAAAGTCAAAACAATTCTAGGTCAGAAAAACATCCAGATTCCAAACCATTAATTTATCAATGCTTGTGAACAAAATACAAATTGAAGAAAAATAATCATTACTAATCTGTGAACGTTCATCGCCAGTAAATACATTGTTTATAAAATTCTGTTTAGAATTCAAAATTTTAGAGAGAATAAAGATTCGGATTAGAGAAATAGATAATTTTAGCTGATTTATCTATTTGAAACATTACTTTATATAAGCGCCCGAATACATTACTTTATATATGTGTGCAAAGTCCACTTTTTCAATTCAAAGGAATACAAATTGAATATGACATTCTTGAAGCCCTATCAAGATTTTGAATATTAAAATAAAATTTGTTTAGTATTTGTAAATAATATAAGATGCAATTTTAGGTATTAAATATAATTTACAAAATATTAAATAGCAAATACCATTAATATATTTTGTCCTAAGTTGATAAATTAAGCTACTCGTATTATCACAACGCGTAGTTGAAATAATTATTTAAGATTTTTGTCACATGATCGTTAATTTGTGATGACATAATGACAAAATCTTAAATGTACATTTTAACTTGGAATATTTGGATTGGTAAGGCTTCATAATTGTTAAGTCAGGAATTTTACTTTTGAATTGAAATCAAAGTTGACAAATTCTTAAAGCGAATGTCAAAGTTTTCAAAGCTTCACACACCTCTATTAATTTATCTATGCCTGGGTTTTAAAGTAAGTATAGTTCTATATAATCCAATTGTTTAAGGTCATGTTAAAATATATAAAACTAATATATCTAAGTAAATTGTGAAAATAATAATAATAAAAAGGGTTTGTGATTATGTGATACTGTTTAAAAATGTATATTTCATGATGAGTAAAACATACACTGTGAATAAAAATTATACTTAACAAATTAATGAAAATTAATCTAGAATTTTAATGTATCTAAATGCAAAGAATAAAAATAATTGAAAGCAAAAGAATATTTTAGAAATTGTTTTGGCAAATCTTTTTATTTGTTGAAGCCAGAAATTTGTTTCAAAGCAAAGTCAAAACTGAAAACTACTTGTATTAAGGGTAAATTTTAGAGATGGGCCACTCGAATCTTTGAATCCTCGAATCCACCGAATCTTGACAAGTATTCGAGATTTGAAGGTTCGGTGTTTTACTGGATTCGATGGTCGAATCTTTCACCTCAAAAACAAAGTATAATATTTTGAATTCTAAAATTACTTGGTTAGGCCTACTTGAAAAGCACAAATTTATCCGTAATCTTTATTTTGTCAGAAAAAAGAGATTAGCATGAATAAAATTATTTAAAAAAAATATTGTTAGGTGTGTAATATCTAACATGCTATTACCCACCCTATCCTCCCACCTCTTTGGGAAACTTGGACTCAACCGTTTCGGTGCATGCACACTTCTAAAACTTTCACCTCACGAACAATCTTGTAAATATTTTAATGAACATATTAAAACTCTTCAAAAACTGAAACTCAAAACTAGAATTACAAATAAACTCAAAATAAATCAAACAAATTACAGCTTTTTTCACATAAATAAGAAGACATTACACATGATACAAAGTTGGCCGCCATGATGTATATTATGTTTACTTGCCAGAGTGATGATTAAAATAAAAATACTGTTAATTCTTACGCCCAACTGGTTTTAACTATCTACGACTGTGCAAGTAACCCCAATTTATTGCATACGATCCTTAAGTTAGACATTTTGTTGGGTTTCATGAAAAAGAAATAGTCAACAGTCAGACACCGATAAGACTGTTTATTTATGCCTGCCGGCCTACGTATTGTATATCGATTGTTTGTTTAGAGTCGATTCAGATAATTTGATCACTTAGTAAGTACTCTCGAGCTTTAAGAATCAAATAACGACTTGCTTATTCATTATTTATTTTTAAATTGATTTTAACTAAGAGTTTATTTTTTTTAATATGTTATTGAAGTAATTATAAAAATATTCAAATATAGTCCTGCCTTATAAAATGGGAATTAACATATTGGAGTCAAAAATATGTTTGTGTTTTAAATAGAACGTATTCTCAGAAATAGATATATCACAAGAATCGAATATATTTCCTGTTTTCTACGCGAAGCTAAATAATATATAATAAAATAATAATAAAAAATACTTAGACATTATTGATTTCACTATTTCCAATGTATGTTTAGATGTTAAGCATGTTGTTTTAGTCTTTATTAAAAAATATCCATTTCTATTTTTATTTTGGCTCTCTTATTAAAATAAATTATAATCTTTCAATGATAATTAAAGTTGATCAAATGACAACTAGTCCTAATCTGTTCATTTTAAATGTTTTTTTAGAAACTTAACTCATTCTAACAATACTTTTAAAAATAACAAAAAAATACTCAAATTTTGATTGATTTGATTTATAAACAATAATATGAGTATAGATTGTTTAATTTGGCTGGATTTTAAGCTGTATTTTGGAGGGGTGGTTGGAGTTGATTAAAATTGAAAGGATGATTGAAATAAATCTCTATTTACAGTTTGGGTATATGCTGTGTAATGTAGGTATATTTGTAAATCATTAAAATTTCTAACAATTTGCTAGGATTCGGATTCAAGATTCGAAAATAAAATGTAGATTCGGATTCGAGAAATAGCGGAATCGACCCATCTCTAATAAATTTACCAAAATTGTTCACACCTTTAATTTTGATACTATACAAACCATATGAATACAAATTATAGCCACTTTTATTGCTTTAGTTTTTAGAGTCTTTAAAAGACAAATTAAAAAATGAATATTAATCTTAAAAGCGAATTAAATTTATGTTACTATATGATAGTAAATAAATAATTAAGTGGTAGTAGTAGTTTTGTACTTTATAAAAGAGTTTTATTGTATTAGGTGTACGCATCTGTTTCAAGATCCCTTGATTAAAAATGTATTTAAGAAAAAAAACATATTTGAAAAAGCAATACAAAAAAAGTTAAATTTTATAATAATAATATTTTAACAATTTTAAAGTAAAAAAGACAGGATTGTTGATTGTTAAATCATAAATAATTCAAGTTATTTCACCAGTAAAATCAATTTTAAACGCCATTCCACAAAAGTAGCAAATATACACATGAAATTAATGATCATTTTATTTTAATTATAGGTTACTGGTCTAGTTTTAACACAAAATCTTGAAACATCACGTGGATCCAAATTCTTTCATCCATTTTTCATATTTGTTCAGATCTTCCCTAGAAACACTTTTGTTGCACTTATCTAGGGCCTCATCAAAGTCTTGTACAGATACAGGAAGATCCAATTCTTCTTTAGGTAGTTGGCGGATTTGATCCGGCCGTAATCCTGAAATTTTACGTCGCATAGACATCATGGATGCATCCCTGAAAGAAGGTAGAACAAAGAATTAAAAATAGGAATTTCTTTCAAAAACAACTTTTTTGTCCACTTAGGTTAAATACTGTCTAATTTTCATAGACACAGCTTTTATAAAACACAAACAATGTTCATGACTAAAATTGTTACATTTATTAGCCTATTAGTGTTGTTTTATTATTATCTTTCTTTATTTGTTTGAGGTATTTAATGAGCATTTTCTGAACCGACAGATTATATCAGCACACGATAATTTCAATGAGATAGAGAGCGAAAGGATCTACCAAATTTACCAGGAAAGGTATTTTTACATAACTTTCAACTTTTATAAGGATTAAAAGTTGAATTGAAGTAAATTTCTCAATAAAATAATGTCTAAAAAGAGCAGGTACAATGCGCATGTGCAACTGCGCATAAAGTAATACAACAGAAGATGTGATAATGCACAATTACACTAAGGAATAATAAACAAAATACGAAACACTTCAAATTTCTTTGTTTATGAGTCTTACATTTTCTTATAGGGCAAATTAAGTAATTGAAGCATAATTTGGGGAAATATTAGCTTATTAAAAGGTCAATTTCATTAACTTTTTATCAAGACAGTGTAGAAACACTTTACAACAATGTAAAGTGACAGTGAAGGAAGCCAACCTTAAAGAATAGTTAGGTTAGGCCTAAATATAAACAAACACATTTCTCTATTTCTTCTTTCACTTTTACACTTCCCACTTCTTCAAATTTCTAGAGTTGCATATTGTTTTGAATTTTCGGAAATATTTATTTTTCATATGAAGAGACATTAATGAAAAAGTAATATTCCCAAAAATTTAAACGAGTGTACAACTGTGGAAGGTTCAAAGAAGTGGAAAGTGTAAAAGTTTAAGACATGGAAGAGAGAAGTGTGTTTGTTCCCATCTAGGCCAAACCTATCCTTTCAGGTTGACTGCCATTATTATCACTTTACATTACTGTACAGTGTTTCTACACTGTCTCTTTATACATTTCCAAGCCATCATGCAATTATCAATTTTACTATCTTTTTTTATAGTTATTGTTGGTGTAATTTTAATGTCCTTAAAGACATGAGTGTGAAACCATTATAATCATTTTTTATTAGATTTTTATTTGAGTGTTGTTTCTATTTTTAAATTGTGTTTTATAAGTATTATTTCTAATTTAAAAACTAATATTTCCATTGTTTAACTCTTATTTTTCAAAAGTATTTACTTTTTATAAAAATGAATGTCTTTCTTATTTTAAGAACATGTTTTTTAATATGCTTTAACCTTTTAAAATTATTAATATACTCGAACTCGACTCAAACTCGGGAGCTTTCAGAATACTCGACTCGAATGAAAAAACCCAAGCTCGCAGACCCCTAGTAATGAGGATGGAAAAACAAAGGATACCAACAAGAACGATGCTCTATAGGGCAAACCTCTTTTCACTTTATGAGGTAATTGTATTATATTTGGAAGACCGTACAGGAAAGGTGGATAGAAACATATAAAAGAGGACAAACACAATATGGCCTTTACAATGAAAAGAAGAACACAGTTCACACTTTACATTGCTGCCATGGACAAGGAGGTAATGTAATGGTTGCCACTTAAAAAAAAATTGATCGTCACCGCCCAATCCCCCGACCTAGGTTTCATTCTATCGGAACCATCAGGGGTAGTGTGAAATGCACAACCCAACATCTTAAAAGAGAAAATCAAAAACAAAACACAAAAGGGAGAAAATGGAAAATTATAAAAAAATATTCCTTTTTTGGGAAGTTGCATTGCAATCAACTCCTCCCTGATGAGTTTCGATAGAATCAGTGAAGGCGAGCACTTTACTCCAACAAATTTGGACTCTGTTCATATACACATGGTTATATCACACCTTCTAAGATCAGTTTCAGTTCTTCAATAATGACAAACTTATATTAAAGGCGTTAATTGCCTGATGATGGCGTTGTATTGACACGCCGAAACATGTAGCAACTTGGGCTGAAACTACACCAGCCATAAAGAAAAAAAGAAACAAGGGCATTAAAGCAGATAAGCCAGAATTCAGTATTAAAATATAAATTTTAAATCATCATTATCAATCCTCAACAATCAATAATTTAATAATATTATATTTTTTGATTCTTGCCATATTTACTTATCCATCTTAACCTAAAATATTATGTTTTTTAATTTTTAATTTATTTATTTATTTAATATGTTATATATTCATGTTTTATGTAAGCTGGTCCTATTCTTGTAAAATCATATCCATTGTCAATATATTCTTTTATCTAATCAATTTATATCTAATTAATCCACATTCAGTTCTTTTTAGGTTACATTGTAATACATTAATATTGTTATTATAATCATTATTTCAACTTACACTAATAATTGTAATTTTATATTGAATTCTACTTTTATAATACTTTACTCCAAGTCTACTGAGATCTACAATGGTTCAATTAGGGATAAATTAAAGATGGTAATGAAGTATTATATTATATTTGGAAGAAGTTATAGGAAAGGTGGATAGAAACATATAAAAGAGGGACAAACACAAAATGGCCTTTACAATGAAAAGAAGAACACATTGTAAAGGCCATTTTGTGTTTGTACCTCTTTATGTGTTTCTATCCACCTTTCCTATACCTTCTTCCAAATATAATATGATACAATTACCTCATAAAGCGAAAAGAGGTTTTCCTTATTGAGATGGTAATGAAGGAAATGGGAGAAAAGGTCAGTGTTTTTGCAGTTTTTATATCAAAACATTTGTTGGTCCAAATAAATCAAATTAAAAACATAAGTTAAATTTTCTAAACATGGTGAATTCAACATTTCTTGAATATCTCTCAAGGGTGTCCTGGAATAAGGAATAGAATGGCAGCTTTTTCTCTTCATTTAAAAAGTTTGTCATCTAATGCCACTATTCTCATGACAAATATTACAGAAAGGTTGATATCGCCATATGAATAAAATTTAATTTCATGTTTTTAGTAGAGCAATATTTTATTTGCTTTGCTTAAAAGCTGCACCGGCCTTTAGTCGTGTCCCCTATATCCCCACTGTAAACATAAGGCTTCCCAAAGTTCAAAATGAATAAAACATAATTAGTCATCAATAATTTAAAATATGACCTCCTTACCTGCACACATTGGTGATATCGGCTCCAGAATAACCCTTTAATCTGGTTGCAATATCCTTAAGGTCAACATCAGATTCCAATTTCACCTCTCGCAAATTGATCCTCAGCAAGGCTTCTCGGCCATCACCTTGACAACAAGCAAAACTAAAAGTGAATATAATTCACACAAAAAAAAAACAACTTAAGGCTGCACAAAGCCTTGAAATTTTTAATAATAATGTAAAAATAACCATATTTTGTATTTATTTAAGATTCACAAGCTTAATTATTTTAAAATATCTAAATTGGATTCAAAATAGAGATTTGCAAAAGCCTTTTTTTTTTCAATTTGAAGCTAAATTTATATGAAATATTTTCAAAGCCAAATCAAAGTTTAAATAATTATCCTTTCAGGTTGGCTTCCTTCACTATCAATTACTTTACATTATTGTAAAGTGTTTATACACTATACAAATACATTAACCTAAAATATTTAAACTTTGATTTGGCTTCAAGAATATTTCATCCAACTATTTTACTTAAGTTTGCTTCAAATTGAAAAATTGAGCTTTACACATCCCTAATTTTAGCAATTAATATTCTTTAATTTTAGCCATTAATATTTTTATTGAAGAAGCTTTGTATTTTTAGAATCCAAAATTTTTTTCAAAGCCAAATCAAAGGTGATGAATATTAAAAGTCCAAGTTTTCAAAGCTTTGCACACCTTTATGATGTAGACTATACTGCAGAAATGGCAGTAAAGCTTGTTTTATAATCTTAATTGTGATGGGTTTCAGTGTTTATTATCGAGATATTTACAGAATTCTGAAAATATTGCGTAAATTATCAAACAAGGCAATTCAATAGGTGAAAGACGAGCCATTTGTCACCTACCACAGTTTCTTAACAAGAAAAAAAAATCACAATATAAATGGTCTTGCTAAACCACTATAAACTATGAGAACTTACTGTTCGGAAGAGGAATGTAGATACGTTTTTCTAACCGCCGTCTCAGAGCTTCATCAATATCCCAAGGGAAATTTGTTGCTGCTAAAACCATGACTATTTTCCCAGGATCATCACTGAGAACCAATAAGAATAAATTAATATGATCAAGGATTAGGCTACAACTAAATATACAAGATCATGATCCAATTTCAAAAACTTCTTAAAAAAAAACACTCAACTTTGCTAATATTGGATATTTTATTTTTTATTTTTATTTCAATGCTTTATTACTTTTTTCCAACCTAAAAAATTGTGTAAACACTTAACAGTGTTTGTATATGTTTTCAAATGATCATTGTTGCTATGAAAAAAGACAAATATCAAGGAACATCAAATCACAGGTTACATGCTAGAATTTTTGAAAAGGTTTATAATATAATACTTTGTGGATGAAACAGAGCTATTTTATTATTTAATTCTGATGTTTAATTCTACGTTGAGTTAGAAGGTTTCAAACCTGAATCTTACAAACTAAACTGAGAGTACTGGAATTTTTGAACAAAGTTTTTAATAGACCAAAAGATGTATGGGCTTGAAAGTTTTTAGGTTCTTGTACTCCTTTGTGTGACTGGTAATGGATGACTCATTGTCTCTACTTGACTAGATGTTTGGGAAATGTGCAGTTGGGTGTTGTGGACAGACTTGGGGTGGGGGAGGTAGGAGGGAGAATAACCAAACAAAGAAGACGATGATTAAACCAAGTTTTGGTAATGATAACGTTATATTTTGTCTACTAACCTATTAGAGCTAATTCCATCCATTTGAACTAAAAGCTCAGACTTGACTCTCCGCGAAGCTTCGTGTTCAGATTCGGATCCCCTTCTTGAGCATAAGGAGTCAATTTCATCAATAAAAATTGTACTAGGAGCATAGAACCGTGCCTGAAACATAAAATGTTGTTAGTAAATGATATTTACCTTTATTAGTAGTGCCAAAACTAAAAGCATCATTTGTACTAGAATTGTTGGCCAACTTCCAAAGCCTTGTTACACACAAAAACCAAAAATTCAGGAGATAAAAACACAATCTTAAAAAAATATGACAAGCTATAAGAGGTTAAATATCCTGAATTGGCTTTTTTTTTTCAAGTAAACTATTATTTTCATATTAAATGATTCATTTCTTACTAGGAGACAGGTTGTTACATTTTTCTTGATAAAAAATAATACAAATTTCATATTGACCAACCTAGGTTTCATTTTGTCTGAACGCATCAGGAGGGAGTGCTAAAGGCGCAATGCAACTTGCAAAAAGAGTAAATCAAAAAACAGAAAAGGGAGAAAAAGGAAAATGGTAAAGAATGATAAGATACTTAGATAGGAATATAAAAAAGGAATGAATAACATAAGTGACAAACAAATAAAATAGACATTGGATGTGAATATAAAATATTAAAGTTGGGTTATTTTAGAAAGTTGCATTGCGCATTTCACACTCCCGCTTGATTAATTCCATTAGTATGAAACCTAGGTCGGTTATGATCGGCTGATGCTATGAGCTTGTAATATGGAAATAGTATTACAAAATTTTGGAACAAAGCTAACAAAATGAACAAAGTTTTATGGAATTCAATACATTCAACTTTTGCTAACTCAAAACACTAGCTAGTTTATAACATGAAGAGAGGAAATTGTTTGTGGCAGTGAAAGCTATTTTTTTTAATGTTTTATGATTTAAATTGGTAAGGCACAAACCAGCATATTTACCTGAGTGGTACTGGAATAGAAATAGTTTATATAGAATAATAAAGAACAGTTACACATTTTTAAAGACAAGCTTTCACTGGAATATACAGCTCTGTCAGGTTAAAGGGAGTAGACTGATGCTCTTGGTTGAAAGTCAAACCTACATGAAAACCAGTGTGTGAAGCTTTGATTTGGCTTAGAAAAAAAAATTCAATCTTAACTTCGCTGTATTGTGATAGTAAATTGATTTATTAATTAGAATGAAATATTACAAAGAATTGTGCAATAAAATATTTTCTAAGTGACTTCAGTCCATTAAATTATACTATATTTTCAAGTATAAAACTAATAAAAAAATATTCGAGCTTCAATTCAGGTTCAAAAATATTTCATATGTTTGATAAGAATTTGATGTGAGTTGAAAAAATGTGTACTTATTACACGTAAAATGTCAAATGCTGATTGTTTGCAACTGAAAAACAATAATCAACGAAGAGTAAAATATCTTGGAAGCGTGAATGAGGTGAAAGGTGGAAGTAAGAAAAGGACAACAGGGAGAGTTATTCTATAGGTGTGTAAAAGATCTGCTATGGAGAAGAGAAGTGCCCTTGAAGTGTTGTACAGGGTGTACTTTGTACCCATTGTCACATATGCAACAAACTAGGAACGTGGAGGTCATGGGAATGAAGTTTGTGAGGATCATGTTAGCTGTCATGAGGAGAAACTGGATAGGGAATGAAGTTATCAGGGAAAGAGTGGGAGTACAAAGAGTACATGAGATAGTTTAGGAAGCAAGACTGAGATGGTATGGACATGTAACAAGGATGGAGAAGGAAAGGATGCCAAATCAAATTATGAAAATTATGTATATAAGAAAAAGACCGTGGTGGCCAAGAAAAATATGGGAGGTGGAGATAACAGAAAGTGTTCAAGTGAGAGGAGAATAGAGGCATTTTAGTACACTGACTCGGCCACATGCTGAAAAAATTTGTTGTTGATGATGATGATAAAATGAGAGTCAACCTTGTGGTTTAACCAAGAGCATCATTCTACTCTATTGACCTGAAGAAGCTGTCTGTGACAGTGAAAGCTTGTCCTTAAAAATGTTTTTGTGCAAGGCCATAGCCAGCCAATATTTTTTAGAGGGGAGGGGGCATATTCCCCAATTGCCGGAGACTAGAAAAAATTCTAAATAATAAAAAAAAACGTTCTAGAAGCTATCTGAAGTGTTTTTTAAGGCAATATAACACCATAATTGCCAAAAGATAGAGAAAATTCTAAATATTAAACACCTTTAGAAGCTCTCTGAAGTGCTTTTAATGGTAACACAGCCCCCTAATTTGTACTTGTATCTAATTTTGATATTGATTGAACCATAAATAAAGCCATATATATATATTTCATAAACTTTCAGAGGAGTGTGGGGTTGAACACCCAAAGTATGACTCAGATAAATGTGCTGGCCATCTTGCCTACTCTAAGACCCGTGCTAGTGCTGTATTCCCAACAAAAATGATAGTTGTCATAGAAAGGAATCAGATGCATGTCAAAAATTTAATTTACCCACCATTTCAAAGAGCAGCCGGACCAGTTTTTCTGATTCTCCTCGATACTTGGAAGTGAGTGTCGACGAAGAGACATTGAAGAAGGTTGTGCAGCACTCAGTGGCCACAGCCTTCGCCAACATAGTCTTGCCTGTACCAGGCGGACCAACCATTAACACACCTTTCCACGGCCTTCGAATACCCTTAACATACACAAGAACATTTTATTTAAGATATTTTTTGGTTTAAAAAAATTTAGCACAGCATATTGTTAACGACTTGGGTTATAAGTGTATTTATTAATTACACCAATATGTTATGAAGGTTTAACTTAGAGGAAGTGTTCACATATTTGAGTGGAGGGAGAGTGGGAAAACACTACTCACTAAGCTCGACCAGGATTCGAACCTAAATCTTCCCAACAGAAGCAATCTCGTTCTACTGCAAGAGTGAGTCTTAGACAATGCGGCCATAGAAGCAGATATGAAATAAATTAATTTAATCTAATAGGGCAAGGGTGAAAAGATAAAACAAAAGAAAACACATAAGCAATCACCTGAAGAGGCATGAGAGATAACTTCCATGCATAAATAATTTTTCGTAGAAGTTATAATGTGCCCAAATAAAGTCCACACTATTGTAATCTAAGTTTTGAAATGGCAGCAAAAAACAAACCTTGAAAAAATCTGGCATCCACATTGGTAGCACTACAGCTTCCTCCAGCAACCTCTTTGCTTCCTGCAAGTCCGCTATGTCATCCCAGCGGATGTTCGGATTCTTTTGGACAATATCTCTCTCTGTGGATCAAATCATATCATAAAATCACTATTTCACACTCTGGTATTAGTGGTAACATCACCAATTTTAAAAGGGAGACTTATGAAGGTGTATGCAATTAAAATTAAAGTTTTCTTAGGGAAAATGTATTGGAGACAGACAAAAACAAATCATACATACTTTATCATATTGTTTACCAGCAATCTCGCACGGCGTTGCCTGTGACCCACTGTGGTATAAGAATTATATAAGCCCCCCCTAGCAATCCCTCGACCTACATTTTATTCTATGATATGCAAGTGTTAGAAAATGATGAACCAATTTTGATATGAAAAAAATGTATGAAGACATACCATTTGTTTGAACCAATTTGTTTCCTTACCACTAACTTGTAATTAAAGTGTTTCTACATTTCATATATTTCCAAGTATTATTATTATTATTATTATTATTATATATTATTAGCACGCGTCTTACTACCCATCCGGGTTATACACACTTATGCTAATGTGTAATGGTAGGGTGATTGTGAGATGAAATGAAGGACCTACAGCTTAACGTGGAATCCGAACCACGGTGGAGGCCTGGCATTCCCCACATTCACAAGATGTCTTGTCAGAGGTGAAGGAAGGGTTTGGAAATCAGATAAATCTGTGCCGGGACCGAGGATTGAACCCCGGCCGCCAGCACAGAAGTCTGACATCTTACCCCTAGACACCAGGTCACCATTTCCAAGTAACATATTTGTTTTAATCCTTAGTTTTAATATGTTTCAAGTTACATCTATAAAGGAAAAAAAAAAGTTTAAGATGAAATTATAATACTGTAAACGGATTCCTCATCTGTACCCACATGATTAAAGAAAAATGTATCTTGCTTACCCAACATATCTATTAAGTCTCTATCGAACCCTGATCCCTCATATCGCTTTTCTTCTTCCTCTATTTCTTCTTTTTCATTTTTATCCTGAAACAAATAACACTAATTAAGATATTTAAAAACTTTAAAATCGAGCAACACTTGGGCAAGGCAGTGATAATTCCATCTCATAATAGGGTATGCCAGTTTTTTTAATATTTTCACCTGGTAACCCTTTGTGTTTTATAAAAGATAAAAAAGAAGCCAAAATGTTTATAATAATTTAGTTGTTACTTAACTAACTCTACAGTAATATACCAGAGCAATCAATCACAAATGTGATATAAAACCTATTCTTTCCTTCCAAATAAAGCTTATCCTTTTGTGTTTGCTTGCTATTCTATTTTTTCATGTTTTCCTAATTTTGTATGCCTTGAAGTATAATTTTAGCAATATATCTTTATATCATATTCTGAAAATTAAAAATGACAGCTGGACACAAGAATCGAACCTGGGACCTTTGGCTTAGTACACTTATGCTCTTACCACTGAGCTATCCAGGATTCATCCCGTGCCCATGGTCATTCTTCACTCTACACTCATATTTTAAGGTAAAGTCTATGATGGGCCATGGGCACGGGACAAATCCTGGATAGCTCAGTGGTAAGAGCATTGGCGTACTAAGCCAAAGGTCCCGGGTTCGATTCCCATGTCAAAGTGTCATTTTTCAATTTTCAGAATATATCTAGATAGAGTAATCCTCACTAAAATGCATAAATAATATCATTGTCATCACTAAATATTATATATTTTAAGGGAAATCTCTTTTTCATTTTTGAGGTATTTTGTAATATATATTTGGAAAAAGGGTATAGGAAAAGTGGATAGAAAACTAATAAGAGGGAACAAACCCAAAATTGCTGTTGCAATGAAAAGAACACATTTCACACATTACATTGCTGCCACTGGACAAAGAGGTAATGGCTGCCTCTCAAAAAAATTGATCTTTACCGTGCAATCCCCCGACCTAGATTTCATTCTATCGGAACTCATCAGGGAGGAGTGTGAAATGCACAACACAACCTATTTTTCTCTTGTATGAAGTTGTGTTGCGTGTTTCACACTCCTCCCTGATGAGTTCCGAGAAAATGAAACTAGGTCGGGAGCTTGGGTGGTAACTATCGATTTTCTTCAAGAGACAGCATTACCTCTTTGTCTAGTAGCAGCAATGTTAAGTGTGAACAGTGTTGTTTTCAGTGTAAAAGCCATATTGTGTTTGTTCCTTTCATATATTTCTATCTACCTTTCCTGTAACTTCTTCCAAATATTTATCATCACTATTTATGTAATTATTTAACAAAATATGAGTTTGGTATAACTAAACTCACCAACTAAACTTTTGATGCAAATCTTTCAAGTTAAATGTTATTTTCAACAGTAGAGCGCTTCTCTAAATATTATTTTTTCACATACTCATCTAAATATTGTAATGTGTATTACAGTATTCCAAAGTGTATGGAACAAACCATTCCAATTCACATCCAACATTTGACAGACAAATAATTGCTATAACTTAATATGTTTCGATTGTTTATTTATTATAAGGTATACCTTTGTCTCTTCCTTCTTATCTTCTTTTTTTGAAAGTTTCACCTTATCATCCTTCCTGTTTTGTGTCCTGGTGTCGGGTTGTTTCTTTCCTGTACCATTGGACCGCTGGGGTCTAACACCCGGTTTAACCGAGTCTGGCTTTTTGGCTTGGCCCTTGATAGGTTTTATATGAGGTCCAGCCCTTTAATGAAATATGGATTATATAGATTAGATATTTATACTGAATCAATATTAGGGAGAAGTCCTTTAACCCTGACAATCCTCATATCCTGTAGGATTAGAGATTATAGTCTGATTAAAAGCCATTCGAAATTAATTTTTGCTTTAAAAAAACTATTTTAAAGCTTTTATGGTGGTCATTAGTGGTTTAGTACAGAATAATAAGAGGATAAATTTAATCAACAGACCCCAAGTAATTAATTTACCATTTAACTTGATGCGAGTTCAGACTATAAAAAAGCATGCTAACATGTATTTATTTTTCTATAGCAACTTAAAAATCAATGTTTGAACAAACAAAAAATTTGGGTAAAAACCTTTTTCCCTGTGCAAAAGTCAATTTCTTACAAATACCATGTTTCTAAGATTAGGATTGGAATTTGAACTAAAATGTCTATAAAGTAAAGTATTAATTAAATTTGTAAGTAAAATGAAAACTTAGATTTGGAAGAAAAAAAGTGGATTCTACCTATCTCAATAAATAGCCTCTTCCCCCAAACATTCTAGTTTTTTCTGGCCCATACAACTGATCTTTTGATAAGAATATCTGAGCAAAGTGTAAAGGAATGCTATAAAGGTTATACTTGTAGGTCTACCTGTAGTTACATCTGCATCAGAAACATGGACATTGGATGTAAGAGCGACCAGGAAGGTAGAGGACATTGGAATTTTGTGACAATCATGTTGGCTGTCACGAGGAAAACGTATTAGGAGTTTATGGCCATGTAATGAGGATGTAAAAGAAAAGAATCTCAAGGAGAATAATGCAGATGAAGTATTTAGGGGAAAGGCCGCAAGGGAGATCAATAAAGGGATGGGAGAAGCAGATGACAGTGAGTGTGAGAGTGAGAGTAGAATAAATTAAACAGAAAGAAGAATGAAAGGTGGAAGGACAGAGAAAGCTGGAGGTATTTACTAAATTGACCTAGCCACAGGCTGGAAACGTTGAATGATTGTTATACAATTGTCTGGGTAGATATCTCTCTATGCAAGAGTATAATTGATCTTTCATAACTAGCTAATGTTGTTCATTGTACTTTAATGAAAAACATTTTCCTGGACAGGTAGATTTATTTCCTCCTTCCCTATAACTTACTTGTGTTCCACAGGAGTGGTGCTGGCCAGACATCGGGTCTCTAGGGGTGGTGGTAGCCACACGTCTGGGTCACGAGGTGTTGGGTTTGTACCAGTCTCGTGTTGGTTCTTCATAGGCAGGGCTCCTCAAGGCAGGACCTAGATTTCAAACGTAAATTTGAAGCTCCACCATTATATTGTGGAGTGGGGGTACTACGGTAAAATTGGCTTACTTGAGATTGTCAAAAGGGATTAATGTATTTTACAGATAGATTTTTAGTCAAAAACTGTCGTACCTACTAATAAAATTTATTCACACTCAAGTTTTATTTACCAGGTTGAGCAAATACTGTTTTTTAAATAATGTTTTGACCATAAAATAATTTACTTAGGGCCTATTTGACTCAAAAAAGTAATTTAAGATTTGCTAGTCTTAGGTTTTTGCCATCAAAATCCAACTTTTTATTTATTTGTACTCTCAATGTCAATAATGACTATCAGGACTTTATATTTAATCTAAAGGAACAAGCTGAGGATATATAATTTGCATTAAAGTCCAAGAGAATTAAGGTTGACTCACACAATGCTGGCTTATTCCTAGCTTTTTTTTCGTCATCTATTCATTACACTGAAGCAAATTTCTGGCTAAGAAATTCGCTATTGAAAAGAGCCCTCACACGGTGCTGATAAAAACCAGGCATTCACCAGCTATTTTGGGGACAGCCAATGTTGAATATCATGGTATCAGAGGAGGATGTCTTTGTGCCCCAGTTTTGCTTTGTGAACGAGCTCTTCAAGCTCAAATATGTCATTCAGTGATAATGCAAGACAAAAATAAAAGAATAGACTGGGTACGGAAGTGGATAGGTAGGAGAATATCTCAGGAAGCTTTCAAAATCTGTTGAAGAAACTAGCATTAGAGGATCCACAGCTGTATTGTAAAGTTGTACGATTGTTGAATGAAAAGTTTGAGGAGCACGTGCACAATGACTCACTCTGAAATAATGTCGTATGACTGCCTACCTGCCTTCACGAATGTGCATAAGACCAAACTAGCCAGCTTTTCACTTTGTCACAGCAAATAAGTTGGACATGTCTCCACTTATCAGCTAGCAAATATTATTCGCTTTTGAAATCAAAATCGTTTGCTAGCAAATAAAAGAGGCTGGTGACCTTTCCAAATTTTGCAAGCGAATATATGAGTGAATAATAAACGCTAATCAAAATTGAATAAAACCAGCACTGTGTGAGGCAACCTTTAGAGAAGGTGTCAAAATCTAGCTTGTGGAGTAATTCCTCCAAATATACCCGGCCATGATTGGTCTCCAAAGTGAGAGAAAGGCAACCCTGACGGTAGCTCACCTAATGGCCTATCTATGTGAGTATCCATCTTGAACAACTGAAGTGTGTTCGTAGTGGCCTTCACCTGCTCATATTCCTGGGCTATTTGCTGTTGAACCTGAAATGAACAAGATAATAGCTTCAGACCTTGGTTAGAAGAGTATCAAAGCAATTGAAAATCTACTTGGAACTAAACCTATTAGTTTTTTTAAAAAGACTAAAGGATTTAAAACTAAAACTTACAAAATCATCTTTAAATATTTGAGTCATAAATTTATATGAGACCTTAAAATGATTTATTGAAAACTAATTTCAATAAATCACAAATTATTATCGGCTTAATATTTTACATCAAATAACAGCTTTTAAACCCAAACTGGTAGAAGGCAGAATAAATGTCACACTTGGATAGTATGGTTTGCTGGTAGTTAAGGTCAGGGTTCGAATCTAGTCTGGGTGTTCTGACAAGTGTTTTTTTCCTAAATAGGCCTACTATTTTTCCTTCATACAAATTAGAGTAAGTTTCCTCATCCACATGTAGTAAAACACAAAACACAGATAAAAACAAGATATATATATATAAACACTCACACAACCATGTATATAAAAATTCTGTACTTTCAAAAAAAGGGTAGGCCATTTTTTATTATTTAAAATAGACTTACAACCTTTTGTTTGAAAAGTTAGAAGGAAAGCTGCCCTTGTTGAAAATCTTTTGACAAACTTGAGGGATCAACCTAATTAGGCCTAGTATTAAAGATAGAATGCAACTCTAATTCTTTGGGGGATAACTTAGCAGGGGTGCAGAATATGTTGAGAGATCCAATAATTCCCCGGAACATAACATTTTCATTTGAAAAAATCCTCGAAAACCATAGCACTCAAAATAAAATATAAATATTTTATAGAGGCTGAAAGGATTAAGGATTATTACCTACTACATAGTTTGGAAAAATCAAATTAAAATATATTTTTAATGATAACTATTTTTATATTAGGCGTACCTACCTTATAAAAAATTTAGTTTTCTCCAAGAAATGGCAACCTTCCCATTATCTCGTGTACATTATATATTGTTATTAATTGTTCATTGATACCAGTAGGCTTACCGGTACTAACATTTAATCTTATATCTTGAGAGTAAGAGGCAATGGAAGTGAAATTCCGAGAGGCCTTACTTGGTTTAATTGTTGATTTTCATAAATTTTTCATTTTTTCGTAGACTCGTCACTCTTGCAAGGTCTATCACTATCAACCACATTAGGGGAAATAATATCGCTATTTACGACTATGAGTTTTTCCTGATCACATAATTTATGTTTTACAAAACTTGCAATGCTCCATTGACCTTACTTCTAGGTTTTTCTTGGGGATGTTTATTAGATACGTGACAGAGTTTATCATGTCTGCCATGTCATTCACAACAAGCACAGTTGACGTCATGTTTGCTCTTAAAATTCGACATAATAAACACTTGTTTCACTAAATCATCTAATTTTTTATAAACATGTATCTATTGTACAATGTACAAACTTGAATAGGTCCATTAAAAACAACAATTTTATGGCTACACAATTATTACAATATGCATGTCACGAGTTTAAATAAACTGTGCGCACATTACCATGTAATTAGGCCACAATATAAGGGTGACTGAATTCAAACTAAAACCAAACATCGCTCACCCTTTCCTACCCTCCCCCGCCTGCCCCCCATAGCTCCCAAACACCCGCGGTAGGGTAGGTGACTGATGACTCATCCCTCAATCACGCCTTAGCCAGGTTGAATTATTAGCTTTTTCCTTTGCCCCTTATCTCAACCTCTGAATTCTTATCTAAAACTCTGACCCATTATCTTCACCCCTAGACACTGCAGCTCTTTTGCTTACACAGACACTGCCTCACTATGGCACTTACTGGTAATATCAGCCTTGAGTGTTATTGGCCTTGGTTTTTCATACAAATTAAACTACCATATCAGAACCAGAATGTACTAAAACCGTCAACAAAATTGTTGGACTTTTCCCTGCCCCAAATTTCCCCAAGATGCTATAATTTCCCCCGAATCTCGTTTGCGCGTTCAGACATATTTTGCATCCTTGTAACTTACATACAGTAAGTTAAATAGGTATGCGATGTGTAAGCCATTTTTTGCCAGTAGACCCAACCGATATAAAATGTGCTAATATACATAAATAATTTGTTCTATTTAATAATTAATAATAAATGCTTACCAGTTGCCATTTCCCTTTCCTGGTCGGATCAACAATGCTGATAAGAAGCCTGTGAATCTGCTGGACAACCCCTTGGTAGTAAACGCCAGCAGTCTCTAGTTTCCCATCAGTGCCATTTCCCTAGCAAGTTTAGTATTCTCACAGATTTCATTGATGGAAACTGCCATTACGGTCATTCCCACTGAAAAGGAAACCAAAAGTAGAATGTTATTTTAAAACTTAGTGTATTAAGAGTTACTTTTACTTAATCATCATCGGACCAACTCTAAGAAGAGGCCTACCCACTTCAGGACACTTTTTTCTCATTTTTGTAAGGCGTGTAAACTGATTTTTTTTTTAAAGTGGACTTGCTGTAATAGCCTTGGGGATTAAGTTTACTGATAGTAAAATATAAATATTTATTCCCTACCACTTCAGCTTATGTACAATGAAACATAATTTTGTGGTAGGCCTAGGTCTATTTATGAATGTGTGTATGATATGTAAAGGACATTAATATTTGTAGTGCCAGGCTGAATGAAACCTGCCAGTAGACCCCTGTTTAAAGGCCTACATGTCATCGATGTATAATGTTAATTTTAATTGTATTTGGTGAACTTACACATATCATTTTATTATGAAGGGTAACTTTTCAACCAATTGCATAGGAAAAGGACCAAGTTTTTATACGAGCTGTAGGTGCATAAACAATTTGTGAAATTAAAAAGGGATGAAACTAAATTCCCACTTTAGGGGTATTCTAAAAACATCTGAAGACCTTGTAATAACGAATAAAATCATAAAGACTAGATTGTTATGAAATAAAATAAATGGATAAACTTATTCGTGAGATAAATTGAGACGGTTTGAATTTTTTTAACATTAACAACTTCAAAGTTTAAAAATGCATATATTTCCAATTAGTACAAATATATGTGAAAAAAAGAGTGGGTTAAAAATATCACACATGAAAATGAAACTTAAAATATTAAAGCCACGGGATATTTAAAACCAAAAGTTGAATTGACAGTTAAAATATAAATGAATAAATAAATAGACGTGATTACAACTTACTGCTTTATGATTCCTAACAACTAATAGCTAAAAATTCCTCCTGAGACTTTGGACGATAACTAAAATAACAAAACATGCTTTAGGAGCCAAGGTCGATATATTTTCTCGTCCCACTTTAAGATCGACCTTCAGTCCCAGAAAGGAAAAGATATATTAAGTGAGAAATGGCAAGTACGCCATCTTGTTTACTAAGACCAGTAAGTTATTGTCATAATAATTGTTGGTTTATTTAATCACTTTAAAATATTTGTATTCATTTTTTTATAAGTATCAAGTAGTACTTATTACTTAAAACATAATTTGCTGCTATAATAATTGATTGTACGTCCATTCACAATACTAACCTTCCTTATTATACATCTATCTATTATATATTTTCTAATTAGCATCTAGTGGAACATTATTGATCAGGATTTAAGACGCATAAGAGACTAGTAAATAGAGCTTAGCGTAAAGATACAAATTTATAATGTAAATAACACGGTTTATAGTGAAGCGTAGTTATATTTAAATCGATTGTTTTTATTAATATAAATAGGACCAAACTCTATGCTCTTCTAGGGTATTTAAAATACTACGAATGGCTTACGCCAGAAAAACCATTTTCATTAAAAATGCCCCTACGTTTAGAAATATAGCGATAACCTGATTTAACCTGTTTTATTAAATCCAATTTAATTTTTATTTGGCTCTGATTTTAATATTGTCCTGTCTCAATAAATAATAAAAAATATAATATCCATAATATTCATTGAATTAAAAACTCAATAAATGTCAAGAAATACCTTAAAGTTGGCTATATATCAATGAAAATGTTAAGGAAGTGTGTATGTGTCCCCCCCCCCCCCTTTTTCCAACCATGTTAATTACATAAGCTAAATGAAGTTTGTTAATAAAACAACACAAAATGGTTTCCCAACGAAAATAAAATAAAAATGTTAAAAGATTAATTCAAAACTCACTTGAACACCCTTGATGCTCTAACTTCGTCACTGTAATATCCAGAACCAAAACGTGTAAAGCCTTATGTATTCAGTCTCATTACGTGTCCAGACTCATTCCCTGAATCTTAGTATTACTCCATTTAAACATGTGAATGCATCGATCGTTCTCTTTGCGCGCTAGGCCTAAATATAACCACAAGTCAGACTCAGTATTGGGTGACGTTGATGTACAAAATAATTGTAATAATTCTGCAGGTCATTAGACTAATTAAACTAATTACACACACAATCTGTCCCTTGTGTAGTAGATTAAAGATTATTCAAATAATTATGTTCGTAGCTGTGTAAATTATTACATAGTTACTTCAAACAATCTTAAGTCTCTTTGGCTTTTATCACGAATCTAGAAAATGCTTATTACACTTTTGTTCAGATTGGTTACACTACATTAAATAATTAATGGACAACACGCGTTATCCTTGGTATATTTATGTGCTTAGAACATTGGAACACAACGTTACATTTTCGGCAAAGTCACGAATCGAATTCCAAACTCTTAGTTCTGGGTTCAATTATTTTATTCGGAATGCTATTTTTAAATATAATATAGATGAAAAAACGAAATCTACATTTAATACAAATATTTTTCCGCCGCTCTTTGCATCTTAATATCTGTTCAAAATCTTCAAATGTATTCTAATGAGGTAGAGACGAAGGAAGTAGAATAAACAAGTGTGCCCACATTTGCGTAAAGAGATAATAATAAACTATTTAAGAAAAATAAAGATGGGGAGATCTGGGTTCGAATCCCGATCGATTATACTGAGGGTGGTTTCCCCTGAATAGTTTCTCCACTTTCCTTCCGTGCAAATTTGGATACATTACCTCTGAAATGCTTCCTTCCTCATACCTACCCTATTTTATCACATATGCGTCCAACCTGAATATGTAGTAGGACGATAAAAAAAGAAAAACCACCTCAGTAAATACAGTCGTGGCTCAAAACCCGACCTCTTTCGCGGAAAACCAGAGAAGACGAAATCTAAACCTTAAAATTGGCTGTAATTGAAATATATTAATGGCACAGATGACTACAACATATTTATTTGGATCGCCATAGGATATATCTTATCTGACAGTTTTAAGAGCCGAAAATTTACTATTCGTGCATTCGTAAGTCAAGCCATACGTTCTGTAGACTGTAACCACCACTTTTGACAGTTGGTGCTGATTTTCACATTTTAATAAAATAATAATAATAAAAATATACATATTTGGTAATGTCTAAGAATTTATTCCTATGGAGATTCGACAATGTGTAATTTTATCGGTCTAATTTGAAATGGTAAATTTTTATTGTTGGTAGTATATAATATGAACTTTTTAAACATACATTTTGTATTTAAAAAAACATAAAATAGGGCATAAACCCTTCGGTAGTTACTAATTTGATAGTGGGACGAGCCCGTTTGTAGTTTGTAACTATCGTCATAAACACACCACACCTCGGAATCGAACCAGGGTCCTATAGTCCTGTGATCAACCACTATACCACTCAGCCAAAGGGAGAGGCAATATATGGATCCCTAGGTGGGAGACCAAAGCATCCGCACCCGCAAGGTCTGAATCCGCATCCGTAAACATTTCCGATATTAACATTCGTGAATAGTGTATGTAATACGTTATGGTAATCATAATCACAACAACTCTTAATTTATAGACGGCTAATTTAAATTTAAGTAAAATCCATAAAATTAATAATCGTGTTGTTTAATTAGATTGATAAAAGTGAAGTAGTTCTAATGATGTGTGTTTACCAGCCAAATCTACGGCACGCTGAGATCTGAAATTTTTTAACATAGTTGGAAGGAAGGGGGGTCAAAATGCACCTCGAGGCAGGATTTTTAAATTTTTAATTAATAAAGCTATTTTTAACAAACTTTTTCATGCGGGATTGTGAGTATTGTATAAAACAATATTATTATTAGCACCGCGTCTTACTACCCATTCGGGTTATACGCACTTACGCTAATGTGTAATGGTAGGGTGATTGTGAGATGAAATGAAAGACCTACAGTTTAACGTGGAATCCGAACCACGGTGGAGGCCTGGCATTCCCCACATTCACAAGATGTCTTGTCAGAGGTGAAGGAAGGGTTTGGTAATCAGATAAATATGTGCCGGGACCGAGGATTGAACCCGGCCGCCAGCACTAAAGTCCGACACCTTACCCTAGACCACCAGGTCACCTTATAAAACAATAAAATAGGCCTAGCATTTTAAAATATAGTTGTTTGTGAATCTAAGCACAGGTTTAGCCGTCTTGTTAATGTTATTGCGAATATCCTCAGCCATACAACACAACACATAACATACATTGTAAAAATGGTAGTTGCAGACAGTGGCGCCCGCAGAAATATTTCCAGGTGGAGTAGGGGGGAGGGGAATATATTCCTCTAACCCCCCAGCCTCCCCCCCCCCCACAAACACACACACACATGTGCGTGCCAGGAAAAACTTTTGTGGGCACTGGAATTGTACTATCACCGTGAAGATACTAAAAATATAGAAATTGTAAAGAGAATTTTGCTTCAACCTTAAAGCAACTACTAAATTTATATAAAAAAATAAAGTGTCATATATTTTAAAATAAGAAATAATTAAAAAAATAATTATTATTATTAGCACCGCGTCTTACTACCCGTTCGGGTTATACGCACTTACGCTAATGTGTAATGGTAGGGTGATTGTGAGATGAAATGAAGGACCTACAGTTTAACGTGGAATCCGAACCTCGGTGGCGACCTGGCATTCCACACATTCACAAGATATCTTGTCAGAGGTGTAGGAAGGGTTTGGAAATCAGATAAATCTGTGCCGGGACCGAGGATCGAACCCCGGCCGCCAGCATAGAAGTCTGACACCTTACCCCTAGACCACCAGGTCACCAATTATTATAATTAAAAAAAAAATCTTATAATTTTAACTCACTTCACACTATTATATAAAAACACTGCCCATATAATAGAAATTGAAGGCTTCTACGGTCATTCACAAATTAATCATAACTTTTTCTACAAAAGCAGTGATCTACATTCATTTAAAACGTATTAATGTGATGAAGAAATGACCCGCCTCGGTGGCGTAGTTGGCTAACGCACTTGTCGTGTTGAGCTCGACTGCTGAGGACGGGGAGATCGATGTTCGAATCTTGGTCGGGTGAACTGGGGGGGGGGGGGTTCCTAAATGGTTTTCCACTCTACCTCCACGCAAATGCGGGTTCACTTCCTCTAATTCAACCTTCCAAATTCCTAATCCATTAGAGTAATTAGTACTTAAAGCGTATAACCCAAACGGGTAGTAAGACGCGGTGCTAAATATTATATAAGGAAATGCATCGAGTGGATGTAGTGAATTATACAACACGATTGTATCTCTGGTAATTGTGAAATTTTTTAAGAAAAAAATTATAAAATAAACTAAAAGATTCAAAAATGTTAAAAAGTATTTCATGTATTAAAATAAATTGGAAATTACAGGTGCGGGCAAGTGCCCCCCTTTCTCGTTACTGATGGCAACCATCACTGCAGATCAAATGACTTTACGTTTAAATATTTTTGAAAAATGTTTTAGTAACTGTCATAAAAGTTCCTTCCTATCAAGATCAGACTGTACATCCATTTTTATTTTATTTAAATAGGTGTCTTAGACTACTGATCAAACATGTCATTTGCGACAGTCCCAGCTATTCCTTGGATTTTTAGACGCAGTTTCTTGAAGTGATGCGCCGGTCCGATACCAAGAGGTTTTTTTTAAAGAAGGGAAGATTTAAAACGGCGAACTGAACTCGTCCAATACGGGGCTGAGCCTATCATGTCCCCACGCGCATTCAGTTGATGCGCTCTCGTGTTTGAAATAGGAAGTGGGTCGTTCTCTTTGACTAAGAAACTACCGCGGTAATAAAAAAAAAGAAATCCTGTCCAACAACAACAACAGATGAGACGATCTTGTTGTCAATGAGTGCCTTTATATAGAAATGTGATTTCTTTCTTGGTTCAATGTTATTACAAGTTTCTATTTTTACTAATATATAAATAATTTGGTGATCATCTCGTGTGGACGAGATTTGAATTTTAAACAATGAATAATGTAACCTGTTTTCATTCAAGAAATAATTAAGTAGAATAGTAAAATGATCCGGACAACAGTGAAAAATTTGTATAAAAATACGTGTTTACTTTCGTTTACCGGTTCCTGTATCCATAAACGATTTATGATTAATTTTTGACATTCAAGCCATTGTTGTGACATTAATAATTCGATGTTAAGGCTATTGGCAGTTACAACAATGAATGAGCTACCACGATAGTAAGCGTAATTGTGATTACAGCCTCCATTAACTAATGGTAAGAGTAATATTTGTATTAAATTTGTAATTTATAAATGAATTGGTTTTTGTCTGCAATGGCATTGTTAGATTATAACGTGACGTGAAACAAGAGATGTCCCGCAATGATTTTGTCCCCGGTTTGATAAATTAATACAATTTGAAATTTTTGTGGATTAAATAAAAATGAAATAAAATTAATTTTCTAAAAGTTTAAATGCAAAGTTTTCAATAATGAATATCAGAATAACCAACGAATAGTATTTATCCCTCCTGGTCTTTTCCCCTAACGTTTCTCTAACTTTTCACACACCAGTAAACTACTTTAATGTACAGTATAGTGTTCTATCACTGTCGTTATATTGCTACATTTAATAGAATTTACTTATAAACTCCGTCCTATCAGGTAATCGTATGAGTAGCAGGAATATATAAAAACATTACTAGGCCGTATCATGTACCATTTAATTGGAAACTACATTATACAGAAGTTATTATTATTATTATTATTATTATTATTAGCACCGCTTCTTACTACCCATTCGGGTTATACGCACTAACGCTATTGCGTAATGGTAGGGTGATTGTGAGATGAAATGAAGGACCTACAGTTTAACGTAGAATCCGAACCACGGTGGAGGCCTGGCATTCCCCACATTCACAAGATGTCTTGTCAGAGGTGAAGGAAGGGTTTGGTAATCAGATAAATCTGTGCCGGGACCGAGGATTGAACCCCGGCCGCCAGCATAGAAGTCTGACACCTTACCCCTAGACCACCAGGTCACCCTATACAGAAATTCTTTTAGTCAATGTCCTCTAAAATGCCAAAGAAAAATGAATACTTAGAATGACAGCTTGATGGTGGGGTTGAGGGGCGGGGGGCAGACTTACCATGAATTCTTAAAACTTTATTTTATCGTAAACACATTATTCTTGTGACAAACAAACATTAGAGTAAATTACCATAGTTAGAAGGCTTATAAATGATTGTCTTTATTTTATTTATTTGAGTTAATTAACGTGCACTTTGTAAACCGATTGATTAAATCAGCACATGAGAATTTCCATGAGCGAGAGCAAAAGGGCCTACCAATTTTCCCAGGAGAGGTATATTCATGTATCTTAAAGGGTTATTTACATTACACAATTGGCATGGGAACGACGGCTTTATTTCTCCTCCGAAGGAAGTTGTACTACGGATATTTATCGCTCTAGAATAATTTGTCAACCCGGCTGAGTAATGAACCCACAAACATCGAGTCATAAGGCCAAGCACTTTACCTCAAGACTATCAAGGTCAACTTGTATTTTCTGAATGGAATACTAAAAATATATATGTTCTTCAGTGTCGGTAGGTAATAAATCATCAGAAAACATGTCAAGGTTTGCTTGATTTTTAAAGCTACAGGATTTGAAACATTTTAAACATAGTGATAAGGCGGTGACTAAAATTAATATTAGGGGTGAGGGGGTTCGAATTAAAACACGAATCGACGCTCAGAGTTCTCCCCAATCAATTTTACACTTTATTTTTTATGAGTATGTGTCCTAAAACTTTAAATTTAAAAAATATTCAAAGGGAATTATAGAACACTTTAATTTATTTCGTCAGCAATTTCTCGAGTACTACCGGACCGATTTTAGCGACTTTATTTTTTCTTAGAATATAATTTACTTCTAGAAATATTACATACCCTAATTAAGTATTCACATTTTCAATAACAAAACCGCCATCTATTTATAATTTAGGCCTACGTTAATTAAACTAATGGATGTAATGAGAGGATTTCAGATGTCACCTGGGTATAACTCCTTTTATTAAATATAACACCAAGGATATGAACGACTTAATTTACAGGGTAGAGATGATAAAGGTAGCTAAGAGAAAGTGCACCTGCATTAGCGGGTAGAGTAGATGGGAAACAACCTCACCCAATACCCGGCCAGGATTTGACCCTTGAGCTCTCCGTGACTGACAATCCAATCCATTGCTAGAATGACACCTTTGACCGTGTGATCACACACTGTTTATTTTAATTACAATTCGTATGTTTATAAAATGTAAATCAGTGTGATAGGTGTAAATTATTATTTTTAATAAACTGCGCAAATATTTAGTAGTAAATAAGTTAAAAAACACATTGTGTCAAATAAAACATCTTTATCGTCGTTGATCGTAATGTAATCCCGGCTTCTCGGATCCGAATTAGGCTTGCTAGCACCTCGTCTTATGACCTTTTCAGGTTATACGCATGTGTACTAACTACGCTAAAGGGTTAAGGATGAGGAAGGTTAAGTTTAGAGGAAATGTACCCATATTTGGAGAGTAGAGAACAATTTATGAAAATCCACTCTCAGTACCCCTACCGGGATTGAACCCCGATCTCCCCGTCTTTGGCAGTCTACGCTATGCGAGAGTAGTCCCTTGGACTATGCAGCCACCGAAGTGGCCCAACCTTACTGATTACTACGATTGTTATTTACTGCCTCGAATTGTTGTGTTTTATCTATCACAAAAGAATAAAACGTTTTTGTTTGTGAAAGTATATTTATTCCAAGTTCATAGATTATACTATCTACTCTAGCGAAAGATTAAATTTGACCTCGGTAGTTGCCATAAAACCTTTTTTAAATATACATACCTCACATAAGTGGTCATAGTGCTCTAAGAAGTCATTCTAGAGATAACCTGGATTGACGGTGACGGGGAGATCGAGGTTCGAGTCTCGGTCGGGTGTATGAAGGTGGTTTTCACAAAATGATTTTCCACTCTCTCCCCATGCAAATGTGTGTACACTTCTTATAAATATAACATTCTAAACCTTAAAACCATCATCGTAATTAGTACATAACCGTATAGCTCGAACGAGTAGTAAGACACGGTGTTTACAAAGAAAATCTTTGTAAAATCGAAAGTTGTAAGGCAGAGTGTTGGTTTAACACCTTATATAGGGCCTAATATTAAAATTTTCTAATCCGTTTCCAGCATAAAATAAACACTAGAGACACTAGAAAATATGTTAGCCTACTACTAAATCGTTATATTTAGCCTACAATTTTATTAATTCCAAGTTAATCCATCCAAATTAGACTATAACTTAATCTTCAAAATGCCAACAAAATCTACATTAGGCTAGGAATCGTTACATTTTAGGCTTGTATATTTTTATATTACTGTACCACCATTGAAAAAAGACCTATAATTATTATAGTCACTATAAAAAGCATAAAGTTAGGCTATATCATGTACTACAAAATAACAAAGTAGACAAAGATTTACAAATCGGCAATGACAAACAAAACCTGAGATAAATTATTCGTTAGTTTGTCAAAAATACAAGGTACAAAGATGAAATTTCAAAGTGACCAGGAATCCTTTAGGAACTACCAAGGTTATGTATCAAGTTTAGTTTGGATTAGTTTACAAATATAGCCTAAAATTATTGAAAGTGATTGGTTTCTTGACATAGTTCTTGATTTTTCTCATATTTGAGAAAGAGTCACATGAATATAGGTATAACAAATCCACTATATTATTTCTGTTGCCTATTTGAATCAACTTGTTTAGTTTTTCTTCACTCCATTGCTATCAAGGAAAGTGTCAAATGTTATACATGTATTAGTGTTAACATATCGATTTGACCCTCACACATTCAACAAATCTTATTTCATATTGAGACCATTTTTTTACATTGATTCATTGCATCGAAATTAACACATTTAAACAAAGTTTGAACCGGTTCGGGACATCACTAAACTATTATTAACACATGTTTCAAGATTCAGTCACTAACATCGCCACATATATGAAAGCACGGTGCCTATAGCTTTGGAGGAAGAGCAACCTAAACCTTCGCGTGTTCAGTGGATTGGAAAAACGCAACTCATAAATCACATTTGGAAAATCAGCCCCAGTGTACACGCTTGAGATTCGAACCTTGACCTCGATGACGACATTATAATAATATCATTGCGATCGCATGTAAATATATGTGATTACTCTTCTTTTTTTTTTTTTTTTTGCACTAGGTCTTACTAACCTTTCAGGTTATGCAATATGTATTAATTACGCTAATGGGGTAGGGTTGATGAAAGTATAATTTAGAGGAAGTGTACCCGCATTTTCATATAAAGAGAAAGTAAAAAGCATCTAGGGAAAACCACCCTCAGTTCACCCGATCGAGATTCCAACATCGATCTTCCCTGTCATCGGCAGTCTAGTCTACTTTGAGAGTAGCGCCTTGAACCATGCGGTCACCGAAGAGGTTTTTTAACATTGTTAATAAAGGAATGTACAGGCCAGTTACACAATGGTAGGAGGAAATAGATAGAGTGTATTTGTTTTCAATACTCCGGAGTAGTACAGGCGCTGCGAATGATTAAGTTATCAAAAGCAAAAATATGAGTGATGGGACTCGATACAAATATGACATGTAAAGTGGTTGTTTTAAATATCTTTTTTTTTCTCTCTCTCGCTTTTAAAAAAAATTCTACTCGCATTTGACCCACTTTTTTTACTCTGTCGGGGAGTAACTTTTATACTCACCGGTAGGTGGTTCCAAGTTAGGTTGGGTTCAATCACAACGCGGTCAACATGTTTTACTTGTTTTCTTTTCAATATGTTGAACACGTCACATTTTATCAACCCACAAACACACACACGAACTATTACTACAGAATCGCACGCAAGTTATAGTCGGATAGTCATAGTATTAGTATTATTATTATTATTATTATTATTATTATTATTATTATTATTATTATTATTAGCTCCACGTCTTACTACCCGTTCGGGTTATACGCACTTACGCTAATGTGTAATGGTAGGGTGATTGTGAGATTAAATGGAAGACCTACAGTTTAACGTGGAATCCGAACCACGGTGGAGGCCTGGCATTCCTCACATTCACAAGTTGTGATTAATACACGTCTTGTCAGAGGTGAAACAAGGGTTTGGTAATCAGATAAATATTTGCCGGGAATGAGTATTGAACCCCGGACACCAGCAGTCATAGTAATAAAACTATCAAATAGTTCATAAAGCTACTCAATCTTTAATCCGATTTTTATAGGAAGAACTTCTTCTGGCACCTAAAAAAGTTATTCGACTTACGGTTAAATTTTCATATTAACTAGAAACTAGAAAAACTATTAGATCTACTTTTAGGTATTTATACGTCAAGTCCTGTGATCGATCAACAGTTGTCACTTTCAATAGAAATAATCCATAACTATAAAATAAAACTAATATAATATTAAAATTTCATCAATGTTGATCGCAAATCGTATAATAAATATTTCTTCCTTACCAAAATCCTATCATAGTATTCATATTAAATAGATAACAGGCCCCGTGTTGTAGTGGTGTAGTGCACCTGGCTACGAGCCTAAAGTTCCTGGATTCGATTCCCGACTAGTATCTTGGATATTTTTCTCTTAAGGGGAATTACCCCGGGACGCGGCAGTTGGCCTAAAAGGCATTTGGCCTAAAGGCATTTGGCCTAAAAATGAAACCAAAAGTCATTTGGCCTAAAAGGCATTTGGCCTAAAAGGCGTTTGGCCTAAAGGCGTTTGGCCTAAAGGCATTTGGCCTAAAAGGCATTTGGCCTAAAAGGCGTTTGGCCTAAAGGCATTTGGCCTAAAGGCAGTTGGCCTAAAAGGCATTTGGCCTAAAAGGCAGTTGGCCTAAAGTCATTTGGCCTAAAATGTAAATTTAAAACCTTCGGTTATCTTCGGAAAGTAAAAGGTACTGTTAGTTGTTTCATCTGAATATAGATAGAACAACTGATGCAAGGTAGTTACAATATTTCTAAAAACATTGACAATATCCTACATACAACTAGATCAGTAGTTCACAAAACACTCTATCACCTTTTTTATATATAGATTTCCGATATTATTTCCTTGTTAATATATCTCATGGTCATAAAATTAACGAAAAACAATAAGAAAATCCTATTCTCAGCATCGTTTGCGCTCGGTAAAATTATATGCGTACATTCAAATTATGGGGACTTTTGACAACTTATTCCGAAAGGCAAAATGAAAGTGGAAACCAATATTCAACCCACCCACTTTAAATTTGTCTGAAGTGAAACCCGATTTTCGTTTAGCGCTACTGAGATATATATGAACATATTTTTTTTTTATCTATTGTATTAATAATTAATATATAAATAATAGTGACGCATTAAATAAATTTTGCCAGTAAATATTACAATGGTCATATATATAAACTTAAATTATGGTTTTGACTAGATCCTTAACTCTATTATTATTGTTAGAATTATTATAACTATTATTATATAAAATTAGTACAGTTATTTTTTTCAAACAGTGTAACTATTTTTAATACGGTGATATTATTAACAACATGGGCTATGTTAACACAATAGGTCCTTTGTTTAAAAACTATATACTAATTTCCCTCCTAGTAATTTGCAAAGCATTCTCAGGAATTATTTCAACTTGTGAAAAAAATACAAAAGATTTTATGGAATTGTCGTTGGTCTTTTTTTAAGTCTTCATAAAACGTAAAAATACAAAATGTAGTCGCCTTTACAGGATGATAACTTCCTAGGGTAAGAAAAACGTACGATGTAAGCAAGTGGACCTCCGAAATGCCAATGGCTGCAGCAGAGGCCAGAAGGATAAATCTGACGAGCTTGTGTTGGTAAAAATATCTCACCGCTAGGATCGCTTGTGTTCTCCCATTCCAAAAATTGACACTCTTATAGCCTAGAGGCAAACAGACGTGACTCAAGTTGGCCCGCCACTATGCCGAAAAAAAATCTTTTTTTGTCTAATCGTTTGTTCTCTATTTATGCTCATATGTGCCCGAACATGAACATTTGTGCTGTTAAACTGGCCATTTTAGAAAATATTTAATGTGGTGGGCCAACTTGAGCTCAAGCTAGCCCGCCACATATTGAAAAACACAACATAACAAAATTTATTTAAGTCAATCCATTGTGTTCCATTTGTGCTCATATGTGCCCGAAAATGAACATTTGTGCATTAAAATTAGAAAATCTAGAGAGCATTTAATGTGGCGGGCTAACTTGAACCTTCCCTATATCATAAACTGTAGAAAAAATATAGTTCAAGCTGGCCAGCCACATTTTTAAATATCAATGTAACAAAATTCTGTATTCACGATTCGTTTGTTCTTAGTTTGTGCTCATATGTGCCCGAAAATTAACGTTAGGGCTGTGAATCTAGGCCTTTTAGATAACATTTAATGAAGGCGATCCAACTATAGCTCAAGCTAGCCCACCACATTAACTGTTTTCTAGATTTTCTAATTATAGAGCACAAATACTCATTTTTGGGCACATATGAGCACAAATACTCATTTTTGGGCACATATGAGCACAAACGAAAAACAAACGAATGGTGAAAACAGAATTTTGTTACATTGATATTTAAAAATGTGGCGGGCCAGCTTGAATTCAATTTTTTCTACAGGTTATGGTATAAGGAAGACTCAAGTTAGCCCGCCACATAAATTGTTCTTTAGATTTTCTAATTTTAAAGCACAAATGTTCATTTTCGGGCACATATGAGCACAAATGAAGCACAATGGATTGACTTAAATAAATTTTGCTATGTTGTGTTTTTCAATATGTGGTGGGCTAGCTTGAGCACAAGTTGGCCCACCACATTAAATATTTTCTAAATTGGCCAGTTTCACAGCAAAAATGTTCATGTTCGGGCACATATGAGCACAAATAGAGCACAAACGATTAGACAAAAAAGGGTTTTTTCAGCAATGTGGCGGGCCAACTTGAGTTACGTGGCAAACAGGCTAAATCTTCTCTTTCTCTCTTCTCCGTCGCACTCTACAAGAGACTTTGAAGGGTGGGTTTAGGCAGCAGTCCTTTCCTCCCTCCATTCTTAATAATAGGAAACGACCTTGAAATAAACCATAAAAAAAATTCATTGTTCCCCGGCAACTTTCCTTTTGTTCTTTTTCAATCCCACTAACATAATTTGTTTTGAGTTTCACGAGTTGTTGGCGGGTACCTCTCTCTTGCTTCATCCTTTGCTTTATATAGATTAAATAATGTATTGATTTGTATATTTTTGTGTAAAGTTTAGTGATATCTAATTTTTTTAAATATGTATTTCATCTTCATTTTTGAAAGAAAGATTTTTACTATAAAATAATGAATCGAGGACAAAAATGTGCATACTGCGCCTGCTCAATTACACGGTGTACCTAAGGTAATTTTTCCTAAATGGTTTCCCGTTTTTCCACGCAAACGAGGGTACTTCTCATAATTTTATCTTCCTCATACCTACCTTCTAATTGCTATTAAATGTGGAAAGCATTGACTGGCGTGAAGATACAATGAAAAAACAACACTACTTGAGCTTACTCTATTTACTTGAAAAACATATTTTAGACAGTGAAAATACATCATATTCAAATATAACAAATGTACATTTTTGTATAATTATAATTACATTTAAACTTTATTTAACATTTTTAAGATAAATATTATACTTACTATATTGACTTAATAATATAAAATGAGAGACTCTTTAACACACTGGCTCAAAAAGTATTCATTATTAACATTATATATATAATCTAAACCTTTTTAAAAGGGTTTTGAACTAAAAGTTTAGTACCCTTTAATTAAATAAAAGCTAATGGATATACTTTTGATTTTTTCACTTGACGAGAAAAAGGGGCATTATAAGTTCATAAAAACCATTTTAATAACTATCATATTTTATAAATTAATTATATCTATGATAAAATGACCTCTCACTAAGCGTTTACTTAGAACCAGTGGCGCACTCAATGGGTGGAGTAAAAGGGGCACCTTCCCCCATAACCCCTAATAATTTCAATACAAACATAAATTATTTACTTTATAACTAAAACATTAGACACAGAAGATGAGTCGTATACATAGGCTCCTTTTTAAGACTTGGTTTAAGACTTTATATTTAAAACACACACATATTAAAAGTGACACTTATATTCTCATTTGAAAAAAGCACAACCATAGTAGCTTCCATACATTGTATACAAGAAAATGTATATAACTAGTAGCCACCATTCTGGTAATTAAGTTCATTTTAGTTTTTAAGTCTCTTAACACAAGATATGGGTTATTACACCGAGGACCTCGCTTATAGAGACTTCACTCGCACCCCACCCAATTTCGGTTAAAATTAATACTAAAGTACTTCGAACTGACAAAGCTACCAGAGCGTGTTATTCAAGGCATTAACATATATTGACTTAGACCAGGGGTTCTCACATTTTAGACCGAAGGAGCCTTTGTACCAGAAAAAATGAATGGCCGAACTCTCATAAAAATATTTACACTAGTATTATGATCATTCAATAAATACATTTAAATCTCACAAGTCTTTTATAATTTAATACTTGAATGAATATAAAAGAAGAACTACACTACACCCCAACCTCCGCGTCACTCAAAAACAAGTTATATTTTGAGTGCGATGACTTATGAGACCAGGTAGCTTACCGCGTTAATACCAACGTACCAGTTTTTTATTTGTGTACAGAGGTGTAATTATTTTATCACGTAATATAGAATTATTTTGCTAACAACACATAAACCGTACTAAATGTTGATTTCAATACACAGTCCGACACTTTATCTCAGTTGGTAGCGTGTTTGTATACTGAGCTAAATGTCCCGGGTTCGATTCCCGGAATGTCCGAAAAACGTATCATTGGTTGACTGTGCTTTTCCCCTTTCACAATGATGAATTAACTGTCAGGGGCTGGATGTTGTATTTGTTCTAGATTTAAGTTAGTTTGTCAGACTCTGAGGAAATAATCTACATTCTACGGTGTGTCTGTCACTAGTTTTATATCGAGTGTCACTCATTGAGCGTGAACTGGGAAAGAGGGAAGGGTTGATAGGGTGGGGTATTACCAAATTTTTCTCCCCCCATCGAAATGTTCCTTCCTCCAGTTTGTTAAACTTCCCTCTGATATACTTGAATTTGAAGCTGAAAGATGGTTTGCATCAAACTTCAAAAAGATTCTAAAACAATCTATTATTATTTCTAAATGCTTAAGGGAGACCCCAAATAGCTTTTAGTGGCATTCCATTTTCAAATATTTTCCACTGGCTTGGAGTCAATCCCCTAAAAACTCCTTAAAAATAGTGTTTTTACAAACTACCTCGCCCAACACTAATAAAGCTTCGCCGATACTCTTGATAGTCATCACAATAGGTTTTTTTCCATTGTGACTTACTACCGTTTGAGTTGTACACATACATCAATTTACCCTAATGAACCAGGAATGAGGAATGTTACATTTTAGATTGAATGTACCTACATTTGCGTATATTGAGAGTGGGGTACCATATTAGGGAAAAATACCCTTGTTACACCGGCTGGGATTTGAACTTCAATCTTAGAGGACAACTTTATTTCCAACTGAGGGGGGGCGGGTGGGGGATATAGGTGGAGGACAAACATATTATCTCCAACTTTGAGGGGGCATATATTATTACCAACTTATATAACATAAATGTAGCTGAATCTAATATTACCCTTTAAATATATAGTTTGACACACTCATTTGAACATTAATATAAATTCAAGACTTTCACTATACTACAAATTGGTTTATGAATAGGCCTACTTACAAGAGGGTTATTAAATTTATATTGAAAAGTTAACACATAATTTAAGGTAACACTTACGTCACCAAATACCTTAATTCTTTCATTAAATTGCGTACTATATACATTTGTTCATGTACTACAATAAACTATGTTCTTGTACAAAACATATGTGTGTCAAACAGCCACGTGATTTATTAAATTTAGAAATAATGTTTATAAAGTATGTTTTAAGATGGCACGGATATCATAAAACTATATCCACCTTGGATGGGGAGATTTCTCTTCCAGACTACTGTCCACATTAATGAAGCAAGATCGATTTGGATAATAAGGTTATAAAATGCATATGTGAAATCTTGCAGTTAAGTAAACTATTTAAACAAATAATTAAATTCACTATAGAAGGGGACTTTTCCATAAAGTAAAACTATTGGGGGTGACATGTTTACCCGCCATGAAATCACTTACTATTTGTTTCGTAAATCTAATACAATGCCTAGATTCACGGGTGATATATTTTCCCTTGGAAAACATTTTCGGAGACATCACAAATAAGGGCGGTTTTAATTTGCTTTTTTAAGGAAATTACAGCAGTTAGGGCTGAAGGTCTTGTTCATATTCATTAGGTGAAAAAATGTTCTGAGCAAATAAAATATGAATCATGATTTTCCATCTCGTTCAGAAGGGAATAAATCTTCATCTGACTTCAGAATCTTTAGGGAAGTCATGGTGTATAACACCATATCTCTTAGATTACTTTTATTGCATACGGCAAAGATACAACGCTTACCCGGCATTTTCTTAGTATCGGTATGACACTTTTCGTAACCCTTCACGCATAAATAATAAGAAAGCTTACAATAAACATACAAACATTTACTATTCACATTGACTTTGGAAGCATACTTGACATAAATAAGAAGTTAGTAACGAGCGCACCCGCCTCGGTGGCGTAGATAGCTAACGCGCTAGTCGTGTTGAGCTCAACTGCTGAGGATGGGGAGATCGAGGTTTGAGTCTCGGTCGGGTGAACTGGGGGGGGGGGGGTTCCTCAATGGTTTTCCACTCTCCCTCCACGCAAATGCGGGTTCACTTCCACTAATTCAACCTTCCCAATTCCTAATCCATTAGCGTAATTAGTACTTAGGCGTATAACCCGAACGGTTAGTAAGACGTGGTGCTGAATAATAATTTAAAAAAAGTGCTGCACTACACAGTCACATGATCCGAACAGAAGCAAGCTTGGCTAGTTCACGAGCAGACGTTACAGCAGTGCTGCGTGTTAGGGTAGAGCTGAGTGCTGGCTGGTAAAGTGAACGAGCCTTCCCTACAACTCTAGTAGCCTTAGTATAAGGAAGGACCCATCAAGATGACCAAATAAACCTTAAAATTTGAAATTTCTCAGTGAGTTGAGTAATGGCAGGAGGAAGGGGAGCTTGGAGGTCAACATTTTCAAAAACTAATATATTTAATTACTTCTCTGTATTGTAAAGAATTTAAATGTAGGGTTTCTCAAACTGTGAGGCGCGAAGGGATTTCAGATGAGGTGTGAACCAATTTCTCACTTCTTTCGACTTGCCTAAATTATGATTGACTAAAAAATTAATATTCTGTTTGGCCTATGAAGCAATAAAATTAATTAATATCTTACAAAACCTTACTATTTTTATAAACTTCTACAAAGCTCTTATCAGAAAATAATTAAATCAATTAAATAATAAATGTCTCATTTTTGTATTTTAACGTAAAAAAGTTATTTTATTCTAAGAATAAGAGTCTTAACAATTAATTTTATGTTCATATAAGGCTCAAGAGTATAAAGTTTGAGAAAACCTGGTTTAGATGATTTGCTAAAAATAAGATAATTTACCCAACTTAAATGTGAGCGAAGCCGTGGGCAAACTCGAGTAAGTTAATATGATTATTAAAAAATGAATGATTGATTAATTCATTTAGCAAAATTAATAAACAAATATACTTAGAAAGACTGATCAAATATACTTTGGCACTTAAAAAAAAAATATTAAAAATTCAAAAAAAAAAAATATTAAAATGGTGTCTTACTACCCGTTCGGGTTATACGCACTTACGCTAATGTGTAATGGTAGGGTGATTGTGAGATGAAATGAAGGACCTACAGTTTAACGTGGAATCCGAACCACGGTGGTGGCCTGGCACTCCCCACATTAACAAGATGGCTTGTCAAAAATTAGAACAAAACCTTGGCAATGTAAAAAGTTCAACATACAAAAGTGGTACTACAGGTTAATGGACGTGCTGCTATACCTTGGGAAGTAGTAAATTTAGAAAAGACTTATATATTTTGAAACGGTAGTATATACTATTTAACTAAACACTACACACCTCGCCATCTATTAGCATCACTACAAATCTTAACGAATGTTTCCGAAGACAGCAAAACATATTTTAATAAATGGTCTAAAAATTAACTTTACAAAAAGTCGTTTGGCCTAAAAGGCATTTGGCCTAAAAGGCGTTTGGCCTAAAGTCATTTGGCCTAAAGGCATTTGGCCTAAAAGGCATTTGGCCTAAAAGGCATTTGGCCTAAAGGCATTTGGCCTAAAAGGCATTTGGCCTAAAGGCGTTTAGCCTACACTTTAGGCCAAATGCCTTTTAGGCCAAATGACGGGTACCCATTACCCCAACGGTCACCAGGGTTTGGTTAATTAGGCTTAAGCTAGGTTTAAATGTCTCCACTGGTTCCACACCCTCATCTCATCGGGATATGGAAAGAGTCTCTACGAAAAGGATGTAAGAGTAGTATATTCGGGCGTCCCCTGAGCAACGGGCTCAGTAGGTCTAGTACTGGCTAATCTTTCCACAAACTGGGCCACGAGTGCTGTAGCCCAGAATTGAAATATTATATTACTATCTAGATAATCTTACAGCAAAACCAAAGAACTTAGGAACGCTATCCAAGCGAGTGCACACTTCCACCGGCCTTGGTCTTTTACCCACGTGGATAATTAACCTATATTTCAACCTTCTTACAAAAGTTGTAGTTACTATCGTCAACATTTCACCCTCCACGCCTCCATCTAATTTGAGCCTGGACATTAGAATGGAAGAAAGCACGCACACTTAAACTTTATTCCCTCTCTTTCACCCCGCATCGGTGGTCACATGGCCTAATGCGTCACTCCAGTATTAAATTAAATTGCTGGTGATGGGTAGATCGGAGCTCTAATCCCGGTCGGTTACACCGAGGCTGGTTTTTACTAAATATGTTTCCAATATCACATTTAATCTAAATTTCTACTTTACTTATTCCTATCCCATTAGCGTAGTTTATGTATTTGTAACCACCCCGCCCCCCTAAAATCCCTCTCTGTCGAGTTTCCATTGGTTAAAGTCTTGACTACTTGCCTAAGTTGGTGGTTTTGTGTTTGTTTTAGAGTTAAGCTATTTTTTTAAAGTCGTGATCTGGTTAAATTAGTTACAGTGCGATCACCTCAATGGGTTAGTGGTCAGAACTCCTAACTACAGATCCAGAGGTTCCAAGATTGGTCCCGGGGCTTTAAGACTTTCCTGAAGTATTGTGTTTGTAATAGTGTCAACTCATCCTCGTGGGGGCAAATTAATGAAAAAAATTGTGTCTCGGGTTTAGAAAATTGAGAGTAACGGCTGGAGGGCTTGTTGTGCTGACAGCATGACACCCTCTAGCCACATAAGTTGGCAGTATCTTCAGCAACAGCTGGTGGACGCTCAGTCAGTATGGATGCTTTGCGGGCTGACGACATTAAGTTTTATTGGAGTTAAGGAAGTGCACATTAAGATTGATTTTTAAAATATTGCCTTTTGTCAAAAAGTTGTAAAGATTGCATCTTGTAGCCCAACATTGTGACTCAGTGGAAAGGGTGGTTGACCCCAAGCCTGGTTACCCCCATCAGATAGTGTCTATATATATATATATATATATATATATATATATATATATATATACATAAATACGTGGAACTTATTTTTGAGTTGTGCTCTACCACTTTCGTTACACATGGGCGGATCCGGACATCTGGGAGCCAAAAGTAACCCCACTTTTTTTCTTTAAAAACTTTTTTCACTTTTTCATAACATAATGCAATGCACTTTTTTCTTTTTAATTAAAAAGTGATGAGTAAAAGCAAAAGATGCACTCTTTGATTATGCGCAAATCATATTTTATTTTAATGTTCTTTGTCTTGTATTAATGCATTGCAATAGCTAGGTTAGGCTAGGTTAGGTTAGGTTAACTTTATAAATATGAATTAATTAATTTTCTTCTACTAAGATGTTTTTTAAACAACTCTGAAAATGAATATTTACGTAATTGAAAAATACATAATGTTGCTCTGAAAAATATAAAAAGTTAATAAAATGTTAATTTTTAGTTTTTACCCATCACTTTTTAATTTTAATTGAAGAATATATGAAAAAAATGGTGCATTTTTTTACATTCTAATAAAAGTGCATTGCATTATACTAGAAATCAGTTAATTGAAAAATGAAATAAAAAAGTTGTTTTTTAACGTCCAGTTGTCCTAGCACCCAGTTCGCGTGAGCCCGGTAGACCGCCACCTGGGCTATCTGCTTACTTACATTAGTGGTGTTAGAAAAGAATAAGATGTAATGTAAGTGAAGTGTACTCACATTTAAGTGGAGAGATCGAGCAAATACTATTAAAAAAATTAGCTTCAGTACATCCAACCAGTATTCGACCAGTATCCAACATCCCCGTTACCAGATAATCATACTAGGTTCGAGTGATGCAGTTGTAATCGTGCTCACCGATAAAGCGTCACCTATAGTAGGATTCAGTTGGTAGGAAGAACAGTTATAAAACACAGACACAATTTTTTGGGGTTAAAATTGATAGAATTTTAATTAATGATTAATTTTTTTATCATTGTGTCTTACTACCTGTTCAGGTTATACGCATATAGCTACGATAGGTATATACATAAATGTTGACTGTCAGAAGTGACAGCTGCTAAACACATGTTTTTGCAGATAATATGGTTCGGCGTAAGGATACATAATTTGGTCTGGTAGCTTTTCAAAGCTGTCAGCTGTGAGCTGTCAACTCTCGATTCTACGACTCCGGGAATAGCTTCTCTCTCGAAGAAACGACCCTTTTTTGGGGAACCGTGCAAAATGTGGGGAAAAAGGTTGAAAAGTTTAAGGAAATCGGCTGTAAAATGTGTTTGTTGCATTTATTTAGGTCGCTGCGTTGCAATTATCTTTGTGAGCTCTGTTTACTAGTAACTTTGGTGGGTCAGGTATAAAAATAGACACCACCTCATCAATGTCAGCCAATAGCACTTGACTCTGCCCACCCCCTCCCAGAAGCAAGGAAATGTTTCCCCGTGCGCGACTGCCGCTACATCATGCGCCAGGCTTGCTTTTGCCATTGTTATTTCGGTTCTCGACTTGGTTACTATTTTGGTTTGATTTTGTGAACAATTTTTGACGAACTATGCTATTGTTTAACATTGTTATTTTGATTTGGTTACGTTTTTGGTTGGATTTTGTGAACGATTTTTGATGACCCACGCTATTTGTTTAAAAAATGCAATTTTTTCGTATGAAGGTCAGGGGTGGAACAAAATCTGTTAAAATTCCAATAACGACCCCTTCGAAATAACGACCCTTTTCCAGGGAACCGTGAAAGGTCGTAGAATTGAGAGTTGACTGTAGTAAGATTCTTGTAGAAAGAACAGTACTTGCGGTCAGGTTTGACTGGTATGACCTATCATGTTGCGAGTTCAACCGAATGTACAATAAAAACAACGAGCTAAAAAACATGTTTTCCTCACGATTCTTCCATTTCATGATTAAATAAGGAAAATGAACTGACCTTGATGCGGTTCTTGTCCCGCTAGAAAATATTGTTTCTCAAGGAAATAATAGCAACGATGAACAACGTGTATTCCCAACCCTCCGTGACAAGTAGACATTGGTTTGGTTCCGGGATGAGTTCAGTCCGCTATTTTTATTTATAAATATCTATGTGTTGGGGCCGTGTTGTAGTTTTATAGTAGGATTTAGGTAGAAGAAACGTTAAGAAATATACAAGAAAAAAAATGTTCTGGGTCATTAGTGGTAACATTTTACTTTATTGGTGATGTTATTCTATAAGGTAAATGACCTAGTAATGACAGTGTTCAAGTGATGGACATACGGTATTTGTTAGTTTTATGCTTAAAACAAGCCTCAAACTGCACATATACGCTATCTATTAATGTTATTTATCAATTTGAAGTATTCTGAAATAGTTCATTAATTGACCACCACAGGGGTTTAAGTCACCCTATTGTTAACTAGCATTGTAGTTTTCTTTGTTGGATATTTCAGTGGTGTGGCGATGTTTATTGTGTCAAACTTTAAGTTACCTTGGACTAAGTTATTCGCGATTTTAGCCTTTTGTACCCAGGAAGACATTTCAGACTGGAGGTAGGTGAAATAGAATATATTTTTCCTAGGTAAAAGTATAATTAATTGTTTATTTGTAAAATAGCATACAATTATGTGCATGTTCATTACTGGTACACGACATTTTCCAACTGTGACCGGTAATGGACACTTGTGTCCATAACTGAAACATTACAGTTAAAACTTAAAGACTTAAATCTAACTTAAATAAAGAAAGCAATATTATTCCCGATAAAGAATTGGCTTTGTTAATTTTCTATTTATTTTTAGAGCATTAATGGACATATGCTAAGTTAAACATGAAAAATAAAATAAATTGTTAAAATTGTGTCGATTAATTCTTCTTGTCCATAATTGGTACGCTAAAATTTACTACACATCCGAAGTAATTAAGGTAATTAAAATCTAAAATTTTAAATACATTTTTGTATTATTATTTTAAATAATTACTTAGATATTTCGTGCTTGAATAGTTTCATTTTTTATTTTACAGACGTAAAATGGATCCTGTTTTCAACTATAAGGAGCAGGCCACACAAAATTCGTACAGATGAAAATGAGGAAAATCTTGAAGAAAATACAGGAGAAAGTGATAAAGATGTTACTGGCAAATCACATGGTCGAAAGAAGTATTTATCGAAAGTGTAGATAATTTGAAAATATCAAATTTTGAGATCTCAGTGACAGATGATACATCAGAAATATTGGCAATAATATAAATTAACAATAAAACACCTCCATAAAATTCTCAAATAGTTACGTCATAACCGTTAACATCACGTTTATGTGACAGTTTGAAAAATATTCTAAGTCCATTTAAAAGTATACTTTTTTGGCCTAAAACGCCAAAACAAACTTCTCTAAAATCAAAGATAAGAGTTAAAAGTACCTGTTGTTTCCACACCACAACAATGGAATGCTTATCATGAAAAAAAGTTAAAAAAAAATAAGAACAAGAGATTCAAGAAAGAAAGCGAAAAGAGAAGACAAGAGTAAAGAAAAAAAATGAAAGCCAAGAAAATTAAGAAAGCCATCAACAATGAAAGCTGGTTCTGCAATATATGTCAATAATCAATTGAAAAGTTTATAATTCAGTGCTTGTCATGAAAACTATGGCAACATGAAGATTGTGCAACAGTAACGCCTAGTTTGAAAAAGTATTACTGTGTAGAATGGATTAATTAATATGATTTAATTCACTGCAATAAGTATTCAAGATTAACTGTCCATTATTAGCTCATCGATGTGACGCTTACTAGTTCATTCTGTTTTTTCGACTTGTACACTATCGGAACATTGTGTGTTGTTATAAAAATTTATATTATAAAAAAAATGTTATACATTTAAGATCTTTCGATTTGTATAGTAAAAATAAACACTATGTTGAAGTGCATTATATTAATAACAAGTCGAGTAACACAATGTAATTTTTTATTTAAGACAATGAAACTCAGATATTGTCGTAGCATCGCTTAATGTGTTCGTGAATGGAACGTTTACCTTAGTTATTGATAATATATTGATAATATCTTAGGTGACCTGGTGGTCTAGGGGTAAGGTGTCAGACTTCTATGCTGGCGGCCGGGGTTCAATCCTCGGTCCCGGCAAAGATTTATCTGATTATCAAACCCTTCCTTCACCTCTGACAAGACATCTTGTGAATGTGAGGAATGCCAGGCCTCCACCGTGGTTTGGATTCCACGTTAAACTGTAGGTCCTCCATTTCATCTCACAATCACCCTACCATTACACATTAGCGTAAGTGCGTATAACCCGAATGGGTAGTAAGACGCGGTGCTAATAATAATAATAATATCTTTCAAATGTGAAAGCATAAAAACACATGACTACGTGAAAGTAGATATAGTAATTTATCTAATTGTCAGATAAGGTTCTTCCTATGAACATTGGAACATTTTTTTTTTTTCGTAGTTCCAAACCACCCTCAGTACTTCCGACCGGGATTTGAACCTCCCAATCTTCCCGTCAACGGGAGTCTAGTCTATTGAAAGAGTGACGTCTTTAAGTTGTATTCAACTTGGGGTACGCGAAGACATCTTAGGGGGTGCAAAAAAAATTAAAATAAATAAATATAAACTAAATAATATGACGTATAGCCTACAAGGTCGTAGAAAGCTAGTTTTTTATAGGGGTTCCAATTAAGGAGGCAGAAAGAGGGGGTGTCCGGAGAGCATGGCCCTCCCCTCCTTGGAATTTGATGGACATATCCACTTTTATTGGCTAAAGCAAGATGGCCGTGGCTAAATTAGCTTCCTACACTCCTTGTTCCGCTAAAAAATTTGAGTATACCTTTAGCAAATACTAGTTTATATACATATGTATGGACCTCCTAGGGGAGGATAATCAAATTCCAAGGGGGCTGGACCCCCCCACTCCGCCTTTATACAGCAAAAACTTTGGGGGGACAGGGTCGAAGATGAATTTAACTTAGCCTGGTACGCGAATAGAAAATGTTGAATAATTCTGCCGTGGACCATTCGATCACCGAAGCAGGTGACACATTTCTGGTTGAACTGTGTCAAGGTTCGTGAGATGTTTAGAAATGTATAATGGGACGTTTCGCCGACGAGGTTAGCCTTATTGACTTTAGTGAAACTGTTTACTAAAACTTCCCAATATGGGAAGTGTCAGTGAGAAATAAGCAAATACTAGGTTATGAAACGCACGATAGAGATAATTACCATGAAAAAACTCATGCATATCAGGATGGTCCGTTGTATTTACTTGAAAGATAAGAGAAACACAAATATATAAAAAGAGACCCTGTGAAATTGTTCGTTTGAAAAATAAAATAAACACAAATATATATTAAGGAGCTTGTGTAATACTGTTTGCTTGGAAGATAAGAGAAACACAAATATATAAAATTGACTCTTTGTAAATGTTTACTTGAACGATAAGAGAAACACAAATATATAAAAATTGATCCTTTGTAAATGTTACTTTAAAGATAAGAGAAACACAAATATATAAAAATTGACTCTTTGTAAATGTTTACTTGAAAGATAAGAAAAACACAAATATATAAAAATTGACCCTTTGTAAATGTTTACTTGAAAGATAAAAGAAACACAAATATATAAAAATTGACCCTTTGTAAATGTTTACTTGAAAGATAAGAGAAACACAAATATATAAAAGTTGACCCTTTGTAAATGTTTACTTGAAAGATAAGAGAAACACAATATAGCCTTTAAAAATAGGAACATGTGGCGAGGTCTACTGTTAACAGAACTATTAGTAGTATATAGATAATGTCATCATTTAGTTACTATTTCTGTTCGACAGCTGATCTCAGTCGGTAGCGTGTCTGTCTACTGAGCTAAAGGGTCCCGGGTACGATTCCTGCCACGGCCGAAATATTTACTGTGAATGAAATGAGGGTTTACCATTTCAAAATTATGAATTAACCACCGGGGACTGGATGTTGTGTTTGTTCTAGATTTAAGTTAGTTTACATAAGTCGTGTGCTGATATAATCAGTTGGTTCAGAAAGTGCACTTTAAATATCTTATATAAATTAATTGAGAAGTTACTATTTATATTTTTTTCTCGCAACTATATTTACTATAGTAAAGAGGCCTTTGCATGTTTAAAGGTTTTCTAATACTCAAATTCGGATTAGAGATTTAGGATTTGCTTATATATCGAAGATTCGGGATTTGGATTCGTAAAATATTTTATTTGATGCATATTTAATAAAAACACTAACCAAAACACATTTGACCCTAATATAAACGCCCGGCTACCCAAGAAGAATCAGTTTCATCGATCGTCGAGCTAACCCTTGTTTACGTTGATGGGTTAACTCATATTGTGAAATACTTTTTTATCTGAATATTAAATGATACCCTACAGGTTACTATCCTCCTATTCGGAGTTGATTTGAAAAAAACTATATTTCTTGAAAGAAAAAAAAGCAACTTGACTTAAATTTGTTTCGTCATCTGTTGGATATCGATTGTAAGTGGTTGGTATGCCGACGTAAAAAAGGGTTTGGGAGGAGAAGTAGGTCAATAACACGACTGACACGGGGTAGCTCCGAGAGCACCCTTCATCCCCCTACACCTTCAAACCCCCCCTCTTCAACCCCACATGAACAATTCTTCCGGCTTTCCTACCATATCCACCTGCGTTCCCTGCAAAAAAAAAAAGTTCTAGTTTAGGCCTACTTCTTTGACGTATTTATTTTGAACTTAAAAAAAAAACTATAATTATGTATGTGTACAGTGGATATATATAGTCCGCTAGCTCAGTAGGTAGCGCGTCTGTCTACTGAACTAAGGTTCCCAGGTTCTACTCCTGGTATGGCTGAAAAATGTATAATCATATATGTTATATATTAACGCAATACTTACTAACCAAATTTACCTTAAGCATCATGTTTAGTACAATCCCCCACCGCCTCCCCCCAGCCTTTCTCAAAACTCTAGCGCTAAGATACTTAAAGTAAAATTAGTAGATCTAGTAAATTTCTAGCTGTCAAATAACGGTCTTTAAACTTTCTTCAAATTACCCAGATTTTTTTAGCACAGTGTCCTACTACCCGTTTGGGCTATACGTTTATATATTAATTACGATAATAGTTTTAGGAATTAGGAAGGTTATATTTAGAAGACGTGTAACCCCATTTGCATGGCGAGAGAGATTGGAAAAGCATTGATGAAAAATCACCCTTAGTACACGCGACCGACCCGCCTCGGTGGCGTAGTTGGCTAACGCGCTTGTCGTGTTGATCTCTACTGCTGAGGACGGGGAGATCGAGGTTCGAATCTCGGTCGGGTGAACTGGGGGTTGTTTTCCACTCTCCCTCCACGCAAATGCGGGTTCACTTCCTCTAATTCAACCTTATCAATTCCTAATCCATTAGCGTAATTAGTACTTAAGGCGTATAACCCAAACGCATAGTAAGACGCGGTGCTAAATATTATTATTATTATTACACGCGACCGAGATTCGAAACTGGATCTCCACGTCATCGGCAGTCTAATCTACTGTTAGAGTAGAGCTTTATATCACGTGGCCACCGAAGTGGGCTATTTTATTTGAATTGATACTTTAAACACATGGGCTACTATTGGTTTAATCTAAGAGGTAAGGACTAGGAGGGTATCTTGAAGAGGAAGTGCACCCATATTAGCGGGGAGAAGGAATTATTAAAACCACAACAACCAAATGTGGAACCCCAATCTACCCGTCAATGATAATTTAGTCTATTGAGAGCCTTAACGCCTTATACCACGCCACAACTAATGTGGGCCAGTCAACGTGCTTTTTAAGAGCAAACTCATACCAGCCTACGACTTACAAACTAACATTTCCCTAGAATAGAAACAATACCTAGTGCTCCGACCGTTAAATTTAACTTTACGATAAGAGACAACGTGTCGAGAGTCAAACGCGAGACTCCTAGTTTAATGCGCTGACAAGGATTTGACGTGAAGGCAGCGTGATAAATCGTTTAGGGACAACCACTCTCATTACACCTGACCAGGTTTAGAACCCCGATCTCCTTGTCATCGGCAGTCTAATCTAACACGAAAATGATGTCTTAGACCATGCAGCCACCGAAGCAGGTCTCCTCATGTTAAAAAAAATAGCCATCCTAACCGAAAATCTTGAGATGTGTATTCTAGTACTGCCTGGATTTATCTAAAGTTTGCTGAGCAACACATTTAAGATAAGATAGTTTGTTAAAATATATATTTTAAGTCACGATATTTAACATTAGTCTTGAGCTTAATCTAAATCGCCATTAAAATGTCAATACAGATGTTAATCAGTTTTTAACATTACTTATACAAACTCTTTTATCTGAAGTAATCAAATTATAAGCCTTTCTTTATATAATCAAAATATTTTTAAGCACTATAAAGTACATACGTAATGGCGGTCACACTGTCTAAAGTATCAGGCTTGAAACATAAAGTATTACAAGTGCTGAGCAGATCGATGTTCGAATCTCGCTCGGGTGCATTGGGAGAGGTTTTATAAAGATGATTTATCAATTCAGTTTTGCCATCTTCTCTAAAAAAAATGCAGATGCACTTATTCTAAACCAATCTCCTCACCCATATTTCTTAAACCTTAATATTAAAGTAAGCTTATAAAAACCAACGATATACGTTTATAATTACATCAATTTGTTAAGATAATTTTTGATATTTTTAAAGAAGTTCTGTTCAATTTGTAAATAAAGAGTTAAATTAATGCTCCCATCGATGAGAACGCGGACTAAATATCAGGCTGATCATGTTTTATTTTATGGTGATGGGGAGGTCGGGGTTTAAATCCAAGATGGGTATACTGATGGTGGGTTTTCCTGAATAGTTTTACACTCTTCTTTTTGGCACCGCATCTTACTACCCATTCAGATTATATACTTATGTACTAATTACGCTAATGGTTTTAGGGATTAAGAATGTCATATTTATAAGAAATGTACCCGCATTTGAGTAGAGGGAAAGAGGGACACTATTTTGTAAAACCACCTTCAGTGTTCCCTAAAGATATTCGGATCTAAATCCCCGTCAACGGCATTCTAATCTACTGCAAAAGTAGCGCCTTATACCATGCGGCCACCGAAATACGTTTTTACAAAATGCCTTGACGCAAAGTCTATACATTTCTTCTAAAACTCTACCTTTCTCATCGCTAACAAATTAGTGTAATTTAAATTTGTATGGTCTGGACAGATATTAGTTAACGTAAAAAAAAAGGGAAGGCTGGTTTAGCGGCTTAATTTAAGGAATAGGTACAAGTTTAGTTTTAAATAAAGTGCACCCTCATTGGTGTGGTGAAGGGATGAGAAAAACCGCAATGATAAATCACATCATACAGAGTGTAAACATTTACGAAGCAGAAGTGTGGTATTTAAGTCGGGAAAAAAGTTATGGGCAATTTAATGGATTGCTTAAGGTGTAGGGAACACAAGAAAGGTTCAGTGATTTTTTTTTTTTCAATTTTTATAGCAAAACCATTTTTTTTCCCAAACCAATCAAATATTGCTCCAGTAGTTATATAAAAGTTTAATTTCCTTCACATGTCGACCTCAAAAATTCTTGAATATCTGTCAAGGGTGTCCTTGAATTTAATTACAGCATTTTCTCTTCATTTAAAAAGTTTCTCATGTAATGCCATTAGGCTCATGACAAATATTCAACAAATGTTGATATCACCATGTGAAGAAAATTAAACTCTATGTTTCTACTGGAATAATATTTGATTTATTGCTATAAAAAACCAGCAAAAACCCTTGCCTTTTGGGTGACCTGGTGGGGTAAGGTGTCGGACTTCTGTGCTGAGGGTCCGGGGTTCAATCCTCGGTCCCGGCACAGATTTATCTGATTGCCAAACTCTTCCTTCACCTCTGACAAGACGTGTATTAATCACAACTTGTGAATGTGGGGAATGCCAGGCCTCCACCGTGGTTCGGATCCCACGTTAAACTGTAGGTCCTCCATTTCATCTCACAATCACCCTACCATTACACATTAGCGTGCGTATAACCCGAATGGATAGTAAGACGTGGTGCTAATAATGATGATAATAATAATAATAAATAGCCTTTTCTCGCGTCCCCTACACTCCCGCCTTAAGAAGAAGCTGCAGAAGATCAAAATTAGAATCAATTAGAAAGGAAGACACGTGGGAAATGATTGGCATGGCGAAGAAAATTTTAAATACGACGCGGAGAAGAGACGACTGACATGGTTCGGACACACGAAAATGATTGCAGAACTTAAATGACCTTGAAAGATACTGGAATGTGGAATGGACACCGTCTTAGAGAAGAAAGAGAAGAGGAGGTTGGTGGGATGATGTCAACGATGCAATGTTTGCGAGAAACGTAACAAAAGAGGAATGTTACAACAGAGAAAAGTGGTGAGTGGGGACGGATTACAGGCGACAGCTGTGAGTAAAATTCTTGATAAAAATAAATAAATAAATATGTAAAACCACCTCTAAAGCACTGGTCAATATTTGAAACTCGACCTCCTTGTCAAAGATAGTCTAGTATCATTTAAATTAATTGAAATGTGACACCTGGATTCGTTAATCGAACCTGGGACCTTTGGCTTTGTGTCCCATGCTCGGGGTAATTCTTCATTCATAGCTTAAGGCTGAGTCTTATGAGTGAAGTTAAGAATGACACAGAGAAGGGGACGAGTCTTTGGACAGCTCAGTGATAGAACATTGGCGTACTAAGTCAAAGGTCCCGCGTTAGATTCCCTTGTCCTGTTGTCATTTTTTCAAACAATTTTTAATTAATTAAATTGTAATGTCCTTCATAAGAAAAGTGCAGTAATTACAATTATTTGTAAACTGTGTGTTGATATCCAATATAGTCTTAGCCTGTAACCATTGACTGTGTGAACATTGGCGCGTTTCAAAAGGGGCGGGTACCTATAACCCCCCTTCACACCCTTGTACCCACACTGATGAATGTCCTTGCTGCAGACTATTGCTTTCACAGAAACTCGACCATGCGTGACAAACCACTGCTCAGAGTAGTTATAAAAAAAACTAGCCGTTTTTTCTCTCTCCTCTCTCTTTCTCTCATGATAATGACTGATTATAAGTGGTCATCGAACCACACAGTGTCACGAACTGAGTATTCGCGTGAATCACGCTCTAAATAGAACTTAAATACTGCTGACCACGACTTGCAAGTTGTACAATAAATTGGATGGCGACTAAATGCTTCTATAATGAAGAAGGAAATAATCGTTTTAGTAATTTTTAATCAAATACTCAGGTTTAAATAATCGGGTTTGTTTTATCACACCGCGTCTTATTAACTGTTTAAGTAATTACTCTAATGGGGTAGGAATGAGGAAGGCAGCACTTTTGAAGTAATCTACCTACATTCGCATGGAAGGAGAGTGGGAAACCAATTAGGAACAAATCCCAATAGAACCGACTGAGATTCGAATCCTGATCTCCCTGTCTCTAGCAGGCCAGTCTAACACGAGAGTGACGCCTTATACCGTTCAGCCACTGAAGCAGGGTATTATTAAATTAAATTAAAGTATACATTTCATTTTTTCATCTCGCGCTGCTATTTTTTGTGCATCCAGGTTATCCGTATTTAACTGCAATAAGAGGTAAGGATGAGTAAGGTTGAATTTAGAGTTAATGTTCCTGTGTTTTTATGAAGGTAGAGTGGGAAATCATTTAGGAAAAAAATCTCAGTGGGTCTACATATACCAACCTCTTAGTCACTGGCAAACTAGACTAGTTGAGATTGTCAAAGAGGTCAGTTCAGTCTTGTTTTGTTTGGGTTGTCGGTGACGGAGAGTTAGAGGCTATAGCCTAATTTTTGTTGGGAAGAACAAAAGATAAAACTCAAAATATATTTATTTGCGGCCAAAATTGATGACATTTTACAAAATTATTTGTGGTATTCTATGGGTATTGATAATACTATAAAAATGACAACTGAAGATGACATGACTTTATGTATGAATATATTAAAATTGTTTTTAGTAAGTTTAGTAACTGATTTCTACTGTTCTTCCTACCGAAATCATAATACAGAATCTAAGTTGGGTGTGCTAAGGCTTATTTCACTCGTCTTTATAATGAATCCTATTCCTAGAGAATGGCGTTTAAGATGAAAACAAATAATTTTAATTGGTGTTAATTAAAAATATATGTTTAGGAAATCGTTATTAAATATATTACATTTCGTTAAGTCATGGTGTCTGATTTAATGTAAAGGCTATTTTTTTTTTAATTCTAGTAAAAGTTAAAAAAATACTAACTACTTTAGTTAAAGATTCACAAACTTTTTGAATTTTTGTATATCATCTTAAAAAGTCAAGTAATTTTTTTTAACATTAAAAATACTTTGAAATGAAAACACGCTGTTACTGCCGGTTTCATAACATTATTTATATTTTATAACATATTAATTCTGACCATATTTTGGTACAACTCTTTTTAACGGGTTCAGTTTTTTTTAGCACCACCTCTTACGCTAGCCGTTCGGGTTATACGCTTATGTACTAATTACTCTAGTGATTTTTAAGGACTAGGGAGGTTGTATTTAGAGGAAGTGTACCTGCATTTGCGTGGAAGGAGAGATGAAAAACATTTTTGGGGAAAAAATCAACGCGTCCGACTGAAATTTGAACCTCAATTTCCCCGTCATCGGCAGTCTAGTCAAATGCGAGAGTAGTAGGCTAGACCACGCCGCCACCGAAGCGGGTCAGTTATTATTATTATTACTATACTACTACTACTACTACTACTACTACTAGTAGTATAGTAGTAGTAGTAGTATAGTAGTAGTAGTAATAGAAGAAGTATTTGAGGTGTTTGACTTGCACTATCTAGACCGACTGATTATCTCACCACACAACAATTTTTTGGCCATACTTAAAACCGAAACAGGAACCTTAGAATCAGTGGGCAGAAACGCTCCCTACTGATCCAAGGTGTAGGACTAGTTAAATTATTAGTATTAATTTGTTTCACTTGTAAAATGGCCACACCTTCCTAAAGCTAGGAACCCTGAACGTTTGAGCGGATGACATAATAACTCCTCAAATAGTTCACAACAAAACGAAGTGTTTTTAAAGTTAAGTCTAACCTCCGTAGTATTCATGAGTGTTAAACCTTTCGAGAAAGAATGATCTATGAGGAAAATATAAAATTAAAAACTTTTCTGGGAAAAGGATGAACTCATTTCCTCTATGACATTAGGAACAATAATATTCATTTCCAGACTTTGAAAAGTACGCCACCTATCCCTAATTTGAGCTAGTTATATCCAGTCTACCTCATTACACTCTATCCTTATCTTGAGCTAGTTCCATACAATCCACTTTATCACGCCCTATATCTATTTTGAGCTAATTTTATCCGGGCCAACTCATTACACCTATCCCTATCCTGAACTAGTTATATCGAGTCAATCTCATCACATCCTATCCCTATCTTGAGCTAGTGCCATCCAGTCCACCACATTACATTCTTATCTCTTTTAGGTCCATTTTAATGTTATCTTCCCATTGCGTCTAGGTCTTCCCAATGGTCTCTTCCCATTGGGTTTGCTAGTCAATACCCTGAACATGATTTTATATTCTCTCATTCGCACTCCATATCCTGTCCACCGTAGTCTGCGACATTTTATCACACTATGTCTGGTGATGAGCTAAGGATATGTAACTCATAATCATCAGGACCAGGATTTTGATGCCATGTCATTGTGTTTGTTTTTTACTTTCTTCAGAACCTCGAAGACAGAAGTATTGTGATCGTTAAAAAAATTAAACTTTAGATTTTGATAAATGTTGACGTTTCATGACTTTCTAAAATCGAAAAACCTGTTTTTGCAATGCTCTCTGTTTGTCTATATTTCAGACTAGAGCCGAAGTGATTTTACCGTTCGGGCTTAAACTTGGTATTTGGGGTGTTCATAAGGTTCCCCCCCCCCCCCCAACCAGAGGGGTTTTTGGATTAAGATATCCAATCATAAAATTAAGGGTAGTATATTGAAGGGCAAAAAAAGTTAAAATCGATTTTCTCAAAATCCGTTCTAACAACTATTTATTAAATTTTATAAACATCTTTTAACACTACAAACAAAATGGGAATTCACGTGGTTACATTAAAATAACATAAAGGGCACTTTAAATTATAGAACTATTAAAAATAAAAATATTTTAATCTGAAATATATTTTTATAAAACCAATCGTTTCTGAGTTATAAGCAATCATATACATTTGTTATGGTATATTTAAAAATCTGAAATTGATGGTTTTTGGTGGATATAGATGCTCCCTTTTTTTTTACAGTATTTCTGTAACCATGTATATTATGAAATGTATGCTCTTTGGTGGATTGTTCTTGCAACCATATATATTATTTTGTTTCGCAAATTTTGATAAATTCTTAGTAAGTTTCTTTATTTTAAGATGAAAGAGAAAGTCTGTGCAGCGCACCGTAACATTTACTTTATAAGTCATTATTTGGATTATTTTTTTTGTCATTTATGATTTTTAGGTTAATTTTTTTTTGTTTGCTTCATGTTGAGAAATTTTGTGTCATTTTCAGGTATTTATGGTGAATAACAATGTTTTTAAATTCTATCGATATTTTATAAATAAATACTAATAAATATTTTTTTTTTCATCACACAGTTTTAAGAATAGAAGCTAATCCTCTTTGCCTGCATGGTTGTAAAAATACACATTCCTGGTGAGATTGCAGCTAAGCTGTAAAAGGTTGCTTTGGGAGAGGTATAGCTATTATTTCTGAAACATATTTATAAATCAATATTATATTCAGCAGGATGTAAGAGTTTAATTTTTAAAGGCATCTCATAAAATACGTTTTAGTTTTCACTTGTAACGTACGTATTTTATTTAGTTGTATGCACTCAATTCGAAGTTTGTGTGTTTTTTTATTTTACATATAAATTTGAAGTTATTTTTTATCATTTTTAGGTCATTTCATAGGTCATTTTTTATTATTTTTAGGTCATCAAAGTCCGGGCCCACTCATAATTGTGTAATCTCTTCACTCTCCATTTTTTTTAGCACCTCGTCTTACTACCCGTTTGGGTTACGCTTTTCCTTATCTTCATCCCATTTTGGAGCGAGAATACCTTATACTTAAGAAAATACTTTTATGTATGTATAATTTTTTTTTTTAAATGGGTAATACTGTAAGTTAAAGCTTTTATCAAATACTCTAAAATATGTTATCATCGTTATACTGTACAGTGGTAGGTTTGAAACTAGGACCGTGCTCAGAAGTCTAGTAGCTCGTGGGGAAGTCCTCCAACAATAGGTGGCAAATAATATTTTTTAAACCTTAGATGCCTCTTGAATAACTTTAAAATTTTAAAACATAAATTATGTATTAGGGGCTATGAACCTTATAAGGCTCCAATAAGCTACTTGCCTGTATATTAATAATAATAATATTAGCACCGCGTCTTACTACCCGTTCGGGTTATACGCACTTACGCTAATGTGTAATGGTAGGATGATTGTGAGATGAAATGAAGGACCTACAGTTTAACGTGGAATCCGAACCACGGTGGAGGCCTGGCATTCCCGCCTGGCTATTGAAGATAATACATAAAATAAGTTATTAATAATAATAATAATAATAATAATAATAATAATTTTGCAACCCCTAAAACTGCTCGCTCGGTAGTCAGTATGATCCGATTTTACGCATTTTTTTTTTTTGCTATTAAAATTGACAAAATGTAGATATATTAATATTATAAAGACAGCATGGAGAGTTTTTGTCAATGTTGGTTACTCCATGCTTTATTTTACACACCCTAAGAAGTTATTACTACGTCCATACTACTATAATGATAGATTTTACTAAGAAGAAACTGTTATATAATACAATATTTCATATTTGTGGTCAACATTGATATTATTTTACTATTTGAGACCCACCTCGGTGGCGTAGTTGGCTAACGCTTTAGTCGTGTTGAGCTCGACCGCCAAGGACGGGGAGATCGAGGTTCGAATCTCGTTCGGGTGAACTGGGGGGGGGGGTTTCCTAAATGGTTTTCCACTCTCCCTCCACGCAAATGCGGGTTCACTTTCTCTAATTCAACCTTCCCAATTCCTAATCCATTAGCGTAATTAGTACTTAAAGCGTATAGCCCGAACGGGTAGTAAGACGTGGTGCTAAATAATAAAATAATAAATAATACTATTTGAGGCTTATTTGTACTATTTTATAAGTAATTTATATTTATAAAGCACAACGTTTAACTACCCGTTAGTTTTTCATGCGTACTAATTACGCTAATTAATTAATGATGAGGAATAATGGATTTAGAGGAAATGTATTCACATTTGCGAGAAAGTAGAGTATAACAACATTTATCTAAAAAAAACTCATAAAGCTACACCTGACAGGGATTTGAACCTCGATCTTACCATCATCGGTAGTCCAGACCAAGACAAGGAAAGATATTTTTTCAGGGGAGTGATTGTAAAAGGGGGGGGGGGCTAGAAAATTATACCTTATCTTTAGCCAATAAAGGTTTTTAAACATAAATGTGGACCCCAGGGGTCCATCAAATTCCAGGGTTCCGGACCCTTGACACCTTCTCCCCATTTATAATCCCTTTGTATAATATATTTTAGGGTGACCTGGTGGTCCAGGGGTAAGGTGTCAGACCTCTGTGCTGGGGATCCGAGGTTCAATCCTCGGTCCTGACACAGATTTATCTGATTGCCAAACTCTTCCTTCACCTCTGACAAGACATCTTGTGAATGTGGGGAATGCCAGGCCTCCACCGTGGTTCGGATTCCACGTTAAACTGTAGGTCCTCCATTTCATCTCACAATCACCCTACCATTACACATTAGCCTAAGTGCGTACAACCCGAACGGGTAGTAAGACTCGGTGCTAATAATAATAATAATAATAATAATAATAATCTATACTTATAAAATAACATGTCCTGACTGACTGACTGATTCATCATCGCCGAGCGCAAACTATCAAAGCTACAAGCATGAAATTCGGACTGTATATTCATTTTGTTATGTATGCACCCACTAAGAAAGGATTTTAGAAAATTCCACCCCAAAGGGGTCAAAATAGGGGATGATAATATGTATGATAATATGTATAAAAGTCCGTCATTTTGAAAGTTACATAAACAAAATTTTGTATTTCGGTTATTGACGTAAAACAAATAAATACGTGTTTCAGGAATTTTGGAAAATATTATTTAATAAGGGATGAAAAAGGGGGTGAAAGTTTGTATCGGACTTGCATTATTTTTGATCTGAGGTCAAGTTATGGTCATCAACGTAACGTAATATTTTAAATTAATCTGTAAATACATATGTATATTTTCGTATTTGTATATAATCAACTTCCACGCGAGCAAAGCCGCGGGCAACAGCTATCTAGTATAATATATTTTGACAGTGACGCCTTAGAGCAGACTCTATATGACCACATAAAAGGATTTTAACTATAGATACTGATATTATCTATCAACAGTGACATTTGCAGATAACATGGCTTTACGTTCGAATATATATTCAAAAAAATTGTTTTAATAACTTTTGAAACTGTCAAAAAAAAAAAGTTTCCTCCGTCACTATCAGACTGTAGACTGCAATTTGTATGTATAGATAAAACAAAAACCACTCAAACGGAACAGACAATATTTATTATTGAGACTTGCGTCCTTGTAATTCTCGTCATCAGAATTGACGCCAACACAAGTTGGCAAGGTACGCTTGCAGCTGGCCGGTAAGGTTGTTAGCGGCTTTCACACACACACAGAGACACACACAAATGATTATGTCACGTGTAGTTGTTTCGTTATGTCATGCATAGCTTATGAGTGAGCGTGCTTCACGTGCAAAAACAGTCGATATTGTTCATGTAGTCATACTTTCGTTAGTATTGATGAACATGACAAGAGAAACACTGATTGATCTAGCGGCGGAAGTTGAAGGTTCAATGTCACAATTAATAAATTTATTTTTTTACAACCACAAATGGGGTCACACGGTCAATGACTTCTGTCCATCAACATAGATTCCCCTTAACCCCATTCTCTCTCCAGGCTAATACAGGTACTCCGCTCATTGATTAAATGGTTCCCCCACTTGGCCTTGATGACTATTATAATTTTATCTTTTTTTTATTAATAATAATATAACATAAAATATATTATATTCCTTATTTATTAATTAGTAGCATCTGTCTTTATGGCTAATATTATTATTATTATTATTATTATTATTATTATTATTATATTATTATTAGCACCGCGTCTTACTACCCGTTCGGGTTATACGCACTTACGCTAATGTGTAATGGTAGGGTGATTGCGAGATGAAATGAAGGACCTACAGTTTAACGTGGAATCCGAACCACGGTGGAGGCCTGGCATTCCCCAAATTCACAAGATGTCTTGTCAGAGGTGAAGGAAGGGTTTGGTAATCAGATAAATCTGTGCCGGGACCGAGGATTGAACCCCGGCCGCCAGCACAGAAGTCTGACACCTTACCCCTAGAACACCAGGTCACCATTTATGGCTAATACAATATATTTAAAATCATACTATATAGTTATATAAAATACATTATTCATTACGAAAACCAAGAAGAAAAAAGTTCACATAAATAAAGGTCCCATTTGACCTTGTTTTCGAGCCTATATTCATGTTTGTACTCCAGTAATGTGGAGCTTCTTAACAACATAGTAAGTGCTCAAAATGTTCAACTCCAGCCTGAATATGAACTTGCAGTCATCAAATGCCGCACTCTTTCAAATATAAATTTCATTGCAACGCTTTCACTCAGACATTTTGATAAGCACTTCCTATAATGTTAAGCAGCTCCACATTACTGGAGTACAATTATGAGTATAACTCTGAAACAAGGTCAAATGGGGCACATGTTTATATTAACTTTATTCGTTGTTTCTATGTCTGCTGTTTACAGTTGAAGTGGGCCCTACATGTTATGGTACATCCTATTTATATATAAATAGATAGCTGTTGCCCGCGGCTTTGCTCGCGTGGAAGTTGATTATATACAAATACGAAAATATACATATGTATTTACAGATTAATTTAAAATATTACGTTACTTGATGACCATAACTTGACCTCAGATCAAAAATAATGCAAGTCCGATACAAACTTTCACCCCCTTTTTCATCCCTTATTAAATAAAATTTCCATAATACCTGAAACACGTATTTATTTGTTTTACGTCAATAACCGAAATACAAAATTTTGTTTATGTAACTTTCAAAATGACGGACTTTCATACATATTATCATAAATATTATCATCCCCTATTTTGACCCCTTTGGGGTGGAATTTTCTAAAATCCTTTCTTAGTGGGTGCCTACATAACAAAATGAATATACAGTCCGAATTTCATGCTTGTAGCCTTGATAGTTTGCGCTCGGCGATGATGAAATCAGTTAGTCAGTCAGTCAGTAAGTCAGGACATGTTATTTTATAAGTATAGATAATGTCTAAAAATGTGTTTTATTTAAAATACATTATTATTTTTAATGTATTATATTATATTAGGGGTCCTAGCTATCTATGGAGTAAGGTGTCAGACATTTATGTTATCTTATCCGGGGCTTAAATTCCGGTCCCGGCACAGATCTATCTTATTATCAAACCCTTCCTTCACCTCAAGAAAAGTGTGTGCTTTCACGCTTTGAGAATGTGTGGAATACCAGTACCCCCACCGTGGTTCGGAGCCCACATTAAACTTTAGGTCCCCTCTCCTTTCCACAATCATCATTCTCACAGATCATCCTATCAGCTGGGGGTAGTGGGATTCGCATTCGCCTTAATTTTGTCCCCACGTCGGAAATGAATTCCTTTATACGCAAGGAGAGCAGAGGTCAGATAAAGGTCGAAAGGCCAAGATCTAGAAAATTAGCCCCACCCCATATTTTACTATATGTATATCTGTATTATATATTTTATATTAATAAATAATAATTTATTATAAATTTTCATTAAACAATAAACTTATAAACTACAATATGTAAGGGTTAGTATGACTTAATTTAAGTATTAGGGATGAGCGGTTGGTTTAGATGAAGTGCACACGCATTTGTGTGAAGGAAAAAATCTGTGATAAATCATATGTGGACAACCCCCATCTAGTTCACCCAGTCGAGATTCGAACATCAACCTCCCTGTCACAGAAAATCTAATCTATTACGAGCTGTACATCTTAGACCATAGTACCATCAATACCTATTACAAGATTGCAAATTTTTGCCCTTGAACCATTAAACAGTGAAATATTTTTAAAATTCTCATCCTATCTCTTTGAAAAGGTTTCGTGAAGATTTTTTTTTAAACAAATCGTAAATAAGTATCGGTTGAAAAGCCAAACAAAATGTCAAGGATGAATCGTGAGATTGCTCCATAAAGCCATTGTTAAAATGTCAGCGATACAATGGTTTTATGTCTGATTTATCAATGTCCCATCAATAGTTTCTGACATTAAAGAAGTTGGCAGCTAAAGATTAAAATTAATGTATGATTACTGAACAAATAGTGACAGGCTGGATATCAGCACCGCTAAAGATAATAGCTTGACATTTTAGGCGATCCATTTTTTTTTATTACTTTCTCATATAACGAAAATGTCACCCTCAGTGGTTTTGGGGTAAAATGCTCGGCTCAAGACCCTTTGTTCGTGGGTTCAAACCCCAGCCATGGTCGATGAATTTTTCTTAAGCAATAAGAATCCGTAGCATAACTTCCTTCGGAGGGGAAGTAAAGCCGTCATTCTCATGTCAATTGTGGCGTGTAAAAGAACCCTAGAAGATCTGTAAAAATATCTTCCCGGCAAAGTTAGTAAACCCTTTCGCGCTCGATCATAGAAATCCAGTGTGGAAGGCAACGGGGAACCACCACACTGCCCCCTATGAACTTCCCTAGTAGCCTACATGAGATCTCTACCAGGAGGTGTAGGTGTCACTAACCAGCCGAAAGGTTGAGTGTATGCCCATCTCCGAATGGATGTACATTAAATCAAACTTCGAGTTAGTGATTTAAGAAGAAGATAAAGAAAGTATTATAATGATGAAAGTTTTTATACTCGAGATTACGGTGGGTCGTAACGTCTTATACACCCATGCACCAAAAAAAGTGGGTCTTACATTTTGGTATAATCCCACGTCTGTCTGTCTGTCTGTCCGCCCCTCAGTATATTAGGACGGATTTGGAGCTACAGCCGAAACAAAGGAATTTATTTCAAACTTGTTATTTACATTGTACGAGTATATGGTCATGCATCTAGGTCAAATCATTATTTTTATTTTATCCTAAAAATGAAGAGTAGTTTTCCTATGAACTATTTTCGAAAATTTTTAATATTTTGATAATGTCTTATACAGAGTGTCCCAAAAGTTACTGTGCATTAAAGTACCATGTACTTCGTAGCAGTTCTTCCTACAATGTATGTTGGAAATTCCCCCACAAACCTGGAAACATATCCGGACATGCCTTTTCTTATTATATCATATAAAGAAAGAGGCATGGCCATACATGTCTTCTGATATTTCACACATGTGTAGCAGGAAGAATAATGAGGTACGTGGTAATTTAATGCAATGTATCTTTTTGGGACACTTTGTATGATAACAATTTTGTTCAAAATGGTATCTGTGGTGGGTTTTACATGACAAATAAAAATTTATGCTTCTTTTTTTAAAAAAATTGGGGTAAAATCACGGATTTTTGAAAATTTGAATTTCAACAAAAATGGCTGTGCAGTATTAATAAGTGTGTTTAACTTTTATATCTGAAAAGTGTTTCATATAATCGTCCAAATATTTTTTTTCCTGGGTAAACTACATTAAAGTTAACTGATAATCGGTTCAAAAATATTGTTTTCTATTACTATAGAGCAGTGGTATTCAACCGGTTTTTGTCCGCGTACCCCCAGATATAATTTCTCTTCATCTTTGTACCCATAAATATGTTGGTGTGAATTGCAAGCTATAAAGGGCATAGAAAGGCGGTATGAATCAAAGGGGCCCGGACCCTCCGGGAATTTGGTTAACCACCCTAGGAGGGTCCATATACACTGTACGTACAGTAGCCCCATGGCTTCTTTGGTGCTGACTGACAGCTCACAGCTGACTTCTGACAGTCAACATTTAGGTATATACCTACATTTTGACTGTCAGAAGTGATAGGCTGTTAAACACATGGTTTTGCAGATCATTTGGTTCTGCGTAGGGATACATAATTTGGTCTGGTAACTTTTCAAAGCCGTCAGTTGTCAGCTGTGAGCTGTCAGTCAGCAACAAAGAAGCCATGGGGCTACTGTACATACATACTTTTATTTTCTGAAGGCATTGTCCAATTTTCTTGCTCAACTAATGGCGTAGAAAGCTAGTTTTTCTAAATGGGTGTGTGCAGGGCCACTCTGAAAATGTTACGATATCCTTAGCCACGTTCATCTTACTTTAGTCAATAAAGTTTTGATATGTATATATATACATGGAAGGGTGGGTTCATTAAATTCTAGGGGGAGGGTAGAGTTCGGAACCTTATGCGACCTTGAAAGGAACCCCTCCAGATATATTGATTTTCTACACCTTTTCAAGTTATACATATTCTATAACTTACTTATGTATTTATTTAAAATTTTACATACCCCTAAGATGTCTTTGTTAACCCTTGGTGGAGCCTGCTATAGAATATGTCAAGAAGTATTGTGTTGTACTATATTTATTTCTCATAGGATATTTTAAAGTCTACTTTCTAAATATTTGTGTAATTAACCTACGACTTACAGACTAGTTTAACTCAGTCAACCACATTAAAACTAATTGTTTAACTTGAGTGCCAAGGAAATTACTATTTGATTAGTAATATAATTAAAACTCAACAAAATATATTTTTAATCGCCTCAAATTAATATTTAGTAAGCCTTATTAACCTAATTATTCACGGGAGAGTGTGAAATCTGCAATGTTTACAGAAGCTATTCTCTTTGTTAATTTGGTCATGTATGCCTTTGACTCTCTTTAAGAGCAGTACCAAATTTATCATTTTGTGATGTGGTTTTTCTTGAAGGAACTGAAATTCTATTTTTATTGGATGAATAACAACAGAGGAACTACAGAATACCAAAATTAATTAGATAGATATAATAACAAACATATTTTAACCTTAGTCAATTCTTAGCAGCTCTTTGTGAAATCTATTCGTAATTTCTTTTAACTCACGACTTTTTTTTTATAACAAGGTGTTTCAAATTCTAAAAAAAACAACAAAAAAACAGACTTAGTCAATTCTAGTGTACCGGGTGTGCTGTGAAAAATAAAATTAATAATTAAGTTAAGCTTTTTATACTTTTTTTATAAAATGATTTTAAAATATTTTTTTTGCAAGAATAGACAATATTGAAGTGTTCAATCGGAAACTTTGTATTTTCATATATACATAGAAAAAAAAATACTTGGGTCAGTTAACATGCATTTTAATCCTATCTTGTGTGCTCCACGTCTTTTTTAAATTAATTTTCTTAGCACCACGTCTTTCTACCCGTTAGGGCGTGCTACTACCCGTAAGGGTTGTACGCACATGTACTAATTATGCTAATGTGTCAAGGAAGAGGAAGGCTGAATTTAGAGGAAGTGTACACAAATTTGAGTGGAGAGTAGAAAATAATTTAGGAAAAACCGCCAGCAAAGTGGTCCGGGGCTACAAATATGATGAGCCTTAGCTAGGGACGTTTTAAGAAAATCTGCTGCCCGGGACAAAAAAAAAATCTGAGCCCCCCCCCCCCCCCTTTGTACGACAGTTTTTCAGTTTTAGCATTAACCCGTTATAAAATATTGATAACGTACTCAGTATTTTCTGCAGACCGACAGTGGTAGCCCAATGGTGGCGTATTCTACTGCACTGCACCACATTACTCGAATAACGTAAATCTTAAATTACATAAAGTTTTGGTTTTCCTGAATCTGGAATGCGATCCTATCACTAAGTTAAAACTTGATGCTGTTAATTATCTGTACATTATTTTATGCAAAATTTAGAATAATAACTGTAGTTGAATTTTATAATTTTTGGAGAAATGGGGCACCCAATTGCCACTTTGCCCCCCCACCCCGCTAGACGCGGCCCTGCCCTTAGCATAAATTAAAATCTACCACTGAAGCATGTTTCAGTATAAGCTGAAGTGGTGAGGTGAAGTATTTATATATTTATTATTAGTTAATTTAATCCCGAGGCCATTTCAGCTACATTATCGATGATTAGTTATTAATTTCTACCGACACGAGATAAAATATTTTTAAATGTTTATACAATAGCTGAGTGTCTTTATTGATATATTTAAGTTTGTAAAATGACCCTCCACTTGATAATTGTGTATGTAACTGAACAGATGATTTTACGTTTGTTTATAAACAAGACCAAGAAACCACTAACTGATGGTTTTAAATTTAATACCATCATATAATTTATGTTAACAAATTATGTATTCTGGGCACCTCAAACTTACTCACTGAAACTTTTGATTAAAATAGAATATAATTGATAGTGTAATGGATAGCTTTAATTTAACTTAAAATAATTGTGGCAGCCCGAATAAACCGGCCCACCGGGATATTTCCGTGTGGGCCAGTCCACCCCTAACGGCAGTCTAGTCTATTACGAGAGTGGCACCTTAGACCACGCGACCACCAAACCGGGTGATAAGATTCTTCCAATGAAAAATGGGCTGCAGCACTAATGTATACCAGTATTTTCTTAAAAAAAACTTATGTCATGTATCATTAAAAAGTTATTATCGTTACGTTTAAAACAAACCTTGAACTATTTAATAGTCGTCAAGTATCCTGGGTGTAAACGTTTCCGTTAACATGAAGCCTGCAGTAAACAAAGTGTCGGGGAAGTTTTCTCCGTCGTGTTGGCTGATGCACGGAAAACTTCCCTAATGTTTGCGATAGTAATGCACACAAAAAACAGCTGGTTGTTTGTTTGCAGACAATACAGTGAATCTTCTGTTGAAATAATGAGAACAACAAAGGAGTTTTTTTTCTCTCTTAAAAACCTACAACGGCACGCAACAGCGCCTATCAACTCCCCCACCCCCTTTCCTTTTCCTCCCTTAACACGTAAAACATGGATTAAAAAATATGGTTAGCATTAAACTCACTTAAAATGGCAGCATTACAATTAAAGGAAATCTTGAGTTCAATTCGTGGAGAGAGTTACACACACACAGTCACAGTAATTTAATCGATAGTTCTACTATTAAAAGTGGGTAATCCCAAAACCTTACCCATACATGCCGTTTCTCAAGAAAAGATATTCCCCAAAAAATGTCAAGAATACTTTTTTTTAACAACTAATCTATCTTGAAGGGATTTAAAAATTATTTTAAAACACAATTAAAGTTGTATTTTGTAGACCCCTTCTCCCCCCCCCCCCCAAAAAAAGCTACTAAGGTGAATAGAAAGCTCACTTTAAATAATAGTTTGGCTGGGGTTGGGAATATCTTACCCCCAAAACACCCACCCTCTCTACTGCCCTCGTGATTTCTTATATTTGAAGATTTCCGATCGTAAAATCAGATGATGACTTCAAACGGTTTGATAAGCAACACCCAAACTGTTTAGGAATACATTGTGACTCAAATGTGGTAATGGCCTACGTAATCCAAATGACATAAAACATAAGGAGGTATATATAACTAGGCTTTAAAATTAAATTACTAAATACCCCGCGCTAAGCCAGACTACGGTCTAAAATAATATAACTCTACACGGAGAGTTTATGGCAGCCTGATAGCAATTTTACCCTCGCTTTCACTACATATTACGGAGCAGTTCGTTTATAAAAGTCACTAATCCGTCACCACCTTATTCTCTATTGTGTATCAAACTGACACAATCCACTGCACGCGGATTCTTTAAGTGGCGCCCCTCCATCGGCAACAGTTCTTAGTAAGGTACTACGTATATTTCCCCTCATACCCCTCCACAAGCCACTATTATGCTAACAACAGACTGCTCTTTTGCTCGACTAGGAAGTAGGAATACTCAAGACAGACGTATAATGCAGTGGTTCCTGTACTGTGACGCTTCCCCTTACCCCAAAAAAGAGGGGGTAAGGTTGCGAGGTATCCTCAATGCGCCAAAAAATATATTTATTTTTGAGGCGATCACAGATTCTCTAACGCTAAGTTCAAAATAAACAACTTTTCTAAAAAAAAAAGTGCAATAATTTGCAGATTTTGAAATATTGGTTTGTGAAAAGAAGAAAAGAGAGTGCGTCAGCTTTCATGGTCTATGGTAGCGATTTTCAAAATTTCTTAAATTCACGGCACACTGAAAAATAGCTCTAAAATTCTCAAGGCACACCGTCAATTTTTCAAGGATAGATTTTATCACTAAACGAACGAGTATTATGAGTGTGTTTAAATGTTAAATATCTATAATTCCAAACGTGTTATTTTTTAACAAAAATATTGATCATGGATTTAAAAAAAACTAAGTTTCAATGTTGATCTTCCCACAAACTCCCACGGCACACCTGCTGATATTTGTGGCACACCGGTTGAAAAACGATTATTTAGGGACTGTCCTTAAATTAATAAACCTTACATACCTAGTACGGTAGCTATTAATTGGGTAGATTATAGCGAGGCTATAGAGGAAACCATCTTAAGATGAGATGGGAATTAAAGCGAGTTAAGGTCTATATTTTTGTAGTTTTTTTTATAAAATTTTCTTTGACAAAATACTTAATAGTGCTTCAGTAGATACATGAAGCTTAATTTTCCACACATGGTAATGACAACAGAATTGTTAAATAACTCATAAATTTGATGAGAAACTTTTAGAAGAAGATAAAAATATATCATCAGGCTGGCAATGACTAATATTCAAGAAATGTTGAGATTAATATAATATATAGAAAATTCAAACAAAACATATCTTAATTAAGAATCAATCAATGTATTATGAAAAGATATAAAAATTATAAAAGTATCAAGAAATTTGTATAAACACTAAATAAGCTTGGAAAATATACATAAAACACAATTTATTTTATTTAATAAAAATAATAGTCAAATGTTTTTATTATCATTCTTTATAGTATAAAATTAATTAATAATATTTCATGTATATTTTCAGGCTTATTTAGTGTTTAAGGTGGGATAGAAGAGGACGCGGTAAAATCCAGTGTTTTTGCTGTTTTTATGGAAAAAACCTTTATTTTTGGCCAAAATAAATAAAATAATGCTCCAGTAAAAACATAGAGTTTAATTTTCTTCACATGTTGATACAACAATTTCTTAATATCTGTCAAGACTTTTTAAATGAAGGAAAAAAAGGTGTCATTAAATTCCAAACTATCCTTGACAGATATTCAAGAAATTTTAAGGTCACCGTGTGAAAAAAATTAAATTCTATGTTTGTACTGGAGCAATATTTGATTCATTTTAGCCAAAAAAATGTTTAGCCATAAAAACTACAAAAACACTGACCTTTCTTTTGAAAATAAAATAAAATAGGAAAGCGCAAAATTCTCTAAAACAATTTCGGAGGGTGTATAGTTTTTTTTTTTTTAGCGGCGCGTCTTACTACCCGTTTGGATTGTACGCATATGTACTATTTACACAAACGTGTAAGAAATAAGGAAGGTTCAATTAAGATAAGTGTGAAGGATGAGTATAAGACCATTTTGGAAGAAAAAAAACCACTCAGTACACCCACCGAGATTCGAACCCCGATCTCCCCGTCATTGACTTTCCAGCTATTGAGAGAGTGATTCCTTAGACCGTGTGACCACCGAAGCTTTTTTTCTTCTCAGTACTCTTCAAAATTTTAACACAAACCTGTCTACACTGGATATCATCGCTGAGGGAACTGTAAGTTACTTTTGGGAAACAGCGTTGTCATGCTCTAGTTTTCGTGTGGTCAATCTTCCCTCAAATATAAGACAAGTTTGACAACGCTGGAGAGTCGAGGTTGTCAGTAGCTCCTGCTTACCGCAGCGCACCATCTTCAGACATAACTGAGAGCGAGGATATTTGGCAACAGCTAACTGAGAGAGTAGCTATAGTTACCTCAGCAATGATATTGGGTGTAAGTCGAATGTCCACGCTATACTTTATAAACCTCTGCTTACATCCGTCTGTCGAGATAGCGGTTAAGACAGCGGACACGCTCTTATCGCAAGTCAATGTTCTCATTCCACGTTCCATTGTCAAAAGAAAAGTTCATGGTTTTAGCGATACAAGGAAGAGAAGAGGAAATGTTACTTCCTACCTTTCCTGCATAACATTCCCACCGTCATCAAACAGACAAGATGGTCTACTTAGACATTAATATACCCAAACTACAGGGCGTCCCACTTATTCCAGACTTACATAAAAAAAGATAAACCAAACCAAGAAAAGACGAAGTTGATGACTGTCACACACAGTATCATAAGTCTAATTTCAATCTTAATAAGAAAGACCGTTGATAAATTTTAACATTTATTTTTGGTGGCTAAAATGACAATATTTGACTATTGTAAAAGTGACAATTACAAATCACAAAACTTAACGTAAAGTATGAACACGTAAAACGTGCTTTGGTGTTTGAATGGTCTCACGCATAACTCTCGCAAAAAATAATAATATATATATATATATACATAATCACCATGTCTTACTAACGGTTCAGGTTATACGCCTACTTATAAGCTCGTGTTGAGCTCGACTGCTGAGGACGGGGAGATCGAGGTTCGAATCTTGGTCGGGTGAACTGGGGGTGGGGTGGGGGGTGGTTCCTAAATGGTTTTCCACTCTCCCTCCACGCAAATGTGGGTTCACTTCCTCTAATTAAACCTTCCCAATTCCTAATCATTAGCGTAATTAGTACTTAAAGCGTATAACTCGAACGGGTAGTAAGACGCGGTGCTAAATAATATAATAATTATTATTATTATAAGTCTATTTAATAATTATTCTAATGTGGTAGGGATGAGGAAGGAAGCATATTAGAGGTAATCTATCCATAATTGCGTGGAAGGAGCGTGGGAAACCATTTAGGAAAAATCACCTTCAATAGACCCGACCAGGATTTGAACCCTGATCTCCCCGTCATCAGTAGGCGGGTCTAAAACAAGAGTAAACACTTGGACCATTTGGCCACCGAGGTGGGTCATTCTTACAACAGACTGAAATGCCGATAGTGAGATCGGGGTTCGAATCCTGGTTTCGTGTACGAGGGTGGTTTTTTCTAAATGTTTTTTCTTTCTCCACGCAAATATGGGTACACTTCCTCTTCATTAAACCTTTCTCATCTCTAACACATTAGCGTAATTATTCATATGCCTACAACCTAAATGGGAACACACAAAAAAAACAAAAAAAACGTGTGAGTAGATATAGTAACATTTTTGAATTTGCTAGCCTATGAAATCGGACCCTATACGTACTCTGGTAAGAAGAACAGATACCTACGGTTAAAAAGTATTATTTTTTTATATAAAGTCTTACCTCAAATCATGTGACCTGCATTTGCCGTGTTTGATAGAAATTATCAATACTTACAAAATAATATTAATAATATAGTGGAAATGTTATCAACGTTAACAGTAAAAGAAAAAATTAGTATTTTATAAAATGCTCTTCTTACCAGAATCCTACTATAATTGCGTTTAAATTAAACTATTACCTTTAATATTATCGTTAATCAAATAAAAGGAACCCGAGTAGTATCGGTGAGAAAGAGTAAAAAAACATCAAGTTCGCACAGTATGTGGCTTGTCAGTGACTAGAGGTCCGTTTTTGAATCCTGGTCAGATTTACTGAAGGCTGATAAAGTTCCAATCATACAAGTGAATCGGATACAAAGGTCATTGGCTAAATTATGTTCTCATTTCAATGGTCGTGTATTGAAAAAAAATGTTATCTTTATATTTATAAACTATTAATACAATAGTAATTAAAACTACTCTTATTCAATATTAATGCCACAAATGACTTTAAAATGGCTTTAAAAAAATTACACAAACAAAGACAATACGCGCTAAGAATCCAAAATGACAAAATATGTCCGAAGAATGAACTTTAAAAGAAAGTTACCCCAACCAGAGGATCAGGCAGAGAATTTATATACATATGAGCGTTGTGAAGCTACCAAAAAATGAAATGCCATCAAAATTTGTGTCCTGTTAAGAAAAATAATAAAAAAACTCCATCCATCAGGCCGTAATCGAGCCATACTGACCGAATGGACGCCGTCTGTTGGCGAAGATATAACTACTTCGGCTGAAAAAGGGTGACATGTGGTCCGCATAACACATTCTTCTGTCGTTAATCTCAGTTTTCTATACCAGACACGCTACTGGTTAATTCAAGTAGTGCCTAATTCGTCTTTACGAGTCTGAATGTACCCTGTTCCGGATCTAATGCTTCACAGAAAATTATGAAAGTGTTGGGGATCGAACCCGGGACCTCTGGATCTGTACCAGGAACTTGGACCCCCCCCCCCCCCCCCGGTCCCCAAAGCACAAAGAGAGAGGGCCCCTAGAGAACAAAAGTTATAATAATGTTTCAGTCCTGACTGCTTGATGTTTCAGGAATCGTCACCGGAAGTGCAACCTCCCTTGGATCCGGCCCCACCTCTGTGCCTCTTCTACTTCTCCCACCCCTTCAGGATAGCGGGGGTGGAGGAGCTGCCACAACCGGAACAGACATCTAGAAGGTGAGGCATTTCGTGAAACAGTTCTGATTGAACTTTATCTATATCTCGCCTTATGAGAATTCAAATATCCAGTCCGCTTTAGGACGATTCTACACTAGCGGTTAAAACGCGGTGGTTTTGCCGGTAGCTTAACGCCCCAAAAATTGAGGCCCGTATGCAAGGACGATGCTGAGCACAGCCAGAGTACAGGCAGAGTATGAGCCTCGTGCTAGTACGATCTATGACGCAATATCTTGAGTCTCGACCAAGTCTGATCCCGGGCTTGCTCAGGCTATACTCTGCCCGTACTCAGAGGATATTTCCACAACATGGCGCTGCGCGCATAGACGATCGAGACACCTGTTTTCACGACAGGCCTCATTCTCTGCTAGTGCTCAGCCTGTACTCTGGCCGTGCTCAGCATCGTCCTTGCATACGGCCTGAATCTACACCCGACTGTCAAAACGCGACTGTTAAACAGCTACCATAAAACGCTAACGATTCTACACTAGCGGTTTAAATGCCGCGGGTTGTTGCTTCCACTTGTGCAATAGGGTTTAAAAATGGACATTGTACAGGTCGGCTGTATTGCGGGACTTATTTTGTTGGAGGAAACTCGCAAAAAAACAAAACAGAACTCGTCAAACGAGACGTTGGTGGACTCTTACCACATTATCGAACCGTCTCTCAACAGGACAGTTTCATATTATGTTTATGAATCACAGAATGTACCCAGCGAAGTTATTTTTGTACTATTGAATGTCTGTGGTTTCATTTGATGAACTACTTGGTTTAGTGAATGAAAATATTGCAAAACGTGACACCATCTTGAGGAAAAGTATCTATTATTCCTGCTGAATGACTTCTTGTGACATTGAGGCACAACTGACTGTTAACGCCTGGTGTAGTTTGATTCGCGTTTCTACCGATAGTTGGTTTTAACCCACCAGAGGTAGCTGTTAAAACGCTGGTCTAAACGAAAACTTATTTTCTAACTTGATAACAAGGGTTTCATAGCATTGCGTCTTACTACCTGTTCTTGTTATATAACTATGTACTAAATTACACTAATGTGTTAGGGATTAGGAAGGTTTAGTTTTGAAGAAGTACAACCGCATTTTAGTGGAGGGAGAGTGGAAAAATATTAAGAGAAAACCACCCTCAATGTACCTGACCGGGATCAAACCCCAATTTCCCCGTCTTCGGCAGTCTAGTCCAACATGAGAGTAGCACGTTAGACCACGTGGCCACCGAAGCGGTTCTTTAGTGCCTTATCTGGAGAGATGGAAGGACCTGTAAATAAATAAATAAAAATATAGGTTGGCATTACTTGGAATGAAACCAGTGATTCGTGAATTGATTTAACCATTTATTGACGAGGACGAACTCAATGAAGAGAGACTTTAGGTTTATTTACAGGCTTATTTAATTCACCGCGTCTTAGTATCCTTTAGAGCTATACGCATAAATAATAATTATGCTAGTGGGATAGGGACAAGGAAGGAAGCATTTTACAGGTGATCTACCCGCATTTGTATGGGAATGATAGTGGTAAACCATCAAGGAAAACTATCCTCAGAAGAGCCAACCGGGATTCAAACCTTGGCATCCCCGTCACTGGCAAACCAAACTATATGATTTTGACATTCACACCACGAGCCCACCGATGTGGGCTTATATATTAGTTATTATTAGCACCACGTCTTACTACCCGTTCGGGTTATACGCACTTACGCTAATGTGTAATGGTAGGGTGAGTGTGAGATGAAATGAAGGACCTACAGTTTAACGTGGAATCAAAACCACGGTGGAGGCCTGGCATTCCCCACATTCACAAGATGTATTGTCAGAGGTTAAGGAAGGGTTTGGAAATCAGATAAATCTGTGCCGCGACCGAGGATTGAACCCCGGCCACCAGCACAAATATATATTATATATATATATATATATATATATATTAGTTGATTAAGGAAATTATATCAAAGAAATAAAGCTTTAAAACATGTTTTTTGTTTCATATTTATTTTGCGGTATTTAACGTGCACTTTCCAAACTGACTGATTATATCAACACAGGAGAATTTCTATGAACGAGAGTGAAAAGTCCTACCAATTTATTCGGGAAAGGTACTTTCGTATACCTTCTAGGACTTTCTTACATGCCACAATGGATGGCTTTACTTCTCCTCCAAAGGAAGTTGTGATATGAATTTTTATCACTCAAGAAAAATCCATCTAGCCCGGCTGGATCTGAACACACGACCATCGAGTCCTGAAGCGAGCACTTTACCCCAAGAACATCGAGGTCACCTTTACTAACAAGTTAATTATTATATATATATTTAGCACCGCGTCTTACTACCCGTTCAGGTTATACGCTTTAAGTACTAATTACACTAATGGATTAGGAATTGGGAAGGTTGAATTAGAGGAAGTGAACCCGCATTTGCGTGGAGGGAGAGTGGATAACCATTTAGGAAAACCACCCCCAGTTCATCCGACCTAGGTTTGAACCTCGATCTCCCCGTACTCAGCAGTTGAGCTCAACACGACAAGCATGTTAGCCAACTACGCCACCGAGGCGGGTTAAGTTAATTATTATTATTATTATGTACATATTATTAATTTAAGTTTCTCTTCCGCGTTTAAAGTATATAAACATACTCCCCCTTTCGAACTAACTTTCCCACGGTCATTGTCGCCAGTAAATTGGCGAGGTTACGTAAGCTCTCAGGTACTAAAGTGTCTCATTAGACAGTGTGGACGTTGCGCATTAATACATCGCAGAGTTAAACAAGGTATCACTTTCATTACATCAGCAGTTTCAACGCCGAGTGAAAGGGGGAGATGTTAATATTAATATCTTATTAAGAAATGACCGCATACATACTCTAATTACTGACAGACCCGACCGCAAGATTTCGTGCACCACATTTTTACAGCCCGTCCGGGCAATCTTATATTCACACTAATGGGGTTAGACAAAAATAAGGAAGAATTTGAGGGAAAATGTATTAGCATTTACGTGGAAGGAGAACTGGGAAACCATTTAGAAACAAAAAATCTCAGTACACACAGCTGTGATTTGAACCCCAACCTTCTCGTTACGGGAAACTAGACTAGATAAGCCTGACATTTACTCCTTATGCTTACCGATATGGGTATAAAAAAATATCAGGTTGGATAAAACTTTTAAGAAATTCAAGGTCATCATTTGTGCTTTGAAATGAATTTTTACTATATTTCTAAGAAAAGGAAGGTCAATATTTAGTTACCTGCTTCGGTGGCCACATAGCCCAAGGCGTCACTCTCACAACAAATAAGAATATCTATGACAAGGCGATGGATTCGAATTCCTGTCTGGTGTACTGAGGGTGGTTTTTCCTAAAAGGAAAATTCCACGCTCCCTCCACGCAAATGTGGGTAAATCACCTCCTGATTCAACTTTAATCATCCTTAACTCACTAGCATAATAATTAGTATATATGTTTATAACCTGATCAGGTAATAAGAACGGTTCTAAGAAATCTTTAGATCACCACACAATCTCCAAATTAAAATAAATTACTGGCAATATTTGTTGTATATTATTGTATAGCTGTGTAGTGGAATTTTGGTGGTAAGGAATGTATCTGACAATTACTAACGTAGCTAGATATGTTTTAATGTATTCTTTCATACGTCAAGTCATGCTATCTTTGGCTGTCACTTATGATAGATAACATCAATAACCATAAAATATCACTAGTAAAATAGTTAAATATTATCACTGCTGAGAGCAAAGAAATATGTTTGTATTTTCAAAGAGGTACTTTCTACTATAGACCTACTTAGTACTACATCTTCATTACCCCCTTCGGTAGGTGCATGGTCTAAGGCGTTAATTTTGCAATATACTAGACTGCCGATGACTGGGAGATAGAGGTTCGAAACTAGGTCGGATGTACTGAGTTTTTCCAAAATGGTTTTCCACTCTCCTCTCCACGCAAATTTGGGTACGTTTCCTATGAATATAACGTTCCTCATCCTTAAAATCATTAACGTAATGTGTACATAGGCGTATAACCCGAATGGGTAGTAAGATGCGTTGCTAAAAAAAATCTATAGTTTACATATTTAAAAAAAAGGAAAGCATTTTCACATATATAAGTTTATTTATTTATTTATTATTATTATTATTATTATTATTATTATTATTATTAGCACCGCGTATTACTACCCGTTCGGGTTATACGCACTTACGCTAATGTGTAATGGTAGGGTGATTGTGAGATGAAATGAAGGACCTACAGTTTAACGTGGAATCCGAACCACGGTGGAGACCTGGTATTCCCCACATTCACAAGTTGTGATCACATATATAGTTAATTTTTCACCCTTGAAATATACAACACAAAAACTTCCATCTTAATCACGGGGGCAGTTAAGTAGTTGTTGAAAATTTGAGGGACTGTAAATGTGAATGAACTCATGACCTATTGAACTTATAACAGGCCATTGCTTCAGGGTCGATGTCTGAAATTCTTGCAAGATCAATATGACGGCCCGCGGCGATGAATAGGAGACGGCTTTTAACTGACACCGAGGTAATATTAATGTTTCGTCAACTTTTTACTGGGGCTCTGCCCTTCTCTATGACTCGAGTTATCTGCCACAAGTATAGGGTGACCTTAGTTCAATTCCAGGTGGGGTTTATGACGATGTTTATCATTTGTATGTGTGTTTGTCCTGCTATCTTATTAGTGGTTCTTTTTAGCACCGCGTCTTATTACCAGTTCAGGATATACGTCTATGTATTCATTAATATAATCTCTTAGTGATCTGTAAGGTTGAATTTTAGAGGAAGTGTACCCGCATCCGCGTGAAGGGGAGTGTTAAGTCATTTAGAAAATATAAATATCTTCGGAATCTTCACGGCACACTGGTTAAAAAACGCTGATTTAGAGGAAGAGAGGAGAAACCACTTAAAAACACGCGCTCGATGTACCTGGCCGAGATACAAACCCTAACCTCTCCATCTCCGGCTAATCCATAGTAGACGATCCTGAAGTTCAGTCCACTTGCCATTGGTAAATGTTGTACAAATGTAGTTCTAATAACCTTTTATATTATATTAAAATACTATGAAGCCACATTGCTGACTCACTCACTGACATTATGTTTACCCACTTCCAGGTGAGCTAGAAATTTGAAGGTGGCAAACTTATAGATTTTAGCCTGTAACCGACGGGGGAATTCCAAAAAGTTAAAAATTTCCCGAAAAAAAAAATGCAAAATGGCAGAGCAGCTATAAAGTCTGTGTTGACCTTTCTTTGGAGGTCTCTTGTGGTTAAACGGTAAGACCTATCAAGCTCTGGAATTACATTAGTTTACATCCACTTGCAAAGAAAATTCACTGGGAGGTTGGGGGGTAGCCCTCAACGAGCAAAGCGAATGCCTGTTGTATAGCTACAAACTAGGGAGTAGTCACACTATAGTTACCTGTATCCAGTGGTGTGGAAGAGGGGGTTCAGGGGGAGCAAGGTCAGCGAAAACTGTAGGTCTACTTGTAAATTACCCTCTTCGATGGTCACAAAGTCAGAGGAGTCAATTTAGTGCTATACTGGCCTGTTTAAGACGAGGAGATTAGAGATCGAATTCCAGTTGGGACTAACATTCATTTAAATTGTACTAAACTTGTTCAACTATAGTTTAAAATTAGTGAAAATACACTGTTTTCCCTGAAAGCCCTTAGTATTCTCCCAATTTATCCGAATTTTCGCTTATACGAACAATCTTTGGTCACAATTGGAGTTCGGATTAACGAGGTTACATTCCCCATGTCAGGTATCAGGTATGTAGTGCAGAACTTATGTATGATTGGTGAAATGTGACCGGTTGGGGAGAGCATGTCGTACATACAAGCTTAAACAAGCTATGCTTACCCTGGCAACGCTCCACGATACATTACTTGTATCAATGATTGCCACTATACACATATTGCTTGTATTTTTTAAAACGTTTCTTACCATGGCGATATGACTTTAACAAAAGAGTAAGACATTGAAAAAAAAAAATAAGCTATAAGGTGGATACTGGAAGCAAATGAAGCGTCACAGGGAAAACCAGAAAATGTTAAATTAGAAATGAAGTCAGAGATGTTGTGGTGGTAAACAAACACGAATAAAACGAATAGGGTCAGACCAAACTGAATGTTTGATATTTCCTGTGGTATTTCAAGTCCACTTTCTTTCTATTATTATTATTATTATTATTATTATTATTATTATTATTATTATTAGCACTGCGTCTTACTACCCATTATGGCTATACGCATTTACGCTAATGTGTAATGATAGGGTGATTGTGAGATGAAATGGAGGACCTACAGTTTAGCGTGGAATCCGAACCATGGTGGGGGCCCGGCTTTCCACACATTTACAAGTTGTGATTAATACACGTCATGTCAGAGGTGAAGGAAGGGTTTGGCAATCAGATAAATCTGTGCTGGGACTGAGGATTGAACCCCGGACCCACAATACAGAAGTCTGACACCTTACCCCTAGACCACCATGTCACCTGCACTTTCTAAACACACATATGACACACACATTACTTACAAACTATTAGTGTACTTATTACTTACACATATAGTAGTTGTTTCGGTATTATATGTACTGATTATATAGCAGTATGAGCCCCTATACAATAATAAAATATCTTGAGTTAACAACACCGACTGAAATCAAACCCGAACCTCCCAGAGCTGATGAAAATCTAGAAGCAAATAGAATTGTTTGACCGAGAGCCGGAATTCACTTGAGGATATAATAAGAACCCTATATTACACTTAAAATGTGTACTTTGTTAATTATTTTAGCACTACGTCTTACTAACCATTCAGGTTATACGCTTATGTACTAATTACGCTAATGGTTTTAGGAATTAGTAAGGCTATATTTAGAGGAGATGTACTCACATTTTAGTGGAAGAAGAGTGGAAAACAATTTTATAAAAACCACCCTCAGTACACCCGACTGAGATTCAAACCTCAATCCACCCTCATGGCAGTCTAGTCTACTGCTAGTGTAGCGCGTTAGAGTACGCGGCCACCGAAACGTCTCTTTGCTATTGTTTAAACCCTGGCCTACCGGGTAATATTCCAGTCCTATTACATTTTTAATAATTCTAATGTTTGGTGCTAGTTATTATAATATAGCGAACAAATAAACATATAGAGAAATATCATTTTACTAGATATAGTTTAGAATCGAACCAAGACTAAGAGGAGTGTGAACATTCTAAAATTTCGACTTGGCTTTAAATATCAACCCACTTTTATTTCGCTCGAAAAAAAAAATGTCAGCTTCTACAATTACGAAATTTTGTCAATAAAAATGTAACTGCCAAAATACTAGGTTTACTTTTGTTTTCAGTTTTTATTGTTATATACACACCGTTTATTTTGAAAGGTTACCAGTCTTACCTTATCTTCTAAGCTATACGATTGTTTTAGAATGAAAGGCAAACTTGCTACCTTACATGGTAAATGAAATGTACTGTATATTACACAAGTTTTTAGTAACTGAACAACACGTAGCCCACTTCAGAGGCTGAATTGATTGGTTAGAATCCCGGCTGGGTCTAATGAGGGTATTTTTAAAAATGGTTTCTTACTCTCCTTCCATGCAAATGCGTGTAGGTCACCTCTATAATGATTCCTTCTTAAATCCTACCCCATTCAAGTAATTTTCATATATGCGTATGCCGTATAGCCTGAACAGCTAAAAAAGTTGCCATGATTTATCAATTTTGGATGAAATCTTACATTTTTGCAATAAAACTATTAAACATACAATTTTAGTGTTTAAAATATTATACATAGTATATAATTTTTCATCCACCGCGTCTCACTACCGTTTGGGTTATACGTATATGTACTAATTATGTTAAAGTTTTAGGGATTAAGTAATATAATTGGGTGTACAATGTAGTATGTTTATTCAACACAAACCTTATTTATACATAATATTCCAACTTTGATTTTGCTTCGAATAATATGTAATATATCCGATTAGACATTTTTCGATTTAAAAAGTGGACCTTTCACATTCCTAGATCGATCTAACCGCATCAGTAGAAAATCGAGCTAAGGAATTAGTCTTGTATTGTCTGGTATACCAGTACAGGTGAGTTTGAGATGTTAATCACTTACGGGTGTATTAAGTGGTTTTTAAATGTTCTCCCCACCATTCCTCCAATCAGATGCAGCTACATTTCTTCCTCATCCCCCACGTTCAGTGAAAATATGCGAATAGGTGGGACAGTAGTAAATAAACAGTATACAAAAAATCAAATTAAAATAAATTGTTAAGCCTATGTTTGGCCTTCATAATGACTCAGTCATTCAGCCACAGGGATATCGTATAACCGACGTGAAAATTGCGTAAAGTTGGTTACTTAAATAGATAATGGAAAGTGTTCTCAGTGATATAATTCTTGCTCAAGTCGGCAAACTTCCTTATGTATAGCGGGGAAAAAAAGTAAAGCCGATATTGGTGGCTAATATCTGAGATTCAGAGGTTAAAAGGAGGCAACTGGCATATTGAAGGGGACTAGGTCAGTTATACTAAATTTCAGCCCATACATTAATTTGGTACTTTACCTTAACAATGGCTTAGTCTTATCAATGATCTCTTCCCATTGGTTTGCCAGTCAGTACACTGAACAAGTTCTAGATTCTCCCATTCGTGCTGCATGTCGTGCCCATCGTAATATACGGGACTTGACTATGCAAACAATGTCTTGTGATGAGTACATGCTATTTAACTCATCATTATTTAAGGGTGATATGGTGGTTTAGGGGTAAGGTTTAGGATTTCTGTGCTGGGAGTCCAAGGTTAAATCCTCGGTCCCGGCACAGATTTATCTGATTACCAAACCCTTCCTTCACATCTGACAAGACGTGTATTAATCACAACTTGTGAATGTGTGTATGCCAGGTATCCACCATGGTTCGGATTCCACGTTAAACTGTGGGCCCTCCATTTCATCTAACAATCACCCTACCATTACACATTAGCGTAAGTGCATATAACCCGAACGGGTAGTAAGACGTGCTGCTAATAATAATAATTTAGCCTCATCCCTTTCTGGACTTAATATCTTCCTAATCACCTTGTTTTTGAACATTCTAAATTAATTTTTGTTAAGTAATGTAAGAGATCACGTTTCACACCCATAGAGAACAACTGGTAAATTTATTGCTTTGTATATTCTGAATTTTACATTCCTTGATATCAGGTGAGATGTTAACAACTCACTGGTGCCTATACCTAAATAATTCAACAACAAACACAAATAACCCAACCCAAAAGACAGTTAATTAAAGAGTGAATCAAAGGAAACACGTTTAATTTCTTGATGATACCATTTTGACCCTGCCAATATCCTGCCTAACTGTCCTGTCAAATCAGAGTAGCCTACTCACATTCTACCAACTCAATTAATATATTGTTAACTTGCCAATTTTATTTTTGTACCTGTTTGTATTACGTATTATTGAAGATAAAATTGAATATATATACTTTGACTTTCTTATGAATGGATATTTGGAGTACTTTTACTTTTTATTCCGGTAAACAATGAGACCATTTTACTATTTTACTAAAGTAATATTATATGTATTTATAATAAGTATCAAATGTGTCACAGAGATCACATGAATTGACGTTAAAGTAGATTAAGCAACTTTTTCTAGCTGTCAGATGTATACATTGATAAATAAATGGGGTATATTCGCGTTATAGATGAAATTTAAGGAATACTGTCAAAATTAGTCACATTCCACCTGATATCCCTTTCCCCCTAACTCTTAGATTACGTAACTAATAACATAATTATATTATGTTTTCTGGGGGCTAATTTTAATAAAAAATCCCCACCCTCTCTCTACTCAACAGCGGGTATATTTCCTCTAAACTCTATCTTCCTCATTTATACTCCTATAGCATAATAAAAACGTTTAATATCTCGGACTGTTAGTAAGACGCCGATGGAGGGAAAAAAATATTTTTTATCTACACGTCTTACAATCCTTTCCGGGATGTATGGGGTAGGAATGAGGACGGTAGAATTTAAAGAAAATGTACCTGAATTTGCGTGGAGAAAGAGTGGTAAGTCATTTAGGAAAAATTATCCTCACTATACCCGGCCAGAATTTGAACCCCAAATTTTTGTCAGCATAAAACTAGACCAAACGAGGGTTACACCCTATCTCGGAGATGTGTAAACTTATTTACTGGTGATATAAATAAAAAAAAATAAAAATATTGACGGTCCAAAAATTTACTAAAAATGTATGGTAAACACACATAATAAACTGACATGAATAAGTTTAAATACATTGAGAATACAAAACAATCATAAACATCTTAATGGGTTTGAATGTTTTGGTTTGTTCAGAAGATTTATATGATGATATCTGAGATGAGTGAAACTGTTTTTTAGGAGGTGATTCTCAAGAGAAAAGATATGTTCATTAGTAAGTCGGTTTCTAAGATCACTTAAGCTAAGTTTCATAGTTGAAAACACTTTTTAGCATAATTATGAGGAATTGAGGATATTCAAACATTTACACATATTTCTGAGCATGATCTACCAAGAATGGAAATGTTGAAGGTCAGGGTGGCAGTATAACGGAACACAATTCAACAGATCTAGATTATTTATCTCGCGGCTGGATTGAACACACCTGCGGTTAGTGGTTTGCTCTTCCTTGCCCTTTACCATGTGCCCAACGGTGCGTGTAACACTCGTGTTAAAAATAACTATTATGATTCTTGTAACATCAAAACTATACGAACTTAAGATGTACTGGTATCACAATTGTCCACTGAGGCAATAGTCATGGGTTCGAACCTTAGCATGGTCGAAAAGTATATATATATACACATACATACATACTTTTCGACCATACTAAGGTTCGAACCCGTGATTAATATATATGTATATATATATTACATTGTATGTATGTGTATAAACTAAATGGTTAGTGAGATGCGCGGAAAAATATATAAAATAATTACGTATAGAATTTTGTGTTATGAAATTTTGACAAAGTTGGCGGAACCGGGAGATAGGAGGGCATTGCCCCCTGGAATAAATTAGCCTCCAATATATATTTATTATTATTATTATAATATGATTATTATTAGCACCGCGTCTTACTACCCGTTTGGGTTATACGCACTTACGCTAATGTGTAATGGTAGGGTGATTTGAGATAAATGAAGGACCTACAGTTAACGTGGAATCCTAACCACGGTGGAGGCCTGGCATTCCCCACATTCACAAGTATGTCTTGTCAGAGGGAAGGAAGGGTTTGGAAATCAGATAAATCTGTGCCGGGACCGAGGATTGAACCCCGGCCGCCAGCACAGAAGTCTGACACCTTACCCCTAGACCACCAGGTCACCAATATATATTTAAAAGCCTCTGATATTATCAAATATGAAGCTGGAAGATGGCCTTGAATCAAACTCCGAATGACTTTTCAAAAATTCGCTGGAGAAGACCCTTCGAATAGCTTTTAGAGACAGCTGTCAGAAATAAAAAAATCAGGCTGGGAGCAGTCTTAAACAGCTTCTAGAGTCATTCAAATTTCAAGAAATTTGACTGAAGACACTTCAAATATCTTCTAAATGTATCTAATTTTGAAGAATTTTCACTCAACGAACATAACAATTATTTTCTGAAAGCATCAAATTTTCAAAGATTTACCACACTAAATAACTTCTAGAAGCATCCAAATTTCAAAAAGGTTTATGGGGAAAATAGCTTATAAAAAGAATCTAATTTTCAAAAATTGGGGAGGATGACAAATCTAAATAGCTTTAAAGGACATTCAATTTTCCAATTATTATTTTGAGGGGGGGGGGGGGCGAAGGAGAGTATAAGGGTGAAGCCCTAACTTTTCTTCCCGTGCCTCCCCCCTCAACAAATAAGTTTTCGCCGTCACTGGACGATGATGCATGCATGGTGACTTTCTTTCAGACGTCTTCTACGCGAGAGGTGGTCGAGGGACGTGGAGGAGGCGGGGGCTTCGAATCAATGTGGCCGGGGGCGGCAGCTGGCCTACAGGAGGAAGAGGCAGAGAGTATACTGGAGGCGGTATCTGAGAAGGCCCATCCACCACCTCACCAGCTACTTGCTGATCCACAACACAGGTGAGTTACTGCTCGGAGCCCTTCCCCCAAGGGGGAGGAGGGGGAGGAAGTGGTCTACCCACGAGTTTAGGGGACCCTGGTTTGATTCTAGGATTTGCTGACGAAGATATATGTAGTAGGATTCTGGTAGCTTTAAAAAATAAAAATAAATATTATTTTCAGTTGAACATTGACAGTATTCCACGTTATTATTCGTATTATTTTATTGTACTAATATTATTTATATCAATCCATTTGGTGATGTAATTGTCTGAAAGTGTCACTCTTGCAATATACTGGACTTCCAATGACGGGGGGATTGGGTTTTGAATCCTGGTCGAATGTCTCGAAGGTGATTTTTCCTAAATTGTTTTCTACTCTCCCTACACGAAGATAATGTTTGTACATTTCATCTAAATTCTAACTTCCTGATCTCTAACACATTAGTGTAATTAGTCCATACGCATGTAACCATAAATGGGTAGTAATACACGGTACGGTGTTGAATGAAATAACTATTATTTATCAAAAGGGACAGCTGCGTATCACACAGCTTGAAGTACTACTACGTAAAAATGGTTTAAGTAAGTTTTGTGACTGTCAAATATAAGTTATTTCTAATTTGAATACTACTGTACTATTTCTAAACGAACATCAATCCCCCCGTCATCGCCAGTCCAGTCTACTGAAATAGTAGCGCGTCACACCACGCGGCAACCGAAGCGGGTGGTTTAATGTTAGTTACTACAGTAGCCCCATGGCTTCTTTGGTGCTGACTGTCAGCTCACAACTGACAGCTAAAAGCTTTGAAAAGTTACCAGAGCAAATTATGTATCCCTACGCTGAACCATATGATCTCCAAAAACATGTGTTTAGCAGCTGTCATTTCTGACGGTCAAAATTTAGGTATTATACCTAAATGTTTACTGTCAGAAGTCAGCGGCGAGCTGTTAGTCAGCACCAAAGAAGCCACGGGGCAGCTGTACTTGAGACCAGACGCTAGGAAAAATGCCTATACTTTATTGTTAAAGATATCATAAAAATTACTTACTATATGTTTATTTCAGGGTATTAGATTTCTGTACAGAAAAGATATTTTTGCCTATTTTCATGTATAATGGCAAAAATGACTATTTACCTGATTTTTGAAATTAACTTTCATTGCAATAAAACTGTTGGAATGTAGATGCTTTGATTTCCAACACAAAGAAGGAATTTATTATATCTCTGACCAGGGCGGATTTACGCATAGTCCTAGTAGGCACGTGCCTACGGTGGCAGATTTTAGGGGCGGCAAATTTTGAATGACGAAAATAATGCATGCCTTTTTCTGCCAGCTAAAATAGATGTATGGCTTCATCGTATGTGTGATTGTTGTGGTTTGCCGTATCTGCGTACCAACATGGCAGAGTATCGCCTTAATTCACTTACAATAGTCTTAATTGAAGGTCACTTATTGGATAAAATGGATTTATATGGCATCATCGACCAGTTTGCTTAGCAGAAATCAACGCTAAAGATATTATAGACTATTTTCTTATTGTGTACATGCTAATATTTTGTCTGTAGTAAAATATTCTACAGTATACTAATGCAGACTTTATATATTTTTAAATTATATAATATTTGAATTTGTGTGTTGTGATAAAGTAAGAGTATTTATTTCAATTTTTTAGTCTTTGCTTAGGTTATTATTACTTTTAAAACCTCACTATAATACATTATACTATAATGTAAGTACGTTTCATCTGTCATTCCACAGATAGCACTGGTGTATATGTATATATATATATATATATAATGTGGTCGTGTATGAGGGGTGGCAGGGGGGCAACGGGGATTTAGAAGGTTAGAAATTAAGGTAGGAAAAGTGGGCGGCAAATTATCTAGTGCCTTTGGATGGCAGAGTCGTAAATCTGGCCCTGTCTCTGACTAAGATGCAGTTGTTCAAAGAATTTTCCTCTTAAATACCCTTACCTCTGCAGCTAGTATTATTAACTCGATGGGATACGTGGCTATCTGAAGTTTTGTATTAGGCCAGCAACTTTAACTAGATACTGGATATTGTTAACTCGATGGGATACGTGGCTATTCTCGAAGTATTGTATTAGGCCAGCAACTTTAACTAATGCTGGATATTGTTAACTAGATGGGATACGTGGCTATCTGAAGTTTTGTATTAGGCCAGCAACTTTAACTAGATACTGGATATTGTTAACTCGATGGGATACGTGGCTATCTGAAGTTTTGTATTAGGCCAGCAACTTTAACTAGATACTGGATATTGTTAACTCGATGGGATACGTGGCTATCTGAAGTTTTGTATTAGGCCAGCAACTTTAACTAGATACTGGATATTGTTAACAATATGCGTGAAGGTGGATGATGGATCGTCGATACGCATTGTGAAATAGTTGCTGTTGAAGGAGATTATATGAAATGGTTTAGATTTCATTGCTGCCAACTATTCTTCATTACTAGATGTGATCAATTGTCTTGAAGAGAGAAATAAAATACTGGTAAATTCAGTGGACATTATGGACAAAGTTGTGCAGAGAATTCAAGAGGTTCCAGGTGCTGCGGACCGAACTGTACGAGAAAAATGTGAGCGGGTTCTTACTGATGATCGGGAATTTCAGCAGTTAAAAGACATAAGGATGATTCTTAGAGGTGAAAACTATGTTTCAACTGATATTGTAGCGCTGTTTAAAAATGCTCCAATAACACCAGTAGAAGTGAAGATATAATTTTCAATACTGAAAAATGTGTTGTCTGATTGAAGACAAAACTTAAAAGTGAAAATTTGAAGAAGTATCTTGTTGCAAAGTGCATATTGATGACTTGTTTCTTAATGACTGCCAAAGACTCTTGTGTTTTGACAGGGGATCAGAAATGGTTTCGTTATATCAAGTGTAAATAAACATTTGTGTACTTAGGTATATTGTCCTAATTAAATACATAAAGCATGATTTAAAGATTTATTTCATTTTATAGCAAGTTGTTTATAAAATATGTTTATGTTCGACACAGAATTAATCCTTGGTAGGCCTATATTGCCATAAAATGTCAGTACTAATTTTAAAGACCCAACACTAAGCTAAAAAATACTGGCCTTCTTAGTGCCTATTTTTAAGATTGTTAGTGCCTTTTTCTTGCATAATTTGAATTTTTTTAGTGCCTAACATCAGATCTCTAGTTATTACAGTAGTTTGCACCTATATACCAATTTTCGGACGTATTTATAAGGTGTCAGGAAATTCCCTAAAAGGTAAATACCTGTAATAACAATTAATACTAGTAGCCGGGATTGTATACATATAAGGGTTGATTTCTCCCCATCCCTTCTTTAGATTTTCATCCTCATTGAACTTGATATGTAAGAATACACATTGAAAAACTGTGGCAAGTTTAATTTAATCAGCGAATGTGTTCAAATTTGTCCTGATACATATTCACCACAGACAGACAAATGCAAATCGGTGGAGTTAAAATGAAGAACTCGTTTCACTTGTTCAATAAATTAAACCACATGTTTATGTTTTTATTAAATTTAACTGTTCTAACACTAGACAATATTTTCTAGGTTGCCTATACAGGGAGCCAACTAAGCAAGCGTGGAAGCTCTGTCTAAACCCACCGTTTGCACACCTCTTAGGGCGGTTCTGATCACAGAGATACCAACCCCCTGGATAAGAACGGCAGACTGCAAAAAAAAAAATCCTTTTATTTAATTTTATTTTAAGAAAAATTAGCATCCCTATCATTTTCATCCCCGCGATATTGGCGCAGCGCAGTTGATGTAGGTCCGGTGACTTTTCACTCGCTGTCTCGTCTGCTAAATTACACACAGAATAGTAGTTGAAAACGTAATATCGATTTATGGTAAAAAGATCTCTCTCTTTTGCGTCCAAAGTGGTTATAGTTTGCGTGTCCGAGTTCTGTTGGCATACGTCCAAGATAAGGGATTTTAATGACTGGTTTATTTAGCTAGCATATATATATATATAAGCGTTAGTTCTTTTTTTTTTTCTATATTAACATAGTCCGCGTGGAGTGTTAGCAAGTCAAATCAAACGCGTATCCAAGAAAGGAAACAAATGAAATGTGATTAATCAAATCAGCTGACATCTCTTAATTGCTGCTATTAGAGAAATCCTTAATAAATACTCATGTCAAGTATGATAATACAATCACGTACTATTTTATAGTAGGATTCTGGTTTCAATAAACGTTTAGAAAATACAGATATATTTTTTCATAGTCAACATTGATAACATCGAGAGTACTATATTATTAGTGTTTGTTATTTTATTGGTTTTGATTATAAGTATTTTAAAAATAATGAATACATTGCACCGCACAAACTTTCTTTTTTTTATGCTCAAAGTAGATAAGTTTAACTTGCTACATAACTCGTAAAATTTGTGAAACGAAATAATATACACAGTTGCAAAAACATTGACAAAAGAGGGACATATTTGTCAATCAAAGGGCATAACATTCAATTCCATATCTCAAAGTGGTATATCAAAAATGTATATATATATATATATATATTATATTTATATATGGCCTATGTTTACTTATAACTCAGAAACTATTGGTTTTATAAATATATATATATCATAAATTAAAATATTTTTATTTTTAAAAATACCAAAAATTTACAATAAGTTATTTCATATTTTAGTACTGGGATATGATCAAAATTGGAAAATTCTGGTTATCTTAGGTGCCCTTAAATTCATTTTCATGGAAAAATAAGGATTGCCATTTTGTTTGTAGTGTTATACAATGTCTAGATACAAAATGTAATTAAAATCATCAGAACAGATTTTGATAAAAATCGATTTTATCTCTTTTTGGCCTTCAGTAAACCACCCTTAATTTTAGGGTTTGATGTATAATTTTAAAAACACCTCACAGGAACCTTATTAAAACCCTCGATACCAAGTTTTAGCATGATCGGTAAAATGGTTTTGGGTCTAGTCCGAGGTATAGATAGACAGCATCGCGAAAAACACTTTTTCGGTTTCAGGGAGTATGAAACGACAACATTTATCAAACTCTCGAGTTAGAGGGGTCGATAGAAAGTAAAATGATAGTTGTAGATTACGATTGGACATATTTGACAGCTAGAAAGTTAATAGCATCTACTTACATGTATCCACACATCAAGTCATGTGATATTCATGTCATTTTTGATAAATAATATCAATACATATAAAAAACACACACAACAATGTAATAAAAATTTATCATTGTTGACTAGAAAAAAAAATTGTATTTGATAAAAGGTGTAGTTTCCATTCGTAAGAAAATCAAGGTATACGTGAACATAGATCTAGAGACTATTCTAGCTGTAAGATAAAGTTCTTCCTGTCATAATTGAGCTGTGAATTTATTCCCTTCCCTAGGAATTTAACGATTTAAAATAATTTTCCTCTCAGAAATTTACAGGAACAGATTCATCTTTATTTAGCTGGAAATAGTATTATTGTCAAAACTAGTGCGCCGATGAAAACTTTAGGGAAGAAGTGGTGGTTTGATGTCATTTCATTCCCCTTTTGACGGCATCTTGGTCTAGGGATCAGCATTCATTGGCAATAATCTAGAGGTCCTGGGCTCGATTCATGGTGACACCATAAGAATTTTCCTTAAAGAGGAATTGTTTCTGCGATTGTAATGGTCTGGTTGGTCGGCCTTAGGCTAAGTTTAAGACTTCTACTTACATCACATAATCACCATCACTAACATCACATCGGGTTGAAGTAACGCACCTACATAGTGACCCAACCTCAGAAGACAGTTACATATCCACCATTGTCAGTAGAAGACCAAGGAATGTCTTGCCGACAGCAAACTCAGTGGCATATGCTTAAAAAAAGTAATTTTTTGTAAATTAGAATACAGTGAAATCCCTTAATAGCAGACATCTTCCGTGATCAAAATATGTCCGTTACTAAGAAGTGTCCTTTAAATGGAAAAATAAATATATTTTTAAAAATAAAAGTGATTGAAATGTGGATATTAACTACAATACTTTAATTACTGCTATGCGCAATATTGGATGCAGGATAATTATGATGAAAAGTGAAATATTGTATGTAGCTTACTTACAGATTGTATTATGCACAGAACAGTACGCAAATTAAATTAAATGTACTGTGGGCTTATATTTTTTCACGCGCACAAATTTTACTGATGGAACAACCCCCGCTGATGACTCGGAAGAAAAGAAAGGTATGACCTTGAGTTACCGCAGTCATTACTACATAGTTTATTTGAGAAAGTTCCCCTGACTGAGTAGGAATTCAGGACTGCTCACGCTTCACTCGAGACAATGGCATTTCTGACACTCTTACAGTAAAATACTGTATATGAACGGGTGTTTTTCAATTATTATCCACTATTCAGAGATATTTATGTATAAAAGTATTCGCCTTAGTTATAAGGAAGTTATTACCAAACCCTTCCTTCACCTCTGACAAGACATCTTGTGAATGTGAGGAATGCCAGGTCTCCACCGTGGTTCGGATTCCACGTTAAACTGTAGGTCCTTCATTTCATCTCACAATCACCCTACCATTCATTACACATTAGCGTAAGTGCGCATAACCCGAACGGGTAGTAAGACGCGGTGCTAATAATAATAATAATATAAGGAAGTTGTTTCCCCATAAGTGTCAATGTTATTTTGCCGGTGAAATTTAATCCGTCCGTTATAAGGACTAATATGATATTCAGAGGTGTCCGTTAAGGGAGAGTTTATCATATGAATGTTACAACACTACAACTTCCCCCCCCTCTCCCCTTTATTTTCTGAAACACCCTGGTGCGCGTACTCTCTCAAACAATAGATACGGACTGTTCAATCATACGGCTACGTCGTGAGTTATTGTTTACGGTACGTAGTCACTGACATCACTCTCCCGTGAAATATTCATTGTCTCGCCTGCTATAAGAGAACCCCCTCACCCCCTCTTCATCACTCCCATTGCTACCAACCGTGACATAACGTCTAGCCTCGTGCCGCTAACAGACATTATTGTATGGAGATATATTTCGGTACGTCCCTGGGATGCTGGGTGTCATCAACACATTCGTACTCAATGCCATCTGGTCAACACATTCGTACTCAATGTCATCTGGTCAACACACTCGTACTCAATGCCATCTGGTCAACACACTCGTACTCAATGCCATCTGGTCAACACACTCGTACTCAATGCCATCTGGTCAACACATTCGTACTCAATGCCATCTGGTCAACACATTCGTACTCAATCCATCTGGTCAACACACTCATACTCAATGCCATCTGGTCAACACACTCGTACTCAATGCCATCTGGTCAACACATTCGTACTCAATGCCATCTGGTCAACACACTCGTACTCAATGCCATCTGGTCAACACATTCGTACTCAATGCCATCTGGTCAACACATTCGTACTCAATGCCATCTGGTCAACACACTCGTACTCAATGCCATCTGGTCAACACATTCGTACTCAATGCCATCTGGTCAACACATTCGTACTCAATGCCATCTGGTCAACACATTCGTACTCAATGCCATCTGGTCAACACATTCGTACTCAATGCCATCTGGTCAACACATTCGTACTCAATGCCATCTGGTCAACACATTCGTACTCAATGCCATCTGGTCAACACATTGTACTCAATGCCATCTGGTCAACAACATTCGTACTCATGCCATTGGTCAACACATTCGTACTCAATGCCATTGGTCAACACATTCGTACTCATTGCCATCTGGTACAACACATTCGTACTCAATGCCATCTGGTCAACACACTCGTACTCAATGCCATCTGGTCAACACACTCGTACCAATGCATCTGGTCAACACATTGTACTCAATGCCATTGGTCAACACACTCGTACTCAATGCATCTGGTCAACACATTCGTATCAATGCCATCTGGTCAACACATTCGTACTCAATGCCATCTGGTCAACACATTCGTACTCATTGCCATCTGGTCAACACATTCGTACTCAATGCCATCTGGTCAACAACTCGTACTCAATGCCATCTGGTCAACAACTGTACTCAATGCCATCTGGTCAACACATTCGTACTCAATGCCATCTGGTCAACACACTCGTACTCAATGCCATCTGGTCAACACACTCGTACTCAATGCCATCTGGTCAACACATTCGTACTCAATGCATCTGGTCAACACACTCGTACTCAATGCCTTGGTCAACACATTCGACTCAATGCCATCTGGTCAACACATTCGTACTCATTGCCATCTGGTCAACACATTCGTACTCAATGCCATTGGTCAAAACACTGTACTCAATGCATCTGGTCAAACATTCGTACTCAATGCATTGGTCCCTGGGGAGGGCGGTGGATGCATTCGAGTCATTTACAAGGACGTGTGGTCAGGGCCAACTTAGTTCAATGACGTGAAAAAATATAGTTATATTGCGTCATTATTTTATGGAAATAATATTTTAAGGGTGCTTAACAGCAGTCATAAAGTCCGTTAATTTATCAAGTGAAAGGGGAATACAGCATTTAACCAATGACAATATTTGGCAATGCCGAGAATCGAACCTTAGATCATGTTGGACTACAGGTTTGTTTCAAGGAATCTTTATACACCTATAGCTTTATTTAACTCTGGCAATATTGGGGTACTTTTTCGTTGGTCGTTTTACTATCATTGGGTGGAAAAGGCATATAAATACTAAAAGATGTCGTGTACGTTGAAAAAAAAAATATATATATATTAACGTCGTGTGTGCGTGTGAGAGGGTTTGTGGGGGAACAGATGTAGGCGGGGCCTACGTGTGAATGTAGAGCGGTATTGTAGTATTTGTAATGTGTAGATATTTTTTTTTACCCCGTCTTACTATCTACCTGTTCAGGTTGTACGAGATATAACTACTCTACTGGGATAGGGATGAAGAAGGAAGCATTTTAGAGGTGGTATAAACCCCCATTTTCGTGCAAGGAGAGGGGAAACTATTTATGAAAAGCCACCCTCAGTGGACCCGACCGAGATTCAAACCCGGTCTCCCCGTCATCAGCAGGCCACTCCAACACAAGAGTGACGCCTTATATAAAATATATATTATTAACATACTAATTCCCCTGTTAGCTAGCTTTCCATGTGATGGTAGAGAAAGTATCGTTAACCGCGCTTTGTGGTAATCGATACAATAATCAAGTGTCAATGACCACGCCGTGGCAGAGAGCTAATGACCTGTGAGTGCGGTACTTTTTTAGCACAGGGTGGTCCACGTTTTTCATCGCAAGGGCAAATCTGAGTATCAGTTTACACTGCGGGCCGAATATATTTTATTTAGTAATACTAGCAACTTAACTAGGGGCCACCAAACAACACTTAATAAACCATTATTTGCAATACTTATTTATAAATTGAATTTTTGTTAGTAGAATTTTTCTAATTTTGCTGTAAAAAATATGTATATTATTTTCCCAAAAATTTATTAGTATATGAAATATGCACGAACACACACCTTAATTTAATAACTTAGCAGTCCACCTCTGTGGTGTAATTATCTAACGCGATAGTATCGTGTTGAACTCGACTGCCAAGGATGGTAGAGATGAGGTTCAAATCTCGGTTGGGTGAACTGGGGTGGTTTTGCTAAATGGTTTTCCACTCTCCCTCCCGAAAATGCGGGTTCACTTCTTTTAAATTCAACCTATTCAATTCCTAACCCATTAGCTTAATTAGTACTTAAGCGTATAACCCGAATTTGTAGTAAGACGCGGTGCTAATTAATAAAAATAAATAAAAAATCAACAACTTAGCATTATATATATATGGCTACTGCACATATTTTTATCAATCAAATAAATATTTCCCATCCATTGCTGTTTCCATCCTGTCAGTTTTTTACTCAAGCCATATATTCTCCACTACCAGCTGGTTAGGTCTGTTGTAGCTTCATATGTCTTATAATCTAACTTAAGACTAGGACAGGCACAACATCCAGTCCCCAGCAGTTAATACATCAATGTGAAAGGGTAAACCCATATTTCAGCAATGATACATTTTTGGCCATGTCGGGAATCGAACCTGGGACCCTTATCTAAGTAGGCATACACGATAACTGACTGAGTTAATATGTCGGATTAATCAAATAAATGAATAGTAAAACGTAATCATGGCCTTTTTAAATAATATTTTTATTTGAATCTGTGAGAAGAATGGAGAGGGAAAGGATACTGAAGAGGATGTTGGAGGGCGAGAGGAAGACCAAGGGACAGATGGCTGAAGGGAGCAAGAGGATGTGGAGGAGGGAAGAGAGGACCAAGGTGAAGGGAGAGAGGTGGTGGAGAGTGTTATGTTCCAAACAGACCTAGACCGGTGAAGCTGTCATGGATGATGATGATGTATGATGATGATGATGATGATGATAATGATTCGAGTTAATAGCTAATCCAAATCTGCCAAAGAGGGCTTATCTTGAATTATTCCTCCAGGATATTGTGAGGGCCACATCTCCAGTGAGCGTGGACCGTCCGTTGCACCACTGGTTTAGGATAATAGTCCAGGGAATGTCGTGTTTTGCCGTCATTAGCGACTCGCAATCCACTAGACTAGAGCGATAACGTCCCAGTTGCAAATAACTCTTAGGGATTTAAAACTTAGGGATTTAAAAAAAGTTCCAGATCGTTTTTACGCAAAAATGCTGATAAATTATTCAATGACGCTTCACTTACCCGTGCTTGCAAATCAAGATAACTCACAATAAAATAACTTATAAACCTTATAACAATTTTTTTTTAAATTACAAATATTGTTTTTAAAAATACTTATACGTTATTTCATGTGATCTTCCTTCATATGATAATTTTGTTGTATATAAAGAAGTTGGCTTCTATGTGTTTATATTTTTATTTATTTTAAAAATAGTATTTCAATGGCGAGAGGACTATTTATTTTGTATTTGGAGAATTGACACCCGAAGCCCCTAGCAATATAAAGTTAGACGAAACCTCACACTTGTGTGTAGGGCAAATTGTATTTCTATAATAAGCTCAGGCGTAAAGAGAGCGTCGTTATCTTTAGGAGGTAAACTAACTTTCCTCTTTTATATTATTTAAAAAATCGCAGAGTTAAATTTCTATTTACATATTATTAATCAAATATTTTATTTGCTCTTTCATAGATATTGTAATTTACTTCAATATTATAAGATATGCTCTGAAGTTTTGACTAAATCGCAAGTCCGGCACTTTAGCTGAAAAGGTATTGTGTATTTCTACTGAGCTGAGGGTCCTGTGTTCGATTCCTAACATGGATAAAAAAATTATCACTGATGAGATGTGGGTTTACTTTTTTACAGTGATGAATAAACGACAAGGGGCTGGCTGTAGTGTCTGCTCTAGATTTAAGGTAGTCTTTAAGTCGTGTGCTGGTATAATCATTCGTTTCAAAAATTAAACGTTGAATACCTCGAATAAATGAAAAAATTGTTACATCGTAGTATAAAAAAAATTTAATGTAAGATTTAAAAAATATACTTGTTTTGAATCAATATTAACTAAAATCGGAGTGATATTAGTATTCATCATCGCGAATTAAGTGTAGATTTTATCCCACCACAATGAATTGAAGTTAATTTAGTAACGAATAGTTTTGCGTCTTTTCTCCCAAGCAAGGCGGTTTTACATATAAGTTTTCCCATTCTCCCTTCATGAAAATGCGGGTATACTTATCCTAAATATTTGAAAATCCCGGATTGGTTGTAAAATGCGAAGCATGGAATAAATGGTGTTATCTTTGTGAAGGAATACTTTTTGGGATTTAAAATCATATCTAAATGAAGACATCTTTTTATGAAACTTACTTTAAAGTCTGGCATACGTGCAGCGATGAGTTTTCGATTGTTTTTTTATATTATATTATAAAGGAATGCATCTGTTAAAGATATACCAGAGTTAGTTAGCCAAAATAAGCTCTTCTTGCCCTTGAATCAAGAGGAGCAGTCCCAGATGAGTTAATAGTCTCTAGCTCGATTCCCAATAAAGGTAAAACAATTATTATCATTGGTGACTTGAAGATTCCTCTTTCACAGTGTTGAATTAACGGGCGGGAGCTGGGTATTGAATCAATTTAAGGTGGGCGTGTGTAGGAACGAGAAAATATTGATGTTTTTAAAGGGTTTTTTAAAATAGAAAAACAGTTTTTTAGCCAAAATAAATAAAATATTTCTTCAGTTTAGAAACAGTTTAATTTCCTTCAAACGGTGATATCAACATTTGTTGAATATCTGTCATGAGCATAGCGACATTATATGAGAAATATTTTAAATGAAGAAAAAAGTTGTCATTAAATTCCAGGACTTCCTTGACACATATTCAACAACTGTTGAGGTCACCATGTGAAGAGAATTAAACTTTATGTTTCTATTAAATAAATATTTAGATCTTTTTGACCAAACATATTTTTAATGTAAAAAGTGCAAAATTACTGTCTTAAACTCGCATTCCTTACACTGCTACCATCTTAAGGATTAATTTAATGCTCAAGATATGTTCAGGTTTTATCAGTTCATTAAGTACAGGTTGAATACCCTTGATTAAAAAGCTACCGTACACACAGTGATGGCTCGTAGCTAGAATTAGTGGGGCTGCTGCTCCAGTAAATGTTTATCCTTTGTTTTATAATTGTGTAAAAGGAAAAAAAAATGTCTAAAAAAATTTATTCAGGAACTTGATAAAATCTTAACAAAAAAAAATTACTTACTTTAACTTAATTTGTTACAGTTCAAGCTTGATTAATTCATTTAAAAATTAAATCTAATCTATTCTTTTTGTTTTAATTTGCGCAAAAATTTCAATAATTTTCTCCTTGATCTCTAGATGACAATTGAGGAAGTTTTTCTCCATTGAAAGAACTGCAAGCGCATTTAGTCTTTCTGTTAAATAAAAGAACTGAAAAAAGATGAATCAAATAGAATAGCTGGAAGCAGAATAATAATCTAATTCTACACTCTTCTACACTTTATCACATTCAGAGAATATGGTACACGGTTTTTAAGCACAACATACGCTGAGTAAGAAAAAACTTCCTTCCTACCATCACGCCAGAGCCGGCACTGCGAGAGCAATAGTCCTCTCTCTACCTGGCAGTCCCGCCTTCCTCCCTACGCCCTCCTATGTGCGCATGCGCATAGCAGTCAAACACTGCGTCGCTGGCACTGTGAAGCGCACAGTTCCATACAAAGATTTTTGAATCTTTTTCATAAGCTGGGGGATGGCTACTGATATTAAGCTTAAAAAATATATATTCTACTACAAAAATAAAGAAAAAGAACTCGTGATAGTAAATGTTATCAATAATATCAAGTGAAAATATGGGATGCTGCAGTTCAGCAGTGCTTATACACGAGCCACCACTGCTTACACATATATACATTATTTTCATATCATCGGTGACCTGGCGGTCTAGAGGTAAGGTATCGGGCTTCTTTGGTGGGGATCCGGGGTTCAATCCTCGGTCCCGGCACAGATTTATCTGATTGCCAAATCCTTTCATTACCTCTGACAAGATGTGTATTAATCACAACTTGTGAATGTGTGGAATGCCAGGCCTCTACCGTGGTTCGGATCCCACCTTAAACTGTAGCTCCTCCATTTCATATCACAATCACCCTGCCATTTCACATGAGCGTAAGTGCGTAAACCCGAATGGGTGCTAATAATATTCATATCATCCTTTTACCTGCGGGCGTCTATTCTCGTGTTGTGGTCATCGTGCGCAGGACGGTGAAGTACGACGTCACCAGGAGGCGTCTTTGGTCACGATACGTTCATCGGCGGCCAGTGGTCAGTCGTCAGTCAAACGGGCCGGGCATTTTGTGCCGTTAGTCGGGTATCGATCCCGGTACTGATAACCTCTTATGTGATAACATCCCCCTCCCCCCCTTCCATACGTGGTTCCGGCCAAGTGGCGCTGTATTTGACGTCTGGATGGTCAGCGTTTGTCGGGTTTCCTTCGATAGTCATGGCAAAGAGCTGCTGAAGAGGTACAGAGCTATAAGTGAAGCAAGATATTTTAAATCTTTAACGAAGTCAAACTATCTAAGACATTATTAAATATCACTTGAATGTAAGAATATTAAAACAAATAATCCATCATCGCATTCCATATAACTTTAATTTTAATTGATGTCAAAAAGTAAGTCCTTTTTTAGTTTGACTTTCTGAAATGTGAACACAAGGAAGATTGCTTCGTATTACTACTGAATCAAATTTAATTTACGCAGAAAGGAAAGTTAGGCCAAGCATGGAACTTAAAGAACAGCGACGAAGGTCGGTTAGTGGGTTGACAGCCGTTAATTAACCAACAACAACAGAAAAAAAAAATGTGGGGTGTGTTTCGCGAAGAAATGTTTATCTTATTAGTGGGATGACTTCATTCTTAGTTTACTTACCAGACGACTCCAAGAATGGGAAACGACCTTCAATGACATTGACAAACTTGTCGGGGAGGCCTACCACGTTGACGAGTAAGCCCAAGGTATGTGCAACGTAGGTAGCATCAACCGGTTATTGCTAGATAAGTACATTGAAATTAAGCGGGAAAGGAGAGTAAGGGGATTCATGTATATGGAGGAGGGAAAAATTCCAAAGGTCAGTAATGTGATGATTTATTAGGACTTCAAAAGTATAGTAGGATAGACATGGAAAAATTGATTTTTTTTTCTGTGGGTGTATCGCATCTTAGTACACGTCTGGTCTGTCCACAATTAAATTAATTGAGTGTGCATGAAGGTAGGAATTTTAGGAAATGTACCCAAGTTTTGTGTAGGGAGAGTGTAAAAAAGCATTTAAGTAAGATCATCTTAAATATCTCTGACTGGAGTTCGAAATTCAATCTCCCTGATACCGGAAACTCCCTGTGTTGAGAGACCTTTGGACCATCAATATTATGTTTTCTTTATTTATAACAAGTACATTGAGCAAGGATTGTGAAGTTGAACTATAGGAAATTAAACCGCATAAGCGTGAACAGGAAATTTAAAAGTCACACTTATAAATCGCAAGTAGAAAACCAAACCATAATGCACTCAGATTAGATTCAGAACCCAGCCTTTACATCATAGTTTATCTAGTATATTGTGATCCTAACTCTTTAAACTATGTGACCGCTGGCTTTAGTTCCTTCATATTTTAATACGTCAAGTTTTACGCTAGTTGACTGGCGATATTGACAAATATATACAGAAATATGTTTCCTTTACTTTTTTTTTTGTTTATTTTTTAAAAGTCTCTCCCTTGAGCTATTAAAATATAAACATTTTGCCTTTAATTTCCCCTCTAAGACTTTCCAAATACGTATTTAAATGGATCGTTAGCAACAAAATTTTGTTTCTTATAGTTTCTTGGTTCGCTGATGTATGGATTGTCTTAAAATGTTCTATTAATGTCCTTGACCCTGTCGAGTGCAGGTCTAAAAACTATTTTGTAGGGATGGTGGGCGGGAGGGTGAAAGGCTTGGTGTGGCGCCACAACTGACCAAGGTATCCTTCCGCGCCAACAATATCAGATGGATCACGGACACCGTAGATGGCGCTGGCTACCAGACAGGTCTTGCGGAAAAATAATACGTTTGGAAATATCAATTTTCTCGAGAACGAGGGAATTTTTTTTAGTAATAATTTCAACACCCCTTCCAAGATAATCTATCAATGTTTATTTATTGTTACAATTTCTTATTTTTGGCTATGAAGCTGGCATATTTCTATTGAAAAAGGTCAATTTTATCAATATTTGATCACTGTTAAAATCACAGAGGAGGTGTGCGTATAAAAAGTATAATTTAATAAACGCGTTTCTACTATTGAACAAACAGTTTCCGAAAATAAAATTGCTTAACAATAAAAATTATTAAAGGTAACAGTTTGTTCCCATGGTTCTGCATTTCCACGCCAAATGAAAAGATCCAATCGCCTCACCTCCCTATAGCCTTTCTGCCTATTTGCATAGCACTTATCTTTAACTTTCCATAAAGACACATGTAATTGATACAGGCCTACATCGATAAATTTCCTTAGAAATTCTGAGTAATAGCTTTTTTCGCTGACACCGTGAAAGCAAGTGAGTGGGCATCTTAAGGAAATTTATCGATATGTAATCAATTTCATTGTCATTATGTCTTTATGGAAAGTTAAATATAAGTCCTACACGAAGAGATACCTTAAGCAGAAAGTATGTCGGGAGTTAATAAAACATTGTAACACAATCGACACATCAGTTACACAAGAAACCGTTGGAAACAAAATTAATAAACTGATACATCACCCGATCCCTATCGTAAATAATTTTTTGAAATCTTCATTGTGTGAAAATCTAAGTTCCCTTATAAATGTCATGTGGGACAAGGTGTTTATTTTTTTTTGTTACCGCTCTTTAACCCAAAAAAGCCCTATGTTTTTCCTTTTTTCCCCCGACATTATCAACAACGGCTTGTTTTTACCCGTGAGATGCCCAAAAGCCTGAACTCTCCTAAAATCATAAGATAAATGTTATGAGTTTGTGGTGGGTACTTTGATTACCCGTTGGCCGTTAACTGAGAGAATTTAGCTTTCTGTTATCGAACTTATCTAATTAGTGTCGGGTTTCAATCATCATCTTCAGTCCTGGCCTCCTCAGTATCCGAAACTGAGTGTGCACCTTAAGGTGATTGGCCCTTTTCACTTGGCGTGGAAATGCAGAGCCGTGGGAACAAACAGTTATCTTCAAAAATTGTTATTGTTTTGCAATTTTATTTTTGGAAACGGTTTGATCAAGAATAGAAGCATGTTGATTAAGTTATACTTTTTGTATTCACACCTCCTCTATAATATAATTTTAACAGTGATCAAATATTGATAAAATTGGCATTTATCAATAGAAAACTGCTGGCTTCATAACTAAAAATAAGAAAAGGTAACAATTAATAAACACCAATGCATTAACTTAGAAAGGGCGTTGAAAATATTAACATAGCAATTTCACTCGTTCTTGATAAAACTGATATTTCCAAACGTATGATCTTTCGGCAAGACCTGTCTGGTAGCTAGCACCATTTATGTTGTCCTTGATCCATCTGTTCTTGTTGGCGCGGAAGGATACTTTGGTCGGTTGTGAAGCCACGCCACGCCTTTCACTCTCCCAACCACCATCCCGCAAAATAGGTTTTAGAGTTTCACTCGACAGGGCCAATGACCTTAAGCAAACCAAAAGTGTTATAATCAAATAATTAAATTATACATATTCCTATCAAGTTCTTATCAATTATTTAGTATAAAAGTCTCCACATACAGCCATTCCCCACTTTATTCCTGGATTTTCATGCTAAAGCTGTCGTGTTTGGTTTTCCATGATTCACCACACACGGTTCATACAAGGACTGTGATTACCTGATTCGTAAACAACAAATTTTGTATATGTTGGCTGCAAAAAATACAAGTTTTCAGATATAGCTCTCTTGCGTGAACTAGAAGTTAATGAAAAGGGAGACTACTTGAACTATTTACGGATAGGATTGTGATCGTATAACTACGCAAGCGCCAATCATTCCGAACTTGACGCTACCCACACATGAACAGTTTGGGCTTGTCATCATTCCTGGAACTAATGCCCTGAACACGACCAGTTTTGGAATGAACCGTCCAACTGACGAGTCAGGAATCAAGCGAGGAATGAGCGTGTGTAGGAGGGCCTTTATGAAAATTCTAAATTTTTCAAAAATATTTCTTGCCATTATAATCTAATTAAATATATGGGGCGGGATTTACATGGTAAATGACGCTGTATACCGGGTTTTTTGGAGGAAAATTAATTGGAGGGTAGTTTAATTTTTTTAAATTGAAAATTTGAATTTGTTTGTAAAGGTATAAAAAAAATATAGTTCAAAATGGGTATCTGAAAGTTGGTTTATGTGACAATAAATAAGGGTGTATATTTGTTTATCTAAAAACTATTAATGTAATGATAATTGACAAAGCGTTGATTTTGGAAAATTTTAATTATTTCGAAAATGCCTTTTACGTTTTTGTTCAACATATATACTTGGATAGTTCTATACTAGTTATAGTATCGAATAGCTTACATAAATTATAGTTTAATGTGTTCCATAATGTAATGTAAGAGAGTGAATATAGGATTTTGTCGTGCCATTTATTTTCTAGACAAATTGGTTTTGGGTTAAATAGACTAGCTATTATATTTATCAGTTACTCTTATAGCTGCCTCTAAATATCTATCACATTATTTTAAATTGAAAAATTAGAACTGGACACGGTAATCGAACCTGAGACCTTTAGCTCATAACGCCAATGCTCTAACCACTGAGCTAACCAGGAGTCTTGACGTGGTCAGGTTAATTATTCACTCATATTTTAGGGCAGAGTCTGTGATGGACGTGAGGAAATCGTCATCTACATAAGTGTGATCAATTAAAATTAACTATGAGATAGAGCAGCCACCTTTGACTCGGGAGGACTTAGTTCTGCTAATAGTCTTACAATTGTGACGAATTATTATATATTTTTCATCAAATTAATTGATTTGAATAGAACGGAAAAGTAAATGTAAACTTATCTTTGGGTATTCGGGTTAAAATATGTCAAGTTTGTTTAGTCCGGTATACCGGTGACATGGAGGTCAGGGTTCAAATTTCGACCGAATAAACTGAAGTGATTTTCTTCAAATGTTTCACTCCCTCCCTTCACTAAATTACGGGCACACTTTCTCTGAATTCTTTTTTCCTCAATTTTATCTCATTAGTGTAGATATGCAGATATCTTGGACGGGTAAGACACAGATAGCATCAAAACAAGATCAATTAATCCATTGGGTTATTATGTGGAGGGTGACCTGGCGGTCTAGGGGTAAGGTGTCAGACTTCTATGCTGGCGGCCGGGGTTCAATCCTCGGTCCCGGCACAGATTTATCTGATTTCCAAACCCTTCCTTCACCTCTGACAAGACGTGTATTAATCACAACTTGTGAATGTGGGGAATGCCAGGCCTCCACCGTGGTTCGTATTCCACGTTAAACTGTAGGTCCTTCATTTCATCTCACAATCACCCTACCATTACACATTAGCGTAAGTGCGTATAACCCGAACGGGTAGTAAGACGCGGTGCTTATAATAAAAATAATAATAATATTATGTGGAGGGTATATAAGAGGAGATGTACTTGCATAAGCGTGAAGGAAATATTTAAAGAAACAATATACCTACCCGTTCGAGATTCGAACGCCGATCTCTCCTACAACGGTAGTCAAATGGAATGCAGGTCTAATTCTATAGAGCAAGGGTCAACAAATTGTCGATCGCGATCGACTGGCTGATCGTTCAGCAAATTTAAGTCGATTGTTTGGTGCTTATACAAACCACATCGTCTTTAAAAGTCGATATTTATATCTTCCAAACTCTCAAATATTTCATATTTTCATTTAATTTATTTGAGGAACTTAACGTTCTTTTTCTGACCTGATTTATTATATTAGCACACGAGAATTTCTATGAGGGAGAGTGCCTACTAAATTTGCTGGAAAAAGAATATTCACCCATCTTCTAGGATTCTTTTACATGCCACACTAAACATGGGGCAGAAGGCATTACTTTTACTTCGAAGGAAGTTGTGCTACGGATTTTTATCGCTCAAGAACAATCCGTTGAACCCGGCTGGGTTTGAACTCACGATCATCGATTCCTGAGGCGAGAACTTTACCCCAAGACCACCGAGATCGACCTCAAACATTTATCAAATGTCTTCAAATAATAATCTGAGTGACCAAAATAATTTTAATCGGTCATAATAGATTTTGTTGTAAGAAAATTAAATTGTTTAGTTTAAAAAAGATTGTATATAAGATGTATACAAAAAAATAAAATAAAATATAGAGTTAAGGGTGCAAAATGGAAGAGAGTTGCAGATGTTTAGAAATCCCGGATTATTTATGAAGTGGTATGATATTTTTTAATACGGCTTTCACCAAAATGTGGGTAAAATATCGGACCCGTTATAAAGTTAAAAGTGTTTAAAAAATCTGTGATAGTTTACAAAAAAAAAAACTCTAATATTTCATACTATCTTCTATTGTAAACCTATAATAAAAACATGACTTTATTTGATAAAGGAAGGCTAGATCTACGTTTCTAGCCTTATGCTTGGATCTCATAAGTACACATTTGAGCGAAAAGTTATGTTGAATTTTTTAAGAAAATTTATACTCATTATTTAAACTTTTTAACTGTTGAGAAACCTGAAGATAATTTTCGACTACATTTTGTTTAAAACGATATTAAAAAAATAGTATACAACTTCTTAAATAATGTGGGATTTATAAACGTGTGCAACGCATTTTACTGCTCTACCATCTTTATCATCACCCTGAAGAGAAACTATGGAAGTTCACGAGATATTTGATAGGTTTATAATTCAATCGGGGTCCAATAACTTTGCTTATTCCTACCCGAGAGTTGTAAATATGCAATCGCATGTTGGTCGTCATTTGTCTAATTTTGTTTGGTCCTCTCTCTGTGCAGATCTCCAAAGAAGAAGCGACATCCCAGATTTGGCTGAAGTTCTACGGACAGTGAAACAAGCGTGGGCATCTCCCAGGAGTTGTTCTTTGGACAGGTAAGGTAGGATTTTAGAAGAAAGAAACTATAGATAACATAAACTTTTCTTTTTGCAGTCAACATTGATAACCTTTTACTAAAGTACTAGTTTTATTTTATGGGCAGGTGCAGCTTAAAGTCCGTGCGAACCGCCGGCTCGATGGGGCGCTTAACAGAGCTAAACCTAACCTAACGTAGCCTTGGCATGATATGAAAATAATCCCCAAACCTAACAACTCCAAACCTAACATAACCTAGGCGTAATAGTGGAGTTACAATCGTTCACTCTTTGACACTAACATGAAATTGTACATATTAGAATAATTTTATGGGGAGTAAATTAAAATTTAGTGCCATTCTCAAAAAGTTATTTACATTTGCCATTTTGAAAAAATGGCACTCCAAAATGGGTTGTTTTTGCAATTATAACGTACACAGTTTATATTGTCAATGTGTTTGTTTAACATATAATAAAAAAAATTGAAGATAGCATTGTCTACAAAATAATGTTAGGTTTGAGAATTATTTTAATATTTTTCCAGATCCCAATCGCCATGGGAAATGTGGTAGTTGACAGCTAGCAGACGATTTAAGGAACGCCAAAAAGAAAAAGAAAATTAAAAATAAATTATTTTTGTCAACGTTTTAATTGCCAAAAGTGACAACGAATCAATATATGGTCTTGAAGATCATTTGGTTTGTCGAATGGATACATGAGAGTAGATCTGGTAGATTTTAATAGTTGTTAGCTATAACCACTCCTATGGCGAATGGACTATATTATCCACCAGTTACATAGGGGACGCCAAGAAGCAATCCTATCCGGGCACAAAATTTAACTCGCCCCCTTCGTTTATAGGTATTGATGATAAATATTAAGAGTGGATTCAGGAGATAAGTTAAGGTGATTGGCCCTTTTAATTTGGCGTGGAAATTCAGTGCTATGGGAAAAAACGGTTATCTTCAAGAATTTTTATTGTTTTGCAATTTTCTTTTCGGAAACGGTTTGTTTAAGAATAGAAGCATGTTGATTAAAATATACTTTTTATATACACACCTCCTCTATAATTTTAACAGTGATCAAATATCGATAATATTGACATTTTCCAATAGAAAACTGCCGGCTGCATAACAAAAAATAAATTGTTTAGAGCTCCGCACGGACTTTCTAGCTCTATTGTTTGAAAATGAAGATATTTATTCAAAACTGGTAATATATTATGTGAAACGAAATAATATACACTAGCAAATCCAAGCATAAATTGCACTATACTTATGTAAAACTTTTTTTTAGTCTCGATTATAAATTTTATAATTTTATTTTTAAGGAATTAATGTCCTCATTTGTATGTTTGGACCGGTAAAAAAAAAAAAAAAAAAAAAAAAAAAGATAAATGTTTGGTTTACAAGGGTCAACGCTTCGTAATAAAATTTCCACTTCCATTTAAAATTTTCGACATTTTATTAGGTGTTGCAAATATTCATGCCATCGCATTGCTATTAAATTCCTCATTTATAAATTTTGACCGATAAAAATGTAAATATTGACAATTGAGTCTAAAATGGATATAATAACGATATTTAGCATCGCGTCTTACTACCCGTTGGGGTTTTATACGCTTTAAGTACTAATTACGCTAATTGATTAGGAATTGGGAAGGTAGAATTAAAGGAAGTGAACCCGCATGTGCGTGGAGGGAGAGTGGAAAACCATTCAGGAAAAACCAACCCCAGTTCACCCGACCGAGATTCGAACCTCAATCTTCTCGTCGTCAGCAGTCGGGCTCAACACGACAAGCGCGTTAGCCAACTACGCCACCAAGGCGGGTAAAAATGAATATAGATCATTGATGTGTAGACATTTATCATAAGGGATTTAAGGGAAAAAAAACCTTTTAGAGCTTATATATTTAATTACTCTATGGCATTGGAGAATTATTACGATAAAACTTAAATAGTATCTCTTTACAACTAAACAACTCACACAATTGTATTAATATATTTGACAATATCTCAGAAACTATTGGACTTATAAAAATATATTTCATATAAAAGTTTTTTAGTTTTAATAGTACTACAATTTTGCAATGAAAAGTTGTTTAGTATCATAAATAGTTGTAGAGATACGGAAGTTTCTGCTTCTGTAAAGTACCCTAAAACTCATTTTCATGGTAAAATGAAAATAGCCAGTTTATTTATAATCTTAATCAACACCTAGATACGAATTTTAATCGAAATCGTTAAGAGTCGATTCCGAGAAAATCAATTTGATCTCTTTCACCCTTTCTTAACTACTCTTAATTTTAAGTTTAAACAGACACACAGACAGACGGCATTGTAAAGAACACTTTTTAGTGTTTGAGGGGTCTTGATACGTCGATTTTAGGTTAAATTTTCCTTTGCGGTCGCAATACTTTTACCTTTTGTGTCCGAAAAGCTAAAAAATATATATATATTTACGTATAGCTTGAAAGTAATTGGTTTTATAAAAATATGCTTCTTATAAAATATTTGTATAATAAAGAGACCTACATATTTGTAACGATAAGTAATTTCATATATCAAATAGTTTAGGAGACATAATAAAAAATATATAATTTACGCATCAGACCGGAGCCCTTAAAGTCATTTTACCGAAATATTGAGAGAAACAATTTTTTTGGAATATTTATAAATGTTTAGAAATAAAATTTAATCAAAATTGTTAAAGCCGATTTTGGAAAATCGACTTTTTCTCTTTTTGACATTCAGTAAACTACCCTTAATTTTAGGGTTAGATATCCAATTCCAAAAAACCCTCGGGGCAACCCTAAGAAAACCCTAGATACCAAGTTTCAGCCCTATCGGTAAAATAGTTTAGGCTCTAATTGGAGGTACAGACAAACAGACGGTAAGTCAAAAACAACTTTTTTGGATCGGGGGATCATGAAACGTCAAGATTCATCAAAATCTTGAGTTCGATTTTTTCGAGATCACAATACTTTCTCTACCTGTAAGATAGTGAGAAAGTAATAAGAAAATGTAACACCTAATAAAAATTGATAACATAATCTTAGAAGAGGTGTTTAAAATATTACTATAAAAATTTCACTCGTTCTCGAGAAAACTGATATTTCATTAAGTGTAATTTTTTCGCAAGACCTTTCTGGTAGCTAGCGCCATATAAGGCTCCCGTGATCCATCTGCTCTTATTGGCGTCGAAGGATATTTTGGTCGGTCGTGAAGCCACGCCACACCTTTCACCCTTCCGCCCACCATCGACAAAATAACAAAATAGGTTTTAGACTTGCACTCGACAGGGCCAAGGGCTTTAAGCGTAAGGGAAAAAATGGAAAGTTATATTTACACATTTTCTAGGATTTTTTTATGTCCCAAATTACATAAGGGTCGAAACAAATGCTTAAAAATAAAAATAAAATCTAAATATGATATATACCTCTTTTAACCATAATCTAAAGTGCATTAGAAAGGTCTCTTGATTATCTAACAGATGGCAGTACTATTCACGTAACATACCCAACATTTCTTGAATAATATTTATTATCATTAACTCAATGAGATTTGAACATAAACTTTTTGAATGAAGATAAAGAGCCTTGTTCAAATCTCTAGATACTCAGGCGTATAAAAGTAACTAATGACTTTAGCTACCGAAGCAACATTTTATTTTGTTTGGTAAAAATATTCTTTATTTTAAAAACTGTGGATACGGAAACTTGATTCGTGTTCCCTTCCCCATATTCCCCTCTTCCCAGCACTCAGAGGCGTTATATAATCTTGTTATTTTGGTGTCCAATTATAATAGTCATAATAATAATACTTAACATCACGTCTTACTAACCGTTCGGGTATACACTTAAGTACTAGGTACGCTAACGGTTTCTGAATTGATAAGGTTGGATATAGAGGCGGTGAACACGTATTTGTGTGGAAGGAGAGTGAAAAACCAATCAGGTAAAACCATCTCTAGTTCGAACCTCGATATCACCATCCTCGGCAGTTTATCTCAACACTAAACTAGCGCGTTAGATAACTAGGCCACCGAGGCGGGTTGGCCAATTATAACAAGGCACAAGTATAAATATAATGATGTTTAGTTAATTATTATATGTACTATAATATCTCTTGTTGCCACAACCGGAAAACATAAACAAAAACTAATATATTTGTTCTTTCAATAAGTTACATAAATTACAACACATTAATCCTTAGGGAAGTATTATCAGACCCATTTGATAACAACTTTTATTGATAACATAGTAATTAGTCAGCAAATTACTATTATTTCCGATCAACCCGCCTCAGAGGCGTGGTTAGTTAACGCACTAGTTTTGTGTTGAGATAGACTCCCGAGGACGGAAAGATATAGGTTAGACTCTCGGTTGGGTGAACGGTCTTTTTTCTTAAATGGTTTTCCATTCTCCCTCCAAGTAAATTCAGGCTCACTTCCTCTATATTCAACCTTCCCAATTCCTAGCCCATTAGCGTAATTAGTATTTAAACGTATAACCCGAACGGGAAAGTAAGACGTGGTAATAAACAAATATTTCCGATAAGGTTGACATTAGTGACTTTCAGCCAATATTTGCAATAAGGCACCTTCTGCTAGCCGTCAAACCACGGATGTCCTATAGTCTATATTATAGTATCTGGTGTAGATACAAATTATATTTTACGAAAATCTTATAAAGAAAATCAATGCAAAGAAAAGTCGCAACTTACGCCTTGAACATTGGTTGTGTTGTTTTGTGTACGCTCTAGAGTTCGTGACACTGACATTATCGACAAGGATCTCAAGGTCCTGAGAACAGTGCGAGGTTGACTCGCGTATAGGAATGGCACACAGTGCCATTGGTTGACCCAGTCAAGTGACCATCATTGACCGAGAGAGAAAGAGATAGATACTAAAGTGTACTTTCTCATATAAAGAAAGTAATATAATCGTGAACGTTTTCTACCTTGAGATTATGTAGGATCTTAACGTTTTGTGTATGCACTCCCCCCCCCCCCAAAGCTTAAACAAAAAAAAAAGTTGGTTTTACAATTTTGTTTGTTTGTACCTGGGACTACAACTGAAAAATATTATGGGTTTAGTTCGAATTGGTTATTTAGATGTTCTATGGTCATACCTCAAGAAACAATCGTAATTTTAATTCTAGCTCTAAAATTATGGGTAGTTTACTGATGGTCGATTTTGGAAAATTCAGTTTTCCTCGAAAATGGCACTAACGATTTTGTTAAATATAGATATCTGTGGGGTGTTTAACACGATAAATAAACCTGTAGGTTCGTTTTTTGGAGAAACATTTTACTGATTACATCTTTTTGAAAATATTGTCCCAAGCTACATGAGAAAATTATGGACGAATGTGTCGTACCATTTATTTGTATAGCGTGTGTTATATATTTTCTATGAAATATTTAGATATTCCCTAGTCAAGTTCAAGAGCCTCATTAAGTGCTATTAACCGCACTTAGATGCTCGTAGCTTAACTACAGTCAAATTTAGGTGGCCTGGTGGTCTAGGGGTAAGGTGTCAGACTTCTATGCTAGCGGCCGGGGTTCAATCCTCGGTCCCGGCAAATATTTATCTGATTACCAAACCCTTCCTTCACCTCTGACAAGACATCTTGTGAATGTGAGGAATGCCAGGTCTCCACCGTGGTTCGGATTCCACGTTAAACTGTAGGTCCTTCATTTCATCTCACAATCACCCTACCATTACACATTAGCGTAAGTGCGTATAACCCAAACGGGTAGTAAAACGCGGTGCTAATAATAATAATAATAAATAATAATACAGTCAAATTTTATTAGGAAGCGCCGTAAATGACTGTTAGAAAAGTTACTAGATCTAATTTCACACATGCATACGTCATGGCATATTATGTACAGCTGTATATTTTTATAGATCATGTAAATACTTAGAAAATATATAAAACTAATACCAACTTTAAAAACCCGCTTCGGTGGCCGCATAGTCAAACGTGCCGCTCTCACAGTAGATTAGACTGCCGATTACGGGGAGATCGAGGTTCGAATCTCGCCCGGGTGCACAGAGTTTCTTCCACGACGGTTTTACCCTCTCCCTCCACGCAAATGCGGGTTTACTTAATCTAAATATAACCTTCCGCTTCCCAAAACCTCCAGCATAATTAGTATTATTATTAACACCGCGTCTTACTACCCGTTCGGGTTATACGCACTTACGCTAATGTGTAATGGTAGGGTGATTGTGAGATGAAATGGATGACCTACAGTTTAACGTGGAATCCGAACCACGGTGGAGGCCTGGTATTCCTCACATTCACAAGATGTCTTGTCAGTGGTGAAGGAAGGGTTTGTAAATCTGATAAATCTGTGCCGGGACCGAGGATTGAACCCCGGCCGCCAGCACAGAAGTCTGACACCTTACCCCTAGACCACCAGATCACCCGTAATTAGTACATAAGCGTATAATCCCTATGGATAGTAAGACGCGGTATTAAAAAAACTCCATAAAATGTAAATGTTGAATGCAAATAAATCTAAATTATACGTTATTTGATAAGCCCACTTTTTGTAACTGAAATAACGAGAAAACGGCTGTACTGATTTTTACCAACTAAGACTAATTTTAAAAGTTTTGTGTCCAGAATGTCAGAAAACATAGTACCTTTCAATAAAAGCCCAAATTTTCCTAGCAAATTTCCATCTTTCCTTCTGTGTGGGCAGTGGCTCAACTGTATAATTCTTTGTTTACATCGCCATGAGAATTATGAGTTGGTATATGATTGTACGTCGGTAAATAAAATAGTTCTCTTTGTATTTATATAATTTGCTAAGAAATTATAATTTACTGTTCTACCCACACAAAACTGTTAGAGTTGAGATAGACAAAAGGGCCGATTTAAAGTTCTCATCGTGGTGTAAAGGGTAAAAATTATTAAACGTTTCGCTTAAAATTAAACATAGAAAACTTAAAATCTATGTAAAATTTATAGTTGGGTTATTCTCTCTCAGGATTCTTACAGACGGGAGAAAGCATGTCCTCTACTGAGGTACGTTTGTGCAAGATGGTTTCATTGCTTACATTGAGCATGCGCAATCAAAACTATTCTAAAGCCCGCCGCGTACGCGTTTTAAATGACTCTCTCTATGAACATTGGACTGTGGTCTTTACACCTTGGAGTAAGTCCCGTGCGTGATAACAAAGACCGCATAGAAATTATAAACGTCTCGATTTATAACGGGCCGTGAACCAAGATCTGGTGAGGTCATCTTGTAACGTAGGATTCTATTTGAACCTTCCAAGTACGGGGCTTTATCCGCTCACGATTTACAAACTAACTTAAATCAGACAACAACACCCGCCTCGGTGGCGTAGTTGGCTAACGCGCTAGTCGTATTGAGCTCGACTGCTGAGGACGGGGAGATCGAGGTTCTAATCTCGGTCGGGTGAACTAGGGGTGGTTTTCCTAAATGGTTTTCCACTCTCCCTCCACGCAAATGTGGGTTCACTTCCTCTAATTAAACCTTCCCAATTCCTAATTCATTAGCGTAATTAGTACTTAAGCGTATAACCCGAACGGGTAGTAAGACGTGGTGCTAAATATTATTAAATAAGACAACACAAGTTATAATATTCTACTTCTATTTTTACATAGGGATTAGGTGACCTGGTGGTCTAGGGGTAAGGTGTCGGACTTCTGTGCTGGGGTCCGGGTTAATCCTCGGTCCCGGCACAAATTTACCTGATTACCAAACCCTTCCCTCACCTCTGACAAGACATCTTGTGAATGTGGGGAATGCCAGGCCTCCACCGTGGTTCGGATTCCACGTTAAACTGTAGGTCCTCCATTTCATCTCACAATCACCCTACCATTACACATTAGCGTAAGTGCGTATAATCCGAACGGGTAGTAAGACGCGGTGCTAATAATAATAATATAATAATAAATTTAGTATGATAGTCATTTCTTAAGCTATTTTCAAAACTGATCTTAAATTGGTTAGTACTTTCTCAAAGTATCTGCACAGTATGTTAGTTCTTTATTCTGAACTGTTATTAAGTACTTGAGCCCTTTCTCAAAGTGTCTGTTAGTCCTCTCTTAAGTTGTCTGCACAACTGATCTTAAGTCTGCAATGTCTGTTAGTCCTTTATTAAGGCGTCTGCACAGCTGTTATTAAGTCTTTTAGCCCTTTCTCAAAGTGTCTGTTAGTCCTTTCTTAAGGTGTCTGTAAGCTGATTTTAATTTTCATAGGCCTAAAATCAAACCAAATCTAAAATTAATTTTTTAGACTTGCCTTAAATAACTCGTGGACAACAGTTTTACTAATCCGCTAAAACTTATTAGATGGAATAATTGTAATTTATGGGTGGAGAATATATAAGACAAACCCATAAACAGATCCTCAAATAAACCTCATCTGGCTCGAACCACGTTCTACCAGACATTCAATCAACCCCTCTGCCACTTAGCCACTCAGACACGGTAGTTTGTTTGCTGTGAAACTTGCTTGTTCAATAACGAACATGACAAAGCTTTCTTTTATTTAAATTGAAAGTTTTTGAAAGTTTAAGAACAAAACAAAGTTGCTACCACCTGTTGAGTGGCTATGGCGAGATACAAATAACTAGAAGTTTCAACAGACACGATGTTCTAGAGACAATGCTCACTCCTGCAGACTAATAACAATCAAACTATAGGGTGTGTCCAGAGGACTAATTAAATATCAGCATAGGTGTTCCAGAGACTAATTAATATCACTACAGGTTTTTAGAGGACTAATTAATTATCAACACCAGAGTGTGTACCAGATGACTAATTAAATATCACCACTAGGGTTGTTCCAGATGACTAATTAAATATCAGCACTAGGGTTGTTCAGAGGACTAATTAAATATCAGCACTAGGTTGTTCAGAGGACTAATTAAATATCACCACTAGAGTTGTTTAGAGGACTAATTAACTATCACCAAGGTTGTTTAGAGACTAATTAAATACAGCACTAGGTTGTTCAGAGGATAATTAAATATCAGCACTAGGGTGTTCAAGAATAATAAATACAGCACTAGGGTTGTTCAGAGGACTATTAAATATCAGCACTAGTTTGTTCAGAGAACTAATTGATATCAGCACTAGGGTTGTTCAGAGACTAATTAAATATCATACATAGGGTTGTTCAGAGGACTAATTGAAATATCACACTAGGGTTGTTTAGAGGACTAATTAAATATCAGCACTAGGGTTGTTCAGAGGACTAATTAAATATCACCACTAGAGTTGTTTAGAGGACTAATTAAATATCACACTAGGGTTGTTCAGAGGACTAATTAAATATCACACTAGGGTTTTCAGAGGACTAATTAAATATCAGCACTAGGGTTGTTCAAGGACTAATTAAATATCAGCACTAGGGTTGTTCAGAAGGACTAATTAATATCACACTAGGTTGTTCAGAGGACTAATTGAATATCAGCACTAGGTTGTTATGAGAGACAGATATAAATATCACCATAGGTTGTTCACAATGACTAATTAAATATCACCACTAGAGTTGTTTAGAGGATAATAACTATCACACAGGTTGTTCAAGATTAGTAACTAATAAAACTATGTTTTACAGTAAATAACTACATTACTAGTTGTTCAAGAAAATAAATACACCCCAAGTTGTTTAGAGACTAATTAATATCACATAGTTTTCGAGACTAATAAATATCAGCACTAGTGTTCAAGGACTAATTACCTATCACATTAGAGTTTTTTAGAGACTAATTAACTATCATTACTAGTTTTCAGAGATATAAACTATTAAACAGTGTTTTCACAGTAATACTATCATTACTAGGTTTTCAGAGACTATTAAATATCACCCCAAGGTTTTTAAGACTAATTAAATATCGCACAGTTTTTCAGAACTAATTAAATATCAGCATAGGTTGTCAAGCATAATTAATATCTAGGGTTCTCAGAAACTATTGAAACAGACTGTTGTAACGTACTATTACATCAACACTAGGTTTCAAAGGACAATTTAACTATCAAATAGGTTTCAAGACTAAATAAAATCAACACTAGGTGTTCAAAGACTAATTAACTTCAACACTAGGTTGTTCAAAGAAAATTAACTATCAACACTTGTTTGTCATGTAAAAGTGATCGCAGATCATCGAAATGTGAGTGAAAGGAGTATAAAAAATGGTACACACAATGGGACAAAACTTCTAAATTTTGTTATGAAAGTTGAAAGAAAATCATAAATCACAAGTTTATTCAAAACTACCCTTAAATGATTTACATTTATAGAAATCAAAATACATTCTTATTTATCATGAAAAACAATTAAAGCCATTTTTGAAATATTTAAAATTTCCTAAAATTTATCTTAAGGAAAGTACCCTTAAATTAGTGTATTTTATAAAACCAGCAAACATTATTTATTATTATATAAAAAAAGTTTCAAACATCGATTTTGAAAAATCATTAGAGCTATCTACATAATTATTTATTATGTAAACATTTAACAGATTTAACAGTTATCGAAGCAAATAGCTAGAGGCATTTATTAAAATATTCAAATTTAAAAAAATCACGTCATCAGTAAACTACACTTACTCAAATTTTCTCCCAAAAAGCAAGTAGAGTATACAGTTTGCTTTGCCATGTCAAACATTTCGCAGATATAAGTTTTAAACAAAATCGTTAAACTGAAAAATCCAATTTTTTAAGTTCCGACACACATAAAAAGTAAAGATTTATCATAAACTCAGGTCAAAAATATTCACGATTATAATATTTTATCCTGATAAGTGATAAGATAACATTTTAAGTGAAAGAATGTTGATGATGATCAAAAATGTGGTGAAAAGGTGATAACAAATGTGACTAAGAGCGTAATCATATTTGTGAATGAAAGTGTGATAAAAATATGAGTGAAAGGATGATAATTTAATGTGCATAAAGAGTGGTCATAATTGTGAGTGGAAGGGGTATCAAAAATATGGCGAGAGAATCCGCATTTAATGTGCATAAAAGAGTGGCCATAATTGTGAGTGGAAGGGGGATCAAAAATATGTTTGAGAGGATCATCATTTAATGTGCATAAAAGAGTAGCCGTAATTGTGAGTGGAAGGGTGTTCAGAAATATGAATAAAAGCATGATCAGAATTATGAGTGACAATATTATTAAAAATGTGACTGAAAAGATGGTCAGAAATGTGAGTAAGAGGATAAGAAGTGTGAGTTTAAAGATGTATAACGATTATAAACACCAAAATTAATTATTTTTATTATTATTATATTATTATTATTATTATTATTATTATATTATTATTATATTAGCACCGCGTCTTACTACCCGTTCGGGTTATACGCACTTACGCTAATGTGTAATGGTAGGGTGATTGTGAGATGAAATGAAGGACCTACAGTTTAACGTGGAATCCGAACCACGGTGGAGGCCTGGCATTCCCCACATTCACAAGATGCCTGGTCAGAGGTGAAGGAAGGGTTTGGAAATCAGATAAATCTGTGCCGGGACCGAGAATTGAACCCAGGCCGCCAGCACAGAAGTCTGACACCTTACCCCTAGACCACCAGGTCACCACCCAAATTAAAGATATTTTCATATCTTATAACAGCGATTTTTCAACCTTTTTCAACTCAAGGTACACTGATCAAGGTGATAGAAATGTACATGGCATACCATCAGTTTTTTTAAGGAAAGATTTTATAATTCAAAAAACTAGTAGTAAGATTGTGTTTAAAAGTTCAGTGGCTAAAATTTTAATAACTGTGTTATTTGATAAAACCAAAAAAAAAGTTGATCATGGGCTTAAAAATATATATTTTGTGTTCCTCAATTTTTTTTTCTTTTACCTCGCTTCGTGTTGATCTTTCTCCCAAACTCTCTCAGCACATCGGTTGAAAAACGCTGTCTTAAGAGTATCTAAGAGGCTGACCTATTTTTTTCAGTTATACTTATCCCAGATTTACGTTTCGTGACTATGCAAATATCTATTGGCGCGTGCTAATAATGCCCCATTTGAGAAAAGACTGGAGAAAGAACGATAATTTATGCCCTCTCATCTTCCGGTCGTGATACAAAACTTCACACTTTCCAGAAGACTTGAGCGTTGGGAATTCCGGGGGCGGACCTTATACCTGAGAAACAGTATCAAACTCTACAGTTTATATTATACAGGAATGCCCGGCCTCCACCGTGGTTCGGATCCCACGTTAAACTGTAGGTCCTCCATTTCATCTCACAATCACCCTACCATTACACATTAGCGTAAATGCGTATAACCCGGACGGGTAGTAAGACGCGGTGCTAATAATAATATATTATACAGAGTGTACATATGGAACCCATCTCAGTGGTGGACCTGAGACACAAAAATAATGAAAAATTAAAATACCCATGTGTCCCATTCAACCTTGTTTCCCAGTTATAATCATGTTTATACTCCAGTAATGTGGAGCTGCTAACACTATATGAAGCGTTCAAAATGTCCACCTTCGGCCTGAATACTAGCATGCAGTCGTCATGTCTTAGAATGCTGCACTCTTTCAAAAATACACTGCATTGCAAGCCATTTTGAGCACTTCCTATAATGTTAAGTAGCTCTTTATTACTGGAGTAAAAACATGACTATAACTTGGAAGAAAAGTCAAATGAGACACATGACTGTATGAACTTTTTTTTATGTCTCCTGTTCATCACTAAAGTGTGTCTCACACGGTACACCTTTATAGTAGAATTTTGGCTAAAAGTAACGCTTTAAAAATAAAACATTTCTTTGCGGTCAACATTGATAACATTTGACTATATCGTTAGTGTTATTTTATAGGCATCAAAATTGACAGTTGAAGCAATATCACACGAACTGATGTGTGAATACGTGAAATTAGATCTAGTAACTTTTCTAACGGTCCGATTAGGTTCTTTATTATTATTATTATTATTATTATTATTATTATTATTATTATTAGCACCGCGTCTTACTACCCGTTCGGGTTATACGCACTTACGCTAATGTGTAATGGTAGGGTGATTGTGAGATGAAATGAAGGACCTACAGTTTAACGTGGAATCCGAACCACGGTGGAGGCCTGGCACTCCTCACATTCACAAGATGTCTTGTCAGAGGTGAAGGAAGGGTTTGGAAATCAGATAAATCTGTGCCGGGACCGGGGGTTCTCTCTAAAAATAATTTAAAAAATGAGACCATTTTAGCGCATATCCAAGGTTATAGCGATCCAGCACATGTCTAGGATACTCTGGTTTGATTCCGGGTGGCACCGAGTAGATATTTACTATTGGTTTACAAGTTTGGTTGCTGTCCAGTTATTTCACATCCAGACGCCATCGCTAAGTATGTAGTATCAGGTCTTTCACCCACGTAGATACTCAACTGTGAGTGGATTAGTTAGTGATTTAAGTCGTAAACAAGTCGGTAACTTATTGTTAGTTATGTTTCGCATACGGTGCAATGCATAAGTTGTGTGTGGTATTTCAATCGTTTCTTACACTATCTATCTGCAAGCACCTTCTTCGGGCTTCCAGAATATTTAATATTATTGATATAAAGTCTAGTGACTCGAGTACCGATGAGGATTTGGTTCTCTATTATTATTATTATTATTATTATTATTATTATTATTATTATTATTATATTGCAAATTTGCAAAATTATTTTTTCTTAATAGCTCTTATATGGTAAGCCCTATAGGTCGTTGTATCCATAGCGCCAATTCTAGATTTGTCGAATTTGACTTTTATAATAAAAGAAAAGCTAAACTCAGAGAGTTATTTAAGGAAATCCCATATCAATAATGTATCACTAAGAGGTTCTGCCTATAATAAATATCTCAATTTTACAATATTCTGCATATTGTTACTACTTTTAACCACTCTTTAGTTTTTTGTTATTATTGCTATTTTTTATTATTATCATTATTAATTACTTTTTTTGTAACTATTAATCATTATATAACATTATTTAGCCATTTTTGTTTTATCCTATTTTCTCGTGTAAATATTTGTATTTGTAATGTACTTGTGTACTTTCAATGCTGGCCTGTTATAGGTCTTACGACTGTTGGCCAGCACTATGATAAAGGAAATTGAAATTATTATTATTATTATTATTATTATTATTATTATTATAGGTATAAGAAACCAAAGAAGAGTTTGTATTCATCTATAGATCATTGAAAAAAAATACAAACTCCAAACTACTCGTCGCGGCAAAGGAACTGCAGCAAACTGGTGCAAAATGTATAGCATGTCGAAAGAAAGTGACCTTGAATAATACATTAAATGTTCAATAATTTATTCAGTCGTGATGTCTGAGTCCGTAACTGGGGTAGCCCGGCGCCTAGCATGATGCGTTTCCAGTGACTGATTACCGACGCGTCGTAAACAGGTTATAAATCAGTCAGCGAACCGCTATTGAAATACATTAGTAGTGACGCGCAAACTACTGGCTGATAATTTATATTTTACTTGCGTCACTTTTGAGTCTAATTTGAGTAGCTACGTGGTCGAAAAGCCATTATACTGGTAAATGCCGTTTTAAGTTGTGGCAAATGACACTGGAATAATGCGCCCAGGTAATTTAAGGTTACGGCCAGATGAGCAGTAAATACGACTCTAATTGAAGCTACAAGTATCTCAGCATTTAGCCATAGAGGAGCGTTACATGTAGCAATGACGATAAGTCTGGCCATACAGCTGAGTGCCTGCTATCTTCCGAGACATCTCAGTTCAGTTCAGCCATATCGGCTTGTATGATCACGATCGTGACTCCCCTCCTATATTAAAAATAATTACTTGAAAGGCTGGTGCCGATAAAAATAATAATGATGCGCCGCAACCCCTAACAACAGACATGCACATACAATACATAAATCAGTCGTCAGTTAGAAATATAAATCCAATTGCTATAAATGGTAGAAATTACGCTATTGATTTTTTAAGTAAAATTACCGTTTTTGTTAAATGTCAATTTTTTTTCATTTATTTATTTGAGGTATTCTGAACCGACAGACTATATCAGCACACGAGAATTTCTATGAGCGAGAGCGAATGAAATTATCAATTTGGCCGGGAAAGGTATTTTCCAATAACTTCTAGGTTTCTTTTAATACCACAATCGACATTGGTCCCACTGTTTTAATTCCCTTTCGAAGGAAGTTGTGCTATGGATTTTTATAGCTCAAGAAAAATCCGTTGACCCAAGCTGGGTTTGAACTCACAAACAACGAGTCCTGTGAAGAGCACTCTACCCCAAGATCACTGAGGGTTGACTGGTGAAATGTAATGTCCTTGAATAAACTCATTGCCGTATGAAATGAATAGTCCCCCTAGGGGGCAAGTTTGCGAACTAAGTCGAAAGGCAGATAAAAGTATCATATGGTATTTTGAAGTTTTGATTTATTTTTGTGCTAAACACCCGCTAAAAATGTCTAAAAATGTCACCAAGTATTTTAAATGCGCAGGACGAGTAAGATTAACTTTAAGATTATTCACGGTCCTCACCTGGAAAGAGGATGGAAAACCATCAATTGGAATAATATCCATCTAGTACAGCTGGACAGAGATTAGTGTTCGATCCTGGATTTAAAGTATAGATTGATAACATATAATATGAGTAGGCCTAGTTTATAATCCACTCTCATTAGAAGTCCAAGGTGCTAATTAATTATCAATTATCCATCAAGACCAACTTCAATGCCCAAATGGCGTTGGACTGGTCTGCTGATGATGGAGGTGTCTGGCTCGAATCCTGGTTGGGTGTACTGAGGGTGATTTCTACGCAAATGTGAGGAGATTACTTCTAAAATTCTTTCTTCCTTGTCCCTACCCAATTATATAATTATGCGTATACCATTAAAAGGACGCGGTAGTAAAAAAAAGATGCTATCAAGACACATTAATGGTCTTATAAATATAAATTAGTTAAATATAAGTCAAGCACAAACTATATAAATTTGTCAAAGAAAAAAAGGCAGTAAACTATTTTTACTTATATACGAAATATTAATCTAAATATTCATTACAATAAATAATTATGTTTACATTATTTATCAACAATTAAATACACCAGTGTATTTTTTATAATAAACCAAATTTTAGTATTTGGATTGATTCACAGTATTACCTATCTTATTTATTATTTAAAATAATTTCATCCATGTTTGTAAACAGTTTATTGTTATTATTATTATTATTATTATTATTACAATTAATTATTACGTTTAACACAAGAGCTAGTAACAACATAAATAATATATTGAATGTGGATAAAAATGGTGATTAATTTGTGTAAATTATTTGTGGGTGTGCAAATTAACACGTTAATGGACATATAAACCATTCTACCATATTTTATAACTATTAACCAACAAAATATGAACGTTACATTCACTCTTCAAACATGTTATCCGATATAAATATGTGTGATTTTTTTTAGTTTGTTTGAAAGATAAATATTTTACATTTTATTCTGATGCTTTTAAAACTTTTACCTCTTCTACTTAAATACATTTTTTTGACCTAAGCTGTTTTCAAATTTCTCACAAGTGTTCACGAATTCTACTAGTTTTGTTCATAACAGCCATGTTAACTGTTCGTTTACACTGTATTAGTTAACTTGCTATCAATTAAGTGCTCGTTTGTGTACACATTTAAAAAAATGTAATTCGTGAATGTTTTTTGTTGTTTCTTTCAGAGCCAAAGGAGACTCGGAAACTCCACCTCGTGGAAGAGCCCAATGTGCCGACTGGGATAGGAACTGGACAGAGAATGAGCCACGCAGGAGCCCACCCCTCCCAACACTCCTCTCCTCTACCCCACCGCCGGTATTCTGTGCCGGAAACAGTCATGAGGAGATACACACTCACCAAACAACGGTCGGACTCCAGCGATAGTGGCGGCGTGGCCACAGTGCCCGTGGTCACACCTGAGGCAATATCTTCCCGACCACAGCAATGGGTCAAAAAATATCCTCGAAGTTGGAAAGAGACATGGAGAGGGTGACTCCGAGGATAGACGACGAGATTCCCCATCTTCGAATAGACAGAATAGACATAGAAATGAATTATTTCCAGACAAAGACTTAGTTAACGATAAAAAATCGTCTTTGGAGCATTCTACCAGCAAAGATTCAGATAAAAATCAAAAACGAATGTTAGAAAAATTTAATATTTCACGTTCAAACAAAATTTCAAGACAACTATCACAGGATTCCATAGACAAATTTTCCATAGAAGATACTCAGAACAGCTGACAGGTGGAAGTTGGAACAGAAATAGCTTGTCCCTCATTGGGCGTTCTTGTATTTTTAGGAGAAGAACGTCTTATCCACAAGCAAGGGAAAGCAGTGCAGCAGCCGCTCTGCAGTCAAGCAGCTCAACTAAGATTCAAGAATTTAAGCTAAAAATGCCAGCTATTATGTTGGAGGGAAGCTCTTCAAACTACTATCAAACTAAAAGTGATAACACTTTATCGACGCAGGACATGACTGTGAGTATAATATCAGATTTAGCTTCTGAACAAAATGAATCATCATTGATTGATGGAAAAATAATATCGATGGACTATTTTGAGAATGAACAGTTGTCCCGTCAGCTACAGAGGATAACTTATCCGTTACTAAACCGTCTAGAAAAGAATCATTAGGTGCCAAATTTGAAATATTAAGCTCTCCAACCTTGTACCCAACCAAGAGTGACCACACAATATCAACGCAAGATCTAACAGTAAGTTTAACATCTGAATTAACAAATGGAGATAAAAAACGGAGACTCTGAGATTGACAAAACCTCGAATTCAAAAATAACTCCAAATAGACATTTCGGGGTTGAGATAGAAAACCTTAAAATGTTATCAGGGAGTTCTACTACTTTATATCCGAATAACAGTGATCACACCTTCTCTACGCAAGATGCAACACTTAGTTTAATATCAGGACTAACTTTGATTGATAATGAAGCGCTAGTTGGAGAGAGTAAAGAAGATGAGAATTATGACTGCACCTGCCATCCTGTAAACACCTCTGCTTTTGGAAGTACTCCAACTATGGATGAAGATTTTAGAAAAGAAGCTCCAAGGGCATCAGTAGGAGGAATGAGTTCACCAACAATGTATCCCGACAAAAGTGATCACACCATTTCAACGCAAGATATGACACTAAGTTTAAGGTCTGAATCAGCTGCTAATCAAAGTGATCAAGTTGGTGACACAGCGAAAACAAGCTCACGTGAACTCAATGAATTGTTTCGTGAAAACCCATCCACTTCAGAAAACACCACTTTCAGAAGCAATGATTCTAGAATAGATACATCAGAAATTAAATCTAATTTTGAGAGCTCGCCTTCATTTTACAAGACGACGAGTGACCATACGATCTCAACACAAGATATGACTCTCAGCTTAAGATCGGATTCAGCATTTACTCAGAGTGAGATATCTCTCGCAAATGATGAAATCGTCTTACCTAAAAGCTCTAAAGTGATAGGGGAACTTCACGAATGCAATAAAGATGAAACGCCTGGTACAGATGGTCGTTTATCAAGACGAAATGTTTTATCAGAAAATAAAAATGACCCTACATCAGATGAAAAAGATTACGTATTAAACCAAGACCAAGCTGAAGCCAAAGAGTTTTTAAACCAAAATGAGAAAAAACTGGAAGAATCTCAGATTATTTCGCAACGTTCAAATGGCAGTGGTAAATCATACATAGTCAAAAAATTGTCTTTAGATGAACCGTCCCAAAGTTACAGCAGCTCACCGGACACAGGGGGGAATAATAGTGAGTCTAGGTCAGGGCAGTCCTCAGGTTACAACGAATCACCTTCAGGTCAGACATCAGAAACGAGTACTGACGTAAGCGCTTGTACTCCAACAGAATGTATCGTTACGACACCAGAGTCTGACCAGACACATAACATGTCTACTTCATCTGACAGAATATCCGAATCGTGCAGCATAACACCAGTGGGAAATTCTTCAGGTTCTAGCAGGCCTAGCACAACACCTGAGGGGATAGAAATACAGATAAAATCACTGGAAAACTCTAGTACTCTTGGCCAGACGGTGAGTGATCACACATCTTCAACACAAGATATGACTTTAAGTTTAAGATCAGAATCGGTTGTGACACACAATACACCAGATAATGAAAGTGGGAAATCTAGTGAGCTTACAGCTTTTTCTGACCTTGTACAAGATATAGAGCATATTTCATTCATGGAGGACAAGAAAGAGGAAATGATTGAATCAAATGTGGGAAGTATTTTTTCCGTCCTTAATGTTAAAGACAAGCCTACTAACGTAATGCCAGATGACGTAACAACTCGATCTACTCAGACATCAGCGCAAGGTACTAATCAAATGCTAGATGTAAAACTTTGTGGTGATTCTAATTGTAAGCTTACAAAATGTTTTAAAGAGAACAAAGATGACCATAAAATGGCAAACAAACTTGAGAACATTCTGGATAAGGACCATAAAATAGATGACGGTTGCATGCCCAGTCGATCTTGTGCCATCATTAAACAAACTTCTACCATTTTGTGTGTCAATGAGGCACCTAGGTCTACATACCATGTTATGTCATTATTGAACAAACAAACTAGTGCACAAAGTGATGTATTAAAACCAAATAATTGTTCAAGTAATAACCATAATCTATCGCTTCTTCCATCAAAATTTCAAGTTGTTGAATTTTGCGGAACAAAATCTCATCCGGTTGGGCCACTTGAATTTGACAAGGGCACAAATTTTGAATTTATAGACCCAAAAATGTGTTATACCCGTTCTGTAAATACTTTACAAAATAATAATGAGATTTGTGACACTAAAGTCAATGAAGCGAGACAGATTATATACAGCCATCATGATTCGGATTGTTTGCGATTAAAAGACAGAGATAATATTCTATCTCCAATTCTTTCACAAACAGCTTACAATTGGAGTCACGTAACTGATGAAACCAGGTGTCTTAGAACACAACATCAACGTCAACATTTCTGGGCGAATCAAGGATCAGTATCGGAAAACATTAGTGGAGAGCAGGGACCTTTAAGTTCTTGCATTGGAACTGGTAGTGTTTATCGTAAAAATGTAGATGCCGAATTAGTTGTGCCCCGCTATTCTGCTCTCCCACGATCCATGTCAATGTTGGTGAACACATCTTCAGGAGATTGTTCAAGTAATAGTAACAGCGACTCTGAATGTTTAAGCTTAGTTGATAGCCTTGAAGAATCATTCTCTCCTAATCACAAGAAAAGAGTGGCAAGTGCTCATCAATGCACTAAAGTAGTAAGAGCAGATATTGTTGACCTATTGCCAGTGGAAAAAAATGAGCATAAACACAAATTAATATATATGGTCACACCAAGAGGAAGAGCTAAAGCTTTTTTTGTATCTATCTCGGGAAAGGATGACAGTGGTAAAGAAATTCCAATAAAACCAAATACTATATCACAAAGTATGCCTGAAAAATTAAAGAAAAAACTTTCAGAAAGGTATCATGAGCTGGAAGTCAAGAAAATTAAAAAACAAAATAGTAAAGAGTTAGGAGAGTCCTCGAATGACGAAAAAAAGAGGGTTACATCAAAATATCAAAGAAAAACACTTTCAAGAACAAAAACACCCAATAATCGAGGTGTGAAACTGTCTCCAACTTTGAAAGAAAAACAAAGCAACATACCTGATGATCAAGATTCTAAGGTAGCTAAGAAGAAAGAAAAACATGTAATAGAAAGTAAATTTTCATCTTCGGGTGAACAATCCCTGAAGCCCCAAGACACGAATCACGTAATATCACACAAGGAATCAATACCTCCACCGATTAAAGAGAAAGAACTAGGCAAATCAATACAGGGAGAAAATCCGCATGGTGTTAAAACAGCGGGCGAAGACACAAACACTTTCAACAAAAACTTCAGAGAAGCCTCTACTAGTCCAATGAGCCCCAAATGTGGACTTAACGAAAATATTGTAAATAGTAACAGCCTAAATGAAGTTAATCTAATGCATACTACAAATACACAACCATTAATTAAAAAGAGAGAGGAAGATAATTTTAATGTTGAGGAAATTTGTACACAATGTCATACTAAAGAAAAAGTAGGAGCGCCAATTATTATGGATAAAAACAACACAGAAACAATACAAGGCCTAAATAAACGTACTTATGAAATGGATGCACACACAATTAGTACAAATAGTCAATCAGACCAAAGTTGTCATAAAAACGGAGCAGCAGACGGAAAAAGGGCTACCGAACATAAAACATATTTATCCTTAGAACCTATAGTTCCTAACCAGAATGGCTTCACCAACCAAAGTAAACAATCTATAGATACAAATTCTTCCTCTTCATGTCCAAACCAAGTTTTAAATGTAAATAAATCTCAAATACCTATCATGAAATCTCCTATAGTACAGTACAAACTAAGTAAGGAACAAACCAATTTTCCTATAGGTTCACAATTGAATTCAAATTCAACTAAATCCTCAAACTTACCGATTAGAAGACCCACGCGACCTCTTCAGCAATCTGCCCCCACGAGACGATCAGCCAACATTTTGGCAAATAGATTTCAACGGAGATTCGAGGTGATTCCTGAAGAAAAAAGTGGGTCGTTGGAGTCTTCAACGGAAGATCAGAACCGTTTGGTGGCTGATCAATCCCGGAGAGCCTCGTTGACCATTGAAAAAATCGAGAACAGTGTCAAACAGGATGAAAATGATATTAACAATGCATTTAATGCCATATATGTTGATAGTAAAACAAATCAAATTAAAAAATCACGGAGAAAGAGCACTGGGAACTCCATCAATGTCACCAATTTTGAATTCAACAAAACTTCTCAGTCAGAAAGGAACATCAACAATGATAACCTTTATCAGAGTAATAACAAAGAAAACAACACGTTGAACGACAATAAAAATAAGGAAGACTTTTATGTGGATGAAATCAGAAAGAGGAAAAGCATAAAAACGGAAGATAATATTATAAGGAAAACAAAAGGTATCAAACAGAAATCTGAGATACAGCGGACAAGCACTGACGGTGATCTTAACTATAGTGAACAACACCTCTTAGATGATGAGAGTAACAGTAGTAATGATAAACAAGTTAATAATAATGGTGGTGGCAGGGACAGTCGCAGAAGTAGTTTGAAAAGAAAAACACTGCCAAAACGAACAGTGCATCAAACAAAAGCAGTCGAAAGTTTATCGAGGCAAGGATTGGACTATGTAAATGCGACTACGCAAGATAAGTTCGTACAGTTGGATCAGATAGAAGCCCTTCCGCCAGATCAATATGGAAGCACGCCCGTAGAACAGTCTAAGATAGTTCCATTGGAAATCTCAAAGTGCTACCAAGGTAGAGCCTCGTTGATGCCACAAGCTGAAGAAAGAGACCTGCTGTCTTTGTCTAAAGGGTGGATCAACTTTTACCTAATAAAAGAAAACCTAAGTACACCGGATGAAAGTAATGTTGAAGATGGTAAGTAGAAACGTATTTTTATCCAAATATCTTGCCACCTAACCTTTATAATTTACTATTCAAAGTAACAAATTATAAATAATTGTATAGTTAAATTGCACAGCTATGTGTGCTAACATAATTACGTAAATGCTGTTTAACATTTTAAGCAATTTTTTATTTAATGGATATCAACACTCAAAGTATAAATAATTGTAACTTTGGGGATCCTGGATAGCTCCGTGGTAGAGCATTGCTACATTAAGCCAAAGGCCCAGGGTTATATTCCCGTGTCCAAGTGTCAATTTTCAACTGATAAACTTTTTATTTGTTCGATCAGATTTATGTAATTTTACACAAAACATATATACAGCACATGCATTGATTTCTAAATTTTCTTATACCAGTTGTTCTAAAATAGTAAATATTCAGCATTATATTAGTGGTAGTCCAAATGATCAAATTACATCCTTTACTATTTCCAATCTGTGGCCTGGGTCATTTTTGTATTCGAGTCATATGTTTTTCCTCTACTGGCTGGATGGGCCTGTCGTAGCTTCACATGCCTTATAATCTATCTTAAAACAAAGGCAGGCACATCATCTAGTCCCCAGATGTCAATTTATCAATGTGAAAGGGTAAATCAATATTTTTATCTATGATAAACATTTGTTCATGCCGGGAATCGAACCCAGGACCCTTAGGTTAGCGGGCAGACACGCTACCAACTGAACAAAGGTGTCGAACCTCCAAATAGCCAAATCCAAATCGTTGGCATGGTACGCCATTCAAAAAGTTTGGGAACCGTTGATTTAAATTATATCCTTATATATATTACTCTCCCTATGTTGGTAATATTTAAATTATCAACATTATTTAATATAAATGTGTTTTGTGATATAATTCACCGTAATCATTTCCAATACTCACATAAACGTTGACGGAAAATGTGTCTGATATATTACAGGCTCATGCAACACATCAGATAAAGAGGAACGTCGACAAAAGTTGGCCCCTTTACCAAAAACCGTATCGGTGGTCGGTGGGGGCGAGAACAGAATACGACAGTGCACCGTGCCTTATAGACCAATACCGACTGACGACGACCTCGCCACGCACTCTCCTAACACCGCCTTACCGGAGCTGCTGCCCGCGACTAGGAGGCAATCGTTAGTACCCCCGGCGGATAGAGGGCCGTTGACGTTACCGAAGACCCCCTCGACGCCCGATTCAGACCACAGCACGACCTACCTTCAGATATCCGGCTCCCCCAGGCTCGGGATAAGCAACGTCCTGGAAGGTTCCGGAGAGCTTGCGTGTTCAGAGTCCTCCGTGTCCTCGAGCGGTGACTCCGAGGACGATAGGGATGGAAGCCCGGCAATGTACCCCCTCAGGTGGCCTGTGAGGGCGAGGAGGAGCTCTAGACCTCATAGGACGAGGTCGAGGACACAGAACTACCACCAGAGCGAGGCGACCCCGTACCAGTATCAACAACCACAACAAGCTGGAGGTTGCAGTAGCAGTGCTTTGTTTATAAATTAGTAAATAACCTTTACGATGGTCAAGAGCACTAAGGAGCGTTTATAAATTATTTATTAACGAGATCTGGTGATGGCCGAGACCACTGAGGCACGTTTATAAATTACTAACGAGACTTGGTGATGGTCAAGACCACTGAGGCACGTTATAAATTACTAACGAGACTTGGTGATGGTCAAGACCACTGAGGCACGTTTATAAATTATTTATTAACGATATCTGGTGATGGCCGAGACCACTGAGGCACGTTTATAAATTACTAACGAGACTTGGTGATGGTCAAGACCACTGAGGCACGTTTATAAATTACTAACGAGACTTGGTGATGGTCAAGACCACTGAGGCACGTTTATAAATTATTTATTAACGAGATCTGGTGATGGCCGAAACAACTGAGGCACGTTTATAAATTACTAACGAGACTTGGTGATGGTCAAGACCACTGAGGCACGTTTATAAATTACTAACGAGACTTGGTGATGGTCAAGACCACTGAGGCACGTTTATAAATTACTAACGAGACTTGATGATGGTCAAGACCACTGAGGAGCGTTTATAAATTACTAACGAGACTTGGTGATGGCCGAGACCACTGTGGAGCGTTTATAAATTACTAACGAGACTTGGTGATGGCTGAGACCACTGAGGCACGTTTATAAATTACTAACGAGACTTGGTAATGGTCAGACCACTGAGGCACGTTTATAAATTACTAACGAGACTTGGTGATGGTCAAGACCACTGAGGCACGTTTATAAATTACTAACGAGACTTGGTGATGGCCGAGGCCACTGAGGCACGTTTATAAATTACTAACGAGACTTGGTGATGGCCGAGACCACTGAGGAGCGTTTATAAATTACTAACGAGACTTGGTGATGGCCGAGACCACTGAGGAGCGTTTATAAATTACTAACGAGACTTGGTGATGGTCGAGACCACTGAGGCACGTTTATAAATTACTAACGAGACTTGGTGATGGTCAGACCACTGAGGAGCGTTTATAAATTACTAACGAGACTTGGTGATGGCCGAGACCACTGTGGAGCGTTTATAAATTACTAACGAGACTTGGTGATGGCTGAGACCACTGAGGCACGTTTATAAATTACTAACGAGACTTGGTAATGGTCAAGACCACTGAGGCACGTTTATAAATTACTAACGAGACTTGGTGATGGTCAAGACCACTGAGGCACGTTTATAAATTACTAACGAGACTTGGTGATGGCCGAGACCACTGAGGCACGTTTATAAATTACTAACGAGACTTGGTGATGGCCGAGACCACTGAGGAGCGTTTATAAATTACTAACGAGACTTGGTGATGGCCGAGACCACTGAGGAGCGTTTATAAATTACTAACGAGACTTGGTGATGGTCGAGACCACTGAGGCACGTTTATAAATTACTAACGAGACTTGGTGATGGTCAAGACCACTGAGGAGCGTTTATAAATTACTAACGAGACTTGGTGATGGTCGAGACCACTGAGGCACGTTTATAAATTACTAACGAGACTTGGTGATGGTCGAGACCACTGAGGAGCGTTTATAAATTACTAACGAGACTTGGTGATGGCCGAGACCACTGAGGCACGTTTATAAATTACTAACGAGACTTGGTGATGGTCAAGACCACTGAGGAGCGTTTATAAATTACTAACGAGACTTGGTGATGGCCGAGACCACTGAGGAGCGTTTATAAATTACTAACGATACTTGGTGATGGTCAAGAGCACTAAGGAGCGTTTATAAATTACTAACGAGGCTTGGTCATGGTCAAGACCACTGAGGAGCGTTTATAAATTACTAACTAGACTTGGTGATGGCCGAGACCACTGTGGAGCGTTTATAAATTACTAACGAGACTTGGTGATGGCCGAGACCACTGAGGCACGTTTATAAATTACTAACGAGACTTGGTGATGGCCGAGACCACTGAGGCACGTTAATAAATTACTAACGAGACTTGGTGATGGTCAAGACCACTGAGGAGCGTTTATAAATTACTAACGAGACTTGGTGATGGCCGAGACCACTGAGGAGCGTTTATAAATTACTAACGAGACTTGGTGATGGCCGAGACCACTGAGGCACGTTTATAAATTACTAACGAGACTTGGTGATGGTCAAGACCACTGAGGAGCGTTTATAAATATACTAACGAGACTTGGTGATGGCCGAGACCACTGAGGAGCGTTTATAAATTACTAACGATACTTGGTGATGGTCAAGACCACTGAGGAGCGTTTATAAATTACTAACGAGACTTGGTGATGGCCGAGACCACTGAGGAGCGTTTATAAATTACTAACGAGACTTGGTGATGGCCGAGACCACTGAGGAGCGTTTATAAATTACTAACGAGACTTGGTGATGGCCGAGACCACTGAGGAGCGTTTATAAATTACTAACGAGACTTGGTGATGGTCAAGACCACTGAGGAGCGTTTATAAATTACTAACTAGACTTGGTGATGGCCGAGACCACTGTGGAGCGTTTATAAATTACTAACGAGACTTGGTGATGGCCGAGACCACTGAGGCACGTTTATAAATTACTAACGAGACTTGGTGATGGTCAAGACCACTGAGGAGCGTTTATAAATTACTAACGAGACTTGGTGATGGTCGAGACCACTGAGGCACGTTTATAAATTACTAACGAGACTTGGTGATGGTCAAGACCACTGAGGAGCGTTTATAAATTACTAACGAGACTTGGTGATGGCCGAGACCACTGAGGAGCGTTTATAAATTACTAACGAGACTTGGTGATGGCCGAGACCACTGAGGAGCGTTTATAAATTACTAACGAGACTTGGTGATGGCCGAGACCACTGAGGAGCGTTTATAAATTACTAACGAGACTTGGTGATGGCAGAGACCACTGAGAAGCGTTTATAAATTACTAACGAGACTTGGTGATGGCCGAGACCACTGAGGAGCGTTTATAAATTACTAACGAGATTTGATGATGGTCAAAACCACTGAGGCACGCTTATAAATTACTAACGAGACTTGGTGATGGTCAAGACCACTGAGGCACGTTTATAAATTACTAACGAGACTTGGTGATGGTCAAGACCACTGAGGAGAGTTTATAAATTACTAACGAGATTTGGTGATGGCCGAGACCACTGAGGCACGTTTATAAATTACTAACGAGACTTGGTGATGGTCAAGACCACTGAGGCACGTTTATAAATTACTAACGAGACTTGGTGATGGTCAAGACCACTGAGGAGCGTTTATAAATTACTAACGAGACTTGGTGATGGCCGAGACCACTGAGGCACGTTTATAAATTATTTTCTAACGAGACCTGGTGATGGCCGAGACCACTGTGGCGAGTTTATAGATTAGTACTCCCCGAAAATATTACTAATGATGTATTTTTTGTATCCTTCTTATGTCTAGGTTAATCATAAAAAATGAGCATATATTTAAAATTCTTTAAATTATTTAAAGGTGACCTTAAAGTCAAAGAAAACTTCCTTTTCATCCCTTTTGGGGGTCTTCTTCCTTGGTGAGCCTCCCCAGGTAGACCCAGCTTCTACAAAAATAAGTCTATGCGTTTGGCCACCTAGTTAAAAAAAAAAAACTTTGGGTGACCCTAATCCAAGAGGAGAGAAATTATTAGGATAGTAGTTTAGAAAAAATTCACTCGAATTATGGTAAACTGATACTAGAGCTGTGGTAGTCAACCTAGAGTAAGCGTACCCGCGGGGGTACACAAAGACATCTTAGGGGGTATGTAGAATTAATATAAATATTTATTAATTCATGATAAGCATTGAATCAGAAGGGGTATATTTATGGTTAGCCACAATAAATCTGGATATAAGTCCAAGAGATAACTAAACAGATTATTTTTATCTTCCCCTCCCTTCCAGATTCAGATTATAGAGTATAATAACTGTACAACTTGTAATATAATGAAATAAATTGAAAAATGACACTTGGACACGGGAATCGAACCCGGGATATTTGACTTAGCGCACCAACACTCTACCACTGAGCTCTCTAGCGTTCGTCCCATGCTCAGAGTGATTTTTCACTCATACTTTAAGGTAGAGTCTGTGATGAACATTTGAATATCATCAGCTACTATGAGCTATCATTGATTTCAAAGCCATTGGATATTCGGTTGTATCTTTATGCTACCAATAGTACAAATACATTGTACGTTCAACGTGAATAAAGTTGAAAGAAAGCAACGCTATACAATAAAGTATGTATGAAAGGCTTGTATACATTGTCTGTGATCTGGTCCCGGGATAGCTCCTGGATATATCTGTAGTAAAAGCATTGGCGTATTAAGATAAGGTCCTGAGTTCGATTCTATGCCCAGTTGTCATTTTTCAATTCTAAGAACATGATATTTAGACTAGAAAGCTCAAAATACGGATAAGGTTTAATGAGATGGACTGGATAGAACTAGCTCAAGATAGGGATAGGGTGTAATGAGGTGGACTGGATAAAACTAGCTCAATATAGGGATAGGGTGTAGTGAGGTGAACTGGATAGAACCAGCTCATGATATAGATAGGGTGTAATGAGGTGGACTGGATAGAACTAGCTCAATATAGGGATAGATGTACTTTGTAAGTGCGGGAATAAACTTTCGGGGACCTAATGCCATAGAGAAGATAGGTAAACCCACCTTAAAATATACACACAAATATAGTTAGTGATGTGTTGTTGGTAATTTTTTCTACACTAATGTATTTGTTATATCTCAGGAACAGGAAGTGGCTGGACAGTGACAGTGGCTGGCACAACGACCTTCCCACAAGACCATCACGACGTGGAGATGAGGCTCTCGTTCCCCGCCTGCTCTCGGCGACACACGGCCAGTCAGTCGGACTCTGGGGTGGGGGAGGACACCAATAACAATGGTGGTCACCACGGGGAGAGTCAGTCCCACTTCCTGCCCCCTGCTCAGATGAATAACACACAGCACTGGAGTCTCACGGTGAAGAACCAAACAGGTGGGCGTCGACACCTATGTTGCAACAATTAGGGATGTGTTATTGAAATAAAAGTATTGATAACTTACTTTACTCATTCCTAGAATTGAAAGAAAGGTATCAGTACATTATACTCATTTCTGGTACTAGAATAAAGTACCTATTGATAATTTGCTCATTTCTAGCATTGGAAACAAGTATTGGTAATATCAGATAGCAGTATCAAAATACAAAGCATTACATTTGGTAGTGATATTGTGTTTTTAGGTGATAAAAGTAAGAATAAATAATAATAATTGATCATATATAAGACCTAGTTTTATTTCTAGACCAATTCTTAGCGAAGCAGGAAATTTTAATCAGTCTAAAAATTAAAAGATTAGAATATTAGAACATAAATATTATGTATGAAAAAATGCATTGAACAAACACATTTTGTAATAAATAAAATGATAAAATATTAGGAAAATGTTAGAGCACAAATATAAGTAAAAACACTATCATATATTTACACATTTCAATATTTCGATGCTATTATAGCATCTTCCTCAGGAAGTAGTAGTAAAGACCCTGGGCACGGGACGATTCCTGGATAGCTTAGGGGTTAAAGCATTGGCATACTAAGCCAAAGGTCCCGGGTTCAATTCCTGTGTCCAGGTGTCATTTTTCACTTTTCAGAATATATCTAGATGGAGTAATCCTCACTTAAAAGCATAAGTAATAGTATGACTATTTGATTCTTAAAACTTTACTACCCTAACACCTCACCCAACTTACTGGGGGTGGTGGTAAACATTAAATGATGGTTTGTTATTTAATAAAGATATTTAATAAAATTAAAACTCTTTTAAAGCTATTTAATTAGTTGTTCAATATTATCTTCACAAACACATTTTCTAAAAGCATCCTATAAACACAAATTTTTGGGTGGGCATTCATCTAGACCTCCATTTTCCCCCTTTTAGGCTTGGTCTGAATTTTTTATTTTTTTTGCTCTCGCACAAAGTCAGCGGCTGCTTATTATGAAAGGCCTATGGATGTTTACACTTGTAGCTTTGAAGTTCATATTTGCAATCCTATGGTGTTCTAAAGATTCAAAATCTCAAAAAGTTATTTCAAATACAATTATGACCTCGACTTGAACCTCACAATTTTAAGCAATTAGAAAGATAAATTATTTAGACTTGTTTATTTGGGAAAATAATAAAATACTAAAAAAGGACCACATTTTAATTATATAATTCATAAAGAGTTATCTTTGTTTTTTATGACATAGCAAATATGAAAAACAAAATAGCATTTGTCAGCGGTACCCAAGCTTTTATCAACTTTTTGAAATTCAATTTTAAATATTTTCACTGAAATGAAACAGTACAAATTTTAAAATTGCAAGAATTCTAATTTGTATTCTAGATTCAAAATAAAATTTAAGATTCAGATTCTAGAAATATAGGATTTGACTCATTTCTACTAACTATAATCATTTATAAAACATCAAACGTTGGCTCTGTTTCAGGTGGTTTTGACAAAAAGCAAGGCGAGGCAAAAAATGGGAAAAAACTTTATCAGTGCCTTCCAGACTTAACTTTGCACACAGACCAGGTTAAAAATACAAAAAAAGTCATAAAGGTATTAAAAAGCAAAAGGATTTCTTATTGTAATTGGGATTAAAATTATAGGTAATTTTTTTTATAAATGGTAACTATAAAATGTTTATAAATAATGTAATGCACCAAGCACCAGTTCAATGAGATAACATTAAAATTTAAAAAATAAATCATGGTACACAATAAATGATCAGCCGAGTAATAAGCTCTGTGTTAATTTGACTTAACATATTTAATATATTTAGTAGTTTTAAACATAACATATTAAATTAAAACCAAAACATAGCTCACAGGATATGTAGAACTCTTATTAAAAAATCTATTTATTTAAAAAAACATGCAAAAGAGTCAAAGGCCTACTATTTTAAAATGTATTAAGTTAATGTATAGATCATTAATGTATACCATGAATATTATTTCCCATTTTTTATGGTACATTTAAAAAAAATGTTAGTTTGATACAAAATAAACACTATTCTATAAACTTTAAAAAAATATCCACCCTGCTGTATGTATTCAATAAAAATAAATGAGTTAAATTTATGATTCATATGTGTAAAAGAGTTTGATAAAATAAACAAACTTTTTTCAATAAATTGTTTATTAATTAAATTATATCTAATTGATTGCTTTTAAATTATATCAGCAGTATTGCATCTAACTTTCTAAATAGGAAAACAATCAAAATGTTGAATTAAATATTAAAGTTATAATACTTGTTAGTTATGGTTTCAGCCACGTCTAAATATAATATTCGGTAAATTGAAAGATGTCACCTAGACATGGGAATCGAACCTGGGTCCTTTGACTTAGTATGCCAATGCTCTGGGTACTGAGCTATTAGCTCTTCACTCATACATATTTTAAGGCAGAGTCTGTGATGGGCATGTGGAAATTGTCCCAACTTTGTTGATACCAGATTTTATTATATTTTTAAGATGGTACAGGAAAGATAGATAGAAACATATGAAAGGGAACATAATATGGCTTTTACAATAAAAAAAAAGAACACAGTTCACACTTTACATTGATGCCACTGGACAAAGAGGAAGAAAATCGATCTTTACTGTACAATCCCTTGAACTAGGTTTCATTCAATCATAACTCATCAGGGGTGTTAACAAATTTGCGTCACAGTGCTAAATGAAAATCACTAAAGCTGCACTAGTATTATTTTTAGATTTAAATAATTTGAATATGTCAAAAGTGATCAATACTGAATATTTACCATTTGATAAAGCTTTAATCTTCTTTAACAAAATCAATAAAAATCATACCATTTGCACATAGTAATAATAATGTATAGTGATATAAATGATAGTTTGTAAAAATAAATTTTAAGTATCAATATTGAATATAATATATATTTTAAAGCTGTCAACATTCATATTGTCTGTAAAAAATTATTTCTACATAACTCATGACTTAATAATATAAGAGTTTTCACAAAGTTGGTAACACAAAGGAATTAGTCTCATCTTATCTGGTATGTGGGTAAACAATGATCTACTTATATTGTCCCTACTCATTAGAGTAAATGTGGAGATAGCTCGGATGGGTAGAGCACAAAAATATCCTGCAGGAGTACATGAACATAGACTAGTAACATTTAAATCGTCAGATAAGGTTCTTCCTACAATTATTTTTCCTTGGATGAACTGTGACCATATAGCTTTCCCACCCAATTCTGTGAAGTTCTTTAAACTATTCTTCTGAAAAATTGTTCCCATTAAAATTTCTTACATTGACTAGCAGGTATGTTTAATAGTTAGCGATTTTTATGCATCAGTTTAGAAAACGACCTTAATTTAAACATCATGGGAAACTCCTTTTTTCTTAAATTATTATTAATAATAATGAATCACTTGTTGTCCCTTGGTGGCTAAATCACAGTTTGCTTCAAATGAAAGCCAAACCTTTATGGCGGAACTACAATATGTTAAAAACGACAGGGAAGACCGGTACACACAGAATGCTAAGCTAAGCTAAGCTAAGATTTACTCTGCTGACTATTTAGAAAAATAGCGGACCCTATATTTAAATATGTTGATGACTATGACTCGCTACGCCGCGCTATGTTTTTTTTCCAATTTCTGGTTGGGCAATTTTTCCATCTCCCACCTTGAGCCATCTCACGTTGTGAATGCGCATAACATAGCTTGGGCTCAGTTTTGAGCATATGCAGTGCTGTTTTAGTGAAAATAACTAAAGAAGTGTTGAAGTTTTGTTTTCAGTCTGTTTCACATGTATTTAAGTAATATTCTATTTAGGTTTTATATTTAATAAATGTTTTATCTTAAAATGGAAGTGTAAATTGAACAAGTCCAACCTCTACCTCCTAAATTTTCTTCATCTTCCAAAAAACTGCAAACAGCAGAAGCTTTTCTTCCTCGGTACTATTACCTGAACTCAATATTTTTGAGAACGCCATCATAACTAAACTTCACTGGAGCTGACCAGAAAGGAACAACAATGAATTCGGGAGGGAAAGAGGGCCCATTTATCTTAGCTTAGCAATGAGTGTGAAACCAAGCTGACAAAGTCTTAGCACAGCACAGCTTAGCTTAGCATTCTGTGTGTATCCGCATTTAAGCTTTTTGGCCAATTAACAATTATTTATCTCAAACTACATTCAAGTCCTTCTGGATAAATGTGAGCTACCTCCAAACAATCAACAATGTCTGCCACAGATCCTATTGAATGGGAGCGCTTGCCCGGCTAGAATTTTACACTGCTCCTACCTGGCTACTTTAAGCCACAAGGCCAGCAAAACGTTCTGAGAAGAACACTGAAAAGTCCTATGACATAGATATGTTGTCGGCAGGAGTGTAGGGAATGCACATTATGGGCAGTGTTTTTGCAGTTTTTACAGGAAAACTTTTTTTTTTGGCAAAAAAAAACAACTCCATTATAAACATTAAATTTTCTTAACATCATGATGTAAACAATTGTTGACTATCTGTCATGAGCATAGTGGCATTAGATGAGAAACTTTTTCAATAAAGAAAAATGTTGTCATTAACTTCCAGGATATCCTTGACATAAATTCAACAACTGTTGATATCACCATCAGAAGATAATTAAACTCTATGTTTCTACTAGAGAATTATTAGGTTTTCTTTAGCCAAACAAATGTTTTGATTCAAAAACTACAAAAACACTGAACTTTTCCCGTATTTTCCTACTTGAAACTTTAAGGATATTTGAGATTCAAGAGAATATCAAATTCAACTCTCATAACCTTGAAAAGATTGCTTTTTTTAAACTTTTTCAATTGAAAATTGTTTTATGGCTCTAATAGTGCTTATTGGTGGTTCAGAACTATTATTATTATAGGAAGAACTTAGCAACCAGACCCCAGACAAGTAATTTAACACTTAACTGATAGTATGAATGAATGAATGAATTATAAGAAATAATATACAAATTTAGCTATTTTTATTTTATATTATTCCATATTATTTCTATTTCTTCTTGGGTTCATTATTTTTTCTAAGAGTCGGATTTGGATTTAAATCGAATATTAGACGGTAAAGTGGAAATGTGTATTTGAGATTTGGATTTGTAAAAAGAGTGAATTCGACCCAACTATAATTAAAATACATTGATTCACTATTAACCATAATCAATTTATTTTTATTTTTCAGAGACCAGATACAGGCCTTCCAGTAACTTCTGTAGTCGATGAAGAGACTTTGAAGGTCAGGGCTCAAAGGAGGCTTTCTCTAGCGTCATGGCCTAAAGTTCACAAAATAGTACAAAACAAAGTTATCATTCGGAAAGCAAGCGGGTAAGTGATATCCATGTCAATGGTTTAGCAATCGCTTTGAAACACTCGTGCAGCTTAAATTATCAAACAAGTTGTAAACCCATTTAACAAACTGGCAGTAAGTACTGTTTGAATGGTTTGATTGCAAGAATGAACCGGAAGGCCAAGCTTTCAATCCTGGAAGGCTGCAATAATGCTTCTTTTTTTTCTATTGATTTACTTCTCTAGTTTAATATCCACACTATTTAGTTGTGCTGAATTTTTGAATTAAAAAATAAATAAATTATTAACACTGTTTTATGACCATCAACAATGGGTATTTAAATAATTAATATTATTTTATTTTGCATTGATGAATATTATAACCAGTTGATACTTTTTTTAGTACTGTGTTTTACTACCCGTTTGGGTTGTAAACCTATGTACTAATTAAACTAATGTGTTAAGGATGAGGAGGGTTGGATTAGGAGAAGGTGTACTCACATTTATGTGGAAGGAGAGTGAAAACTATTTAGGGAAACCACTCTCGCTAAACCCGACCGGGATCAAACCGCGATCTTCTCGTTAATGGCAGTCTAGTATATTGCGAGAGTGACGCTTTAGACAATGCTGCCACCGAAGGTCAGTTGATCCTATTACTTTTTAAATTGCCCCTCTTTTTGGAGGGGGAAGAGAGAAAGAGAGAGAGAGTGTGTGTGTGTGTGTGTGTGGGGGAAAGAGGGGGTGGATGGGGCACTTTTTTTTTAAGATCTTGCGTTCTGCAGTTCACACTCTTTCCAATGAGTTTTGATAAAAATGAAACCTAGGTCGAGAAATCGAGCAGTAATGATAAATTTTCTTCATGAGGCAGCCGTTACCTACATTTTTGTTCAGTGCAGTGGCGGCTGGAGACAGGTGGTGCTCGAATTAAAATATTCTAAACTATGACAATACAGACACTTTTTTGTATAACCTATCATTTTACTTATGCTAACATTTTACACCAGTTAATATTTTAATCTTATACTTTGCAACTTAATAAAAAGAAACACAACTTTTTAAATACATTAATAAAACTAAGAGAAAATTAATAAAATGAAAAAAATATTTACAAATCATTCGACTTAAGTCAATCTTTGTTTTTTGTTTTTGTGGATGGAAAAAAATTTGCAAAATACTAAATTATAAATATTGAGCTATTTTAAATAAAAAAACGCCACTTTTCTTTCTTTATATCTTGTAAACGGTTCAATTACTTCATAGATTTTAAGACTGAAGTGAGATATTTTTCATATATAATTCATGTTATTAAAAAGAAGAGCACGATAACAATGATTATAAGATATTAACAACTGTTTACATCCATTAATGTTTAGAAATAATTCATTTTGTGAGAATTGAGAAACAGTTAAATCCTAAAAAAAAAAAAAAAATTCAACAGCTCGGAAGCAACGCCTTAGTGTTAACTCATAATGTCGAAACAAATCACCAAGTTCGCTATGGAGTTGTGTTAAAGGAACAGTTTTAAAACATGTTAGCTAGGTAAACAACTTTTTTTTTCAATGCACATGCTCAGAGGTTGTATGCACCAAGCAGAGAATGTTGTGAGAAGCGTTAGCAGTTGATATCAATACCTATATAATAACACAAAAAATACAGTTAAATATTAGCAATGTTAACTTCAAAGAAATATGTTTGAAATTTTTAAACTATTCTTTCAACCAAAATAAGGGTTATATATAGTAATACTAATTCATTATGAAGTGTTATTGTTTAAATAATATGAGATGTTATTTTGTATTAAATTATAAGCAGTGCACTTGGACCTGAGCACTCAATGAGGAGTCACCACTTTTTTCAGTGTCATCAATGTAAAATGTGAATTATGTTTTTATATCTCCATAGTAAAAGCCACATTGTGTTCATTTATTTTGTTTCTATTCCTCTTCACAGCACCTACTTGCAAACATAAAAAAATTTACCTCAAAAAGTGAAGTTTTCTTTAAAGATCTCATCATCAGTATTAAGAACCCTCTCCAGCCTCTGGCAGTCAGTTTAGTAAAATACCTCCATATTCCTCCTTTAATTGCTCCTCAGAAACTTCATTACCATAACTTAAACTTTCATAGTCTCTTACATTCTTTATCTATGTTTCTGCTGCATATTATATTATTGATACAACGCATGCTTTACTCAGCACTTCTTTACATTTCAAGGGCATTTCTCTTCTCCATTTGAAGAACTTTTCTTTTAAATAAGTGTTATTCCTAACAGGAACGTCTCCCAAGAAGTGAGATCTGTATCACACTTGCTGGAAGATGAAAGTGGACACTTAGTATTAAAGTCTGGCCTAACCATTACTGGGTCGGCCATCACACCAGAGAAAAAACCACGTGTACCAACCATGAGTGAGCGCGATGTCACAAGAATGCACACGACCAAGTGATCTGCACCATTATCCCCTATTAATTATAAACATTTGGGAAACTATTGGTATAAAACTCATGTGAAGAATTCAATGATAAGATGGATTAAATCAACTATTTACTCAAATTTACATACCATATTTTTTCTCCCTTAAAGTAGAAACTAAGTATCCAATTTAATTTCATTAGCTACAAAATCTGTCAATGGCGTGTGGGGTTTGTGTTTTTTGAGTGTAATATTCTGCTAAACTTCTAACAAGTTTTTTCCTCAAACACACAAATTCCACAGGGAAGTTTGATAATTGTTATTAAGATAGAGATGCAGATAACGTGTATAATATGAGAAAATTGACTGATTTATTTGAGTTATTGTTAATAAATATCACAAATGATAAATATTTTAAAATTATATAAATCAGATTTGTATGAATATATACAACTTATAAGAATTTAAATAAATGATATAATTTAAAAGATTAGAAATTTAGAAACAGAACATTTGGCTGGTTTTTTTTTAAAATTTCAACTTACATGTGATGATAGTGAATTAAATATGTGTTTGGAATTGAACTAAATTCATAATTAATACTTGATTTTGAGTGGTTATATACCATAATTTTATTAGAAAATTATAACATTACACAACCAACTTGAAATTAAAAAGTACATCTTCTCTTTAATGTAAAGCTACTAGAATTTATAAATGGTAGGGATCCTATTTGATGTAACTAAATAAAGTTAGTGTACAACACTTTACACTATATATAATTATTCTTTTAACATATAAAGTAGAAAGTCTAACTTTTATTTATAAAATATGATTCTTTAAAATTCATTTGTATAGAACTAAACAATGACAAATAAATAAATAAAATTATAGTGGGTTTAGAATATCAGCATCGATATACAATATTCAAATGTATGTAAAATATATATGATCTAAACAAGAAAACATTCCATGAATTTAAAAAATATTTTTACCAAAAGTTTGTACTATTACTGTTGTATAATAAATATGTTTTATCATATATTGAAACTTTACAAATGAGTAAGTCTTTTTTTTTCTCCCTTTATTATTTTAGTGATTCTCTCTTACATTCAATGTCCATGTTTCTACTGAATGTGTGACAATGGGTACAAAGTATGCCCGCTCTATACAACACTTTGTTACACCTCAAGGCCACTTCTCTTTCCCATAGCAGATCTCTTACACACCTATAGAACAACTCTTCCTGCTGTCTTCTTATTAAAAGATCTTCTCTACTCCCATCCTTTGTCTCAATCACCATTCATTCAATCATTGGTCATTGTAACCATTATAATTTTTCTTTATATATAATGGTATACATTTCAATTTAGTATTGTTAAAATGTAAATTTATTAAACATAGTTGTTGCATTTTGTAATAAAAGTGATTTCGCTTCTAGAGGATGTAACAGCTGTGTTGGCATTGTGAAAGGAGAAGTGACTCTTGGTTAAACAGTGAACCAGATTGGTTTAACATTCAGTGTTGTGTGGATAGAATACAAGATAAAAGTGTACAGTCCATTTAAAAATAAATAAACAAAAACAATCATCCCTGTATTTTAGAGACAATGAGCAAATACACATGGCTGGTTTATTTGTATTCTTGGATTTTTTCTACAAATTTTTATTTTACAAATCAAAATAAAAACACAGTTTTGGAAAAATAAAAAATACACAGTGCCTTTATGACAAATGTTTTGAAATTGGTATTAACATAAAATTAACAAGTTATTAAATACATGTGACAGAATTGCAGAAAAAAAAATGCACAAATATGATTTTCAAAACATTATTGCAGTCATATTTACAACCAATACAAAAGACATTATGTTTGGTGGAAAATTATTTACTAGTATTATAAACTATTCATTAAATGTCTCAAAACATCACAACTATCACAATCTAAATGAGCCGCCTCAATGGCCAATTTGGTCTAAGGCATCCTTTTTGTGTTTGACTTGCCTGCTGATAGGCAGATTGGGGTTTGAATCCTGGTCGGATCCAAAGAGTGTGGTTTTCCCCAAATGGTTTCCCTCTCTCCTTCCACACAAATGCTTCCTTCATCTAAACCCCAGTCAGTCAAGAACTTTTTGTCAGTAAAAACCTTAGCACAAACAAACAATTTGTTTTTAATTATCAATCATTTTTACATTATTGAAACATTAACTTTCGAAAATAACTGTTTTGATGTTTCTGTTTTTTACAAAGCAGCATTATAGTTCACTTAAAAAATTCTTTTCAAACAAAATATTCTAAAATGAGGTGTGGTCTTATGAAATCAAGATGCCAAACCACACATAACAAGGGTGGTTGATGACATCATACAAACAGTCTTCGAATGTGTTCATATGCACTGTTTATAAAATAAAAACATATGATTTTGAAAATAATCTTTTGTATGGTTCTAAGTGATAAAAATATTTGTTTATTTTGCTGACTAGATATAGCAAGATACAAGTATGAATATAATACGTTTTAACTTATTATTCCATGTACTATGATATCTCTTGTTATCACCGTAAAACATAAAGCATACATAGTTTTGTTATATTTTCTTCTTTCAATGAGTTACAAAAAAAAAGCCAATTATACAGTACTCCTTAGGGAATTATCATCAGACTCTAGTGATGATTCTTTTTTACTGCTAATATCATATCAGTACATAAATAATAACTTTCCAAATAGAATGACATTAATCACGTTCAGTCAATGTTTGCAATGAAGAAAACCTGTTAGCTGTCGTTTACCATCTCTCCTGCCATGGATGCCTTTTACAGGAAATTCTCCTATAATGCAATATTTGTGTTCTGGAAAACATTTAACGGGAAATTATAGGTTAGAGGGTTGTAGGTACTGACCAGACCAATGAAAAATTACTTACAATAAATATTAAATAATAAGAATTAAAATATCAAAATAATAACTAATTACATAAAGCAGAATAAACTGTAAACAAACGTGCTTAGGCGGCTGCATGGTCTGAGGCGTCACTTCCATGTTAGACTAGACTGTCGATAACAGGGAGATTGGGGTGCAAATATCAGTCAGGTGCTTGAAGTTTTTTTCCAAAATGGTTTTCCACTCTCTCTCCATGCAAATGCAGGTACACTTCCTCTAAATTCAACCTTCTTCATCCCAAATTAATTAGTGTAATTAGTACATATGCATGTAACCTGAACAGTCAGTATGACATAGTGCTAAAAAAACTGAGGCAAGCGCAATTACAGCACTAGTGGTGTAGAAACAAACTACTTTGCGCGGGGAATTGCTTAAGACCATCTCGGGTCTGCTTTTTACCAAATTTTATTTTTTTATTTCCCATTAAGACAAAGTTTTAAAATAAATTTGAATTTGTTTCTTCTTATTTGATTACAAGTCAAGGACTGGAATAACCTCTCATTTTAAATGTTTAGCTACATTTAACAATGCATATTAAGGCTGAGCTGATGCCACAATCTGATCTACATTGGTTGATTATGGCTCAATCAGTACGGCAGCATTTTGAGGTAAGCGCCCACTAGCCCGCATCGGACAAATCAGCATTTTGATTTCTTTACATTATTTTTAATGATACTGCATTCAACTAACTGCATCATACACATCGAACATAGGCAATGTCAATAAAAATTTCATGAGACAGATTAAAATCGAATCCGTGCAGTGTGTGCTGATGAGAGCATCTGGGTAGTACAAACACTCCCAGCTATTCACATTCAGAATTCCAAGGTTTATTTTCTCTATTTATTTATAGAGATGGGCAGTACTGTCAACTGTTAGGAAAAGTTCAAAGTGATTCAGTTCATTTATCTAGTTTAATAGTTCACAAACTATTACTTGTAGTTAAATCGTTAATAAAATTCATCGTTCTCGACTGATAAAAATACAGCCTGTAGTTCAGTCGTTTGCAACTGACTTACATATTCAAGTTTAGTTCTCTTTTAGTTTGCTAACTTTTGAATGTGAATTATTATTCCTCCCTCACATCACTCGTTACATAGTAAAGGTCTGCTGTCTGATGAACGTTTTTAAAGTTTATTTAAGTGTGCTCACGAATCAAGAACTTGCTATTCCACCCCAATGTAAATTACAATCTTAAAGAAAACCCTCTACACTAATAAGCCGCTCAGTCGGTAGAACACCTGAAAATAATACTCTTTAACTCCTCAAGGTATTCGCAGTGGTGTAAAGAAGAAGGATATTTTTGTGATTTTAATGTGGTCCGGTAGAGACAGATATAATTACCAGGAAAACTTACCCTCTGAAATATATCCATAATAATCCTGGATCTCGTCGTGGAGTGATAGATACAAGTGAATAATAGGGATGGGCGCCAGTAAATTATGTGATACTTACAAACAAAAAGGACTCTTATTATGGTCTTAGAAGAAAACAACCTCACCAACAGTGTTGAACATAAATGTAAAAAAAGTTTGTCAAGCCTAAGCAAGTTTGTTTACAGTTTATTCTGCTTTATGTAATCAGTTATTATTTTGATATTTTAATTCTTATTATTTAATATTTATTGTAAGTAATTTTTCATTGGTCTGGTCAGTACCTACAACCCTCTAACCTATAATTTCCTGTTAAATGTTTTCTATAATGCAATGTTTTCCAGAACACAAATATTGCATTATAGGAGAATTTCCTGTAAAAGGCATGGCAGGAGAGATGGTAAACGACAGCTAACAGGTTTTCTTCATTGCAAACATTGACTGAACGTGATTGTCATTCTATTTGGAAAGCTATTATTTATGTACTGATATGATATTAGCAGTAAAAAAGAATCATCACTAGAGTCTGATGATAATTCCCTAAGGAGTACTGTATAATTGGCTTTTTTTTTGTAACTCATTGAAAGAAGAAAATATAACAAAACTATGTATGCTTTATGTTTTACGGTGATAACAAGAGATATCATAGTACATGAAATAATAAGTTAAAACGTATTATATTCATACTTGTATCTTGCTATATCTAGTCAGCAAAATAAAGAAATATTTTTATCACTTAGAACCATACAAAAGATTATTTTCAAAATCATATGTTTTTATTTTATAAACAGTGCATATGAACACATTCGAAGACTGTTTGTATGATGTCATCAACCACCCTTGTTACGTGTGGTTTGGCATCTTGATTTCATAAGACCACACCTCATTTTAGAATAGCAAGTTAGCATTTTAGATCTTCAAAACAGAGGTTAGTTATTAATCTCATAAATTTCCCTTGTCTAGGAGGAAAAATAGTCCAGGCTTCAATTATAGCCAGTGATAGTCGATGGAAAATAAACTTTATACCATTAAAATAACTTTTAGTATTGGCACTCAAATTTTCTGTGTAAAAACCAGCGCATCCTTTTTGAGAGTCAGATTTTGAATCTATTTTCCCACTGTGGTTGTCAAGGTATCCAAACAAAGAAAAACCTAGAGGTTGTAAAACAATGAAAGTGTGTATAGAGGAATGATTCACTACTCTTGGAACCAGAGAAAACAACTATTCTTGGGATTAGAACAGAGTTGAAGAATAAAACAAAAGAAAGACAATAACAATAAAAGTAAAACTTGTCAAAGAGATGAGCTCAAAGATAAAATATGAACAAGTCTTTCTTTCATTCAAATTTAGCACCTCTGAAGTAGTAGACTAGATAGTTTCTCAACATACAGCTAGATTGCAGCTAGGTCAGTTTCCAATGTAGATATGGCAAATGGTGCCAGACAAATGTAGATGGATATTGGAATGAAATATCGGGGTTCAAGCAAAGGTAGGGATAAAATATTTTTGAAATATATGATAAGAATAAAACAGTGGTGCATAAAGTTCAGTAGTGGAGTCATGGAGAACAAATAAGAGTTTAGTTGAAGATATATCATCGTAGTTATAGCAACTTGCATCAGGGGATGCAATCTAGAGAAAAATGAATTGTAATAATCTGCCATCTTCATAAATACATGAACAAGGACGGAATATTGTTTACAGTAGTAGCCTATTATATATATATATATATCCTAATGACCACTTGTGACAGTGATGTCATTATATATATATTAAGTCACACAAAAGGTAACGTGAATGCATTAGACGCAGTACACTAAATAAATCCGATTCGTGGGATGTAATAGTCCAACAGTTACTTCTTTCATCAATATTTGGGAAAAGGGAGAGATGGAGGGAAGGGTTGTGTTGAATATAGAAAGGTCAGTGAGAGAGAAAGGCCTTATTGCAAATTGCAGTAGTTGCGAGCGGGGAGGGATTATATTTGAAAGGTCAACTAGCAATCAGATGTCTGAACCAAGAGAGGAGGATTCAAGGGAAGCTAAGACTGGGGAGGATTCAGCAAATAGTTAATCGGCCCTGCCCTAATAAAAAATATAAATAAAATATGTAAGAGATAGGTTGTATCCACGTTATCTTGAATTTGAAATTTTATTTCATCCAAAAATCCCTATTCCAAAATTTAGAAAACCTGATAAGCAAATGAGGGCAACTTATTAAATTTTGTTTTGTTTTATTTAATTTTGTTCACATTAATATTTTAGTGTACATAGAAAAATTTAAAACATAACAAAATAATATTTTTTATTTTAGTAAAAAAATGCATAATAAAACCATAGATAAATTGATAGTATAGGGGTTGGTTGTTGGGTTTTTCCTATAATTATGTTGGTCTATGTCACTAGTAGGCACCATACTGACTAAAACAAAATTCAAATTCAAAACTTTATAAAATAAATTATAAATAAGTATATAAGTATATTTCGATTCTTTAATCTTGAATTTATTTAATCCTTGACTGTTGTATATTTTTATGAATTCTAGGATTCAAAGATTCGAAAGTTTCATCCCTAGTAATAAAACTTTGTCTTATTAACGTACCCGAAAGGGTCACGCTTATTGAATTCCTTTAATTCAAGACTGTTCATAGTTTTGAGATCAAACGTTTATATTGGAAGGTTTGTTCCAAGTTAGGTGGTTGGTATGACTTCCCATAAGCTTTTAAGGGTGAAGCCCTCCTTGAGTTTCTCAATGGCGAGTCCCAGCTCTGGACTGTACACTGGCTCTCGGTCCCTCTCGTGACCCCCGTCAGCAAAGTAAGCGACGAAAGCATTTGACATCTCATCGCCTGTCTCGTCTACTTCCTCAATATCGTCTTCCAGAGGAGGTAACTCATCTGGAGTTTTAACCTGTCAACACCATTGATAAGGTTTAAGGCATACTAATGAATGAACGTTTTAAAAATATTATATGTAGGATAAAGTGAAAATAATATAATTTGCCACCCTCTATGGTGGTTGAATGGTCATGTCAAACTCACGGCCCTCAACATGATTTTGTTGAACTAACATACAATGCAACCCTATTCTTATTTTTTATAAACTTTGAGGGAACACTACATTTGGGAATTTGGAATAATTTGGGAAAATCTAGTATGTGAGGTTGGTATAACTTATACTCATAATTATCTGGCCTGTTAACGGATCAGTTTAATAAAATGTCCCCATATTCCATTATACTTCTACCATTCTTCCTCCTTTAATTTTTCCATTCTTCTCCTCTGACTTCAACACTTTTTGTTACCTACACCTACCATCTCTTTTTCGACCTCCCTTGCGGTCTTTTTCCTCATTACATGCCCATACCATCTCAGTCTTGCTTCCTCTACTACCACATACCCTCACTGTACTCTCACTCTTTCCCGGATAACTTCATTCCTAATCTTGTTTATACTCGTGACAGCTAACAAACTTAATTCCCATGGCCTCCACTTACCTAGTCTCTCTTAAATTCATTGTCCATGTTTCTGCTGCATATGTGATGATGGTTACAAAGTACTCCCTGTACAACACTTACTTAGAGTTCAAGGACACTTTTCTTCTCCATAGCAGGTCTCTTACACACCTATAGAACAACTCTCCCTGCTATCCTCTCCTCTCTACGTCCACCTTTCGCCTCAATTACACTTCCAAAATATTTTACGTTCTGCACTTTTCTCAGCTCTACTGGTTTAACTAATTTATACTTTTTCTTCAATAGGGATCAATTTCTAAAATGTATTTAATTTACGTAGACAACATGTGCAATGTTCGGCAGCACATTTTTAATTCTTATGTTAACAATTGTTTTATTAAATAAAAAAAATGAACAAAACACACGAAAGGTCTCGGCTTACGGACACGTATTTGTCAACAATTATGAAAGTGAATTTTACAAAAGATTTAAAGCTTGATATTAACACCACTGTCAAAAAAAAAGTAAAAAAGGGTAACTGGCGCCAAATCACTGTATTAAGTTAAACATTTTATCCTTTCAAAGGTTAAGAAAAAGTTAGCAAATCTTTGGTGGAAAAATGGAGTCAATATTATTGTTTTAAAAAGGGGCACATTCGTTTATTCTAATTCTTTGTTTTTTTTTGTTGTTGTAATAATATAATACTGTGTTGCAATAATTCTTTTTAATTAAGATGATGACAATATATATTTTATTGAAATGTGGCCCCTCAGTATTTTAAATTTTCTAAGCGACCCTTATGAACAAACGAGTTTGACATGTCTGCTATAATTCAACAATCTTCCAATAGACTGGGCTGCTGATGACGGGGAGATGGAATTCTAACCTTGGGCTGGTGTGCTGAGGTTTTTTTCCCCTAAATTGTTTTTCACCCTCACTCCTAGCAAATATGGGACACTTACTGTGAAATAAACTTTCCTTATCCTTAATACACCAGCATAATTAGTACATATATTTATAGGTAATAAGTTAAAAATACATATAATTTTCCAAGAACTTATTTTACCAAGAGTACTAAAATATATTAATTTGGATTTTCATAACCATATGGCCAATTTATGTCCTAATAATTAGTTAAAATACCATGACATTAAAGATTTACTATTTTAGCATAAGTTTGTAGACATACTATTATTATTACGTTAAGATTTTTCAAAATTAACTAGAAGTGTGCCAATGAGAAAACATAGATTATTGATAGGTCTACATAGTAATAAACTAAGTAGTAAAAATGTCACCAAGTTCCTTTAACTGATTAATAAATTAATACCATCAATGCTATTTCAAATTAATAAAAGTACTTGATATTAATTAATTTAAAGCATTTGATAAGAATGTATATTTTATAAAGATAGGCAAACAAAATGGAGATTATAAATATAGCAAACAATATATAAATGGCGAAAATACAATCAAGACAGTCATATTAAAGTACAGTCTAATTTAGATAGGAAGGAAATTTTTCAATAACCATAAAAGTTTAATTAAGCAGGTTTTATATATTTATATATAAAATCGTATTATCCATAACTGTTACTTATATTATATAACATTAATTCATATAATAATAATAATAATAATAATAATAAATAAATTAAAATAGTATAATAGTTGACCACAAAAATGTCTTTGCATTTTCTAAAAGTTTTTTCCTACTATAATCTTAGTATATATGTGTTTATATCTATTTATTAGTTTATTGTTCAACGAACCCTTTGACCAGGTGGTCTCAATTGCTAATAGCCCAGACATGTAGGATGACTATAAAGCAGCAAACAACACATCTATTTTAAAACTATAAGATACATTCTGTCAAAGATCTCTAAAGATCACCCAGAATCAGCAGTAGCCTTCTAACCTGGTCTGTGACAGTGAACTGCACTCCAAACACAGGGTTCAGACTGTACACCTTGTGGAGGGAAGAAAGCTCCTTGTATACCATGTGGAGTTTCTCTGCAGGGTCGATACGAAATCCTAGCACGTAGCCACCACTTACCTCGGCACTCTCCACAACCAGCGCTGTGCCAAACTTTGACTCGCGGATACGTACCTTCACAAAATAAGATCCAGTTAACATTTAGTTTGTGTTTAGTTGAGTAAAATCTTGTGGCAAAAATGTTAACCTAAATGGATGCAAGTTCCAGTCTTTCAATTCGAAGTGAAGCCGATTCTAATATATGAAATATTCTTAAAGCCAAATAAAACTATGAATATACTTTTTTTAAATTGTATTTGCTGGGGATTTTTTTTAAAATATTTTACTTATTTGGATAATTTTATACACTAAAATTATTTAGAAACTATTTGAAATATCTATTCAAAGTTCATAAAGCAAGTTAATATCACAACATGCAGTTCAATTTCTACATATTTGTTACATGTAACATACATAACAGATTAAACTAGCGAAAATGAACTTAACAAAGTATTATAGTCATAATATTGTTGGCCATTGGCTAGTGTTGGTCCAGAATATTTTTCCGAAGCAAAGTTGAAACTGATAATATTCTCAAGGTTAGTCATGGACTTCAAAACTTTTCACACCTCTAATGGGTTATATGGATTGAAACAAAATTAGACAAAAATTCTTAATTGATATAAAACATAACGTCAAAAATCATATTTTAATCTGTTTGTTCTAAAAAAATTGTTGTGTCACCCATGTCCTCTATATTCAAGTGAGATGTGAAAAATGCAACACAACTAATAAACAAAAGAAAACAAAGACACAAAAGAAAGGAAATCAATATAATGAATGTCAGAACATGCAAAAAGAACGAGATTAACATCTAGGATAAATACAGGAATGTAATGCTATACAGTTATTATCCTATATTTTAAACTTCAATCAGGGGAGGCCCATCCTTAAAGGCCACAGGGGCCAGCAGGGCTATTATGACCATGACGCAAAATGAATTTGCGACCATTAGCAGAGAGACGCTAGACTTTGTGGCAAAAGTTATTATGGCCAACCATTTTGCGAAAGCAAAGTACTTGTGAGCGCAAATATTTTTCTAGTAGAGTGATGCTAAGTTGCACATAAATTTGACTTGTCCTATGGTTTGTGTTACGAGGTTATGTTTGCTAGATTTTGTAATTTATTAGGTGTTTTGTGTTACCTGATTTAAACTTGCCATCTACTAGCCTATTATAATAATCTCAAAACGTGTTTGTGTGTGTTTCACATAATCTAACTTTAACTAGGCCTATATCATAATGTAGGCCAAGAGTGGGGATAGCACGCTTACACTGAATGTTAAAAGAATATTTTCTTTGAAACATAACACTATCAAAATGCATTATATTCACCATATACACACTGATAATTGGGACATTCCAGTAATAAGATTAATTGTTTTTAGGTTTTATAGAAGTGGAGGTTAGTTAGGCTTCAAAATATTTGGGATGTTAATAGTATGTTGACCCACCTCATGGGGTAACATTGACCAATATTCCTCACTCAAATGTCACGCGAGGATTGTACCAGCTCTCTAGTAACTAAATATAGAAGCTGATCAGGGACAAATGTGATAGGCCCTCTCAGAAAAGCCACACCCAATGTCAGATACTCTCAAGGTCAATCTCCCTACCATTCCGGTGCCAGCGTTACACTAGCGAATGGGGCCAGTTTAAGTGGGCCCTCCTATACAATAAAGTTGGTCTATATTTGTTTTTGCATTTATGTGTTTGTGTTTTAGTATGTGTTAAGACCCAAGAGGTAAGATTACGCGGTGAAGATGAATGATTAAAAATTATTTAAAATACTGTCTTCTACATTAAAACTATAAGAAAAACTCTAAAATTAAGAAATTAGGAGCAATCAGCCTAATGACTTTACATTTGTGCAGGCAGATGGCAAGAACTTTTTTTTTTAATATTTGGTTTGGTATACAATTGTGGTTAATAGTTAGTGAAGAAAACCAGAGCTTATTTTGTTTTTATTATTTATTATTTGGTCATGGGTTGTGAATAGCAGTAGGGTGTAAGGATCTTAAACATTTAAGTAAAATAATTTAAAAACATGAGGAATCTGCGATTCATTTGGAAAATGCATTTAAGTTTAAAACATTTAGAACAATAAATATTTCATTACAAATAAATTCCGTGGTCAAAATTTCAGTCCAAAAACACAATATGTAAAAAAAGTAGGTATAAAGTAGGTATATTAGGAGAGTGCTTAAGATACTGTGTGATACTCATGAACTGGCATTTAGAGACACACACACTAATTCAAAACCTGTATTCTGATATTCTTTCTATTTGTAGATTTGGTAAGTGATTTTGTAATCCTAGTGATTTTTAAAAATTAAGAAAACTTAAATGAATTTAATTTAATACGATGACACTTGTTGAGAAAAAATCATTATCGGTTAGCTTTGACCTGGCCCCACAAGAAATTTAAAAAAAAAAATCATGCTCCGCCAATGACTTCAATTAAACATAATTATTATATTTTCTAAATATGTAAGATACATGCTGTTTTGAAACTTACATTTTTTATTTGAAGGTATGGTAAAGAAATATTGAAGTTCTCGTTCATGTCAGCAAACCAAACTAATCGGACATTTGTAATTATGAAGGTTCCTAGATTTCCCTGAGAAAATAATAACAGCAATGTGATATAACATAATAATGAAAATAGCAACTGTAAAACTAGTATATCAGTGATTTAAAAACTAGATTCATATTTTTAAAGGATTAAAATGAGAAGAAAGTAGTGCAGTTTTCTGATTGCTCATGCATGAGTGACATCATTTTAGGTTTGTAAACACTTAAATTAGAAACAATTATTAAAATAGCCTGCATTACAATTTTTATTTCAATGTGTGTATAGTGATTTAACCTAAAGACTCTCCACAATATTTGCCTAAATAATTGTGACTGTATTTTAACTTCTGGGGATAGAATATTTTGGAAAATCCTTATTATATGTAATCAATGTTTCAATTACTTTGATGGCTGATCTTATAAAATATTCTAATTTTTTAATGTTGGTTTTAAGTTTGATAATACTGTATATTTTTTTTTACAATGAATGCTAAGTTGTTTTACAACCCGCTTTGGTGGCTGCATGGTCTAAGGCGCTACTTTCGCAATAAATTATTATTATTATTATTATTATTATTATTATTATTATTATTATTAGCACCGAGTCTTACTACCCGTTTGGGTTATACACACTTACGCTAATGTGAAATGGTAGGGTGATTGTGAGATGAAATGAAGGACCTACAGTTTAACGTGGAATCCGAACCACGGTGGAGGCCTGGCATTCTCCACATTCACAAGATATCTTGTCAGAGGTGAAGGGAGGGTTTGGAAATCAGATAAATCTGTGCCGGGACCGAGGATTGAACCCCGGCCGCCAGCACAGAAGTCTGACACCTTACCCCTAGACCACCAGGTCACCCGCAATAAACTAGACTGCTGATGATGAAGAGATTGTGGTTCGATCCCGTATAAGTGTACAGAGGGTGGCTTTTAAATGGTTTCCTCACTCTCTTCACACAAATGTAGGTAAACTTCCTCTAAAACGTAACGCTTTTATATACAGGTTTCATAAGTATAACTTGATTTTGGTGTTTACAAAAGTTTCTAAAAAGTTTTTAGACAAGGTTATCGCAGCTGTCACTTATATTTAATATAAATACCTATAGAATAACACAATATAGTAAAATATTATCAATGTTGACGGCAAAGAAATATGTTTGAATAATTTTTAAACTGTTCTTCTAAACAAAATCAAAGTATAGCACTCATTTTATGCTCTTCTTTAAGAATATAGATACATATGTATATAGGCCTACCTTAATATGGAAGTATGAAAAATAAAGTCCACATTTAGTAGACAAATTTAATAGTAGAAGTTAAGAGATTTAGAGGATGCAAAAAAAAATTCAGATTAAGAATGATCATATATTAGTAAAACTATGGCTCTCTTATGTACAGATGCATGATTTATTGAATGTGAGCCACATACTGCATTTGACTACATAATAGAGTATCTACAGTAGGATTTTGGTAGGCAGACACTTTTTTTTTTACAATCAACAATGATATAATTTTATTATATTGTTAATATTATTTTATAGGCATCGATAATATCTATCAAAAGCGAATGCTGAAGATCACATAACCTGACGTGTGAATACATGAAAGTAGGTCTATCAACTTTTCTAGCGGTCAGATAAGCCTTTCTTATTAAAGTTAGACTGTAGATACCCTCTACAAAATTTCCAAAAAGGATTCAAGGTTTCATAGTTGTATTAATACAACCTTAATTGATAAATATCATACCTGATCACTTGATAAATTCCACACCCCATTAACAGTTGTATACACTTGCTCAAGAGGTAAGATATTCAACTGTTTACTATGAATTATTGCTCCTCGCAATTTGAGTTCACGGTACATTCGAGAAGATGTGTATGCCCTAAGAAGAAGGTAACAATTAGTTAATTTTGCTTAGGAATATATTTACTAACACAAGTGCCGTAGTAAAATAAAATTATTGCTATAGGGCATCCATGATTGCAAGGGTGGTATTTGACAGCTAGCAGAAGTTATTTATTTCAAACATTGACTAAAAGTCACTAATGTCAACCTCTTCGGAAATAGTTATGCTATATAATCAATAAAAAGTGTCATCAAATGAGTCTAATAATACTTCCCGAAGGATTACTGTATAGTTGGCATTTTCATGACCTATTGGAAGAACAAAATATATTAATAAAACTACTGGGTTTTTTGTTTTTCAGTTGTGGCAACAAGAGATATTATAGTCCATGTGAAATAATAAATTAAAAAATATTATATTCACACTTGTATGTTGTTATAGTTGGCCACCAAAATAACAACAAATGTTTTTATAAATTAGAGAAAGCCACACAAAAAAATTAGTTTCAAAATAAACGTTTTTATTTTATAAACAGCATAAAAACATAACCGCCTTGAGGGTTTTTATGAAGGCATCCACTGCCCTTGTTTCAGATGATTCACCACCATCTTAATTTCAGAAGAGCACGTCGAATTTTAAAATCTCTCGTTTGAAAAGTTGAACAGGATTTTTTATGTTATCCATTGACACGGCTTCCACAAAAAAAACAAAAACAAAAAAAAAACAATCAAATAGTTATCTTAATAAGTTCATATTTAAATGATGTAGAACAATCAGTTATTTAAAACCAATGATTTGCTTGTTGTGAATGTTCTGACTGCCAAAAGCAGAAACAAATCTGCATATTATGTATGGTCTTGTATGTCATATGGTTTGACTCATGGATATAATGATAGCTTTTCCTAGCTGTCCGATACCACCTCTGCTGCTGTGAATGCCCTTTAAAAATGTCTTTATATTTTTATCTTTTAAACTTCGCTAAATATTTTAGCATATATTTATGTCTACATCACCATTTTAACAAAAACACTATTACATAAATACAAATTAAATTTTTCTCCACTTTAAATAATAGGTTAGCACAGTTTAAAATTGATTATTTTTGCTTTATGTTTAAGTGTTCATAAAAAAAACATAACTTTTTGTTATTATTTGTAAAGGGTAAACAGTAGAGTTTTGGATGTACATGATATATCCACAAAATAATGATTTAAAAATACTATCAAAAATAGTTTATTAATTACATATCAGTGATGAGTAAATGGGGAGTTACATAAAAAATGAATGTATTTATGTGGTCAAATACGCATACATCTTTATGAAATAAATTAGAATACGTATTTAACTTTTTCTGGCAGACAGCTTTTTTTTTGTGTACTTCCCCCTTATATAACAAAATATACTTGCCTTTAAATGTTTAAAATTAAGTTTACAGTTTTTTTAAAAAAAGGTACCGGCTACATGAAAATGATAAAGTGTCATGGTGATTAAAGCAGCCAATAATATTGATAAGTTAATGACCGCATTAAGGTTTTGATTATTAATGATACAGTTTTTGTGACTGCTTGTATAGTGAACTTTTGAAAAATAGTTTCTTGGCTATTTTAACTTCTTGTGAAGAACGCAAAAACAAAGTTGAATGAAACAAGAGGTGATTTTCTTGTTAAGACGATTGTGCGGCGGCCTTTTTTTCAAGAAATGACAATAGTGAGTTGTGTAGAAAGTCAGTCCCAAACAGACTCTTGCTACACTCTAGTTTAGCTCCCAAGGCAGAGTGAGAATCCTGATACACTTGTCTCCCCTGATTTTGCTTCAACTCAACTCAACTCAACTCTACTCACTCAGCTTCATTCTTAAATATAGGCCAAAAAATATTTTTTATTTCACCGAGATTCAAACAAAAAATCTCTCAAAGCTGGCTGAGCAATGTTTGAAGCACACGTCAACAAAATTTGTCAACGACATGAGCAACATAATACTAAATATAGTCACTAACCGTGATGCAAATAAACAATACTCACTTGTGGATTCCTAAGACAGAGGTGAAGTGCCGCATGCTCCCTACGGTTAGGTTTGTGAATATGAACTCAAATCTGGTGTTGTTGCTCTTAGTTAGGATATGAAGAGCATTTATTGTACCTCGCAGTTGCTGGGAAAAATCATAAGTAAAACAATTCCAACTGTAGTGATTTATATTCCATAAGCGCAACATGTTTACATTAAGTAAGTGAGAAAGTACACCCACATTTGTATGAATGAAGATTGGAAAGCCATTTAAGAAAAAAATAGACTACACCCAACCATGACTCGAACCCTGTTTCTCATCCTAGTTAGTGCAGTCTAATGTGAGTGTGCCACATTATACCACCTGAACACCAATACAAATAAAATGATGTTGAAATGATATATAAAATTAGTGAGCTTTCATTTTCATGTCAACACTTTTGCCTCTAATTGACTTAATTAATAATTTAAAATATGTGAGTAAACTAAAATCAAATAGACTTTAAAAAAACGGAAAGGGATATGAACCCTGGTCATCCAGATTAACTTGGCAACTACTATACCAAGTGAGCTATCATCAGGAACTGTAAGGAGGAGATACCGGTTAGTTTGGTCATTAAAATGATCGGCACATAAAGCTGGACAGCAAGGGTTCAAATCCTTATATGCATGACATTTTTCTCTATGTACACAATCACTCCATCATAATATCAAATGGAAAGATGTGTGTGAAAAAATAAAAGTGAGTTATTATTTATCTACTTCGGTAGCTGAATGGTCTAAGGCATCAATCTCGCAATAGACTAGAATCCCAATGACAGGGAGATTGAGGTTTGGATTTCAGCCAGATGTACTAAGGGTAGTTTTTTCCAAAATTGTTTTCCACTCTCTTTCCATGCAAATGCGGGTACACCCCAAATTTCCTAGTTCCTAAAACCATTAACGTAGTTTGTGCATAGATGTATAACCCGAAAGGGTAGTAAGATGTGGTGCTAAAAAGATTGTGTAATTACTGTATTTGACTTGTTTTAACTTTTTAAGTCTTCAAGTTTTTACTTGGGTTTTACTCAAATTTATAGGAATCTACCTAAAAATTTGCTTATCACATATCCTGTAACCTTGTCTTATTTAGAAATTAGTTGAGATATTAAAACTAAAAAATAGCCCAAGTATTGATTTAATGGCCTGTTCATGAAATTACATGGCTCAATGCGTGTCTATTTAGAAAAATACTTTTTGAGTTAATATATATTCACATTGACACAAACTTTGTCTAAAAGTAGAACCTACAAAAATAAATACTTACAGAATTGACTGTTTTAGTTGTCACATTTAACACAGTGTTGAGACCAATAGCTGTGGGAAAAAAACAGGCATTTTTCAATTTTACCAATTCTTTAACAGCTGATATTTTATAGCTTACTCCTATACATCCTTTCTAACAAAATTACTATGTCAACTTTCGAAAATTACCCAACATTAATCTATTCCTTATATGAGGGTTACAATTAAAATCAAAACAACACCCTGAAGACATACTGAATTGCTTTTGGGTAGTGGGGTCACATGAAATGTAAATATTAATCATAATATCGAGACTAAAGTTTTTCACAGTTACACTATTTTTTCCTCTCTTTATTAGAAAGTAAAAAGTAAAATAAATCAAAATAGTACAATATAGACAAGCTAACTCTGCAAAGTCAACTATACCTTGTTCCACAAGTACAGCAAATTTTCATAGAAAAAACTGACATTAATAAAAATTTTACTACATTATTAGTAATATTTTATCAATGATATATATATATATATATATTAAAATGAAAGGTCATATGACTTGACATAAAAGAAAATTTGGTATTGGTTTTAGCTGTCGGATAAGGCTCTTCCTATGAAAATTGAACTGTAAGATGTGTATTTGAAACAAAATTATATTAAAAATGCTGTCTTCACTTGATTAGAAAATGTCTTGCTTTGATAAGTGGCAGGTAGGTGACATATATTAAGGTGGGGTGGTCTGAGTGTGCATTGAATGCCCATCAAATGGAATGCTATTGGGAGAAATTAGAGAAACACTGCACCAGAGCATTCTATTAGGTAGATATTATTTTAAAAAAAATGACATTATAATATTGCCCTAAGAGAAGGTATAAAAACCCTAACTTGGTCACCAAAGCCATATTCTACTTATTAATATTATTACAAAACCAAATCGGCACGAGAAATAGCCAACTTACATAAGTTTATTCTTGGTAGAGTGAGGGAATGCCATATTATTCGTAGATTTGTGATGACCAGACGACCTCTGTCTCCACCATTCCCTTTGGTGTCTTCAATGGGATCCATACGATCCAACAAGTTCTCGCCTGGTCTCATTCTCATTTGTCTATGAACACATAAAATTTACTTGAACAACTAAATGAGACTACTAGCAGGTTAACTTACAAAAATTAACATAACATTCAAATATATATTTGAAAAATAACACCTGGATATGATAATCAAACCTGGGTCCTGTGTCCAAGTGTAATTTTTCAATTTATTTGAATATGATTCAGTTACAGCATCTGTTCCATAGTTATAATCATTCATCCCCAAGCTTCGCATTTCATATAAGGGCCCTACTTAATTGTAGAGCGCTGCTTTCTTCCATATTAACATTACAAATTGAAAGGACAAAAGGCCAGCTTTCCCCTGTAAGAATTTAATCGAAGCGCGGCATCCAGTAACACCCACCCCTAGACGAATCAAATTGAAGCTCGGTATTTGGACTCGCATTTAAGACAGTAAAATAAATAATAAAAATGCAGTGGTTTTAAAAATAAAGAACCAAAAAGTTATTTCTTTCTTTTACAATAGGCCTAATAACTACATTACATCTAGGGGTCTAAGATAAAATAGAGCAAAATATAAATAAATACTAAAGTATGTATGTGCAAGATTCATATAAATGCAAGTAAATTTATCTGCTAGTTTCTAACTTTTTATTGATTAGATATAGGACCCAAAGAAAAAATGCAAGGAATTTCCCTCTCATTGTATACTATTCCTAACTTAAATATAAGGATGGTTCATACATGGTTTGTTTGCGCTTTTACAAGCTGTATTTTCCAATAGAGTATGTTAACCACTGATTTAAATGTTTGATAATAGTAGGCCTACTCACATTAGTGGCACATCAAATCGAACTTCTTTATCCTCCCATAGATTATCAGCCATATTTATGAAACTGTGGGTTGCAAATTTGCCTTTTAAAGTATTTGTTATGATTTCGTTTGTTCTTTGTGGAATTGAAATCAAAGCCATAGAGAGTAAACTGAACTTGAACTTGACAACAAAATCATTTCTTCTGTCATTTTATCATGTTGATATTGTTTACACTCGTGTGACCAACATTTAAATATTTTAAATAAAAAATGTCAAGTATGAACTGAAAACTGAACGTATAAATTAGTCATCACATGGCGCATTAAAACTAATAAGTACAAGATCCGCCTACTAAATGGTATAGTCATTGATAGATAATATACACTTCCCTAATCACGCCGTTCCCTAACGGGTTAGGCAAGAAAGAAATTGTCCATATAGCTAAAAAAACAGCGCTTCCATATTTAATCCATCCTCGCTAACTTTCTCCACACTTCCCTACATATTCATATTCCCTTCGCTCCAGTAACATTCATACACCAAGTTATACACTTAAACATGCTCTTTTATTCTTAAAACTATTGATGTTTCTCTTTTCCACACATTCATTTACAAGATCTAGCAACGTACTATTACATGGCCTACTCCTTCCTTTTGATCCACACACTCCATCTAATAATCCATTAATTTTCCAATTGTGGGAAACTTAAATTATAATTAGTCATAGACAATCTGTCTAACTAAATGGTTTTCAACAATTAATGGGTCTTGACTCCAATAGTCTCTGAGACCATCGCCATCCCTTTGCATACTACAAGAATTCAAATCTTATGGTTTTTTTTACTATACCTCGTTTTACTACTTACTTACTAATTACCCTCTGTGTGGTAGAAATGAAGACAATATATATATTTTTATATTATTATTAGAACCGCGTCTTACTACCCGTTCGGGTTATACGCACTTACGCTAATGTGTAATGGTAGGGTGATTGTGAGATGAAATGAAGGACCTACAGTTTAACGTGGAATCCGAACCACGGTGGAGGCCTGGCATTCCCCACATTCACAAGATATCTTGTCAGAGGTGAAGGAAGGGTTTGGTAATCAGATAAATCTGTGCCGGGACTGAGGATTGAACCCCGGCCGCCAGCACAGAAGTCTGACACCTTGCCCCTAGACCACCATGTCACCGACTATATATTTTTATAAATTTACAACATTTATGTGGGAGGAGTAGAGGAACCATTTAAAGAAAATCAACTTCAGTAGCCAGAATACGAACCCTAAACATCTGATCACCAACAAATTCAAATAAGAGTTAAGTTCCACGCTCACCGATGCAGATTTTAACTACTATAAATCAGGCTAGGACTGGCCCGCCAGCCCACCGGCTCTCGGCCCAGGCTTCACCTCTTGGCGAAAAAAAAAATTCAATGATGCAAAAAAGACATTTAGCCCTCCGTTGTTCAAGGGGTGAGCGCGGTGCTCACTACTTTTTTTTTGTCTGGCATGTGCGCTGAAACCGCGTAGGAACAACGAATCCCAGTAGAGATGCCTGTTAGAATGTTTAGAATGGTGAGAGGGCTGTGAAGGGATGACGCGAGACCTTTAGTTAGTGTCATATTGTTATTATGTGATTGTTGTTTTATCGGGCACACCCAAAGTTGAGAAGGGGGGACGGGGCAGTTTGACCTAGTCCCCCAGTTGTTGGGGGGTGGGGTGGGGGTGCAATCACCAAAAAAAATTCTCCTTTAGAACAGTAAAAGCATATGTTGTTTTATTACACTACTACTTTCCCAAACCTAAATGTTTATGTTACTACATTAGCCCGACAGCAGAGGCTTTTATGGTAGGGTACCCCTTTACACTTATTGGTGGTGAAGCTAAGGTTGCAATTAAAAAGGAAGGGAAATGTATTTTCTAACCCGCTTTTTTTTTTTTTACTTCAGTCACTGCGTAAGGGGTAGCAGAGGGGTAGAATGAATGTGTCAGTCTTGCGAACAAAGGCTGCTCTAAGCTTAGTTCAGTTGTGATATTGCAGTGTTGTTTATCAGTTGGTGAGACTTGTTTGTGCACGCATAATAGTTTTATTATTTTCACTGTGTCATTCGTATATTGTTGGTAGGACCAAGTGAAGTGCAATAGATTAGTAAACATATAAGTGTACCCCAAACCCAATGCTGTAGCCAGAACAAAATTACGGGAAAAGGGAAGCGCTTGGTGTTAAAGAAAATTTAATAAACAATGACATACATCTATAGAAGCTATCTTGAGTATTTTTTTATGGTAATTTAGGGGGGTTACTAAATTCTGTAAGAGTTATACATTTTTTTAAACATACATAGCTTACATAGCGTGCATCTTCCTCCAAGCCCAAAAATATACACTAAGAACTTGTTAAATTAAGGTGTATTCAACCTGGGTTATTCTAGAATTTATTTATCTCTCCCTAATATAGTTTTTGGAGAAAAGTTCGGTTTACCCCCATCATCATAGTCAAAAATTGCACTCCATACATTTAAAAAAAATTCCAATCTGACTAAATGTTTGACTCTGCTACAGCGATATTGAAAAGCAGTGGCCCTGGAACGTTTTTTGACCGGGGGGTGGGGGGGGGGCAAAATGACGTCTAATGTCCATGCTAATCTAGATTGATTGAAAAAAGTATGTGATCATAAATTCATCACTACCACCGAGTCACTATTTAATAGGCTCTTCTTGTGTATGTATATATATACATTTATGTATAAATAATATGTTTATGTGTACAAAAAAGTTGAAAAAAGTATAAGAAAAGTAAAAACAAAGTAAAGAAAATTTCTCGGTCCAAGTTTCAGAAAAGTGATATTTAGTAACCAATAATATTCAAATTTCATGAACATAATAGCTATACAGTCATCATTATTTCAACCTGATCTTTATTGCTCATTTTTAATTTACTTTAAATATAGAGTAATACTGTGATCAAAACATTGGAACTTATTTAAAAATAAGATTTGCTTATAATTTCCTTTATCCTACATAACTACAAAACTTATTAGAAAATCATTGAATTCATGTGTATAAAATATTAGAAATATTAAGCCATGCAAATAAAGGATGAGACTAATCAAGCATTTTCCAGGTTACTGGTAGCGAGATTTATGTTCAAATCTTTAATTTTTTTCAATAAAACTTGCCTCCCACTTCCCCCTCAGCAAGATATCAGGGGTCAATGTACCCATACCTCCCTAGTTCCGGTTCCTATGTTGAAAAGGGTCTTCTTTGATTGACAGGAGGGAAGGGAGCGTTACGTGCTGGTGTCTGACCAATGTACAGAATTCCATATATATATATATATATATATATATATATATATATATATATATAATATATATATATATATATTTAAAGTTTATTTAAACATCAAATTGGTGGCGAGTGGCAAATTTATTTTTTCGTGTCTTAATTTTTAATATTGTTTTAACCGTAAATAAGGCTGTATTATAAAAATAAATGTTAATTTTTGAAAAGGGTGGGGGGGGCAGCTCTCTCCTCCTGGCTAAGGCCTTGTCGCTTTCTACCCTAGAGATTCAAATATGGCTGCGTTATCTGATATCTCACGGTAATTTGATTTATTAATTGTAGCTGACAATTTTCGCACGCCCATTACAGACTCTGCCTTAAAATATGAGTGAAGAATGACCCTGAGCATAGAACGACTCCTTGATACCTCAGTGGTAAGAACATTGGTGAACTAAGCCAAATACCCTGGCTCTATTCCGGTGTGCAGGTGTCATTTTAAAATTTAAATGAAAATGATATCTTGATACGGCTATAACCGTAATTTACAACTATATCAGCTTTGCTATTTAATATATTAAAAAAAATAGCTGAATTAAATAAATTATATGGTGTGAAATGGGCCTCCAAAATCCTGCTGCCCAGGCCCCCCTGAATCCTCTGAGTGGCCCTCTGTTGTATTAGTGAGCACTCATCCCTGACCAATCGTGGTAATAATTAATCTTAAAATTTTGCTCAAGTATATTTTTATTTGCTACGGTGAATTTTTGGTTAAAAATAGATCAGGAAGGTCAAATTAATTAGTGACTGTTAGCAGGGTCATAGTGTCAGGGCAGACTATGATACTTAGTCAAATTAAGGTTAAATTAAGATAAAATTAAGTTAAGTTAAATTAAGTTAAATTCAGAATAATATTTGAATAATCAAGACCAAGCGAAGTTGTGGAGGTGAAATTAAATTTAGAGTAGGTAGAGATTTAGCGGATGGTGGGAAGGGATGTTCAGCAACAAGGGGCTATCTGCGCTCGGTGACAGCTTGAAAGAAGGCACACCTCTTCCATGATCTGTGATCTGAGTAGCCATATCGTGTGGCTGTCCTTGAAGCAATGTAAATCAGCTGTTTAGTTGTTTTCGCACCTTGAGATATAGTGTTTGGTGTCGACACAACTCCCTCCCTTGATAGGTTTTAATCACCTTTTTTAATTTCTAATTTCTCTAATTAGCTTACTGTCACTAGTAATATTAGATGAATTTGCACGTATTATTATTATTAAAATCATTATTATTATGTTTTAGCTGGGATCCAAACAGCGTCCTTCACTTATTCCTTTTAAAATTTCTGGAATTTTAAACTTTTGTGAAAATGAAAATTTATTTCGGAATGTAAGGGTGTGTTGCTTTGAAGGGAATTTTATTCAGCGCTGATACAAGTCAGGTTTAGTTGAAATAATTTGAGGTAGGGGGGTTGTCTACGCCCCCCTTTTCCAAGACGAACCCAGTTTGCTCAAGACGAATGTTGTTGTTAAAGGATTTGTATGATTAAAATATTCCATGTGGCAGTATGCTTGATTGGAATTTATTTTTAGTGTGAAAGACGAAGTGGGTGAGTTATTTTCATTCCGAGGATTTCTAGGCATATCTTACTATTCTTTTACGTAAAATGACTTCAAATCGGATGACTTTTAGAACTTGATTTTTTAAAGTTATCAAGTAAGAATAGGCAAAGAAAAAACGGAAGTCAGGACATGATTTAAAAAAAAAAAAGAGGCTTGGCAGAGAGGACAGGCTGCCCTGCTATGTGCGAAAATAACAACTTTCTACGTGTCCGAATCACTAGACTCTAAAAGAACTGCTACACCTCAAATATATTTTGCCCAAGATGAACATATAAGTATTGAAAGTGTTGCTGAAAATTTAGAAACTAAGGTTAAACAAAAACAAAACTTTGATGAACAAATACAAAATAAATTTTGCATCAAATGAATGTGGATCTTGCAGGGAGTAAGGACTCAGAGTCAAAGGAACAAGGGTTTGAATGGCTGATTTTTTTTCAAAAGCCTGGCCAGAATAACTTGGACTTTTTTTTTTCATTTCATCCAGTCCAACTAGTGCAACAGAAAGATGCATCCCTCCTGTCATTTGACGATAAAGTATTTCATGTCAAACATGGTGATGATCAAATTTTCAAGCGAAACTGGCTAAGCTACAATATAAATAACCAAAAGTGTTTGCCTTGCTTTCACTGATGGATCCTCAGTATTGTGTCGAGGCTTTGACTTATATAGACATTTGAACCAAACACTTGAGGAGCATGAGAAATCAGATGCTCACATAGAATCAGTGAAGACTTACTTAGCGCACCAACAAGGAAGAACAATTGAAACCATGCTATTTGAAAAACAACTTGAAAAAAGAAAGAAAGAAATAATGAAACGCAGAAAAGTTTTTTCTAGTGTTATTGACGTAATCAAGTTGATTGGGAAGCAGGGTCTTGCTTTTAGAGGGAAGGAAGAAGGTGCCTACAACCTTGATGACCCTTCTGCCAATCATGGAAACTTTTTTGAAATTTTTCTCCTGCTCTCTAATTATGATGAGAATTTAGCCAAGCATATGAAGAGTGTGACTGAGAAGAGAAAATATGCACTTGAAACAAGAAATAAATCTGAAAAAAGGGAAGAAGCAGCCAGGTCACTTTTCTTAATAAGACGACTGCTACAAAAATAACAAACGTTATCAAGATTGCAATACAGACTGAAATTGCAAACGAAGTAAAGCAAGCAATTCTTTTTCTGTATTAATGGACACAACTATGGATGTGTCAAGCTATGACCAGTGTGTTATAGTACTTAGGTATCTGTTGGAAAAAGAAGTGAAGGAGAAAGTCATAGGGTCGGTATGTGTCCAGTTCATTACAGGGGAATCTTTGTTCAACACATTGGTGGACATTTTGAACAGTACAGGACTTGATGCCGAGAATTGCGTGGCAAATGCATTTGATGGTGCTTAAAATATGAGCGGTATGTATAGTGGGGTCTCATCCAGATTCAAGCATATAATACCAAACCACCTTCATACCTGGTGATATGCGCATGTGTTGAACCTTGTAATGTCAGATACTTTTCGGTGTTTACCAGCAACCATATCATTTTTTGGATTACTTCAGCTGACACAGGTGTTTCTCAAGGACTCACACAAGAGATTATCTATGTACTTACAGCAGCATCCAAGAGTACGTCTAGCAGCCATTGGTGGCAGTAGATGGAGGCCAAGAAGCGCTGCGACAACCAACATTTTTGGTCGCTCTTATTACTGGTTTAACATTGAAGTCACAAATAACATATCGCAATCAGAAAAAGTGTTTGTAGAACTGGTTGTGACACTTTGTATTATTGGAAACTCCCAACAGTTTGACCCAAAGGTACGCAATGAGGCTTACGCACTTCTCCAGAAGTTTATTTCATTTGGAGCCATAATGTTAGCTATGATGTTTCTGTTAATATTCAAAATCACAACACCACTTTCGGACTACCTCCAAACTAAGGAATCTGGACAATGCCCAGGCTTGGAGGCTTGTTTCCGCTGCACAGAATTCATTGAGGGATGCTATGGACCAATTCAATCAAGTAGTTAATGCTACAAAATGATTTGTATCTGTTATGTCAGAAAAGTTAGATGACAGGATAGAAGAAGATCCTTCTCTGGAAGTGGAAAGTCTTTGCATTGACTCGGAGCTGCCACGTAAGAGAGTAAGAAAGGTCAAAAAAAGTCTGGTGAATTGACAGAAGATGGTGAAACAGGCTCCTACATCGCTTGTTTGGATCCACGTAGGTTCCCTGAACTTAAGCAAGGTTTACCAGCAAACGCCTTCGACAAAATATGTGATTTATTACCTAATATTTACAGAGGCAAGCTAACTGAAGAGCTACAATCTTTTGTACAAGATTGGACTTAGATGTCCTCAAGGTCGAAAGAAGAATGTTCTAAGAACATGGATTCAGAAAGTGAAATATCAAAGGAAGATGAAGAAAATGAAAAAGTAAAGACATGTCGAATGCAAGAACCTTGCAAGGTGTGCATAAACTGTGTTTATAAACTGATCTACGACTACAACAAGTACTGTCTACTGTACATGGAGCTTAGTAAAGTTTATAAATATCTCTTCACAATACCTCTAACCCAAGTAAGCTGTGAGCGAGTTTTTCCTAAGTTTAAATTTATCAAAACACAGCTGCTCTCCAATCTGACAAAGGACAACCTAGAAGCATTCCTCATAATGCAATGTGAGAGGGACAAGCTGGTGGCAAGTGACAATGATATGGTTGTCAACAGACTTTGTGAACAGAGTGAAGAAATGAAGCGACTTTTAGCACTGTAAAAAATACAGACTATCTGAGTTCCTATGTTAAGTTAAATATATGTGGAGTAAATGTCTTTTTATTAGATCTAAAAGCAGTTATATTGTTATGTGTTGTTTAGGTGTATTTGGATTTTTCAATCATGAATTGCCAATGTTTCATAAACAAAAGTAAAAAAAAAGTCGAAAAATCTGGAAGGAAAATATTTGTATATTAAAAATATAGTATAATATCATGTATCATTCTTTATTTAAATGCCAGATATTTTTCCAATTTGGTGAAATAAATTCTTTTATCCCATGATATTTTCTGTATATTACATTTATGAAAAATAACCTATAAAATTCACAATATTCAACAATGCTTTGAGCCACATGGGGGGCGTGGGGGGGAATGTTATTTTGGAAGCCCTTGCAGTAATCACTCATATTTATTATTAATGAATATTATAAAGTTCTACTAACACTCCTATAGTTATTTTACAATAAATAAGCACAGTTTTTAGTTCATTGAAATATTTTACGCACTCTGAAAATCCAAGGTCTGCGCCATTTTGGAGAGCCCAGCCAGACCCTGATATCACGCTGTGAATGGTCAGATCACCAGAGAGATATGTTGCTGCTTTTGGCTGAGTACGGAGAAGGGATTGTTAAGAGGAAGAGAGTTGGGGGCATTGGGTAGGTTGGAGTGGGTCGGGGCAGGAAGTAGCCAGCAGCCCAGCACACAAAAGTCCTGTAAGAGTTCGATCAAGGCCCAAGGGTGGTCAAGGTATACGGAGTTATTGCACGCAATAGTGTTAGGCGAGGTAATGTGTCAAATATGTTGACAGTGAGATTGAAAGTAAGTCTGAGAAAGAAAAAAAAAACTTCCTCGTAGAGACAAAAATCAAATACCTAACGGTTCTGAACTGATTCACCACATGTGTGAAATACATTTTAAATCTTAAAGATCAAATATAAATAATTACAAACTGATATATAAAAAGTAATAATAAATATTAAATATTTTATAAAGTATTTTGGTGATCATATTGTATTCTTTACAATATCATCAATAGCAAGTCATTATGCCAATGCAAAATATCCGCTACTTAAAATTAATAGTTTTAAGATACTTACTAGTCACTAGTTTAATTCCTTTAATTAAAACGTCAATTTGATTTAATTAAAAATGATATCAAAAAATATATTATATATGAAATTATAACACAGCAGGAATCTGTTATTTGGAGCCAACAATTTACTTTCTAGTAAAAGTTCCGCGACTTCAACACCCTTAACTCTTTTCATATTTTATAATATGAGTTTAACTTTTTTAAACATAGACAAAAATACTTTATAAATTGTTTCATTTATAATGATTTGATATATTTTACCCTTTGCTGCTCTGTGTTATTCTTGTGCTGTACTAAGCATGAATCAAAGTTTGTCGCTTGTAATGCCATCTAGCAGTCTTATGACAAACTAAAATCCATCTATGATGTTTCCACTTTACTTATTCTTTATGAGCATAAGATTTAAAACTTAAAGTCCTCCACTTAGAGATACAATTCAGGATTTTAATTTGGGCTGTTTATGTGTCAAGTGTCGGAAAAGAGTCTCTGCTGAGGAGGTATATATAATTCAAGATTTCGGCGATATAATTCAAATTTTTAAAGAAGATATAATTCATAATTCTCATTTGGTCTGTTTGTGTGTAAAGGGTCAGAAGAAATATTCTTCCGAGGAGGTACAATTCAGGATTTTGGAGATATAGTTCCAATTTTCAAAAGATATAATTAAGGATTTTCATTTGGCCTGTTTATGTGTCACGTGTCAGAAAAGAGTTTCTGCTGAGGAGGTATAATTCAGGATTTCGGAGATATAATTCAAATTTTTAAAGACGATTAAATTCATAATTTTCATTTGGTCTGTTTGTGTGTAAAGGGTCGGAAGAAAGTCTCTTGAGGAGGTACAGTTCAGAATTTTGGAGATATAGTTCCAATTTTCAAAATATATAATTCAGGATATTCATTTGGCTTGTTTGTGTGTAAAGTGTCGGAAGAGAGTCTCTTCCGAGGAGGTACAATTAAGGAGTTCGGCAATATAAGTCCGATTTTTAAAGGAGGTATAATTCAGGGCTTTCATTTGGGCTGTTTGTGTGTCACGTGTCTGAAAAGAGTCTCTGCTGAGGAGGTACAATTCAGGATTTTGGAAATATAGTTCCAATTTTCAAAATATATAATTCAGGATTTTCATTTGGCTTGTTTGCGTGTCATGTGTCGGAAGAGTCTCTGCTGAGGAGGTATAATTCAGGATTTCGGAGCTATACTTCCAATTTTAAAAATATATAATTCAGGATTTTCATTTGACCTGTTTGTGTGTAAAGTGTCAGAAGAAAGTCTCTTCCGAGGAGGTACAATTAAGGATTTTGGAAATATAGTTCCAATTTTCAAATATATAATTCAGGATTTTCATTTGACCTGTTTGTGTGTAAAGTGTCAGAAGAAAGTCTCTTCCGAGGAGGTACAATTAAGGATTTTGGAAATATAGTTCCAATTTTCAAAAGATATAATTAAGGATTTTCATTTGACCTGTTTGTGTGTAAAGTGTCAGAAGAAAGTCTCTTCCGAGGAGGTACAATTAAGGATTTTGGAAATATAGTTCCAATTTTCAAAAGATATAATTAAGGATTTTCATTTGACCTGTTTGTGTGTAAAGTGTCAGAAGAAAGTCTCTTCCGAGGAGGTACAATTAAGGATTTTGGAAATATAGTTCCAATTTTCAAAATATATAATTCAGGATTTTCATTTGACCTGTTTGTGTGTAAAGTGTCAGAAGAAAGTCTCTTCCGAGGAGGTACAATTAAGGATTTTGGAAATATAGTTCCAATTTTCAAAAGATATAATTAAGGATTTTCATTTGACCTGTTTGTGTGTAAAGTGTCAGAAGAAAGTCTCTTCCGAGGAGGTACAATTAAGGATTTTGGAAATATAGTTCCAATTTTCAAAAGATATAATTAAGGATTTTCATTTGACCTGTTTGTGTGTAAAGTGTCAGAAGAAAGTCTCTTCCGAGGTGGTACAATTAAGGATTTTGGAAATATAGTTCCAATTTTCAAAAGATATAATTAAGGATTTTCATTTGGCCTGTTTATGTGTCACGTGTCGGAAAAGAGTCTCTGCTGAGGAGGTATAATTCAGGATTTCGGAGATATAACTCAAATTTTTTAAAGACGATATAATTCATAATTTTCATTTGGTCTGTTTGTGTGTAAAGGGTCGGAAGAAAGTCTCTTGAGGAGGTACAATTCAGGATTTTGGAGATATAGTTCCAATTTTCAAAATATATAATTCAGGATTTTCATTTGGCTTGTTTGTGTGTAAAGTGTCGGAAGAGAGTCTCTTCCGAGGAGGTACAATTAAGGAGTTTGGCGATATAAGTCCGATTTTTAAAGGAGATATAATTCAGGGATTCATTTGGGCTGTTTATTTGTAAAATGTCGAAAGAGAGTGTCTTCCGAGGAGACACAATTCAGCTCTCCCAAATCAGATTTTTCATTTCAAAAAATAGCCGTAAGAGATTTTGACCATCGGATAACTTTAAAAAAAAAAAGAATTTAAACATAGTTTTCACATATTTACCTGGAAACTTTTCATTGAACTTTATTTGTATATTTTTGTCAGTCAGAAGTGAGAGAGGTGAACAACAATATAGTTTATGTCACGCACCAGGGAATGCCTGGACGAACTGGATAAAGAACGTTCAATCTATTTTCAACAACTACAAGAGATACACAACACATTATCGGACATTACCACTGAATGCTGTGATTCAGACACATTCCTGGACGTCACTGGTACACCTTCAACCGTGAATCTACGATTGGGGAAGATGGTGTAGGCACCCGAGAGCCCAGCCCAATGACTACAAGTACCAGACAAGGAGCGGAATCACCGACTCGATCAAGAACACCTCCACAATCCTCATCATTTCCCATCCAGGGAGAAGTTTCCGTGACTCCATCACGTATTAGATAATACAATCTCATCACTAGTCCGGCAAAGGTCGTCCAGTTCCGTCACGACTCAGAAGATACGACCATGCCACGAGAAGACCAGAGGTAGATTTTATTACATTTAATTACTGTAATTATACACTTGTTAAAAAAAAAGTGTGGGACAACCACTATCATGAAGACATCTAGAGGTTTAGCGGACAGTTTCCACTAGGCTATGAGTAGATTCTACTATATTTTTTTTTTTCATCGCCTGGTACTTCTTACGATCGACCTACGAGACTTCAACACAGGTGAATACGAGCCATTTTACTCACTACTACATATTTTTTCCACCGACCTACATCATACTTCAGAGACTTCATATCCACAGCTTCTTCATGTATTAAATCCCTCACCATTTTATAGTAAGCAAGATTCAGTATATATACTTTTGACCTCAAACGTTTTCTTTACGTCTAGACACTCTTTTTCTCTCAAGTGTTTAAATAATATAAAGGTGACCACGCCCTTGATACTACTACAATGTGACCATTTTAAATTTGTATCCTCAATATTAAATTATATAATTTTTCAAATTAACATTTTTTAAGGCCTTTAGCCAAATTTATTATATTAAAGTTGTGCTTAGTATTTTTCATTATTATCATTATTTTGTAAACCTAAAGGTCAAGTGTATTAGTCCTAAATTTCACTCAACAATAATTCTAATATTTGTATCTTTATCTGGAATATATTAATTTTGAGCAGATTAGATTTTTTTAATCTATTTTGTTGTTGTTAATGTTTCAAAATTCTCTATTTTATCCGTAAATGTTATGAAATGTCAAGGATTAGATTTTTGGTTTACCATAACGTTTGCCAGGTAATAAAATGCACAGATCTGAAACTTGTGTCCCCTTTATCGCACATTTATGGGCGACCATGAATGTGGGCTATCTTTGTCATTGAAAGTTAGCGGAAGAAAGTGAAGGGGAAGTGTAAAAGGCTCTTCACGTGGGGCCAGCGTTGTTAGGTTTATGTGAAATATGGGATTTTTATTAAAAATAATTTTGGAGGTGTTCTAAGTGCAACGTGTGAGATGTTAGACGAGTTTCACAAGATGGCGTGCACCGGTCCAAATATCCCTAGTGTTCAACTGCTTTTGCTCTCTTCAATAAACGGAAGCATTGCCCGTTGCCAAATGCTTGGGATTTTATTAGACTCTTCATTCACGTGGTGACCAGGAAAACATTTATCAGGTTGAGTACAGCCTATTAAGGCATCTTCTGAACTCTGTTTCATATACTCCACCTGTAGTATAGGTGATCGGCCAATCCCCGTAACTTTAATCCTCACTGTTCTGAGTGAAAATATTTCCAGAGCCAAATCAGGGTGACCTTTATATCAAGTTGGACTAGTAAGTGGCCACTGTTGAAAGTCCATCCGGTGCTATTTCCATTAGAGGTTTACCGTAGTAGGTTGGAGAACATATTTCATAAGTGTAAAGGAATAAATAGGTAACAAAAATAGATTTATTATATAATTAACATAAAAATGTGATATGGGGTTACAATAGTTATGATAGGGTTTAACAACTCCAAAAACATAGGAACTATCTGTAGCACAGGAGAATAACGTGCCCAAGACGACACGGCAACTGTCAAATGGAAGTTAAGTTGCTAGAGGATATAGGATTGCAAGACAGCCGGGCTAGCGCCAGACTTTCACCAGAAAGGTCTAAAAAGAGAACATTGAGAGTTAGTAACTTGTAAAGATATAATAGCAAATCCTATAGTTTTAGAGTTACTAAGTCACATGTCTGCTAAGCTACCTAGCTTTACTTGACAAAGGCAACGACATCCTAAATAATAAACGGCGAGATGACCGTAGCTCAGTTACACCAGTCGATGACTAACAAACAGGTGTCCCTACAAAATTGTACTATGGCCGGTATATTCCCAGAGGGTACTGCCATAGTCATATGGACTAACTCAACAAGTCTGAAGGACTTGGAAACATAAGTGTCGTTCCAACAAATTAAACTATGTCTGAAGGACATAGAAAAAAAATATAGTCATATGGATTAACTCAACAAGTTTGAAAAGACTTGGAAATTTAATGAATACTTGGATCAATAAACTAGATTCCCTCGGCGTTGGGGCGGTGACACCCACGTCCCAACCATCGTGGTCAGTAGTATATTCTTCAGGTTCTGGAGCAGAGGTTCCTCCTTCGAGGATATCCAATGATGAACTACAATTCTGTGTACCTAAGGATCGCCCATTATATATTCTTTTTCTGACTAGCAAAGGGGGCACGTAAATAAGGAAACAGGGAAGGCAAGGGGGTGGGGGCGGCGGGGTGTTGTAGGAGTAGTGAAAGAGGTGTCAAGGAAGTCCGCTAGGGGAGTAGTGTTCGTAGCTCGCGGCATCGGACCAGTGATAGTAAAGGGTCTTTCTTCAATGTTGAGTTTAAGGGGTTAGACGTCCGTTGAAACTGTCACGGCTTCTATTCCGCCATATTTGCAGAACAGTTGGTGAAAGAATGGTGATCGTATCCGGGAACATCCGCGTAATTTGAGTAGAACACAAATGAAATGATATTATTGAATAACATGCTACAGAGGTTCCCGTTCGGATTTTTTGGACAGTTACGGAAGTACTTCAAATCAAGGCTGCACCCAGGATTTGTTCTTTGGCTGTACGGTGCACCAAAACTTATCCCAGAAATTAAATAGGAAACGTCAGATTAGATTGTAAAAAAGAACCCCATTCTTTCTAAAGTTACAGATTGTGTCAAATTCTCGTCAGAAGTATGTGCTTACAGAGATTCAATGGGTGAGCATTCTTTTAAAGAACTGTGTTAGCACTATTAATTATTTTCACACTCCAAAGTGGCCGTTGTTTGGGTATTTAGCTCCATGAACTTAACGTAAACCAAGTTTGGAACCTAAATTAAAATATAAACTCTCCCTGCAATAATGTGCATAGGTTTGGCCTTAGATGAGAAGGAAAATGCTGCCATAATGACTATGTGCTTGCTACTGAATCCTCAAACCAGCGTAACTCTGGCTGTATCACAATTACAGATTTGTTAATATACCAATTTAAAGCTTGTTTAACTTTATATGGATTTTAAGATGACATTATTTTTTTTATATTAAGGTTTCATAAATATGTAATATATAACCAACAGTTTGGATGGACATATTGATTTCTTCTCCAGCTACTCAAAAATTTTAGAGATATGGTAAAGTTGATAGTAATTAAAAACATTAAAAATAAATTACGCTATAATATTTATAAAAAAAAAGTATCAGTCGGGTAAATACAGCAAGAGCAATGGCCGCTTTTATGATTCCAGAAGGGCTCTAATTTTGATTGGCTGCCATTTTGAAAAGCTGTACATTTGGGATGACCATCATACTTTTCGTCGTCCTTAGGTACTAATGATTTTGTGGTATTAAGGAAATCTGGTACCCCCAAATCATACTTCACCTCTTTCTATGAGCTCTACTGACACATGGACTATTCTATGTGTTTTAAGATTATGTTTAATATTCAACTTAATTTTAAATTTCCTTTATTAGAGTGCTAATCAAAGAACTATGAGTAACTAGCACTGAAAAAAATACACTGATCGTACAGATTATTAAATTGAACAATCAAGGGTGAGGAAAGATAATTTTTCTGGGGTGGAGAGGAGGTCTGCTAGAAAATCTTACTATACCTTTAGCCCCCCATTTTACACCCTTGGGAATATATTATCATTGGATGGAAAATTTACCTAAAGAGACAGTAAGAGTAAAAGATGAACAGTAAAAAAACAGATTTAAAAATTAAATTATAATTAAATAGTCAAAACATAAGAGTGGTAAATATGTTTGAATAAATAACTATAACATAGTAGATTAACTTACTTTTTAAATTGGCTTTTATGACTGTTTTATAGTGTTATAATAAAGTTAAAATGTTTAGAGATCATGCTAAAATTTTAATCGTAGTTGAATTTGAAGGACATTACCTAATCAATATTTATATAGGCCTGCGTAAATTAAAATCCTATCAGATATCTAACTTTAAATAGGATACAAATATATACACAGATAATAATTTATATCAATATATTTATTTATAAAATAACAAACATAGAACGCAGTTTTTACAAAATATTTAGAAATATGCCACCTAATTTGGACGTTTTTAAAATTTTCCATCCCTCTCTCCATTCTTCTCTTCCAGGATTATCTTCTCCGGACTTTGCTCTGAAGCACGAGATATTCTCCTTTCTATAAAACTCAATTCAGAAGCTCGTCGAGAGAAGGCGTAACCTAAAGGATTTAGAATTTCTACCTCATGTAATAGCGTTTCACAGTTCAGGGTGCCGTTCTGTCCTTCTGAGCCTTGCAACGCCCACTTCTGAAGTTCACCAGAGCCGAAAACGCCATAGACAATGGCGCCGAAGAAACAGATTCCTCCAGTTATGCTGAACACGACGGTCCATTCTTCTGAAGCCTGAAAAAAATAATAAAATGTTTTAGCTAGATTTTGGGGGCGTGGTATTTTCTCATTAGGAAGCAATAGTAGTAGTTTTCCTTGTACTTCTTTTCTTTATACCCGTCCATACTATAAATATATTCAAAATAATCAAGTAGGAACGAGTAAATAGAAATTTGAAGAAAGTGTATCACCGTTTGTGTGGAAGAGTGATAAAATCTCATTTGTAAAGCAATTTTCTTACGAATGGACATACCAGACAGCTAGAAAAAGTTAGTAGATCTATTTTTATATATTCATACGTCATTTAAGTGATCTTAATATGTCACATCTAACACATTTTATCAATACCTGTAAAACACCACTTAAAATGCAATCAATGTTAGCTGCAAAAAAGAGATATGTTTGCAATTTCTGAAAAGCCCTTTCTTAATCTTTTAAACTTGGTATGTTACTGTTGAACGTGATACTTGCCTTGTTCCGGACGACGTATCCATTTAGGGTTGTTGCGAGTATTCCTGAAACACTGGACATGGTGTGGGCTAATCCCGTCAGCAAGCTGGCGTACGGTGGTGCCAGGTCGAGGTGGTTAACACTGGAGACATGATAGAGCCCCTGTATAAGTCAGTTTTTACAGTTCAAACTTATCAAACGTAGCAAGAGCCTCATACACAATATACTAGTTGACAAGATCCCACCGTCTCTTTACTAGACCAGCGCGAAAGCTATGGAAACAACCTTGTTATGCTGTATAAAACAACGCCTCACAAACTCCAGAGAATAATATGTTCAAAAAATGTATTGTAGCTACCTTTACTACGGTGGATGATAGCTCCGCTAACTGCCGTGGCTCTACGGGTCATTTATTACATGGTCTGGATTAGCCCGAGCAGTAAGGGGTTCAAGTCCCGAAGAATAGGGTGGCGCATGGAAGTATGTATAGAATAGAATTAAAAATAACTTTTATTTACTAACTCAAAAAATAGACAGCTATTCTACCATCACTACTGATTAAATATAGCTCCCTCCCTAGTGACGTGGGGTGCGTTAGTATCGTAGAAGGACCTCGCGAGCATCCTAAGGACCGAGTTTGACTCCCGCGGTGGGATAGAGGTTTGTCTAGAAAATCTAGCAGTTGGTAGACTTTCTATACTTAAATTTCCCAACTAATGGCCTTTTGGGATACCTAAAATATTTTTAATTGATTATATGATTAATCGTCAACCCTTATAAAAATGAATTTTATGTTCTTTGTAAACATACTTATTTGATCAAAAGAGTTATCAAAAGCTTATGATAATAACTTACTTAAGTATTACTGTGTATTTGGATTTTCCACCACTAAATTAAAGAACAAAAAAATATTAATTAACACATTTTCTGTCTTGTAGTTGTGGAAACATATTGTAGTGCGTTAAGTAACTAATTAAAAAGTGTTAAATTCACACATTTATCTTCTTTTAACTGGCTACCATAAAAAGTTATACCAAAAACACTTTGTCTAACTACACAATATTGGTTTTAGATAAAAATATTTTATTTTGTAAAAAACAAACTCAAGGATACGGGTTGTAATGACGTCATCGTCCGTTTTAATCCCAGCACGAAGGCCACATAAAGAAGAGAAAGCGCGTTTAGAACGCTGGGGGATGTAGGGGACGCGAGGAAAGGTAAGTGTTTTTGCAGTGTTTATGGTAAAGCTGTTTTTTTTTGGTCAAAATAAATCAAATACTACTTCCATACAAACATAGAGTTTAATTTTCTTCACATGGTGATATCAACCTTTGTTGAATATACATCACGAACTTTGTGTAATTTTCTAAATATCTTTTTTAAATAAATATAAAGAGTTGCCATTAACTTCCAGGACACTCTTGACGGAGATTCAACAAATGTTGATATTACCATATGAAGAAAATTAAACTCTATGCTATAGAAGAAATATTTATTTTGACGGAAAAAAAACTTAACCTTTTCTCGCGTTCCCTGCATCCCTACCTTAATCTAAGAAGGTGGATGGTTTCAGTACTTACAAAACTGATACCATAGTTGTCATATCGAAGCATGAGGCTACTATGAGACAGCTTATCACTCCAACTGTGGTTCTCAAATGACCCAGTAAGAGCAGGATTGCAGCAATTGATGCAAGAGAGAAACAAATGAACAATTTTCTTGTCTGTGAAAGTAGATGGAAATAATAATTTAGAGAAATGTATATTTACTACAATATATTTAGATCTATATAATGTTTTCAAAACCAAACTTATAAGTTATCAAAACTTTATGTGTGACTCGTTTACAATGTAAGCTAAACTAAATAGATGGTAAGATATATTCGTATAAACTTTTCATATAGTTTATCATAGTTTGTGACGAAATTTTAAAAAGGAAAATGTTAGAAAAACAAACAATATTTTGATGCTAATCAGTAATCACTATTCAGATATAAATTTTGATCAAAATTTCTATAGTTATTTAATTTTTTTTATATAAGTTATTAGTAAAATGTACCCAAATATTATTAAAAAAAATGAACAGGTGGTCTTATTTATAACGGACAGTAAGTACTCCCCAATTACCCATTTAGAACAAATATTTTGGTGGAATTTTTAACAAATTTTCAAAAATTAGTCTTCACTATACTACCCTTAAACTAATCTCCCACTGAAAAAACGGGTATAAAGTGCTGTTTGTCATGTCAAATACTCCCCAAAGATCCGTTTTAAACAAAATCGTTAGAACTATTTTTTGGAATATTTTAAATTAAAAAAAACAACATTTATACTCTTGAATCAACCTTTCTTCGAAAAACAAGTACACAGTTTTATTTACCAAATGAAACACTCCCCATTTTAAATCATATTTATAGGGCTATTTTTGAAAAATGCCGCGTCGATACAGGACCGACGGATTTACTTCCCCTACGAAGGAAGTTGTGCTACGGATTTCTATCACTCAGTAGAAATCCGTAGACCTCGGCTGTGTTTGAACCCAGGGAAGCATCGAGTCCTGAGGCGAGAGAACTTTACCTCAAGACCAACGAGGGTCGACCAGACGCCTCTTAGCTTTGTATTTCAAGTCTGGACGAATATCGTAAACTTTCTACCTCGTCTTCTCTTGAACTAATATAAAACAAAGGTTCAAAAAAAGGTGAAGCAGAAGAATAGAAGAAGAAGAATATGTTGTTCAACGCTTACGGTGAGGGGAAGGTGACCTGGCAGAAAAATTGAATAATATGGTGAGAACCGCTTACGGCAAAGAGAAGGCAAGACAGAAGAATAGAAGAATATGATGAGCACCACTTACGGCGAAGAGAAGGCAAGACAGAAGAATAGAAGAATATGATGAGCACCACTTACGGCGAAGAGAAGGCAAGACAGAAGAATAGAAGAATATGATGAGCACCGCTTACGGCGAAGATAAGGCAAGTCAGAAGAATAGAAGAATATGATGAGCACCATTTACGGCGAAGAGAAGGCAAGACAGAAGAATAGAAGAATATGATGAGCACCACTTACGGTGAATAAAAGGCAAGACAGAAGAAAAGAAGAATATGGTGAGCACCGCTTACGGCGAAGAGAAGGCAAGACAGAAGAATAGAAGAATATGATGAGCACCGCTTACGGCGAAGAGAAGGCAAGACAGAAGAATAGAAGAATATGATGAGACCGCTTACGGCGAAGATAAGGCAAGTCAGAAGAAAAGAAGAATATGATGAGCACCACTTACGGCGAAGAGAAGGCAAGCCAGAAGAATAGAAGAATATGATGAGCACCGCTTACGGCGAAGAGAAGGCAAGACAGAAGAATAGAAGAATATGATGAGCACCACTTACGGCGAAGAGAAGGCAAGTCAGAAGAAAAGAATAATATGATGAGCACCACTTACGGCGAAGAGAAGGCAAGCCAGAAGAAAAGAAGAATATGATGAGCACCACTTACGGCGAAGAGAAGGCAAGCCAGAAGAATAGAAGAATATGATGAGCACCGCTTACGGCGAAGAGAAGGCAAGACAGAAGAATAGAATAATATGATGAGCACCGCTTACGGCGAAGAGAAGGCAAGACAGAAGAATAGAAGAATATGATGAGCACCGCTTACGGCGAAGAGAAGGCAAGACAGTAGAATAGAAGAATATGGTGAGCACCGCTTACGGCGAAGAGAAGGCAAGACAGAAGAATAGAAGAATATGATGAGCACCGCTTACGGCGAAGAGAAGGCAAGACAGAAGAATAGAATAATATGATGAGCACCACTTACGGCGAAGAGAAGGCAAGCCAGAAGAATATAAGAATATGATGAGCACCGCTTACGGCGAAGAGAAGGCAAGACAGAAGAATAGAAGAATATGGTGAGCACCGCTTACGGCGAAGAGAAGGCAAGACAGAAGAATAGAATAATATGGTGAGCACCACTTACGGCGAAGAGAAGGCAAGACAGAAGAATAGAAGAATATGATGCGTACCGCTTACGGCGAAAGGATAGAAAAAGAAGAATATTCTTTCCACCACTTACATTAGTGACAGAAAGTAATTGTTTTTCGAGTATCCAATCCGCGGCCGAGCAAGCGAAGGGAGCGTAGATAGCCATCACAAGGTATGGCATTGAGGAGAATAGTCCAGCTTTCTTGATGTCGAAACCAAGAACATCTGCAAGAGAAAGGATTAAATGGATTGCAAGTATTATTTGTCATAGTTTTAATAAGTCAAATCAAGTAGACCCCGTTAACTCTGTAGGAGTCTTACCTTGACTGACTACACTACGACACTATCAAAAATTGCAAAGCTTTTTGATTTTTGGTTTTATTAATATGCGTAGAAGACCGTGTTTACTTTTTTTTATTCGTGCGTTTTCTTAACACAGAGTTTATTGTTATTAACATTATTTTAGTACTGAGTCTTACTACACATTTGGGTTATACACTTATGAACTAATTACACCAATGGGTTAAGAGATCAGTGAGGTTAAATTTAGATGTAGTGTACCCCATTTGCGTGAAGAGAGTGTGGTAAACCACTTAGGAAATATCACCCTCAGTTTACCCAACCGGGATTTGAACCATGATCTCCCCATCATCGGGCAGTCTCATCTATTGCTAGAGTAGCACCTTAGCCCATGTAGCCACAGAATCAGGTCACAGAGGTTATTAAAGGATCGATATAAAGGGTAAAGATGAGAAGACACTTTACATGAAAATTCACCCTCATTGGTTACAGGAAGAGGAGATAAAGATAGATTACTGTTATAAATCCTGTTTGTGAAACCACCCTCTGTGCAGCAAGTTTGGATTTTAACCCAAACCTATTGAAATATAAACATTTCCTTTTAAGTATTCAAGCTCAAATCCAAAAAACGTTCACTAGAGGGTTTTTTAACTGTGACCTGACTCTAGCTTACCGCTTAAGAATGTTGGCATCTGTGTCCCCAATGTATGGTAATTCCACGTCATGACGAAAATCACAGTCACTCCAGCCCAAATCGGGAGTGATGTCAACATCTTACACCAAGGGAAGACAATTTCCTGTCATGGAACAATCGAGATAAGTAATTTATAAATTTTGGACTAGATCAGTCATTAAAAAATAAATAAATAACCTTTACATATTTTTTTTGGTAAATGCGTTTTACTACCCGTTCGTAATCCACATACATAAAATAAATACGCTAATTCGTTAGGAAAGAGGAATGTTATATTTAGAGGAAGTGTACCCGCATTTGTGAGAGGGGAGAAGAATAAATACAATTTAGGATAAACAACCCTCAGTATTCCGATATCATCATCATCAGCAGTAGTCCACTCTATTGCAAGAATGACGACCATCGAAGAAGGTCTAATAATACTTATGATCTAAAGTTATATTAATATTCTGAATATAATAATATATATGTTACCACATATGTCCGAAAAAGCTAGTCCATGAACTGATAAATTTATTCGTGTCCAAAGGAACGTTAGTAACTAGTTCTCACCTGTCTTTTCTTCATGTTGCTTTTCTTTCCCAGACAGTTCCGAATATGAGTCAACTCCTCCAGAGTTATGCGTGGGTCGTTCTCAGGCTCGTCGTAGACGATAATCCACCAAGCGAGAGTCCAAACAAGAGCGAAAGATCCTACAAATCACAGTCTCCAGTCGATCACTTTGATCTTGTGCATTTACAGTGGTGTATTAGGCGGCAAAAAGGTCTTATTACTATCTTTAAATGGTCCGTTTCGTCCTTTTAATTTGATCATGTGGTATGTATAGCCTTATTACTTTCTTCATTTGGTTCCTATCATCCCCTTACTTTCTTCATATTTCTCTTATCATCCCCCTAATTTCTTCATATTGCCTCTATCATCCCCTTACTTTCTTCATTTGGTCCTTATCATCCCCTTACTTTCTTTATTTGGTCCATATCATCCCCTTACTTTCTTTATGTTGCACCTATCATCCCTTTACTTTCTTCAAAAGGTCACTTTCTTCATTTGGCCCTTATCATCCCCTTACTTTCTTAATTTGGTCCATATCATCCCCTTACTTTCTTCATATTGCCTCTATCATCCCCTTACTTTCTTCAAAAGGTCACTTTCTTCATTTGGTCCCTATCATCCCCTTACTTTCTTAATAAGTTCTTATCATCTCCTTAATTTCTTCTTAAGGTCCATAACATCCCCTTACTTTTTACTTGAGGTCCATAACATCCCCTTACTTTTTCTTGAGGTCCATATCATTCCTTACTTTCTTATTAAGGTTCATATCATTCCCTTACTTTCTTCATATTGCCCCTATCATACCCTTACTTTTTTCAAAAGGTCCTTATCATCACCTCACTTTCTTAATTTGGTCCCTATTATCACCTTACTTTCTTCTTAAGATCCATATAACTCTCTTACTTTCTACAATCTAAATCTGACTTCAGAGTCACCAACAAACCAGACTAAAGTAGCAACGCATCAGAACGCATGCACACCAATGTGGGGTATTCATCACTCAATCAATGAGTGTAGGTAGAAGGGAGGGGGTTTGTGTGGTTCAAACCCTCACATCCCAAAATCCCAACGTGTTTAATATTTGTGGTAACAGTGTTTAAAGAAGTCCATATGTGCTTCTATTAATTTTAATTTAATTTTGCAAACTGATCTGCAGAGAAAAAAATTGCTTGGATCCCTTGTATTTATTCTAAAAAAAAGTGATTTTCCTATATACACAACGTATTTAAAATACTATCGTTTTTAACTACGATGGAACTAACTGTTTCGTTCTGATCAATTTCAAAATATTAAAACTGTTTTTTTTTCTACAAGTATTCTATCATATTTCCTAAGCAATCCATCAGAAAAGAAAGTTACCAAACTCTTACAAGTTTGGTCACAAAGCCTTTATTATGTATAAAAATATCAAATAATTAATTTCTCAACATGCAGGAGTTTAAGAGTGAATCCTATCCGCTTCGGTGTTTGAATGGCTTAAGGCAGACATGTTCAACCTTCACAGACCGATGTCTGCATAAGTTCTTGAGGAGTTGCCCAAAGGCCATACACGAAATTTATAGGACCCATCGCCCAAATATAATAAGAACATACTTGAAACACATTAATAAATGCATGATACAAGTAACATTATTCATAGCACTTGGGGAGGGGGGTTACGAGACGACTGTAGGTGTACTGATGTTGCTCTGCTCGCCGATACTTACGATTCTGTAACCTAGGATTGTGCAATTACTAAACGACCAAAGTTGAAAATACATTCATTAGATTAGGTTACTTTACGTTATGTTAGGTTAGGTTAGGTTAAGCTTAAAAAACAAATTGGTTCAGATAGTTTAAATTCAATTTCTAATCTCTGTCCGGTTCTGTTTGCATATCAATGAGATACACTTGCCCTCTTGCATTAACGTGGTTGCTCAAAATTGTACAGTCTGGTCGTGAAACGAACTAAAATGTTATTTCAAGTTTTGGTCGTTTAGTAATTGTACAATCCTAGAGGTTTGGTTGTTTGGAAATGGCCAAATCTCCTAAATTGAATTGAACTTTGGGCTTTGGTTATTTTAAAACGTCCACTCCTAGGACTGACGTCCACTAGCCGTTTTTCGGGCTTTGCATCCAACACATATAAACCTAGCCTTCAGCAGAGCCACTGTACCTGTTATGAAAAACACGGCCTGCCATCCTAAGTACGTAGCGATGATACCGGACATAGACATAGCAGTGACTATCCCTAGAGGTGTCCCCGTGAAGGCGAATCCCATCAGACGATTTCTCTCCAACGGTGGAACCCACTGGGCCCAGATGTATTCTATGCTGGAATTAGTAAAACCCTGAAAAACAGACATCATATAAAGGTTTTTTTTGTTATTTTTATTTATTATTATTATTATTATTATTATTATGCACCGCGTCTTACTACCCATTCGGGTTATACGCACTTACGCTAATGTGTAATGGTAGGGTGATTGTGAGATGAAATGAAGGACCTACAGTTTAACGTGGATTACGAACCACGGTGGAGGCCTGGCATTCCCCACATTCACAAGATGTATTGTCAGAGGTGAAGGAAGGGTTTGGTAATCAGATAAATCTGTGCCGGGACCGAGGATTGAACCCCGGCCGCCAGCACAGAAGTCTGACACCTTACCCCTAGACCACCAGGTCACCTTTATTTTTGTTGTTTGCTAAAGATTAGTATTTAACGTATTCATATTAAAAAAATAACTTATTCATTCATTTATTTGAGGTATTTAACGTGCAATTTCTGGACCAACTGATTGTATCAGAACACGTTTTATAAACTAACTCACATCTAGAACAGACACAGCACCCAGCCCCTTGCCGTTAATGTATCACCTTGAAAGTGTAAACCCACATTTCATCAGTGATACATTTTTAGGACATACTGGGAATCAAAGCTGGGACCCTTAAATCAGTAGGCCGACACGATATCAAATGAGCTAAGGTGTCGAACTAATATTTATTACAATCGTGAAAATTCTCGACCTCAAAATTACGATGGATTTTGATGTTTTATTTGCTCCCAAACCAAAAGAGTTACTCTTCGTTTAACCTAAGACTTTGCATTGTTCCACTAGGGTGAGGCCTATAGGGTAAGGTCATATTTGAGAATGTCAAGGTCAGACTGATTCTACTCAGGGTAAACGTAGTGTACCTTACAATTCTTTATATCGCCATGTCTGTCACTCTGTACTTGGAGATACAGCCGAAACGATTTGATGGATTTGTCTACTATTTGACATTTAAGGTTAAATGATCATTCATCGTTGCCAAAAATTTATTTCAATCATATCTATAAAATAAAGAATAGTTCACTGATGACTGGTTTTTACAGATTTGAAATTTTATAAAAATTGCTGGAAAAATGTTGTTAAAATTTTTTAGTATTAGGCTTACCACTGCGTCTTACTACCTGTTCAGGTTATACGCAGTATAATAATTACTCTAATTGGGTAGGGATGAGGATTGAGGAAGGAAGCATTTTAGAAGTAATCTACACGTATTTGCGTGGAAGGAGAGTGGGAAACAATTTAGGAAAACCATCCTTGATATAACCGACTGGAATTTGAACGCCGCTCTTTTCCTCATCCAGCAGGTTAGTCTAACATGAGAGTGACGCCTTAGACCATTCAGTCACTGAAGTGGGTGCCTAGTAATCAATTACCATTCAAGATGAAAGGGGGATGGGAGTTCTAGATGTTGTGTTTGATCAAAAGTTAAATTAGTTTGTGAGCTGTGTGCTGGCGTGTAAACCCAAACGGGTAGTAAGACGCGGCGCTAAAAAAAAAATATGCTGATATAACCAAAAGTGGTTTAATTTTTTCTAATCAAGCCAAAATGTTCCACCTCACATAGTCCTTCAATGACCCTGGTTGCGATGAGAAAATAGATGTGGACTTGAGCGATGAAGGGCGTTAGCACAGTGAAGAGAGCCGTAACTCCTATTCCGGCACCGTACAGCTTATGACCACCCATCCTGGTGGCCAACCACCCGCCAGGTATCTGGGTCACCATGTAACCGTAAAAGAAGGCGCTCAGGATGAAACCTTTAGTTTGGGGGTTGAAGTCAAAGTCTTGAACCTGTGAATCATCCGTGGGACCCTGGTCAAATCTCATTTACGGATCCCCCAGTCATGTGCCTTACCTCCCAAAACACCAACCCCCCCCCCCCCCCACCAAAAGATATTTTATTTTACTTTAATGTTATTACAGTAGTTGGTACCTACACACACATTTTCAGCAATAAGCCTATAAGGTATCAGGAAATACCCTGAAAGGTAACGGAGAGCTCTCTTTAATCGTCCAATAAATCAAATTATTTAATTTTTTTTTTTACACTCTGATAGTATTTTCTTGATTGCCTATAAGAGTGTACAAGTAACCATTTCCCGCCACAACTTGCTTTTTTCCTTCTGTCACTTAAGCAAATCTGAGACCCCCCCCCCCCCCCTAAAATTGTGGGGCTCTGTGCTGCTGCACCATCTGCACACTAATAAGGGCTGTCCAGATGGTAGGGGACGCTAGAAAAAAAAACGATGTTTTTGTAGTTTTTATAACAAAACTTGTTTTTGGTCTAATTAAATAAAACATTCTCCAGAAAAAAACGTAGGTAACAATAAAAACATAGAATTTAATTTTTTCACATAATGACCTCAAAAGTTCTTGAATGTCAATGGTGTCCTGAAATTTAATGACAACTTTTTAACCTATTTAAAAAGTTTGTCATCTAATGCCGCTATCCTCATGACAAGTATTAAAGGACTGTTGTATCCCCAGGTTTCTGCTGGAGAATTATTTTATTTTATTTTGCAAAAAAAAAAAAGTATTAAGATAAAAACCACAAAACACTTCCCTTAATTCATGTTCCTTAAATTCCCAGCTTAAATGATGTGTCTGAATGTTTTATATGAAAATCGGACTGTACATAACTTACGTATATTGTAGTCCCGTTATTCGTGATCACCGGATATTTGGATGTCATGGCTAGGATGGCGATGCTGAGGTTTATCCGAAGGATGGACATGTTGATGAAACCGAAGAAGGCCAGGACTGTCAGGATATCCCGTCTCCTTCGCCAGAACATCCATCGTGGACCAAGGTGGCTGTCTGGTTTCACAGGACTGGAACACGATCACAACGTTTGGGTGGAAGAGAGCGAGTAGTTGGGTATTTTATTGCAGGTTTATATACAAAACAACACTTATGGATCAAATATATATATATACATACTTTTTAATAATATTTCAAAATTTTTAACAAGGAGAAATCATGTATGGATTAGAAAATCAATTTTTAAAAAAGTAATTAGAGTAAGATCTGGCTAATTCAACACTAGTTAATTAAAAAAATTGTATAATTCAAACCCACCATGATTTACCATGGAATTAATATTTAAATCAATGTTAAAAAATAACTTTTATTTCCAATTTTAGAAGGAAATATTTGGATAATTCGAAGCCTATATATCATTTTAGGTAATTTTCTAGAGTGTACTAATTTCACACTTAGCTTAACGATCTTTATTAATTCCCTCATACACCAAGAATGTAAAATAAAGTCTTCTAGAACAGGGGAAGTGTTGGCTCGGATCTCACTGCTTCTGTGTGACAATATAATCACGTGACAACAAGAGTGGAGGGAGTAAAATTTCAAGTTATTCAATTATTCAATTATTTATGTCTGCGATTTTTATATGCTATTTTTTCTAAGTTTTTATATTTAGTGTTTAAATTTCTCTTGATTTTTCTGTGCGTATAGGCCTATATGGTAAATATGTGTTTTATATAACGTGTGTATTTATATACAGCATATTTTAACGTTATTGGTTTATTGTGTACCTGCTGCGTAAGTACCCATAATTGATTCGAATTATAGATGTTTCGAATTTTTTGTTTGGATAACCTTTGAACTTCAATCAAAAAAGTTCTATTGTATAAACACATATGTAGCCAGTTATTAAATGGTCAATAAAAGCAGGTTGTTAGTAATAAAAATATAGAATACTGGAATAAGTTAAATGTTGTGATGTCTTAGATTCATAAAATAGTGGACTAACTTATTACACAATATTCTAGCAATAAATAAAATATAAACATACTAGACACAAAGAGTGTATGATTGTACACATTACGGACAAATATTTTTAAAAATAATTATTATGAAAGTGACTTTGGCAAAAAATGTGTAAGATGACAATCACACATCGCTGAAAAAAGAGTCTCAAATTTTTTAGTAAAAATATAGGATCAGATTTATTGTTTTAATAAGGCATTTAATATTTTCTTATTGTACTATTAAGATATATATTATTATTTTTAATGTGGGCCTCTCAGTATTTAAAATGTGTAATGGGGACCTTTATTAAGGTCTAAGGTCTATCATAATATTCAGGAATGCCAATGATGAGATCGGGGTTTGAATCCCGGTCGGGTGTACTGAGAGTATTTTTTTCCAAAACTATTTTCCTCTTTTCTCTCTCCACACATGTATGTGTACATTTCCATCTAAAATTCAACCTTCCTCAACCTTAAAACATTATCGTAGTTAGTACATATCCGTATAACCTGTAACGGGTAGTTTTATACGTGGTGCTAAAAAAAGCACATATATATGTTCAAAGATTAACGTAGATTATATGTAAACAATCTTTACGTTTTTACAGTTAAATGTTACCTGTCATTAGCTGGAACAGTATGGAACTTCACGGAATTTTGTGGAGACATTACGGGTATTTTCTTCTGAAACATAATTCAAAACACTTGTATAAATATGAATGTATACGACCGAAACGGGAACAATCTGGTTCTAGTAGACTTGTAGCCAGATCCAGATTTGCAGGAGGGCGACAGGGCCTCAACAAATCACAGGGCCTTCTTAAAGTGGAGATATAATTAATGCGAGATAATGCCAGTATTTTTGCATTTTCTATAGAAAAACTATTTTTTGTGGCCAAAATAAATATTATTATTATTAGCACTGCATCTTACTACCCGTTCGGGTTATACGCACTTACACTAATGTGTAATGGTAGGGTGATTGTGATATGAAATGGAGGACCTACAGTTTAACGTGGGATCCGAACCACGGTGTAAGCTTGACATTCCACATATTCACAAGATGTCTTGTCAGAGGTGAAGGAAGGGTTTTGTAATCAGTTAAATCTGTGCCGGAGCCGAGGATTGAACCTCGGACCTCCATCACAGGTTTCGACACCCCACCCCTAGACCACCAAGTCACCCAAAATAAATAAAATATTTCTCCAGTAGATACATATAGTTTAGTTTTCTCCACATGATGACCTTTAACAGCTCTTGAGTATCTGTCAAGAGTGTCCTGGAATTTAATGACAATTTTTTCTCTTCATATAAAAAGTGTGTCATCTAACGCCACTATGCTCATGACAGATATTCAACAATACTGTTGATATCACAGTGTTAAGAAAATTAAACTCTATATATTTTCTACTGGAGCAATATTTTATTTATTTTGGCCAAATAAAAAGTGTTTTGCTATAAAAACTGCAAAAACCACTGACCTTAACTCAATTTCCCTAAATATCCACCTTAACTGTTTTAGTAAAAAATATATTTATAATTTGGATTATATAGATTGCAGTCATGCAGCCATATTTAAAAATATTATGACATGTTATATCAAGTTTTATTTATTTCTAACAAAATAATAACCATACACCAATGGTTATTATTATTTTAGAACAAATCTAATTTATTGTGATGACAATATTTCTTTATTAAAATAATATATTTCACATTGAGCTATAGCAGTTAATTACGTAAAGGAAGAAATGATTATATCAAAACATAGAGAAGAACAATATTTGTTTAATGTTAGAGCCTCCAATTTTTTATAGAACGATATTAATAAATTATAAAAGACTTCTCGATAGTCAATTTAATCACCGTAGCTTTGGTAAATAACTTACTAGTACAGGCCTCGGCAACAGTCTAAGAACCCCTCAAATCCTTTTAGCTCCCCTTGTCTATTAGTGCAAATTCTGAAAATTTAAAAATGACACCTGGACACGGGAATTGAACCTGTTACTTTTAACTTAGTAGGCCTATGCTCTAACCACCGAGCTATTCAGGAATCTCCTTTTGTCCTGGGTCATTCTTCACTCATATTTTAAGGCAGAGTCTATGGTGGACGTGTGGAAATGGTCGGATACAAAATGTGTGATTATTAAATATGCAATCCCGTACAATTATAATAATTGTACAAATGGCAGCAATAAGCCAACTCGTTATATGATAGCTCGTGATCTTAATATTATTATTATTATTATTATTATTAATATTAGCACCGCGTCTTACTACCCATTCGGGTTATACGCACTTACGCTAATGTGTAATGGTAGGGTGATTGTGAGATGAAATGGAGGACCTACAGTTTAACGTGAATCCGAACCACGGTGGAGGCCTGGCATCCTCACATTCACAAGATGTCTTGTCATAGGTGAAGGAAGGTTTGGTAATCAGATAAATCTTGCCGGATCGAGGATTGAACCCGCCGCCAGCATAGAAGTCTGACACCTTACCCCTAGACCACCAGTCACCTTGATCTTATAAAATCACACATTGTAGCCGATGATTTCCGCACGTCCATCAAGACTCTGCCTTAAAATACCAGCACGGACAATTCCAGGATAGCTCAGTGGTTAGAGCAGTGGAGTACTAAGCCGAAGGTTCTGGGTTCAATTTCCGTGTCCAAGTGTCATTTGTAAATTTTCAGAATATGATATCTAGATGCAGTAATCATCACTAAAAAACATAAATAATAGCTTTGGCTATTTGATTATTAGTGCAAAGACAAATTCTTCGGAAAACAATTGTTTGGTTGTTTGTAGACCAATATTTTAAATGGAGCAATAAGTTATATTTACTGTATCAATTTGAAATTATTTTATAATTATAGCACTCAAAGCCAAAAATTTCAAACTGTAATATATTTTTTGGTAATACTTAAAAATATAATTTACTATCAACAGTTTTAAAAAAAATTGTGTTCAACGTATTTTAATCAAACACAAATACTTATTATAAAATAAATTATAAATTATAGATTAAACAGGATTAAATTTTACACCAACACATTCATGTGCATATTTAATCCTCATATATTCAGTAGGCTTGCAATAAGTTTTAAGCAATATAAAAACCGGCCTCATGGTGTAGTGTTCAGAGACCTTGGTTGCTGACATGGAGGCCTCGGGGCTCGATTACCAACTTTATTGGGGATTTTTCTCGAAAGGGGAATAATTACCATGGTCACCAGAGTTTGGTTAATTGAGCTTAAGTTAGGTTAAGTTATACATTGACCTCACCCCATCATTTCACTATCATCATCACATCATCTCATAGAGACCTAGAAAGAGTCTCCATTTAAATGTTGTACTATTAGTACATTCGGTCGTCCCCTGGGCAACGGTACATACAGTACTTTAGTACTGGCTAATCTAGTCGTAAACTGAACTTCAGATTGATATAGTTGAGACACACTATTATTATAATCAGTATACAAATATTTATTCTTAGAAAGGATTTAGAAAATATTATTTTATATTTCTATAGATATGTTAGAGTAAAGAGTTTGTTTTTTAAATTATTTGGCTTACACTCTATTTTATTTTAATGTGAAATAAAATAACATACCTTTCATTAAATGTATAAAAGCTGGAGATTTTTTAATCGATTCCTCTATTTTTTCTTCATGTTTCCTTAAATCTATAAATACGTTAACTACAACTCATGCAATGTATTTATATACCGTTTAAACTCACTTTGCGTGTTTGTGTGTATAATATGTCATCTAAGTCGTTACACACGTCACTTAAACCATCGTAATAGATAGTAGGAATCTCTATAACTAGCCTTTAATGTTATCTTTGATGTAAGGAGTAATTTTTAATACATGTTTAGCTTTCTGTAATAGATTTTTTTAAACCGGAAAACCATCAAAACCACTCAAAAAAATTATCTTCTTAAGTTTTAGAAAATAATAGACTAAGCGCCTTCAATAAACGAATTATTTTAACCATTTTTTAGCACCGCATCTTACTACCCGTTCAATAACGGTTTTTATTAATGGATATAAAGGCTATCCAATTAAATATGAGTCAATTTTAATGTAAAAAATTAAACCCTCACTAAAAAATATATCTCTATATGAGTATAACTATTTACATATTATGTGATCTAGAACCAAAAAAAGTAGATTTTATATTTCTGGTTTTCACCAAGTTTACTTATGAGTAAATTTCAAAAATTCAAAATTTTTGAAAAATTGCCCCAAGGATTTTCTAGATATTTGGGAAATGTTTGACACACAAAAAAAACAGTATATTTTATAATTTGGTAAAAATTCCTTTAAGAAAAGATTAATGATGACTGATTTTAAAAAAATCAAGAGTATTTTAAGAATTGCTGTAACAATTTAGTTTGAAATGCCGGTCCTTTAATTATTTTACATTATAAATAAGTTAATATATAATTATTTTTCTTTAAAAAATTATTTAATAGTACAGTTGTTCACTGATAACTTTTTTAATTAAAATTTATCAGGTAGCTCTCATGATTTTTTAAAAAATTTATATTCGTAGACTATTTTAAATGGTAAAAAAAACATTGTATGTTTATTTTAATAAATTAAATTATTTTAAGATAGTTTGATGATGACATTTTTTGGAAAATTTGAAATTTTTCTAAAATGGCTTTAAAGATTTAGTTCAAAATGGGTATCTGAGAATGTTTTTTCATGATAAGTAAGAATATATTATTTTTTCTATTAATAATTGAAACTTTTCGATTTGAAACTTATTTTAATAGCCTTACCATTTGTAAACTTACTTAAGGATTGTTTACTGAAAACATAGGTTTGAAAATATTGTTCCAAGCTAATTAAATACTAAATGAGAAGATTTTTACGATTGTTTCTTAATATTTATTATTTTTGTCACTTAACGTTTTACTCCTCCTGCTGTACAAATCCACTGTCAATTTTATATTTTCGAAACGTTTGATTTAATCAATGACAAACACACGCTCAATTGCGTGTTCTAGTTTCTTCGCGTATTAAATAATAGATTTTGACAAGTCTGTTTTATGAATTGGAAAATAGCTTAACTCCACTTTAAAATAATCGTAATTGATTAGTATTGCAAAATCAATATTATAACTCTAACACAAATTTAAGCTCTTTTTTTATTTTCTCGAAACCCCATCTCTAAAGAAAGTATTGTGATAGTCAAAAAGTTTGGATTCGAGTTTTTGATATATTGCAATGTCTTGTGTTTCTCCTAACAAACCCCACGATACCCTCAAAGTAGTTTTCATTGAAAGATAAGATACACCATTTTATTTTTCATGTTAAACAATTCCTAGATACGAGTTTTAATCAAAATCGTTAGAACCGATCTTGAGCAAATCGATTTTTTTCTCTTTTCGTCCTTAAGTAAATTAGCCATAATTTTAGGATATTTATTAAAATATTTGAAAAATTTTATGGTGCATTTTATCTTCCTATTAAAATGAGTTTAAGGGTACCTTAGGCCTACATGTGTGGAGATTTCCAATTTTAATCATATTACCACAACTCTTTAAGATAATAAATAGCTCATCGCATTGTAAAGTTATGGCCTCTTAAAATAAATAAACTGTATTTAAGCTAATACTTTATAATATCAATATGTTTGGAGTTTTGAAAAGCCACTTAAATCATAAAATGTTTCTTCAACTATGTATATTATTTCATCTATGCTCTTTGGTGAAATGTGAAGTTCTCATTTCCCCCCAAAGATTTTTGTTTCTATAGCAATATATATTATTTCGTTACACATATGCTACAAGTTATGAATATAATTTAGATAATGGAGCTAGAAAGTCAGTGCGCGGCACCGTACCATTTATTTTTAATGCTTATTTCTAACTATCTAAACTAGTAGTTCTGTGAACAGTAAACCTCACTTCTCTATTCAAAAAATGTTAAGTACGTCAAGCTAAAAATAATGTCATATTCTTATCGTTACTGCATTCTTAAGATTTCTCTTTGGATTTCAAGTTGAAATATCTACTATAATTTCTCCTTGGATTTGAAGTTCGTGCAGTGTTTGCTTGGTGATCAAGTTACACAGAAAACAAATTAATACCTTATTAAATCATATTTTATATTAATAGAAAATAACCGTTGTTCACGTGGCTTAAGACGTCATTCTCGAAATAGATTTCGAAATTTAAAAAAATAACATACATACGTAGTTTAGTCTATTTTCAGAGACTATCACTGGTGAATTTGTTTAAAAATGTTCCACGCAATTGGCAGTAAGCTCGAAGAAAGTAGACAGGAAAAAAAACAACATATGGTTGAGTTTCTAACATTAGCTCTCCTCAGTCAAATAATTATGTAAATGGAATATAGATGAGGAAAGTAACATTTTAGATGAAATGTGCTCAAATTTGTGAGGGAATGTGGGAAATCGTATAGGGTAAATCACCCACACTATACCTGACCAGGAATCGAACCCCGACTTCCTAATCACTGAAATATTTTGCACAATTCGTGAAATGGATAGTTTAATTAATAGTGTGTAACATACAGAGGAATAAAATTGTATTAATTATTTATATATAATTATGTAGACAAATATTCTAGCTTCCCTGATTACAATGATTATGAGCTCTTTCTGTAAATTTATTAAATTATTGATCGACCTTTATCAGATAAACTTTTTTTTAGCACCACGTCTTACTATCTGTTCCGGTTATTCGAATATGTAATAATTAGCTAGGGATGAGAGAAACCTAATTTAAAGGAAGTGTCCCGCATTTGCATGGAATAATTTAGAAAACTATTTTAGGAAAAAAAACCTCAGAACATCCAATCGGTATTCAAACCCTATCTCACGTTCATCGACAGTCTATTACAACACGAGAGTGACGACCTAGACCATGTCGCCACCGAATCAGTTCAAACGACAAATTTACTTTGAATTTCATTATTTGTAAGCCTTAGACGTACAATAAATTAATGTTTTATGTTATAAGATGAAGAGACCGAATTTTCTTTCCAAACTTTCGCCTGTAGAGAAAATGGGAAAACGACTAAATGAAAAACCAACTCTGGTTTGAAGTGAGGTGTAGCTATGACATCGCACTGACAGTGCAATGTTTACTTTATTACTATTATAACGTTTTCGCTTGTATTAAAAAAATATATAATTTGTATCGTAAATAATTACGCCAATGCATTTGCCCGAAGGGTTGGTGTTTTAATTCTTGTCGGATACTTTAAATTGATATTTACGTAGCAGAGTAAACAAACAATTAGAAATCAATTTTTTTTTAAACAATTAGTCCTACTCCATTCAAGCTATACGCTTATGTACTAATTACGTTAGTGGTTTTAGAGATTAGGAAAGTTATATTTAAAGGAAGTGTACTCATATTAGGGTGGAGAGAAAGAGTGGAAAACCATTTGGGCATAAACCACCTTAATTACACCCAATCAAGATTCAAACCTTGATCTCCCTGTCGTCAGCAGTCTAGTCAACTGTGAGAGTAGCACGTTAGACTCCTTGGCTACTGAATGGAATTCATTGTATTCAGCAGCCTAAAATGTTATATGTTTTTCTATTCTTTGAAGTGTTATTTAGTTATAGTTTAAATAAAACATATTAATGTTGAATTCGGGATTAAGTAATAACAACCTATTTAAAAAGTGACTCCCCTTCCCACTCGTATTTACTTCAAAATGTAGAAAAAAAACAAAAAAAAACACGTAATTATCTTGTCAATTTGTTTGACAATGTGTATTTAATTTTTTTGAAACGAAAATTAGGCAACTTAATACATCAGCCTTGCCACAATCAACATCGATACGCGTCATAAGGATTAGCTACTGAAGAGTGGTTGACATCCACAATCAACCTGTTGGGTCAAGGCTGGTCTCACGATGAGAAAAACAGTAATAATTATAACATGTGCACGTCAGTGGTAAATACAATTATTGAATTAAGTTAAATAAAAAGTTAGTTTTTGGTATAAAAGCCGGTAAATAAAACTTTTTTTTTACCAATGTACGTTTGTCGAGAGAACTTTTTTTTTTTGCTATGCGAATGTTGATATTGTTAATTCACACTTAAATCAACAAAATTGAATTTAAATCGCTTTTAAAATGGTCAAAAGTAGTTTAATTTCGCTAAAAGATTTGATTAAATTTTTATCTATCATATGTATTATGAATTATATAATAGTACAATGAGCAAAAATAATATTTTAATGTTCTAAGTCAGTGGTTCCCAAACTTTCTAGATTCGCGAACCCCTTTCACAAACATGTGAGTTGCACAAACCTCCTGAAAAATATCCAAAGCCACGCACTTAATTTTATACCTAATTTTTATAAAATATTAATTTCAATCAAAAGGTTTAATAACTTTAAATTAATCCACTATGGAACTGTGGGATACACCACCAAAAATAATGCAAGAATATTGTAACTACGTAAGTAAAAATTAAAATAATATACATTTATTTAAAAAAATTAACACTTAAATTAAATAAGCAAAATAGTAACATTTTCTTATCTTTATTGTCACATGTGTTTTTTTTTTTTTTGCTGCTTTCACACAACTGAAATCCCTCCCTGTAGTCACAAATTACCATGCCAATTTAAGTTTCAAAAACTGTTTACGAACTTTAACAGCTACTCACATTTTCGCGAGACTTAGTGAGAAGAAAGCGCTTATTTTTGATGGCACAAAGTTTTCGAAGTCAGGAACCACAGACGATAAATAAGTTTCAAGTCACTTTCATCATTGACCCTGTTTCTGTTGTGGAAAGTGAATCAAATTATTGGTGGGGGTGTAGAAAAAGTAAGCGTAGTTTTCTGACTAGATAATGGACAGAAACCTAATTAAGTTTATATATATAATATAATATTGTAAATGTGGCTCACAAAATTTCACAAATGGTTTTTTTTTAAATCCGCCATTGTGGAAATATTTTGGTGGATCGCTTGGAAGATTTCGTGGACCCTCAGGGGGTTCGCGAACCACAGTTTGACAATCAATGTTCTTACAAGACTTTAGGTTTGTTTTGGTTTAACAATTGAATTGTAACAATATAAGTGGTATACAATCAATAATAAATTTGGCAATATTGAACTTACTCCTTTGTAGGCATTTTAAAGCAAATATTAAATGAGAAATTTTTCATAAGTGTCGTATTTATATATATATATATATATATATATAATTTTAATATATATATATATATATGTGTGTGTGTATTATATATACATGTCTACAAAGGAGTAAGTTCAATATTGCCAAATTTATTATATACTGTTATATATATAATATATATATATATATAATATATATGATACAAAATTTATGAACAATTTTCTCATTTAATAGTTGCATTAAAATACCTACATAACCGTACGTAATGTCATGTGGTCTATAGCTGTCATTTTTTATAGATAATACCTACAACAGTGTAATAATGTTAATAAAAAAGTACAATTTTACCATTGTTGAAATAAAAAATATGCGTTTTTTTTCTAAGGTCCTTCTTACCAGAGCCCTACTATACCAACCAAGGTACGCCATCGAGTGTTTGGTACGGTGAATCCGTTGTTGCTGTGGAATCTAACAGCCGTGACGTCACACAACGTGTTGGTCCGTAAATCCTCGGGACTTCAAAAGTACTCACCATACCCACAATAACAACGCATGGGCAATGGTTACTTTACTTTATAGTTGAGCGTTGTGCTTGCGTCTGATCAAATTGCAGAGCGGAACTAATCCGACATTGTAAGCTATTTTTTATTTCTTACCTTTCGTACACAGCAGTTTGTCATTCATTCAACTACAAAAAGTATTCGGGTAGGCCTAAACTTTTTTTAAATAAAATTATTTCTCGTTACCTGCCTCGGTGGCGTAGAAAGATAACGCGATAGTTTCATGTTGAGCTAGACCACCAAGGACGGGGAGATCAAGGTTCGAACTCCACTCGAGTGAATTGGGGATGATTTTTTCTAAATGGTTTTCCAATCTCCCTCCACGCAAATATGGGTTTAATCGCGCTATATTAAACCTTCCCGATTCCTAAGCCATTAGCGTAATTAGTATTAACCCGAACGGTTAGTAAGACGCGGTGCTAAATACATTAATAAAAAATATTTCTCGGTATTTTAATTAGTGATAGTATATTCCTTTAATTCAATGGCTTTTTTTTTATCAACGTGTCTTACTACCCGTTTGAGATATACACTTATGTACTAAATTACGCTAATAGGTTTAGGGAATATGAAGGTTTTATTTAGAGGAAGTGTAGCCAAATTTGTGTGGAGGGAGAGCGAAAAACAATTTTGGAAATTTCATTCCAAGTGCACTCAACAGAGATTCAAACCTCGATTTCCCCGTCATCGGCAGTCCAGTATACTGCGAGAGTAGCGCGTTACACCACACGGTCACCAAAGCGGGTTTCATTGGTACAGAATGATCTATTAACCCACATCGGAGAACGAATGCTCTAGTCTAAAACATGTTGGAATCTATAAATGTGATAATATAATATATAAAGGCCTATCTGTATATGATAGTTTTGGTATTGTTGGTATATTAATTTTAGTAATTTGTGTTTTGTTAGGAATTAAACTTTTTAACTTTATTGGAACATAGATTTTAGATTATACACAAATTTGTAAAAGGTCCAAATAAACTAGGTTATATTGGTATTCCTCAACCTTTCCTGATGTTAAGTTTTGTAGTATGGAAATTGCGGTTCCTAAATTAAGAACATTATTTACCTTATTGTTTTTCTCCTATTTTAATTTCCAACCGACTGACTTTATGACTCTAATAATAGAGTTAGATAGGTGAAACGCAGCTAGACGCAACTCGGTACCTTCCTTACACTCCTCATATTGCTCATCACTTATAGTTTCCAGCCTGTGACTGGGTCAGTTTAGTAAAACGCCTCCATATTCATCTGTACTCCCAACACTTTCCCTTCCTTAAGCGTTTCCATTCTTCTCCTCTCATTTGCACACTTTGTTATAATCGGCTCCTCCCATCTCTTTCTTAGTCTCCATTGGGTATTTTTCCTACATTCTTGATTTCAATCATTTTCTTCAGTATCCTCTTTTATTCCATCCCCACTGCATGCCCATACCGTCTCAATCTTGCTTCCTCTACTATCTCATGTACTCCAACATCCTCATTACATACCCATACCATCTCACTCTTGCTTCCTCTACTATCCCATGTACTCCAACATCCCCATTACATGCATATACCAACTCAGTCTTGCTTCCTCTATCTTATGTACTCTAACATCCTCATTACATACCCACACCATCTCAGTCTTACTTCCTCTACTATCTCATGTACTCCAACAACCTCATTACATACCCATACCATCTCAGTCTTGCTTCCTCTACTATCTCATGTACTCCAACAACCTCATTACATACCCATACCATCTCAGTCTTGCTTCCTCTACTATCTCATGTACTCCAACAACCTCATTACATACCCATACCATCTCAGTCTTGCTTCCTCTACTATCTCATGTACTCCAACAACCTCATTACATACCCATACCATCTCAGTCTTGCTTCCTCTACTATCTCATGTACTCCAACAACCTCATTACATACCCATACCATCTCAGTCTTGCTTCCTCTACTATCTCATGTACTCCAACGTCCTCATTACATACCCATACCATCTCAGTCTTGCTTCCTCTACTGTCTCATGTACTCCAACATCCTCATTACATACTCATACCATCTCAGTCTTGCTCCTTCTATTATCTCATGCACTACCTGTACCCCCACTAACTCCCAGATAACTTCATTCCTAATCTTGGTTCTCCTCGTGACAGCTAACATGCTCCTCACAAACTACATTCTCACGGTCTCCACTTTCTTGGTCTCTCTAATGTTTATTGTCCGTGTTTCTGCTGCATATGTGACAATAGGTACCAGTACGCCCTATACAACCCTTCCTTACACTTCAAGGGCACTTCTCTTCTACATAGCACTCCTAAAGATCCCGACACCATTTTGCGAGCTCAATTTGATTTATTCGAATATTAGATGTGATATCTTCATCAGAAGTTAAGGAGGATGAGCAGGAACAGATATTAAAGGGGGCAGAATCAAAATGGGTGTCGATTATATCGGGATAGTGGTGAAACACTTCTTACATCATACACATATTTTAATACGCATATACAAACAAGCAAATAAATTTAACACAGTGCTAAATATTTTTTTAAAAAAGCCCCTACAGTATAAAATCATTATAGTTTAATAAATATTTAAATAGTTTAGATTTTGCTTTGGAGTGAATTGTCTTTGTTTGGCCGACTATTAGCGTTAATTGCCCATTCTTGGACGTGGGCAGAGCCGAATTTACCATAGAACAGAGCTGCCTCCATACAAACAACTACAGAGATCAGGGCGACAAACAGATACTCGTAACCAGTCTGAAACAAAAACGAGAGGATTATCAATTAAAAGTATAGTAAGAGTAGAATAGAAAGGAGTTTGAGGACACATTTCCAGTCAACATTGATAATATTTTACTTTATTATTAAAATCATTACCCGCTTCAGTGGCCGAAATATCTGAGGAGTCACACTCGTGTTAGACTTGGATGTTGATGACGGAGAGATCTATGTTTGAATCCTAGTCGGGTCTATTGAGAGCGTTTTTTTAAAAAAAGTTTCTCAATCTCCTTTCGCGTGAATGCGGATATATTGCCTCTAAACCGTTTCCTTCCCCTCCCACCCTCATTAGAGTAATTATCATTATGGGTATAACATAACAGGTAGTAAGACATGGTGATATATTATGTAAATCCTTCTTTCTAACTTAATCTTACCTTAAATGCTCAATTTTTCCCTTTGTCGGGATTTCTTTTGTTACAGTCGAATGTGTTCCTTTGAATCTTTTTATATTGATAACTTTAATTTGTAGTAATTTTTTTAAATTTTATATTTTAGAATTTTACAATGGTAGTATAAATATTGTAATGATACTAGTTTGGACCCCTTTCATATATTAAAAAAAGTCATGGATGAAGTGCATTTTTCTTTAAAGTATTTTATGCAAAATATCCTTTCAATACTTCATCCATGGAGAGTCCCACGCTTTCCAGAATTAATGTCAATAGATTACACCATAAGACTTTTTTTTTCTTTCAAAAATCAACTCCGTAGTGTTTACCAAAAAAGAAAGTGACGCTAGCTCCCTCTACTCAATAGGAAGCTAGCCTTCACAACACCTGTCGCCAGGACTCTTTCTATTAGTTGGTTTTGACACTGGTGACAATAAGTCCAAGAGGCAAGGGGTAGGTCATATATAAGCCGCTTGTGCGTATGACTCCATAGATGTAATACAAATCTACACAGCACATGGTACTCAAAACACGGAACGTGTAATGTCACAAAAAATAATCTGTAGTTCATCTAAAACTGTATAATCTAATATTACATCTTCAGTGCCGAAGGTGAAATCATCTTAATAAATCGTGTGCAGCATTGAAAGTCTTATTTACTTTATTAAAATAAAAATCAGAAGTAATCAGATCGTATAACCGCGTGAGTGTGCAGTAAGGCACACTCGCGTTGACATCATAAAAAAGAACTGACCTCAAGATAATTTGCGCTCGATCACGGGGCTATAGTCACCAATTATCTCATCAAGCAACAAATATCTTTAATTAGTGCTCGATCACGGGGCAATTATCATCTAATTAAACCAAATATCAATATCTTCATAACTAGCGCCCATTTTGGACGCATATAATTCAAGAATTTAATGACTATCGCCCAACGCGAGGCTTAATATTACAAAAGATTCCGTAGCATCTTAATTGGCGCCCAACACGGACCTATTAATTCAATAACATTTTAATTGGTGCTCGATCAGGTGGCTATAAATACCAATTATACCACAATAATTTCAATAACGTTTTAATCTATTCCCAAACGCGTGGCACGATAACTCAAATCCCGAGATTATTTTACTATTAATAAACACATTAAAAGAACCGAAACCTACTTAAGAACCAAAAATAACCAAAGCTTTTATTTTTTATGACTAGAACATTAAAATTTTTGTTAGAAAATTCGGAACAAGAACGAGAACCAAAAAATATTTCGGTTCAACTCCCTGGCTTTTATAACTGTAGAAAAAAAATATTCAAAAATGGTTGAAAGAGCCCCAGAATTAACTTTTTAGGCAAAAATAACGTATTTTAAAAATTTAAAATATTTATTATTCTAACTTGGAAATGAATATATTTTCACATTTTATGAAAACTCCCATAATTATATATACTTTTATATAAAAATCTACCTTAATTTGTAGAATGTACGGAGTGAGTTTTGAGACCATAATCGATGCTAAACTTCCAGCTACCAGGCCAAAACCGGCCAACACACTTGATTGTAAAGAGGCCACGTCAATCAAATTCACACTGGAACATAGGAAAAATACAGTTTGGTTAGAGCCATAACCACTTATTGTACAAAATAGTAGCTTGATTAGGTGCTTTGACATTGATAAAACCATTTAATTCGAGTTCCAGGGAGGTGAAACTACCATGGGGGAGGAAAGAGGGAATGAAAATGGGACAAAAGGGGTTGAAAAGGAGTTGGAAAGGGATTGAAAAGGGATTGAAAAGGGATTGAAAAGGGATTGAAAAAGGGGTAGAAAAGGGGTAGAAAAGGGGTAGAAAAGGGGGTAGAAAAGGGGTTGAAAAGGGGTTGAAAAGGGGTTGAAAAGGGGATGAAAAGGGGATGAAGAGAGGTAGAAAAGGGATTGATAAAAGTTGAAGAGTGGCTTAAAAAGTGTTTAGAAAATGTTGAAAAGGGGTTTAAAGAGGGTTAAATAGGGCGTTGAAAAAAAGAATAAAAAAGGTGGTTGCATAGGGGAGTAAGGGGTTGAGAGGGGTTTTAAGGAGGCAAAGAATGTTTAAAGGGTAATGAAAAGGGAAGAAAGGGTGTTGAAAATGCGAGAAAGAGAGTTGGAATAGGGTTAAAAGGGGTTGGCAATTGCTCTAACTAGACATCGTGAATCATAATGACGGTTTTCTGCATCTATCACTAGACTAAAGTGAATTTGATATGATAAAGAATGGTAATTTCACTTTAAGACAACAATCTTTACACATAGAATATTTCTTTAGATATGTTTGATAGGCCTACTCTTTACTTGAAAGCAAGTAGAGGGATCGGTTTCCATGACAGTTTATTTCCTTTTACTAGGGGAGTTTTCCAGCAATGAAAGTGAAAAGATAAAATTCTTAGATATTGAACAATATTGTATGTCATAAATGTCATCCTATATCATGGTGTAGATTTTTATTGATTTTTTTGGAAAGATTGCTCTTCATCAAAATAAGTTGTAGAAATCCTCTACTAAATAATTTATTTAAAAAAAAAATATTGGAGACACATTTAGGACCCAAATTTGTGAAAGAAGAATTTAAGGGCTTTGTGATTTGACAAACATGTCCTATTTAAAATACTCAACTAAACAACACCATTTGATAAGTGGGGCGGATTTAAAAAACATGAGTAAGTGTCATTTCATAAAAGTATATCTATATTTTACACTGTGTCTATCCGTCTAAGCTATCCACGAATTCAGGCCAATGCAGTTGTGATGAGATAATATATAATGGAGTGGTGGTAGGCCTATATCCAAATTAGTATGAGAGCCTCTGAGGTCAGGGCTCCTTGACACAGAACCAGAGGCCTCGGGTTCGATCCCCAGCGCTTCCAGATCTTCTGTATAGCAGGAAGTTTGGAACTGGGTAGACCCAGCCTTGTGAAGACAAATGAGGAGATACTTGGATGAAAAAAATAAATATATATATATATATATAGCAGTTCCAGTCTAGAAAACTGAGATTAATGCCTGGAGGGTTTGTTGTGCTGACCACATGACACCATCCATTCACATAAGTTGGCATTATATTCGCATGAAAGGAGAGTAGAAAACAACATTTTTTCAAACACTCCATCAGAACACCAATAGATTATTTTAACTACAACCTCTCCATCACCATCAAACCGAATGAGACTGATGTCTTAGTCCACGTGCCCATCAGTGTGATTAGTACCCACCAGAATTTTTTTTTTTTAGCAACGCGTATTACTACCCGTTCGGGGTATACGCTTATATACTCATTACTCTGATGGTTATTTGGAATGGGGAGGATATAATTATAGGGAGCGCATTTGCACGGAAAGAGCGTCGGAAATAATTTTGGAAAAACCACCCTCAGTACACCCAATCAAGATTCAAACCTCGATCTCCCCATCATCGGCAGTCTAGTCCACCGTGAGAGTAGCGCGTGAGACCACGCAGCCATCCCAGCGGGTAGATGTTGGATTAAGTTGGATGAAACCCTGGCCGTAGTCGATATTATATTTATATGAAAATGAAGTCAGCTCTTTGCTGTGGAATTTCCTTCTGAAATGATATAACCCTCATCGGTGGACAAGCGGACTAAACGTCGATCTCGCATTGTTTGATTGGTTGGTGACGAAAGAGACCATCATTATCGTCGTCATCAACTGTTTCCAGCTTGTGGCCAGGTTAATTTATTAAAATGACTCCATCTTCATCAATCCTTTCACTATTATTCCTCCTTTAATCGCTTCCATTCCTCTCCTGTTACTTTCACATTTGTTATCTACTCCTCCCACTTCTTTCTTGGTCTCCCCTGTGGGGTATTTTTCCTACATACTTCATTTCCATCATTTTCTTTGACATCCTCTCCTTCTTCATCCTCATTACATGCTCATATCATCTCAACTCTTCTTTCTCCACAATCTCATGTACTACCTGTAACCTGTCTCTTCACTGGATAAATTAAATTCCTAATCTTGTTTCTCCTCGTAGCAGATAACATACTCCTGACAAGGGAGGTCAGTGTTCGAGAACCCCTCAGGGTTAACAAAAGCTTCTTTTTTTCCATTAATTGCTTACCACACTCCCTCCATGCAAATGTGAAAAATCTTCTTTAAATTCTACAGCCTTAAATCTTCTATGCAATTACATTCGGTTAGAGAGAACGGGAGGTAAGCCTCAGTTTAAAAAAGTAGATGATTTAGTACGGTTCTATTTGTTGGTGGACTTACCAAACGGCTGCTCCCCGATGAAACCAAAGCACAGACTCGCAGAGTAGCACAGCAAGAGTAGTGGACCCCAGACAAAGAAACAGCACAGTAGCATGGTCGCAGAGCTCAGCATCAACGAACCACAAATAACCACTTTCCTGCTCTGAAAACAGAACTTTGCCGATGATGGGGATATCGAGGTTCGAATCTCGGTCTTGTGCACTGAGGGTGGTTACACACAAACACACACACACACAACCACACACACACAAACACACAAACACACGCACACACACACACACTATATCCACGCAAATGTGGGTACACCTACTATAAATTTTATCTCCTGAAACCATTAGCTTAATTAGTAGAAAAGTTTATAATCTTAACGCGTAGTAAGATGTGGTTCTAAAAAAATTTAAAAAACTAATAATAAATATTTAATTGACGTACAGTATTGTTCGAATTTCATAAAAATAGATTTTCACAGAGAAAATCTTATATATAATATATAATAATTACTACAATGATTATAATCTTCTATAAATTTGACTGTTAAAACCTCTCTTAATCTATCTTTGTATTTTTACATTAAAAAACTTATTTCATGTTATTTTAATTGTACCTTTATTTTAATTCCATAAAATATTTTATAACATTTTCAACTTAATTTAATTTATGTTATTAACTAACTATCACTTGTTTGTAAATATAATTACAAATTTCTCAAACATTTGTAAAAAAATATATATTTTTTTAATTTCCAAGTCTTGATGTATCTTAAATAACCCTCCTTATTTTTTTTATAGTATTTATAGAATGTTATAATTATTTAGTTCATTTAGAAATATGGGGATCTGTCCAAAATAAAACTTTGCATTAAATTAGCCTAACTATATTAGAGGAGCTTTTAAGTTTATATTACTTTGAACAGTAAATTATCAGCAAGAATTATATTAACAGTTAACAAGCACAACACTAAACCAGGTGACCTGGTGGTCTAGGGGTAAGGTGTCAGACTTCTATGCTGGCGGCCGGGGTTCAATCCTCGGTCCCGGCAAAGATTTATCTGATTACCAAACCCTTCCTTCACCTCTGACAAGACTTCTTGTGAATATGGGGAATGCCAGGTCTCCACCGTGGTTCGGATTCCACGTTAAACTGTAGGTCCTTCATTTCATCTCACAATCACCCTTCCATTACACATTAGCGTAAGTGCTTATAACCCGAATGGGTAGTAAGACGCGGTGCTAATAATCAATAATCAACACTAAACCAATAGTTTCAATACAAAGCATTGAGCACTTCTTTAACATGACATGTTTTAATTTATTGTGTCCTAATTTTCAAACGTCTTTCTCTCTTAAAATATGATAACTTTGGCAATATCTTGATGTTTTTCCTCAATTTTAAAATTTGACCACAAAATATCACACTAATTTATCTAACATTTTGGCACTCATGCCTTAGTTATTACAGGCTTACAAACATAAAATAAGCCTAATTGATATACACATTTTAAAAGTATACTTGTGATTATTAAAAGTTTGGTTAGTAGGCCTATCTGTTTAAATTTAGTTGATTATATGTATCTGCTAATAAAAATCATGTTACTTAATCAAAACACTCAAAGACGTCAGCAAGTAATTGAGCCATACAGACCAAATGACCACCTTCTGTTGGCAAAGATAGTGCCAGAGTGTCATGTGTTCACCACAATGAACCCTCCGGCCATTAATCTCAGTTTTCTAGACCAGATCCGCTAAAGTTTTTTTTATTCCTAATTTGACTACCTAATCAAATATAATAATATATTAATCTGATTACTATTTTAAATTTGTCTTACATTAGTGATGAAAGAATGTTTTCTGGACATGACGTCATTTGAAAAGCCAAAAATGACCATTCCCAGCACAACGAATGTGTACGTGAATAAAATCGCTTTTTTCGCATCTTCTTTTCCATGGATACCAAATTCTGGGAACAAAATGTTAATCAAGAATATCGTAAATACCTTTTAATTAGCTCTTTGGCCTTATAAATACTGTAAACCAATATCACAAAATAATATATTCTTAACAGTGTTGCTTACCCGCTTTGGTGGCTGAATGGTCTAAGGCGCTATTCTAACAGTATAATATACTGCCGACAACGGGTAGATCAAAGCTGGAGGCTTGAATCTCAGTCGGGTGTAGTGATTTTTTTCCAAAATGGTTTTCAACTCTTCCTATACGCAAATTCGGGTACAATTCCTCTAAATATAACATTCTTCACCTCTAAAACCAGTAGCATAATTAGTACATAGGCGTAAAACAAACCCAAACAGTTATTAAGACGCGGTGCTAATAAAACAAAATGGTGTTGCCTATTTGATAGATTCAGAGTAGGTATTTTAAGAGATTGCATATTAAGTCAAACAATCCCCTTCACCAACCCTGGATACCTTATCGCTCCCTCCCCTCACTATAACAGCTCAGTAATTAGTAGTTGGACTGCTTGTTTACCTCGTGGTTCCCTCCCTCAAAGCCTTGTTCCTGAACCTTAAAATTAAAAAAAAAAAATCTTGATTAAAATAAACTTTCTTACAGTAGAAAATATGATTCTTTTATAATCAGCTGGTTCTAATTTTCTTTGTGTCATGGATCCATTATATATATATATATATATATAATATATATATATATATATATATATATATATACATCTATCAGTGTGTGAAATGCTTCGTCACCCAAGTGGATTCTTTTATCTATTTGCAAAGACTGTGTTAATTAAGCTTTACTCAAGATCAACCTGCCTCTAACCCGGTAGGTCAAAGGTGAAATCCACGTGAGGTCATTTGATAGTACCTTCCCCCATACACCTATTTACTCTCTCTCTCTTTTTCTTTGACCTAATAAAACAAACACACACACCGTCAGATAGGACCGAATGTAATTGAACTAGTCAAAAGAGGAAATATTACAAATGCACGCAGACTCGGTCAGCGAGAAAGTATCAATCGCCGTCAGACCACAATAGTATGTGTGGTTTTATAGAAATACTTAGGGCTATAAATTCTGTCTGAACTTACACTCCCTTTCGCCTTTCACCTACAACTACCCTATGTGATTTCACTAAGAAAGGGGGGAAATAAAACAAAAAACTTTTTATTTAGAGATAAAGAGGGAAGCTCACTGCTAGTTCTCAAATATCTTACAATTTTTTCTTGTGAGTCTATAATAAAATTAATGTATTTGTTAGAGGAAGGCTAAATATAGAGCCCCTTTTCATCAAGCCTAGTTTCATAGCTCCGTAAATATGATTAAAAAGTCGTTGAAATTGAGCGCTAATGTCACATTTTCGCACTTTTTTTTTTTTGGAGATGTAAAGGGAAAAGAGGCTTGTTGGCATTTTTTGACTTTATTTTGGCGTGAACCATATTATTTTGAAATAATGCACTATAGAATTAAATATTGCATTAGTGCTGAATGTGTGCGCTCTAGTTTATGACTTACCGAAGCGATTCACCCCTTTAAAAATAAAAAAAGTTTTAATTTGTTCAATGAGACAGTGTAATATTAGAGGCTGTAAATTAATTTTAGTGAGCTCTGAATAAGTCAGAACCCACCTTCTTTTACACCACATTGCATTCTTCTCCCTCCCCCGTTTGATCTTTAGACCACTTTGCTAAACTCTGGACATTCTATCACTAATATGATTTTTTTTTATTTGAGTTATTAAAGTTCACTTTTTGAATCAATTGATAAAAAGGGAAACTTAAATTTCACTAGTAAAAAAATCGTCCATACTGGTAATCGAATTTGGAACTCTCATTTCAAACATGTATGCTACCGACTAGTAATAGCAGCAATATATCGATATAGAGAAATGTAAATTTATTTACAATATATATATATATATATATATATATATATATAAAGATGTTTTAGTATTGAATATATAATTTAAATCAATTTATCAATATATTTTAAATATCAGACAAAGTTTGAATGCTTGTGAATTAAATAAAATTAACAATTTTTTTAATCTATTTTTATGAATGGGATGAGTTTTTATCTTGTTTAAATTGTATGCTATCTAATTTAAACATGTAAATAAAATATATAAAAATTAAAAATTACGAATAATAGCTATAAAAAAACAGCAGCTATCTTAATACGACTTAACCAGTTCACCCAAACCAATTAAATTCAATTCAATTCAAATCAATGCATTGGAAACAACCGGTATATCAATAAAATCTGAATGATATATCGTTGCATTCGATATATTTTAACCAGGTCTTATTAGCTGTTCATGTTATACGCATATATGATAATTACTCTAATGAGGTATGGATAGCGAAGGAAGAATTTTAGAGGTGATCTAGCAGCATTTGCATGGAAGAAGAGAGGGAAACAATTTTGAAAATTAAAAAAACCTCAGTAGACCCAACTGGAATTAAAATCCCGATCTCCCCATCACAAGTAGGCCAGTCTAACACGAGAGTAACACTTCAGATCATTTGTCCACGGAAACAGTCTCTTAGAAATATACCTTGTGATATATCAAATGATAAATATATCGATATATCGGGGATATTTGTCATCGCTTTGACCGACCGAGCTAGAGAGTATGTTTTCCAGTACTATTTTACTTGGTACTCACTACTTGAAAATGGTGGAATATCCACTTGTTGCAATAAAGAGGCGAGGTTCCAGTTGAAGGCGAAAGACGCAAACACACAGGCCCATGCTGGTAGCGATGCGAGGACCTCTTTCAAAAAGATTGTTGTCTGTATTTAAAAATAACAGCATGTCGATTATTATATTACAACTTTTGTCACTAGATATGATTTATCTACTCAAACATAATGTTAATTAGAACAAACAATAAAAGTTTGTATACGTATATATGGACAGCCCTATGGGGTCATCCTGTGCCAGGGGGTTTGGACCCCCACCCACCCTTAGGTCATGTTAGGGAAATAGTCTGTTGTAAGATTCTCTTAAGAAACACGGGCCCCAAGTAAAGAAAGGCCTATGTATTATTTAAGATTCAAATAGCTAAAGCTATTATTTAAGGGTGACCTGGTGGTCTAAAGGTAAGGTAAGGTGTCGGACTTCTGTGCTGGGGGTCTGGGGTTTAATCCTGGGTCCTGACACAGATTTATCTGATTACCAAACCCTTCCTTCACCTCTGACAATACGTATGTTAATCACAACTTGTGAATGTGTGGAATGCCAGGCCTCCACTAGGTGAGATTCATCTCTCTTGGGTCAGAGCTTGGAGCGAAAAACCGACCCCCTATTATTATTATTATTATTAGTACCATGTCTTACTACCCGTTCGGGTTATACGCTAATGTGTAATGGTATGGTGATTGTGAGATGAAATGGAGGACCTACAGTTTAACGTGGAATCCGAACCACATTGAAAGCCTGACATTCCACACATTCACAAGATGTCTTGTCAGAGGTGAAGGAAGGGTTTGGTAATCAGATAAATCTGTGCCGGGACCGACCCCCCCTATTAGGTGGACACGCAGACTAAACGTCAAGATACTCTGGTTTTCCGGTGACTACACCGAATATCACCACGGAAGGAACTACCAGGTCTTAAGCCGGTTCCACACTACTTGACAAATATGAAGGCGAGCATAGTCCAATATTTGGGCAAGTATCGAGCAGATTTTAGGTAATAAAAAGTTAGGCTCCCAGACACATTGGAAATATCACAAAACCAATACATGGCCAATGATTCTGGCCAAAACCTTGGCCTCTTCCACCCACGCCAATTGCGATGTTATCTCTTTTTGCTCACGAGTAGATGCTGGCCGTCACTTCACGATGATGGCTGATGTTCCTAGAGTAGTGTACCAAGTGCCTGCGCCAAACACTGGGCTGCCTATCGGTCTCCATTGACTTGTGGCACCTAGATCGGACGGTTGGTCCCTAGTTATTTGGCAAGTATCTACAAGTATTGGCGAATAACCACAAGTGACCGTCTCACACGATGGTCCATCTTCTTATCGGTTAATACTGGCCAAGTAGTGTGGGGACAGGCTCTCTCTCTCTCTCTCTCTCTCAGTTAGCTGTTTCCAAATCTCCTTGCTCTCAGTTATGTTAGAAGGGGGTGTGCTGGGGTAGTAAGGATATACTGGCAGCCTCAACAAACCAGCATTGTACAATTTGTTTTAAATTAAATGAAAAAATTGACTACACGAAAACAAGAGTTTGGTAAATCTGTTTCCCAATTGTAAGTATACGGTTTCCTCAGAAATAATATTCAATTTAGTAGATCAATGCTCAATTCCCAGCCAAATGCATCTTTTCTCCATGGAAATACCAGTAGATTTATTTTAAATTCAACCTACCTAATCTGTACCCCGTTAGCTTAATTAATTGCGGATGTCAAGGATGAGTCGTAAGAAGTGGTGCAAAAAAAAAATCACAAATCCTAGGTCACAATCTTACCCCGTTCAGGAATGTTACAAGTTAATAGTTTCCCCACCTTTGGTTTAGAATGAGCTTACCTCGTTAGGACCATTTGTCTCATCCTTCGTCAGAAACTTTTCAATGTGGTTCAACTCCTCCGGGGATATGTTGGGGTCTTCCCCTTTGGACGATCCTTCACAGTCAGCCACCAGACGAGAGACCAACTGCTCCCAAGATTTGGAACAGGATAGTATTCACCAATCCTAAAACAATACCATGTTTTAAAGTAGATGGTTAAAACTTTGGTTTACCTCATTCATTTTAATCTAGAATACCGGTTAAGGTGACTTTCACCTTAAAGAACTGGTACTCTTAAAATTAAAGGTCGCAGCTGCACAAATCTGCTTGATCTAATAGGACACGTTAACAGAACAATACTTTAACAGAGGATGAACTTTGCGAATACTCATAATTTTACTTTCTCGCTATCTGACAGGTAGAGAAAGTATTGTGATCGTCAATGAAAGTGCACTAGAGATTTTGATGAATCTTGACGTTTCATGACACCCCGAATCAAAAAAATGGTTTTTGAATTTCTGTTTGTCTGTACCTCCGACTAGAGCCTAAATTATTTTACCGATGGGCTAAAACTTGGTAGCTAGGGTTTTCATAGGGTTGCCCCAAGATGTTTTTGGAATTGGTTATCTAACTCTAAAATTAAGGGTAGTTTACTGGGGGGCAAAAAGAGAAAACTTGATATATAGGCTCAAACGACTTTGATTAAATTTTATTTCAAAACATTTATAAATATTTCAAACAAAATGGCTACTCTCAATATTTCGGCAAACCTACTTTAAGGGCTCCGTTCTGATTCATCAATTCTAATTTCATATTTTCGAAACTATTTTCAATATGAAGTTACTTATCATTGAAAATATACAGATCTATTTATAAAACAAATAATTTATTCAAAACATATTTTTATAAAACCTATCACTTTCAAGCTATTCACAATATATATATTTTTTAAATTTACGAACACTAAAGGTAAAGTACTGCGACCGTAAAAATATCTAAACTGAAATGTTGATGGATGTCAACGTCTCGTGACCCCCCAAACCTAAAAAATTATCTTTGCTATGCTGTCTGTCTGTGTGTCTTTTTAACCCCAAAATTAAGAGTAGTCTAGTTAAAAATCGAAAAGAAATGAAATAGAATTTCTCAAAATCAGCTCTAACGATTTTGATTAAAATTCGTATCCTGCATTGATTAAGATTATAAATAAACTGGCTATATCCATTTTCCCATGAAAATTACTTTTGCGGTTCTTTACAGAAGGGAAATTTCTGTATCTCGCAACTATTTGAAGATACTAAATAATTTATCATTGCAACTATTAAATACAAAAAAAAGTATATGAAATACATTTTTATAAAACTATCGGTTTCTGAGATATTAAAAAAATATTAATACAATTTTGTGATGCTTTACTTGTTAATAAATACTACTTAAGTTTTAATGCAATAATTATCTAATTCCACAGCGTATAAGTAAGTCTCTCAAAATGTGTATGTTCTCTTGCTTTCAACCTCTTAGGGAAAATATTTGTATAGCAATAATCTATCTCTATCATTTTAGACTCAATAGTCAATATTCACCTATTTTATTGGTCAAAATTTATAAATCAGGAATTTAATAGCAATGCAATAACCATAAGATGTGCAGTCCCTAAAAAATGTCAAAAATTTCAAACCGGAAGTCGACATTTTAATACGAAGTGTTGACCCTTGGGGACCCAAAATCGATTTTTTTTATTGGTCCAAATATAAAAATGACGTTAATTTTTAAAAATAGATTAAAAATTTAAAACTGTAAGTCAAAAATTGTTTTACATATGTATAGCGCAATTTGTTCTCGGGTTCGCTAGTATATAATGTATATTATATTACGAATTTTGAATAAATATCTCAATTTCTAAACAATAGAGCGAGAATAGTCCGTGCTGAGTCCCGTACCATTTATTTTGGATGTTTTAACATAACTGGAAGTGATGTAGTATAAAGGGTTTTTTGTGTTGGGCTAAAAATAGTTATAACACGGCACAATACATTCCTATCAAAAGAAATATACCACCTTACAGTAGGATTTGAAGAAATATTGTTAAATTTTATTTGGGGGGGGGGGGATAGCTAAATCTCTTTGGTGATAGAGTGGTCTAAGTCCATCTATATCGCAATATACTGGACTGTTGATGATGGAGAGATTGGGTTCGGTAAGCATGGCGCACGTATTCCAAGTGACGACTAAAGCCACACACCTTCTCTCTGGGCTTAATATCATGCATCAAGCACGAGAACAGCCAACCGTGTAAAGTCACTTCACTCAAAACTGAACCAGTATGTTTTATTTTACTCATAATAAAATGTTTCTTCTCATTGATGCCTTCAAAATGATAAAATGTAAACGCGTAGTCGAAGTGTATGACGTCATCAATTACTTTGGAAGGAGGAATTTTTCCAAAAAAAAAACTATGGACAAACTGGACGCAGGTGAAATATATTTCAACTTCCAAAGATATCAAGATGTAGAAATTTAAATTTTGGTGGTTCCAACAATGAATTTGTGATAAGTTCAGATTGTAGCTTTGTATATTTTTTAATGTGTTACAATATAAATTTAAATGCGTCAATTTAAAATATAGCCAAACTCAATAGGAATAAATGTATGAACAATGCACAGTTCTGATAACACACATTTATTTACTTATTGTATCAATAGATTTTCATTATCAATTGAAAGACAAACCTTGTACTATTCTTAAAATGAGCCAAAAATTAGGTACACGCAAACTTACAAGATATTGGGATATATTCTGTGACATCATACCTGTGAGTTCAGTTTTGTAGCAATCTCCTTCGGCATCGACCAGTACGTAGGCCATTATGTGACCTACAGGGACACCACACATGGAGAAATAAATCAGACGATTGCGTTCTGATAATGGGAACCATTGGGACCAAATACACATGATACTTGGATCTACCAGTCCCTGGAAAGTGTTAGGAATATTAACAGTGGCGCACACATAAGTGGGGGGAGGGGTAAACAGGTCAATTGACCCTTATCTCAAGAACCAAAATAATTTTGATAAAAATTGCGTAAATTGTTTGAAGCCCAACTAAAATATGAATTACACAAAATGGTGGAGTACACAGGCTACGTTTTTAAGACCAGACCTATTGTTTGATAGTCAAATGGTGTACCGTTATGCACATTAAAGGTGCCCATAAAATTACATAATGAAAACCGTTTAAAAACAATAACTTTGATACATTTTTGCAAGCCAGTAGCCATAAAAAATAAATTAAAACCGACTTATCTACTCTCTTACTCCGTGGCATTTTTAATTTACTATCGCGCTTAAAAAAGTACGCCACCTATTCCTACCTTAAGCTAGTTCTATCCAGTCCATCTCATTACACCCCATCTCTTTCCTTCTGTCCATGTTAATGTTATCCTCCCATCTGCATCTTGGTCTTAAAATGGTCTTTTCTCATTCAGTTTGCCAGTCATAGATCTGAGCACGGTCCATTCGCGGTGCATGTCCTGCCCACAGTAATCTGCAAGATTTGACTACTCTGCCACTGTCATGTGACAAGTACATGGTATGTATCCCATCAATATCTAACCTCCTCCCTTCCCCGGTATCTCCATCCTTTATAGACCCAATAGATTCCTTAGCATCTTGGTTTTGAACACACTAAATTTCTTTTCGTCACGTAACGTAAAAGATCAGCTGACTCATTTACTTTTTTTTTTAAAAAATTACAGAATATAGGTACAAGACAATATCTGTAACTATTAACCATGTTTGAGTAAATGATTGTTTTTAAGTTCAACACAAGCTAAGGGTTATTTACACCTTGGACAGCACATATTGTGGTTTCAGAATTCATTTTACCAGACTTAATTTTGAATAAAGCTAAGACTAAGTAGCTTCGACCTGACTAAATTTGAACTGACAAAATTGACAAAGATGAATGGCCAATGCAATGTGGCATATCACATTATAGGACTCAACCTCAGCACAAAGCCGATGATGAATAAAAATATATTTCAAACAATGGTAGCTTCGTTTATTAATGTGATAGAGTAATCAAACAAACTTTAATTTCTGTCAAATATATTAAATATTATACACATTTGGAAACTGCAATTAGCTCAATTATAAAACCCAAATTATATATATATATATATATATATATATTATATATATAATATATAATATATATAATATATAAATATATATACATATATACATATACATACATATACATAATATATATATATATATATAATAGTTTCATTCCATTTGATTTAGTAGGCTCTGTATTTGGCTTCAAGCTGCACTTGAGGTACACTAAGTGTTGACTACTAATCTGGACCTTCGTACGCCTCAAATGTGGCACTATACCAAATACAGGAAGACACCTACCAGAATAGAATGTTCTAGTTTCTATTAAAGAAACCAGCCCATTACACTCTCGTATATGTTGGTGTCTTCCTGTATTTTGGTATAGTGCCACACTTGAGGCGTACTCATCCTGACTATGAAAATGACCCCTAGGTACTGAAAAAATAAAATTGAGTGTGATTAATTAACCCCATGAAACTTCTTACCCACACAAGCCATCTAAGAACATGATGGCTAAAATGAACTGGCTGTTGACGGTATTAGAGGCCCAGATGATTAGAGTCACCACAACTGATATCACAGCGCGAATACCGTATAACCGCTGACCTCCAATCTTCGTTGCTAAGAATCCTCCAGGTATCACTGTCAGTAAGTATCCGTAAAGGAAAGCGTTACTGCTGGTTCCGTGGTCAGTCGTCAGCCAGCTTAGCAAGGATCCCTGGAATGAAAGTGTGAAGATAATAGTGAGCTCTTAACTTTACTTGATGATAACCAAACCAGTGATTTTTAGCTTGGGTACACTTCAATTTTATTAAGAATAGTTGAAAAATATAAATCAGTTATAAGTTGAAAGTAATAAATAGTTTAATTTAAAATAATTAATATGTAATAGGCTAGGTGTAAAATATACAAGCAGCCATAACATTTTAAGTAGTATTAAAAGGTTATTAATTACATATGAAATTGTCAAGACAAAAAAATTAGATATAGAAACTGTGAAATTTACAATTATGATTTTAAACTATTATTATTATTATTATTATCATCATCACCGCATCTTACTACCCGTTCGGGTTATACGCTACTTACGCTAATGTGTAATGGTAGGGTGATTGTGAGATGAACTGGAGGACCTACAGTTTAACGTGGAATCCAAACCACGGCGGAGGCCTGGTATTCCCACATTCACAAGATGTCTTGTCAGAGGTGAAGGAAGGGTTTGGTAATCATATAAATTTGTGCCGTGACCGAGGATTGAACCCAGGACCCCAGCACAGAAGTCCGACACCTTTCCCTAGACCATTTAAACAATTAATAAAAACATTCAACATATGCTAATAGGAATGAAATGTGTAGAAAAAATACCTTGAAGGAAGCCAAAAAAGAGATGGGAGGAGCAAATAACAGAAAGTGTGCAATGAGAGAAGAGTGGAAGCAATTAAAGGAGGAAGAATGATGGAAGGATATTGGTAGATGAGGAATTTTTCTAAATGACACAACCACGGGCTGGTAAACAGTTGTTGTTGTTGTTTTTGTTGTTGATGATGATGATGATGATGATGATGAAGACATGTTTGAAAATACATACATCTAAGAAAATATATAATTTAACACATTTAAAACATTAGTTGTTAAAGTCGATAAATACCAAGACTGCAAGATTCTCAATTTTTGTTTGTTTTATAAAGTCGAATGTTGGGTGATGTTAGAAATAAATCTAAATTTACTTGAAGGGGGAGTGAAATTATTAAGACTATTGTACTATCACTCTTCCTTCAATTAAACTTAAATTACACTTTAGCAACATTTTACATGGGCTTTAAATAAAACAAACACAAATTGTGTATATTTGTTTAAGATTAGCATTGTAAATTTCACAATTCTTCTGATTAATTTTTTATTGACAGTAATTTAATAAATAATTAATTAACTTTTGATACTATTAGAATGTTATGACTGTTGTGTAGATTGAACACCCTATTAAATATTTATTTTCAACTATAGCAGTTAAACTATTTTTATAATAAAATTACTTTTATTATTTAAATAATAAAATGTTCTTTAATTTTAACAGGAATGATCCTTTAGAAAATATGCCAAAATTGCTGCCAAAATTAATAGCTTTTACTATACGTTAGAGTATACCTAGCTTCCTATTTGTCAGACAAGGTTCTTTTATGAAAAATCGGATTGTATCCAAGACCCATTTTATTTTAGAGAAACACAAACGAGAGTTGGCGATTTGGCCTCAGAAGGGAGTTTTTTTTACGTTGTGGCACATTGGCTTTAAAATATGCTCTGATTTAATTTCAAAATTTAGCCAGGATTAAAGAGGTGTTTTAAAAGAAGGATGAATTGGGTAAAGTTTACAATAAACTTAGCATATTTTTTCCCCCTTTGAACAAATAAAATAGCTCTAAAATTAAGGGTAAATTACTGATGTCGATTTTTGAAAATTAAAAATAGAAAACGATATTTACGTAGTTGAGAATGAATATCTGGAAGTGTGTTTTGAGATAAATAACACTGCATATCTATTTTGGATAAAAATAATTATTTAAGTATAGTTTATAAATGAATTAATTTCGGAAATTTGACTAAAAAAAATTATAATAGATTTGGTTTAACATTTATATCTGCAAAGAGTTTCACCTGATTAACAAGGTAATGTGTTTTTTTCCAAGGAAATTTACTGATATCCAAACCCACCTCGGTGGTGTAGTTGGCTAACGGCTAGTCGTGTTGAGCTCGTCTGCTGAGGACGGGGAGATCAAGGTTCGAATCTCGGTCGGGTTAACTGGGGGTGGTTTTTCCTAAATGGTTTCCACTCTCTCTCTCCACGCAAATGCGGGTTCACTTCCTCTAATTCAACCTTCCCAATTCCTAATCCATTAACGTAATTAGTACTTAAAGCGTATAACCCGAACGGGTAGAAAGACGTGGTGATAAATAATAATAATAAAAAATACTGATATCCAAATTTAAAAAAACAAAATAAAAAAACATGAATTCGATAGACAACATGAGTAAGTACTTAAATTTAAATTAAGTATATATTATATAGCCTACGTATTATTATAACAATTAATACAATTATGTAATCATAAGAATTTAATTTTAAGTATATAACACTTATATTAAATAGTACGTACATATAGGCTATATATTAATTATTTTTATTAATATATAATATATGATGAAATATAATTATCAATTTGCACCGCACCCCCTTTGGTGGTCAAATGATCTATAATTCTATAAGACGTCACTTTCGTGTTACACTGAACTGCTGATGACGGAAAGATCAGGATTCGAATCCCTGTCTGGTGTATTACGACTGTTTTATCTGTAAATGGTTTATACTCTCTCTCTCTACGCAAATGTGAATACACTTCTCTAAATTTAACCTTATTCATCCCTAACACATAAGCATTTTTACTATTACATATTAAATATAGGTAGCCCTAACAAGTAGTAAGACGCCATGCTAAACAAAAATGTCCACCATCACTATTTTATATATATTACGTTACGCCCCATTCGTGAATTTGGCCAATTAATAAATCGGGAAACATTTTGTCATTCCGTGAATTTTCCTCTCCCCAAGAATATTTCAAGAACTGTTAAAAAAATAGGCCAGTTTATTTATTGTGCAGCGCTTGTATTGCCCATTTCATAAACTGGCTATTTCATGAAATGAGCAGTTCCAATCATAAAACAATTCACGAAATAGACAACATTTTGCCCGGTACGTAAAATGGACAAGAGAAAAACCAGTTTGGTATTTAAGTAAATTTAAATTTTGATCGTTTAAGAACGGAAGGTTAGGTTAAGGTAGGTTTGGGTTAGTTTAATATAATATCTTAAAATTAATTTCTGTTAAGCTTGTAGAAGATAGCACAGTAAGTTCCGGTTAATGAGGCAAGAGTTAATACAATCTTTGCCCATTTCGTGAAATAGTCAAGCGATGAAACCAGTTCACGGAATGAGCAGAAAATTGCCCAAATCATGAAATAGTCTGTTTTCTATTGGGATCAAAGGCGGATCAAGGACCTGCTGTCGAGGCGGAGCGATTGAATTTGAATAAGGCACCTTCAAGTATGACTTTAATAATATTAGCAAATCAAGATTTTGTTTATAATATTTTAGTAATATTAATAATATGGCTAGCTTATAAAAATAATTATAATTATATTAATTAAAAAAGGACCTTTAAGAAAAAACAGAACATTGGTTAAAAAAAATTGTAATTTTAAGAAAAAAAAAACATGAAACAAGAAGTCACCGTCATAAAAAAAGTAAATATGTGCATGGTCCTAAAATGTTTTAGTAGGTATTAATAGAAAGAAAAAAAATGTATTTTTATATAAAGCTGTAAAAAGTTTTAAATGGTTTATTTATTTTTCTGCACATTAGAGCTAAATTGAAAGAAATATTGATTGGGTCATGTAGATTAGAGGTTAGGGCGAGAGACGTGTTGTCATTCTTTAAAACATTAAAAATTAATATTGGTATCAATATTTTTGATTATTTTCTATCCGGGTGATGAAGGGTGGGGGGTAAGAACGCCCTCCCACTCTTCTTGGAACCGCTACTGATTGGGGTGTACACCATGTTTACATGAAGCCAGTTCATAGGGAGGTTCGACTAGCGTCAGTGACTTAAATCTACATTTTAAAAACGTTCCATCCAAGAGGTGGTTAAGCCATTCAAGTTTGAGGGACTATGAGAGTACAAATATCACATTGAACCACATCAAAAGAGGCACAAAGCATCATCTGACCACCTCCCTGATCTTTCAATTTTTTATATTTCTCACTAGCTCCCCATTATACACAGACGTAATGTTTTAATTTTTGTTTTGACATCGGCAAAAAACAAAAGCTTCAAAGTGAATTTCAGACACAATTTCACGTAATACAGGAGTCACGTACTTTTTAATTCTTATACAACTGACGATACTGGTTCCACAAAGCTTCTATATATTCGTAGAGGTCAAGGATTTTCTCATTCCACTTTTGTGTTTCCATCGAGAATAGTTAATAAAAACAGGGTCTGAAAATAAATGCGCACCACAATTCCAACACGCTACGACCCACTGATGCCAATTAGCTTGTGATGGACTAATCGTCTCTGTGATCGTCTACACGACGTCGGTCGAGGTGTCAGTCAAGAAAAATGGTGGTTGAGAGAGTATCTACTGACCCGTGGTGGCTCGTGTATAGGCACTGCGGAACTGCAGCACTCTATATTTACACTTGATATTATCGATAACATTTAATATAATGAGTCTTTTTTTCTTTAATTCTTTATTAAATTTTGTAGTACAATATATATTCCTTAAGATTAATGTCAGTACTTCAGTAGCTATCCCCAGTTAATGAAAATTATAAAAAATCTTAGTATGGAACTGTGCACTTCACAGTGCCAGCGACTTAGTGTTTGACTGTTGTGCGCATGCGCACATATGAGGTGGTGGGGAGGAAGGCGGGTTTGCCAGGTAGAGAGAGCACTGTTGCTCTTGCAGTGCCGGCTCTGGCGTTATGTGGAAGGAAGCTTTTTTTTTTACTCGGCATGTGTTGTGCTTAAAAACCGTGTACATATTTTTGGATGTGATGAAGTGTAGAAGAGTGTAGAATTAGATTATTATTATTCTGCTTCCAGCTATTCTTTTTGATTAATTTTTTTCAGTTATTTTATTTAACAGAAAACATTTGCAGTACTTTCAATGGAGAAAATTTTTCTCAATTTTCATCCAAAGATCAAGGAGAAAATTGTTGAACTTTTTTCGCTATTAAAACAAGAAGAATGGATTTCATTTTTAAATGAATAGATCAAGCTTGAACTGTAACAATTAGTTAAAGTAAAAAAAAAAAAAAAAATGTTTCAATATTTTATAAAGTTCCTGAATAAATTTTCTTTTTTACATGTTTTTTTTTCCTTTTACACAATTTTAAAACAAAGGCTAAAAATTTTTGGGCATCACCCCCACTAATTTTAGCTACGAACCACCACTGGTTGAGAAGTATCTACTGACTTGACCAACTGGCTCTAAACCTACTCCTCTGGTAAGTTGACCTGCCTGAAAATCAGGCCAATTCTGTCCACACGAAGATGGTGACTGGTGTCACAACTGACGCCAGTTGGGCTTGCCTATAAATTAGCCTCGTGTAAACGCGGCTCAACATATACAATAAAGAGGAAATCCTCCAGATCCACCACCTGGAAAGTTGTATCCTGACCCTTTTCCAGAGACTCGCAATAGAAGTATTTCCTGCTCATGCGCAGTAGTATCACGTCGACGAACCCGAGGAAGGTGAGGACGACCAAAACATCGCGTCTCCTCCGCCAGAACCTCCACCGAGGACCCAACACGTGGTCGGTCATGGCAGGGCTGGAAAACGAACCAACACACGTTTAAAAAAAAAACACTTTCATTTAATTTATTAAAGGTAATTAACATGCAATTTCTGAACCAACTGATTATATCAGCACACGACTCATTAACTAACTTAAATCTAGAACATACAAACAACCAGCCCCCACCGTTAATTCATCACTGTGAAAGGGTGAACCCACCTTTCACCAACGATACATTTTTCGGCCATGCCAGGAATCGAACTCGTGACCCCTAGCTTTGAGATAAGGTGTAGGATTGTTTTTTTTTTAAATTAGTATGTGCAACACCAAGATTATTTGAGTTGGTGACGAAGCTTTAATTTTTTTTAGCTTCACGTATTATACTACGGGTTATATGCATTATACTAATTACGCTAATGGTTTTTTATGGATTAGGAGGTTATATTTATAGGAAGTGTAACAACATTTGCGTAGATGGAGAGTAGAAAACCATTAAAGAAAAAGCCACCTCAAAACACCCGACCGAGGTTCTAACCTCAATCTCCCTGTCATAGGAAGTCTAGTCTACAGCAATATTAGTGTGTAGACCACGCGGCCACTGAAAGTGGATCAATTATATTATTAAATGTCTTAGCTTTATCAGGTTTTCCAGGAAACATATAAAATGTTCAATGACAACTATTAACAAAAAAAATATAGACGTTAGCAACTAATAAACATCAACATTTAAAGAATAAAATATTTTTCTAGTATAGTCTATTAATTTTTATAGCTTTTTTTCCACCGTGTCTTTACTATTATTAATTATTATTATTACCACCACGTCTTACTACCCGTCCGGGTTTAAGCACTTACGCTAATGTGTAACGGTAGTGTGATTGTGAGATGAAATGTAGGACCTATAGTTTAACGTGGAATCCGAACCACGGTGGAGGCCTGGCATTCCCCACATTCAGAAGTTGTGATTAATACACGTCTTGTCAGAGGTGAAGGAAGGGTTTAGCAATCAGATCCGTGTCTTACTACCCGTTCATGTTACACGCGTATGTATTAACTACCTCATGTGTTAAGCATGAGTAATATCAATTTAGAGGAAATGTACCTGAATTTGAGTGGACGAAGAGTGGTAAAAATATTTAGTAAAAAACCTAGTAAACCCAACAGAGATTATAGCCCGGATCTCCCCAGCAACTCTAGTTTATTGCGAGAATGACGAGTTAGACCGTCTGATCACCTAAGCGGATTTATATAATTCATTACGTTAAGAGAAGTGGTGACAAATAGTACAAGGTTCATTTAAAACATTGGCTGACAGTATTATCATAATCTTTTGATAACACTTTTTATTGATAATATAGTTACTAAGGAAATAATAACTATTTATGAATAGGTTGACATTAGTGACTTTCAATCAATGTTTACATTAAAGTACCTTCTCCTATCTGTGACTTACTAATTCTCCTACCGTAGATGAGCTCTCTCTCTCTCTCTCTCATCTCCATATATATATATATATATATATATACTCATACATACAATTGGTGGCACTTTGTAGATGTGGTATAAGAAAATGCTGTACAACTATCTCATGTTAGAATACTAAATTTATATAGGCAGTAGTAGGTGACCTGGGGTCTAGGGTAAGGTGTCAGACTTTGTGCTGGTGGCCGGGTTCAATCCTCGGTCCCGGCACAGATTTATCTGATTTCAAACCCTTCCTTCACCTCTGACAAGATATCTTGTGAATGTGGGGAATGCCAGGCTTCACCGTGGTTCGGATTCCACGTTAAACTGTAGGTCCTTCATTTCATCTCACAATCACCCTACCATTACACATTAGCGTAAGTGCGTATAACCCGAACGGGTAGTAAGACGTGGTGCTAATAATAAATAATAATAATAATATATAGGCAGTATTATTATTATTTGTTTATATGTGATAAACAAAAATTACCGTCTTTTAGTTTAGTGTCAGGCTAATGGGGTATTTTTTTAAAAGTATTTAATTTACATAATTACTCCATATTTTTATTTAAATCGCCTTCCATATTATCCCGGTTGTCCCCGAATTTTCCCAATTCCCACGACTGTAAGCCACAAGGCTAGTTACTGATTAACCTAAGGGCTATAGGATTGCAAGGGTAATTTCAAAGGACGCGATAAGCCCGGGTTAAATCGTTTGTTTTTCAGAAATCGATCTTGACGAGAGTATACTTATACGTCGGTGAAACAATAAAATAGTTTTGTAAATGTAGTAATTGAAAACGTAGGTTTAATATTTCAGATATAAAATAGTCGAAAGATTATACACAAACAATTTATACTTATAACGGTCTAAGGCATCAATCTCGGTTAAACTGGCCTGATGATGATGATGATGATGGATATGAGATAGGGAGGTCAAGGTTCGAATACCGATTGGGTCTACTGTGGTATTTTCTAATTGGTTTCCCGCCCTTTTCACGTGAAAATGTGGTTATATTACCTCTAAAGTGCTTATTTTCTCACCCCTACCCCATTAGAATAATTACCATATAAGCTTATTACCTGAACAGACGGCAATAAGGTGTGATAAGATTTCTATTTAATTATCTCTTATTTTCTATACCTCATGGTAACAAAATAAACACGAGATGGTTTCTTCTCGGTCAACGAAGATTACCTTTGTATCAAACTCTTCAAACACTAAAACACTAGTCAATAAACAGCCTGCTAACTCCACCAATGATATTCATAGACTGAGCATCCACCAACTTTTAGAATTAAACGACCTCTTTTGTTGCTTTTGATGAACTTCACTGGTATTCAAATAGATGTCGCGACTGTTATCAGCGGTCATTTCAGGGATAATGAGACAGTAATAACAACTGTTTTGACTTTGGTCGATAGCTTTTTTTTTTATCTAATATGGATTTTCTAAAGATTCAGTTTATTTAATCACAAGAAATACAAAATAAAAGTTGTTTTCTCCAACAACTGATAAGTATTCGTTTGGGATATACTTTTATACGTTGACTACACTAATGGAGTATAAATCACCCGCTTCGGTGGCCTCATCGTCTAAGGCTTCACTCTCGCAACATACTAGGTTATCGATTGTGATTCAATCCCGGTCGGGAGTACTGAGAATAGATTTTCTCCCTAAACGATTTCCCTACTTTCTCTACTTGCAAATGCGAGTACAATTCCTCTAAATTCAACCATCGTCACCCCTAACCCATTAGCGTGATTAGTATATAAGCGGATACCCAAAATTGGGTAGTAAGACGTGGAGCTAAGAATAATAAGAATAGAAATGAGTGAGGTAGTGTTTTAGCGTAAGTGTACCAGCATTTCCATGGAGAAGAGTGGGAAACCATTTAGGAAAAAACTCCTTCAATACACCCGAACGGGATTCAAACTCTGATCTCCACATCATCGGCATTCTATTCCAACAAGAGAGTGACGTGTTAAACCTTGCGACCACCGATGTGGGTGAAAATTATCTCAATCTAAGATTGTACACTGATAATACACACACACATGCATCACTAGCGCGTGAATATTTATTAAACTAAAGTAAAATAATCTAAATTATTTAAATAAATATTTTAAGCATCTTCCGTATTCGAGCCAATGTCCCCAAGTGAAGCCATATACCTTTTTAAAGTTGTTAACAACAGTAAGGGGCCATTAAATTCCTTTCGATCTAGGTGTTGGCATTTTTAAAACGTTTTTTTATTAATTTAGAATTGGTCAACATTATGTTATACAATGGAAGGTTAATGTTTAATTTCCTACAAAAATTAAAGCCACACACATATATATATATTATGTATATATATATATATATATATATATATATATATATATAGCTTATCTACATCTTGCGCGTAGTTAAAAAAGATATATATATCTTTAATAGCGTCTTTCCCTGCCTGGTAGTGAAACTTTCATTTTAAATAATAATTGCTGGAATTTACGCCGAACAATAAACATTACTCTTTTACTACGATCTTAATTTTCTAACAAAAGGCGATGAAAGATTTAATGATGATTTTGTTTATTAGAGTTAAATAAAGTGTTACTTCTGACTTGAATGACTTTTATTACGTAATTTACAGACTAACTTATAGAATTGACATAACACCGAATTCGTTAACTAATTTCATAACCATTAATGAAAAACCTCCTAATTCCACCACCAGTAATAAAATTATAGACTATTCCAGGAATCGATCCATAGATCCAAAACTGGTTTAATTTCTCTATCTGCTATTCTGACCTGTTGTAATAGTTTTACTTTATCAGAACCATTAAACTTTGACCATCCAACGGATGGTACGGAAGTCATTCTAGGTTAAATTTAATCCACTTAAAAGTATCAGAAATAAGTTTCCAAATCCTATCCATGTACGCCTAACCAACCTAATATATCTATTTTTTATTGTTATTTAGTATAGTGTCTTTGACCCTCATCTTGTAAACTTTGTTTATCCTGTAATATTTGTATTCTTGCCTTGACCAATTACAGTATCTAAAGTGAACCATAGTGTAACCTTTCAAGGTCAGCTTACCACCCACGGGGTAAACGGAGAGAGATATGAGCTTAGTTTTCGCGATTGACTTGGTCACGTGTTATCGACCAAGTGGTTCTGACCAGGTTAAAGTGCAAAAACTGTTTTGAGATGTCTTTCTTAAGGTGGGGTGCTAGTGAGCGCGAGTTTAGTGCATTAATTTTGCAGTTTTTATAGCACAAACATTTTTTGGCCAAAATAAATCAAATATTTCTTCTATAGAATCATAGAGTTTAGTTTTCTGCATATGCTAATCTCAACAGTTGTTGAATATCTGTTATGAGCATGGCGGCATTTGGTGACAAACTTTTTAAGTAAAGAGAAAAGTTTGTCACCAAATGCCACCATACTCATGACAGATATTAAACAACTGTTGAGATTAGCATGTGCAGAAAACAAAAAACTATGTTTCTATAGAAGAAATATTTTATTTATTTTGGCCAAAAGATGTTTGTGCTATAAAAACTGCAAAAATACTGCCCTAAACTCACGCTCAATAGCACTCCACCTTAAAGAAAAATGGTGGTTGGGGTGGAGTAGATCTAACAGCTGGTAAGTAAATTTACGTAATACTACTAAATGTATTGCAAATCGACGGAAAATGAGATTTTTAATTTTATTATTAGTTCGATTGGTGATTATTTTGACTATTCCTAAGGCTGCCTTTATACTAGGAAACTCAGAGTAAATTGGTTTCATTAAATCCACTTCATGTGAAATTGCAATCGATTTACCGAGGCATTGCAGCGTTTGTGAAATGTTTCAGAAACTGAGATAAGAAATAGCACCTTTCAAGTATTGTCTTGTAAGGAACAACTATTGTTGCAGTTGCTAATTCAAACCTAAGAAGTAATGTTGTTTTAAAATTGGCGCACACATTCTTAGTCCATTGGTTGTAACTACAGTAGCCCCATGGCTTCTTTGGTGCTGACTGACAGCTAAAAGCTTTGAAAAGTTATCAGACCAAATTATGTATCCCTACGCCGAACCATATGATTTTAAAAACATGTGTTTAGAAGCTGTCACTTCTGACGGTCAAAATGTAGGTATATACCTAAATATTGACTGTCAGAAGTCAGCTGTGAGCTGTCAGTCAGCACCAAAGAAGCCATGGGGCTACTGTATACTGTTTAGACTGGTATCTGGTATCGTCTCGGTCATAAATATTTCCTTACAAGGTCAAGTGCGAATACGCTGTGGTCGTAAACATCGATACCAGCTCAAACGCGAAATCATACCTATGTTAATTACTAGACTTATAAAGAAGGATATGAGAGGGAATAGATAAGGCGAGCACGTATAATTTGTTCACCGTATAAATAAATTAAAGATGAGACGCTCGAATATTTGATTCCTCAAATCCCTCGAGTCATATGATATCTGAGAAATTCTAGAATCCTAAAAACTTCAACAAAAAAATCTTGAATACAATTTTATTTTGAATGCCTTGACTTGATATAACAATTTTAAGCGACTGGATAAAATAACAACAAAAATCACAAAAAAAGAGTACAAAATGTGATCAGTATATTTAACTTACAGAAAAAAGTTATTTTGGTTGTTTATGACGTTATAAACATGATAAAAAAAAAGAAAGCATTTATCATTGGCACCTACAACTTTTTTTTTAAATCGAATTTTAAATATTTTCATTTTAACTTAAATTATTGTAACTTTTTGAGGATTTAAATTTGGATTCAAGATTCGAAGGAAAATTTAAGAATCTTTTTCGAGAAATATAATGTTTGACCCATTTCTAAAATAAATTTATTTGAAAAGTTCAAAAAGCAACTAAATATTCTTTCATGTATTCTTGCTTTAAGCCATGAATATTTTAGCTGGCCATTTTTACTGTTGACGTCAATTTAGACAGCTTTAAGAGCGAGTATTTAGTTTTTATTTTCCGGTATACACGGATTGTGGAATAACTCATCCGAGCTCGGTAATACACTTACACAAACTGCGGCGTAAAAATTAAATCCACAATGACTTGGTTCAAAATGAAACATGGAGCTTAGGTTAGGCTAGGCTAGGTAAGTTAGGTGAGGTTAGGCTAGGCTAAGTTAGGCTAGGCTAGACTAGGTTAAGTTAGTGGTTATGAGTTGAATGGGATTACAGATTATTCCTCAAATCGTGTGGACCGGCTGACAGATATACTTTACTCTGCAATTCTAGTGTGCCCTTTATTCTCACCATGTCTTAGGGGTCATACATTAACTTCGTAATGCTTTTAAAGGAGGGAACGGAGGGCACTAATGTCTACATGGGGGGGGGGGGGGGGAGTAGTGTGGGTATATCTCAGTGTTAAACAACACAGGTATTTTTCTTAGATTTTAATGGGGATGAGACTAATGATCTAGATATTGGCTGTTCAACCTTATCTTATTTATGCTATTTATTTAATTTATTTACTTAGCACCACGTCTTACTACCCGCTTGGGTTATACGCTCAGATACTAATTACGCTATTGGATTAGGAATTGAGAAGATTGAACTTATATGAAGTTAACCCGCATTTGCGTGGAGGGAGAGTAGAAAACCATTTAGGAAAATCCCTCAGTTCATCAGATTCGACCTAGATAAAACGCTAAATTCCAAGGCACTACTTAGAATCAAACTGGGACGCTCGAAATAACACACTCTGGCCACTATCATGATTATGCAATATTCATGTATACCATTAGATAACTTGTATTTTACTCTCTGACTCACTGAAAGCCGTACTTTGGTCAAGTACATACAAGTGAATTGGAAAAGCAATTTACCTTTGTATTTGATAACCCATCATTAATTTGTTTATTAGTACTCTATAAAACCATTGTATTATACACTCTAGAGTAGAGTCTATAAGAATCAAGATAGAATGGAGAATAAGAACTCGTATATAATATTTTTTTTGTTTCAATATTATTATTATTATTATTATTATTATTATTATTATTATTATTATTATTATTATTATTATTATTAGCACCGCGTCTTACTACCCGTTCGGGTTATACGCACTTACGCTAATGTGTAATAGTAGGGTGATTGTAAGATGAAATGTAGGACCTACAGTTTAACATAGAATCCGAACCACGGGGGAGACCTGGCATTCCCCACATACACAAGTTGTGATTAAATTAATTAAAAAAAAGTATTTGTTGGGGTTCTTGAGGGGTTTGAAATTTATAAGTTGTAGAAAAGGTGGGAAATATGACTTAGCCCCTTTTCCCCTCAAACCCGTCATAACTAGGCAATGATACATTTTTCGGTCATGTCGTAAACCCTAAGTTCAATTGGCAGACACGCAGTCATGGTGTCTGATTGTACAGCGTCTTACTACCCGTACTGACTATCCACATATTTACTCCAATATGGCAAGTGTGAGGATGGTAGTATTTAGATTTAATGTACCCGCATTTGCGTGGAGGGAGTGTGAGAGACACTGGCGTGGCATGAAGTGATACCATGGTGAGCAAAGTTAGCTTAAACTCTACTATGAGTTCTAATAATTTTAAGTATGTCAGTACAGAGTGCAAAGGGGCTTGTTTCTTGATTGAAACAGTTTGATGAGTCTTCAAACAAAACTACACTGGAGGGGTTGAATAGTCACCAAGTCCAAACAAACAAGAACCCAGTCCCTTCCAAACGAAAGGTCATCGTCCGACACTCCTGCTCATTCGACAGCAAGTTGTTTTATATTATCTAGAGGTCACCGAGTCTATTCTTGGCACGACAATGATAAAGTGTCAACGTAAAATTAGGTTTGGTTTCATTTTAACTAGATGCTAGGGTGACCTGGTGGTCTAGGGGTAAGGTGTTGGACCTCTGTGCTGGGGTCCAGCATTCAATCCTTGGTCCCGGCACATATTTATTATTAGTATAAGTGCGTATAACCTAAACGGGTATTAAGACGTGCTGCTAATAATAATAAATTTAAATGTGACAGATACCCCTTTTTACCATAATCTAAAGTGCATTAGAAAGGTCTCATGATTGTCTATCAGATGACAGTACTAACTCGATTTGAGCTAAAATTAAAATTTCCCCGTTTCCTCTGTACTCTTCATACGGTTCTACCCGTTTACAGTGACGAATTAAAGGTCGGGGGGTTGGGTGTTGTTTCTGTTCTAGACTTTAGTTAGTTCAAAAGTCATGTACTGATATAATCAATCGGTTCAGGAAGGTCACGTAAAATACCTCAAATATAGCCTATATATTTTTTAAAGACACGGTACACATGAAAATGATACAAGTAATAAGACTGTTTACCTATTGTTTTAGTAGCACTAAGTCACTTTACACATCGCGCCTTCTGTCCAATATTCCCTCTAAACAAAAACTGAAGCCACGAGTATGTGATACGATTTGTTGCGCCTTACATAATAACTTTCAACTGTATTCGCGCAAGAAAACGTGCCCCTCACTCTCCAACGTTAAGGTCCTTACTGAGTCTCTCAGTCGTTCTAAACAAATCACAAGTCAAGTCTAGACCAAGGAGAGAGTTACGTCACAATCCCACAGAAACAGGTCTATGACCTAAAGGAACAAGTGAAGGAGATAGCTCCACATATCTCACAGATGCTAGTCATGATTGTTATATCGTACAAAACAAACAGGTGTTTTCTCTTACGACTCATGCTCCAATTTTAGAAAAATATTTACTATGATGATCTTTTTTTAAAAAAAGTTTCCTGTGGTAGAATGGTTTCAGACCTGAGGACGCGAGCCCATTTGGGGTCCCGAGCTAACAAGGGGTCACCGGATTTTTTTTCATCGATTACATAGAAAATACAAAATAAACATTTTAAGAAACATCCAGATTTTGTAACCCTGCAAGCAAATGATGTTAAATGAAATGACTTTGTTTATACACATTTTAGTCTTAGAAGCAAAAATTAATCGTAAACATTAAGTGTAAGAGTAGGCCTAATGTTTTATTTACTTTGTAGCATGGGGTAGTTTAAATAAAATAATACTTCAGAGGAGTTGCACTAAAAAATGTTTACCACCACTGGTTAAAGTCTAGGGTCACCAAACTCGATGAATATGGGATCAATTTTCAAAATTTTAAATTGTTTCACTAGGTACCCGGACTTATTGCACTGCTACGACTAAGCATTGACTATGATAGATCATAGTCAATGGACTAGGCTAGGAAGAAATAAAAAAAAACCAACACTCGCACATCAAAACATGCAGAAACGACCTCTTAAATTAATCATAGCCTTGAGTTGCAATACTACGACTAAAAAGTCACACGTATCATCTGATATGATTATGCGTGAAATGTCCCCGGACCTCGGACTCCAATATTGTGATTCATATCACTACTGCGTGGAGCTGTCGAGACTGTATCTCCGAGCTACAGCATAGCTCGCTATCGACGGTGTGGCGAACTCTGGCTTACGGCACTACTTTCGTATTAGTCTAGATTGCCGATGACAGGGAGATCGGAGTTCGATTTATGGATGGGTTTACTGAGCAGTGGCGGCTCGTTTTAGTGGGGGTGCTGCTAACACGGGAAGCAAAACAGTGCATTTTTTACTTCACAGACGCAAAGCCAAATTTTCCGTTGGTACCATTCAGAATTAAAGATACGAATATATTTCTTGTTGTTGCTTTTGCCTGGCTGAGATATTAGAATATCAGGTGTTGAACGACCTCTTTTCTTATCTGTAATTTTTCATGGAGAGATAGCTGTGAAAACATTAAGCTGTTGAAGTTCACTTACAGTCACATAACTTATTTCTTGGGGATGCAAGGCTATGGTTAAAGTTTTCTGTTAAATAAGAGAACAGAATAAAAATGAATCAAATAGAATAGCTGAAAGCAGAATAATAATCTAATTCTACACTCTTCTACACTTTATCACATTCAAGAATATGGTACACGGTTTTTAAGCACAACAACGCTGAGTAAAAAAAAATTCCTTCCACCATTATGCCAGAGCCGGCACTGCGAGAGCAACAGTGCTCTCTCTACCCAGCAGTCCCGCCTTCCTCCTCACCCCTCCTATGTGCGCATGCGCATAACAGTGAAACACCACGTCGCTGGCAATGTGAAGCGCACAGTTCCATACAAAGATTTTTGTATCTTTATCATAAACTGGGGATGGCTACTAAGGTACTGACATTAAGCTAAGGAATATATATGTACTACAAAAATAAATAAAGAATTAAAGAAAAAAGGACTCATTATATTAAATGTTATCTATAATATCAAGTGGAAATAGGGGGTGCTGCAGTTCTGCAGTGCCTATACACGAACCGCCACTGTTACTGAGGTTTTTTTTCTTTTTTTCCTAAATGTGTTTCATTCTACCTCCAAAAAAATGCCAGCACACTTCCTTAAAGTTCAATGCTCCTCATCCCTAACACATTAGTGTACTCACCTTCGTATAGCCTGAATGGATAATAAGATGTTGGGCTAAAAACAAACTTAAGCAGGTGAGCACGGTCCCAGGTGAGGTGTGATATTTTATTTATATGTGCTATCAGTGGCGTATTAAGGTATGTAAAAAGAAGGTGAGGGTGGGGTGATCAAATCAATAGTAGAATTTTTGTACTAAGTAATATTTATAAAATATAAACGTATGGTTTTACGGTCAAGTTTGATAGCATTTTACTATTATCATCAGTGGTATTTTATAGGTATTGATATTTTTTTAATCAATCGGTAAATTAGGCTTAAGTTAGGTTTAAAACTCCAAATGGAGCCACACATTTATAATCACTATCATCACATCATATCATTGCTTGTACGATGTGTAGACAACCCCCTATAGTAAACCCTGGCAACACACTGTACCACCAGAGTGGCTAATAGTCTACATACAGGCGACTGAACTAGATATCATGTCCCCTCCAGTCAGTGATACCATACGCTTAAAAAAAAAGTAGATATTAGGGCATTCACCAATTACGTTAGGGAGTATTAACCCTGCTTGACCCCAACTCCTCCCTCCGACAACCTATGATTAAGCTACCACGTTATCCAGAAATATACACAATAAAGTGACGTCCAGTTGTGGTAGAAATAGTTTTTCACTAGGCAAGGCGGCTCATTCAGTCATACATTAAACACACGCCTAAGGAACGTAGCCAAAAACTAGATTTTTCATATAAATAACTTAATATTGCACGTTTTATAAATAATTCACTTAAATTGTCACACATGCGAAGTTCAATGTTCCCATTAGTTCTTCTATCCAGTCGCTTCGTGGTAACGCTTTCAGCTAATGTTTTTCTATTTTCTATTGTTGAGATTTAATCCATAATACATTCCCATTGTGTAGATGACTGTCTCCACCCTTTAAAAATAGTATTTCCTTAATTCAGATACAATTTTGGTTAGAATGGTATTTAAAATAAATAGGACTGATACGTTTTCTGAAATATTATCTTACCATAATTTAAATAATTTTTTCAATAAATTTACATCATAAATTGCAATACTATATTTTACACTTGAGACTTAACTCTTTTACGATATTGTTTTTTTTAAAGTACCGTAAACCTATGGATCTATTAATACAAACTCTTACTTAATGTGCACCATTATTAGCTATGGATCTAGAGTCCTCAGTTTGAGTCTTAGCCTACATTAATTACAGTTTTATCAACTGGTTAAATCAATATACAAAGCAGATAAATTCGAGGAAATGAAGGCTGTTCATGATCTCAGTTCTTGAACACAGCAGAATTAAAATAAATAGCCCTATCTTGGACAGCAATTTATAACCTGGCCCCGAGTCGGGATTTGAACCATTCTTAAGCCATTTCTCAAACTTCTCGAGATATTTTTGTATTATAGAAAATTTAGCCATCGCTGATGCGCGGGAAACATTTTAATTTTCATGAACAGTTTTATCCAGTTTCTTGGTTACGGTCAATAATTAACTTTCTTCTTGTAGGCCGGTTTGTCAAAGGAATTTTTCAAAAGCTTTAAACATTAATTTTCTGAACCAACTTTTAAAACAACACATGACTTACAAACCAACTTAAATATATAAAATACACATTTTCCATCACTAGAAAAAAGGAAGCCTTGATTTCAAAAACTATACATTTTCAGGCCATAACGGGAATAGAACCAAGGAATCTCACCTCATTAGGTGGACAAGCAATCAACTGATATAAGGTGTAGGGCTACAGGGAAAAAAAAGTGTTGAATTATTATACTTTCAATGAACACTCCAGTAGTTAAAAAGGAATTAATATCATTTTATTAATCATACAAAGTAACTAAGATGAAAAACATGACAAAACAACAATTGACAAAAACAAAGCCTACCTAATATGAGCAAAGAGGTTACACACACAGAGGTATTAATTATACTTGCAAGGAAACCCTACAAATCCACTAGGAGCGCTATCAATATGTAAACATTTATAATAATAGACCAATAGGCATGCCAATTTTTCTCAACAAAACGTAGCCCAATTTATTACAAAATATATATTTCAAGTCATTTAGTTATACCCCCAATAATTATGTATTTTGACCGCGGTGACCTTAGGGTACAGTTCTCGCCTCAGGACCCAATGTTCGTGGGTTTAAACCCAGCTGAGATCGACGAATTTTTTTTCTATCGATAACAATCCGTAGTACAGCTTCCTTCAGAGGGTAAGTATAGCCGCGTCGGTCTCTTGGCGACTGTGGCTGGCATGTAAAAGAACAGTGGAAGGTGTGTGAAAATACCTTTCCCGGCAAAATTGATAGGCTCTTTTATTCCTGATCGTTGGAATCCTCATGTCCTGATATAATCAGTCGGTTCAGAAAATACACGTTAAAATACTTTTAATAATAAAATACCTGTAATTATTCTTCCCATCCTCTACTCGAATTGCCTACGCTAGATTTCGTGGATAAAACGAGTATTTATTTTGTCAATAAAATATGTTTTAATATTTTGTTTTTATGGCATTAGTTTTGAAATACACTGATAAAGATGGGCTCGCGATAAATGTAAGGTATTTAGAAAGTGTATGTGGGAATCGGATAGGGAGGGGGTTGTCATTCCTAAGATTATTAAAATCCATTTATAATGGTCCTCCCATTTAAATTTGTTAAGGAAACCACTCGATATATAAAATAATACAATCAAGAATATGGGAACCTAGACACTACAGTCAAATCCGAGACTTATGTCCAGGTGTGATTTTCCAAGTATATTTAAATTCACCCCAAGACGTTTTCCTTCTTTATCAATGACTAGCCCCCTTCCCCGTAAAAAATATTGTAAAGAATCCTGTAAAACAAAGCTTCAAATCATCCATCATGTCAATATAAAAACAAAACTTTATTTTTACTTTTGTTTTAAATACAGTCCTACCATCACTGTATAGCCCCCTCCCACTTTTTATCTTCCTTCCTATTTTCATCTCATTCCTCTATAATTTTGTTTGCTCTAGGCACGAAAGGAATTGTGTATAAACCAATCAAACAAATTGTTTAAATTAAATAAATTTTTCAGCTTCCTCCACTTTCATTTACTTCCCTCATTTCCCCAACTTTTATTTTAATCTTTTTTTTTTTTTTTTGCGTTCCTCGTCACTACATCTATTTTTCATTCCTCACCCTTACCCTCTCCACCCCCTTCACCAACCCTACTTTCCCTTCAACGACTTTTTTTTCCAAAGACTATATTATAATATACTATCGAAATTTTTATGAGGAATAAATTAAATTTTCAAAATAAAATATAGCCTATGTTACTCGCGCTGATAATGTAGCTTTATATTGGTGAAATAATTTTTAAAATTGGTCTAGTAGTTTTTGAGTTTATCCATTACAAACAAAAAAACAAAAAATCAAATCTTTCCTCTTTATAATATTAGTATAGATGGATTCCATCAATTTAATTGTATTGATTCATATAGGCCTAATTTTATATCTTATTCCATGAGTGTATGTGAATGTTTTAGATTATGTAGTTTTATGGGATTAATGTGTATATAATTATTTCTATATTATATAAAAATAGTAAAAATAATAAAATCAACAAACTTTTTTATCGCTGCGTCTTTTTACCCGTTTGGGCTATACGCTTATGTACTAACTACGTTAATATTAGGGATTAGGAATGTTATATTTTGTGGAAGTATACCCACATTTATGTGGAGAGAGAGTTAGGAAAAACCCCTCTCAGCATACTCGACTGAGATTCAAACCTCGATATCCCGTCATCGGTAGTGAGTGTAACATCTTAGACCAAGCAGCCACCAAAGCGGGTTGGTATTTAATAAATTGAAGAGTACTTTATTTCATACACGTGATATTGTATGTTGTATAAAATATTATCATCCAAATTATTTTAGGATTTGTCAATACACTTTGGTGAAATTTTATACTTTACAAAAACGGAACATTGTAAAGATCAATACATTTATGAATGCTATGTTACTAACATGTATATTAGTTTGTTCATCATTCAAAAGAAAGAAGCAAACATGATCTGAAACAAATTAAATCTCCATACAAATAACCACACGACAGTCTCATATGTGAAAGTAATTACGTCAATACTGTATGTACTAGACTACCTTGGCCGGGTGTACACTCAAACAGCTTATGTGACATTCTTTTCAGGGTCAAATATAAATAACCTCTGCTCATCAGGATCAGAAACAAACAACTCATTAAGGTGGCAGTGTTGGTCAGCGAGAAAATATCAATCGCTGTCAGGCCAAACGGTTTAAAATGTCGTTTTCTGGAACTACTTCTCTATTTTACTAAGCTCATAACCCCTTTCGCCCTTCATATACAACCACACTTTGTCATATCAATAAGAAAGAGGGTAAAGACAATTACGAAACCTCTTTATTTCAAGGTAAAGAGTAAAGCTTACGGTTAGTTCTTAAATATCTTAAAAATGTTTGTTGTAAATCTATCAAAAAATGACTTTATTTATTAGAGGAATAATTCATCTAGAGCACTTTTTCATCAAGCCTAGTATCATAGCTCCAAAAACACTTTTAAAAAGTCGTTGAAAATAAGCTAATATCACATTTTCACATTTTTTTATATATTAGTAAAACTCATAGGGTTGTTAGGGAAAAAGAGCCATGTTGGAATCTTTCGACTTCAATTTTTGGCATGAACTATATTTTGAAACAACGCATCATAGAATTAAATATTGTGTTAAAACTTCTGCGAGACCATTTATCGTTTACCGAAACATACAAATAGTTAAACAAACACTTGTTCTCTCACAGCATTCTACTATTACTAATATTACTATTATTTATATCCTTTTCAAATGCTTACACTTTTACTACTCTTAAGTTACTTATCTACTATTTTTATCATCTAACATTAATAAATATGTCCTATTTTTTGTACGAGTAGTTGCTCATCGGTATATATAATTATTTAGCTACTATTGATGATTTTATTTTGTTATTATATGTGCTTGTGTACTTTTCAGTGTTGGCCTGTCATAGGTCTCATGACTTTTGGCCAGCACTATAATAAATGAAAGGGAAATTATTATTTTGCCACAACTTTTTGTGTTATGGATTAGAAAGGCTTCATTTAGAGGCAATATCCCCACCTCTTTGAGTGGCGCAAGAGTGGAAAACAATCAAGGAAAAACACTCTCAGTACATCCGACTGAGAGTCAAACACACCTTATAATCATTATCATTATTTCAGTATACTGTGAGAGTGACGCCTTAGACCATGTGACTACCAACGTGGTTGACCTCTATAACAAAAATTATATCAACCCTGGTCTCTGACTATTATACCTACATTTTGAACTATCAGATTCTTACAGGTATCTTATAGAATAAATTTTATCTAAATGGTGACCTGGCGGTCTAGGGGTAAGGTGTCAGACTTCTGTGCTGGCGGCCGGGGTTCAATCCTCAGTCCGGCACAGATTTATCTTATTCCTTCACCTCTGACAAGATATATTGTGAATGTGGGGAATGCCAGGTCTCCACCGTGGTTCGGATTCCACGTTAAACTGTAGGTCCTTCATTTCATCTCACAATCACCCTAACATTACACATTAGCGTAAGTGCGTATAACCCGAACGGTTGGAAGACGTGGTGCTAATAATAATAATAATAATAATAATAATAATAATAATAATAATAATAATAATAATAATAATAATTAACAATTTTGCCAAAAAACGAAACTTGAGAGCAACTAAAAGAATCAATATTTAACCCGCTTCGATGACCGCATGGTTTAACCCGTTACTCTCGCATTGTAACTACTAGACTTCCGATAACGGATACATCAAGGTTCGTATCTCGCTCATGTGTCTTGAAGATGGTTTTTCCTATATGGTTTTCCAATATCCCTCCAACCAAATACGGGTACACTTCATTGAAATACAACTTCTCTAAACTATAAAACCATTAGCGTAACTAGTACATAAGCCTCTAGCCCGATGTGGTGCAAAAAAAAACTATTTAATTTAAAAAAAAAATCTGTTGGCTCAGTTTGGTAAAAAAAAAATTACCATGCTCTTAACTGTATTCACACAATACAGCAACAACTGCCTCACTAGTCGTTAACCTTATATATGTTTGCCATAATTTTTTTTTAACATAATATAGTCTTAATTTAAACAGAATATTTGTAATTCTAACAAATATCAAGAAAGGAAGAAGTTACACAAAAAATATGAAAGAATACGTCTAGGACCAAGAAAATGGAAGACATCCAGTTGACACCTATCTCAGCACAGATTCACATAAAGAGTATTGAAACAAAATATACTATAATTAATTAAATATAACACACAGTTATACAGGGTGGGTTCTAAACAATTAGACGATCTGTGCTGAGGAAAGTGATGGACAACGTGTTGAGGTTTGTCTGACGTCCAGTGGAGCTCACCTGAGTGACATTATCTTCAAAAAGTGAACAAGTGTAGTATGTAGTTTGCTTTTATTTAAGCTAATGAATATTTAATTTTCAAGCTATTAATCGTATAATTGTTTCAGACCCACCCTATACATAATTTATAATGCATTGTTATTAAGAGTCAACACAAGAAAAATCATTAGTTTCAGTATGATATCAGACAGAAAAGATAATAACTATATTTAATATAAAAAAAAACATGAATGAATGATGAAAAGCATCAATAATCCATCTTGATCTACGCTCTCAAGTCTTTCTATAACTAGATTAGAAAATTTCAGAATAGTTGATCCTTGAACGGACTTTGTACTTAATCACACACACACAATGACACATAGTTAATTATCTAGATATTTCAATACAAGCTCCTGATATCTTAGATAATAATATTCTTGATACGTAATCTTACGAGACATTATAGAAATTACTGTTAGTTGTGGCTACATTATCAAACACGATACATGTTACTAAATTAATTATATGTGAGGTTTATAGATCAAATATCGTATGCTTTGTTTTCTGCACGGACATAGTCTGGCAGTAAAATGGCTATAATAACAGATTTATGGGTACTTGACAGTGTAGTGATAATCATAGGTGCATTTGTCCTTGTATATGTGTACTTCACAGCTTATGTGTTTACATTTTGGCGAAGGAGACGTTTACCGCAATTTAGGCCAACGTTTCCATTTGGAAACATCAAAGATGTGATCCTACAAAAACTTCAATGAGTCAAAAGTTTGCAGAAATCTACAGCCAATTCAAGCATCAGAAAGTTTGCGGGATCTATCTGATGCACCGCCCGGCCCTGCTGGTGTGTGACCCGGACATGATCAAAGACGTTCTCGTGAAAGACTTTACCCATTTCCACGACCGAGGGATCGTTGTGGACGAAGAACTCGACCCTATGACTGCTCACCTATTCTCTCTGAGTGGCCAGCGATGGAAACAGCTCAGGACTAAGTTGACACCAACCTTCACGTCAGGCAAGATGAAAATGATGTTCCCCGTCCTCGCCAAATGCGGGGAACAGTTGCGAACCCTGGTGGCAGAGCACGTGGCGATAGGTGACGCCGTGGAGGTCAAGGACATCGTCGCGAGGTACACCACCGACGTGATAGCCTCTTGTGCCTTCGGCGTCCATTGCACTGTCTCGTCAATCCGGACGCCGAGTTCAGAGCGTGGGGGAGGAAGATCTTCCACGACTCGTCGTTAGGGGGTGTCAAGCGGTTATTGTTCTTCGCGTTGCCTTCGCTTGCGTTCCGACTGAAGCTGAGGGTCTTCCCCAAAGATGTGAGTGATTACTTCCGGTTGATGGTGAGGGACACGGTGGAATATAGGGAAGAAAACTTGGTGGAGAGGAATGACTTCATGCAGTTGTTGATCGATCTCAAGAACCAGGGCAATGTGAAGGGAGACAAGACTAATAAAACGTCGAAAGCATCCGAAAAAGGTAAGTGGCTGTCACCCACACCAGTGGGCACGTAGACAAAAATGTCTGTATCGTCTGGTTTAGTATATCAATCTTTTGTTTTATAGTATGGCATGGCATATATAACAGGAAAGGACATGATATTCGGGTTTAGTCGCTTTATGTGTAGTCTATGAGCCGCTCTGGTAGCACAAAACATTGTTCAGGGTTCATGTTAACCTGACCAGTGGTTCAGGGTACGTACACCTATAGAGGCTGTCCACACGTCGTATCCGCGATTAGATGATTATGAAGTTATAGAGCTGGGGTGAGTCTCAACCTAACTTAATTATCCAAACCCTGGTGACGGTTGGGATCATTCATCAAGGGGAGGGGAGGGGGGATACCTGAGGTGCCAAACCAAAGGTAAAGTATTGCAACCGTAAAAAAAATCTAGCCTGAAATGTTGATAGATGTCGACGTCTCATGACCCCCCGAACCCTAAAACGTGGTCTTTACAATGCCGTCTGTCTGCGTGTCTGTTTAAACTTAAATATAAGAGTAGTTTAATAAAGGTAGAAAAGAGAAAAAAAAATCGATTTTTTCAAAATCGGCTTTAAAGATTTTGATTAACATTCGTATCTAAGCGTTGATTAAGATTATAAATTGGCTATTTTCATCTCCCCATGAAAATAACTTTTAGGATACTTTACAGAAGCAGAAACTTCCGTATCTCCCAACTATTTGAGATACTAAATAACTTTTTATTGTAAAATTGTAATAGTATAAAAAATAAAATCTTTGTTATGAAATATATTTTTATAAAACCAACAGTTTTTGAGATATTGGCAAATATATTAATACAACTTTGTGAGTTCAGTTGTAAAGAAATTCTACAAGTTTTACATAATAATTCTCAATGCCATAGAGTAAATGAATAAAAGTAAATCTCTCAAAATGTTTATGTTGTTTTATCCTTAAACCTCTTAGGAGAAATGTTTGTACAACAATGTTCATCTCCATTTCAGACTCAATAGTCATCTTTACATTTTTTATTGTCAAAATTTATAAATGAAGAATTTAATAGCAATTCGATGACATGAAGATCTGCAACACCTAGTAAAATGTTGAAAATTTTAACCGGAAGTTGAAATTTTAATACGAAGTGTTGACCCTTGTGAACCCAATATTGACCATAAAATTCTATTTTAAAAATAAAATTATACAATTTAAAACCGGGATTAAAAAAAGTTTTACATAAGTGTAGTGCAATGTATGCTTGGGTTTGTTAGCGTATATTATTTTGTTTCATATATATTACGAGTTTTGGATAAATATCTCCTTTTTTAAATAATAGAACGAGAAAGTCCGTGTGGAGTTCCGTATCATTTATTTATATAAATAAAAATGCCATGAAGATACGGGAATGCGTTTCAAAGCCAAATTAATGTAACATATACATGTCAAGCTACGAATATGAATAAATAATAATAATAATAATAATATAGTAAACTCCCGATTATCCATACTTGAGTTATCCGGTTTGCCGAATATTTGTGCACGGTTCTTCTAAATAGTACTGTTATTTTAAAAAAAGAAGTAGCTCAGCAGTAAACGTGGTAGTGTGGACGGAGATGGATACGTTTTTATTTCAACCACAATAAAAAACACTTCAAAAATACGTTAAAAAGACAATAATAGGCGACACCAGGTATAGCATTCTCGTGGCCCGCGGGCCGCATGCCACCCTATTCATGGTTTGGTGCGGCCCAGGGAACCTTACGATGAAACAACTAATTAACATTATGTCTCGATTTTTATTTTTATGAACGTCGAGAAAATACAACATTTTGGAATATTAATAAGTTATTTGGAAATTGGTCATAATTTGTCACAATTTGTAGAATTCCGGCATATTATGTTGGTGGAAACAATCTATAATCTTTCTTCAACATGAATCAATTCTCAAAAATAGTTGAATTTGGAAACTCAATATAATTCTGATGTTTGGAAACGCCTTAATCTATATATGTTAACAGATGTGTCTTCATATGAAATCAAACCAAACATCAGAGAGATCAAAATGACTTGAGCATCAGATTTAGAGCAAGACACCAACATCATTATTGCAAATAAGAGGTTTCATGTTTTGGTTAAAAAAAAGGTTAGTTTTATTGTTTTAAATAAGGGGCTTAGTTTTTTTTTTGGTTATAATAATGAGTTATTAAGGTCCAATTCCTTTTGTCAGTGAACTTAAACCTCCAATGCGCCTTGTCCTCTCCCTCCTCCTTCAGCTCCCAGAATTTTTTTCTTTTCTTCAAGTCATCCAATATTTGGATCATCTTTCTTCCTAAACTCCTCCTTCTTCAACCTTTCCTTCTATGACGTCACGCATAATACGGTTTATCTTAAAGATGTGTCAGATCTAGTTTGCTTTGTACCAAAGAATCACATCAAAAATTATTCTCTTACTTAAAATAATGACAATATAGATTTCATCTTAAAATATGGTCACCCTAAGTATTTTCAATGTAGAATGAGCCATTATGATCAAACGAGTTTGGCGTGTCTGCGCTGCACGATTGCCACACAAAACAGATGTGGGAAGAAATAGTGTCATACAAGTTGCACTATATTTTTATACACACTTATGTAGGCCCTTAAAACTGTTTTACATAAATTACTACCCATGTTATAAATGTATTTTACATATCAACGTGAAAGAAAAGGCGGTGTTTTCGACTATCCATGCATTATTTTGTACCAATTAAGCCGAAAAATTAGTATCTCACTGTATTGATAAAATTAGAGTCCGCTTTCGTCCTCGCATGTTAAAAGCGCTACTCTCACAGTAGACTAGAATATGGATGTGATATCGAAAGAAAAGTATTGATACTGTACTCATTAAAAGTATCGGAAGAAAAATATTGATATTGTACTAATATCGTAAGATAAGTATCGATAACCGTAAGTATAGGTATAAAAATTCTAGTCTGGAAAAATGTTTTTTATCTAATGATAATAATAATTTAAACTTTTGCATCATAATTATATTTTCATATTTATTTAAACACTAAGAATTATAGTGGTTTTTGATATTTTAAAACAAATTTTAAAAGCCAGATTTTCACTATTCAACTTCTTAAAAAAAACATTCCATAATTTACTTCTGGGAGGTGCCATTTTTTTAACCACATTCATCGTTTATACTCGATCAAGATAAATTATTAACTATTTACAAAAATTAGAAGAAAAGTCTTGCCCTGATCGTCTGCTTGAACAACGCACATAAAATTTTCTACCTCGTTTGCCTAGGGCACCCTTGAGTGAACTGAGTTCATTAAGCTCTACAAAAGCTTATTTTATTTATTTTGTGATGACCGTGCTCATTGATAAAGGAAAGGGTAGTAGACCTGTCCCCACTAGCCCCTTCGTCCGGTCAGGTATCAGGCTGTATTGATAAACGAAGATGGCGGAACATCAATGAACTATGATGAACTAAAGGAGATTGAATGCTAGAGTTGCAGAAAATGAGTGAGAAGTGATAATTAGTGCCGTTTGTTCTTCTGCCACAGTCCAACCTAGTAAACATTTAATCCGAGCATGAGGGAAGATAACAAAAAAGCTGTTTCTATCGATAGTGCAGTGCAAGTACTAATATAAGTAAAAGTATCGAGCAAAAATACTAGCATAGAAAGTAAAATATCGATATTAGTAAAGCATCAATACTTTTTTCACATCACTAGATTAGAGTACCTGTGATGGATAGGTCAAGGCTCTAATCTCGGTCAGGTGTACTAAGGGTGGTTTATCCAAAATTGTTTCCCACTCTCCCTCTACGCAAATACGTGTACATTTACTAAAAATATAACCTTCCTTATCCCTAAAACGATTATTGTAAGTAATACATGATCGTATAACACGAACGGTGCTAAAAAAAATATTGTTTTGTTGTACTATGTTTTTGTTTTATCATCTCTTGATAATCAGAACGTTCGTAACGATCTCAGATTTTGAGACTAGAAAGACGATTCTGTAGCAAATTTCTTTGTCAGCAGCCCTCGAAATCCTAACTATAACCCTCCTCTCTTCCCCCCAATCTCTCCCAAAATTAATGTTTTACCTCTTTTACCATTTATCCACGTGTGTGGGAACATATTTGTCAGTACTATTCTGTGCTCGTCAGGAGAGATTCCTCACCTGACTGTAGATGAGATGGCCGCGCAGGCCTTCGTCTTCTTCATCGGCGGGTTCGAGACGTCTTCCACAACCATCAGCTACACCCTGTACGAAATGGCTATGAACCTCATCCTCCAGGCCAAGCTACAGGCGGAAATAGACTTCATGCTCGACAAACATGGAGGGGAGATCACATACGAGGCTGTGCAAGGAATGGAGTATCTCGACAAGGTCATTAATGGTGAGTAGGGGTATTAGCATACACAACAGAACTAACACCTACAGTTCAATTTTCATAGGAAGAGCCTTTTAGAAAATACAAACATAATTTTTTACTGTCAACATTTAATACCATTTTACTATTATTTGTGTTATTTTATAGGTATTAAAAATATGTATGAAAAATGACAGCTGCAGATAACTTGACTTGACGTATGAATACGTGAAGGTAGATCTAATAGCTTATTTAGCTGTCTGATAGGAGCTAACAGTGAAAATTGAACTATATATATTTAGAAGGTGAGGAAATTTCTTTCCACAAGATTTCTTCTCCAACCCACTTCAGTGGCCGCATGTTCTAAGGCGCTACTCTCGCAGAAGTCTAGACCGCAGATGATGGGAAAATCGAGGTTCTAATTTTGATCGTGTGTACTGAAGAGGGTTTTCCAAATTGGTTTTCCACTCTCCTTCCACGAAAATATGAGTACACTTCCTCTAAATATAACATTCCTAATCCTTAAAATAATTAGCGTAATTAGTTCATAAGCGCATAACCCTAATGGTTAGAAGGACGCGATGCTAAAATAAATCTACTCCAGGAGCTAGAATATCAAAGTAGTAGTTCATAAAATCCGGAAGCCAAGAGGCTTATAACTTTCCTGTGGAGGAGTTATCCTTTAGTGGGAGAACAAACAGGGGAGGAGGTAAAAATCAAAGTTTAATACAATTTGGGTTGTGACATCCTATTAAATATATCGTTCGATTCACAAAGATCCATTCGAAGCTCCGATACTAGTTTACCTTTCTTTTCCCGGAAATTTAGGTCTTAAGGATCAACCGGTATATATGGATTTTAAAGTTAACAGAGTAGACAATTTCAATTTTAAAACTATCTTTACAAGACTATATACGTATGGGTTATTGAGAATAGTTTTGTTTTCATGTCAGTGAACAACAAACTCGTGTATTGTTAAAGGCTTTGTGAATATTGAACCTAAGTGCAAAATCTGATTGGCAATATCTCAGCTAACCAGATGGTCTTTTAACCAATTTTTATCAGTTTATTTTATTTATAGACAATATGACGTGAATGTGTCCATGAATTTTGAATGTTAAAAGTGTTCAAAGGGGAAGCTACAATTTCAAAAAACTAACATTTCAATCGACATATCTCAAATTTAACTTATCACTTTCTTATATACTGAAGATTACACAATGGATGTCTATTTTTAGGAATTTCAAGTTTACAATTTACAAACAAGCTACAGCTCAGAGCTGTCATTACAAAATTGATGCTAATATTAAGGGCACTGTTTGATTTGTGGACAAATACAATATAGAGGAGTAGTAAACTACAAAAAGCTAAGATACCTTCCAAGAAATCCCCTTCCATGGGATAGTTGTAAGAAACTATTTAAACAAAGATACATTAAATGAGCTTCTCAGGATTTGAACTAAGAACATTCTATACAAATATTACTATTAAAATTTTATATGACGAAGGTTTTAATATAATCAATTATTACCCTTGCTACTCGCTAAATTGGCTGAACAGTCTAAGCCGTGCTAGACTAGCTTGATGATGACGGGGAGATCGGAGTTTGAACCCCAGTCAAGTACACAGAGGGTGTTTTTTCCTAAATGTTTTCCACTCACATTCCTCGCAAATGTGGGTATATTGTCTCTAAAATGCTTGCTTTTTCATGACTATCCCATATAGTAAATTACTATATGCATATAGCCTGAACAGGAAATAAGATGCGGTGGCAATAAAATAAATTACATTTGCTTGGGACAACTATTGGGCTGTCACTAGAGGCTGGGCTAATACCAAACTCAATAGTAGCTAGCTGGCCCTATAATTCCAGTTAGACCTTTGACCCTTGACACTGATGTGGAGAGTGTGTTTTTTGATGATTATGCAATGTTATTTTCGCCTTTCGCTCTCTAATAGTTGTTACGTAATGTTGTTTTCGATCTCTGATGGGTTGTTACGTAATGTTGTAACGTTCTCTGATTGGTTTTTCACCTCTACCTGATCCCCTTTCAGTGGTTTGTTCTTGTCCAATCTTTTTTTATGTTTGGTTAGGATTTGGACGGGCGTTAGAGTTTATAATTGGTGTGGGTGAGTTTATTGTCGTAGGATTGGGAAGTGGCGAGGGTAGTTTATTTATTTATTGGCTTGCAGTCCAAGGCAACAGCGCTTTTCACTCGGCATAGCTAGTGAGCTCTGGGAGAATTCTCTCTGGCCAGCCGCTTAGCGAAGAGTGTGACCACCGAGCAGCTGACAGCGTATCACGGCCTCCAAACCCCCCTCTTACTTCATAATACCCCTTCTCAGTGGGAGTCGTCAGATGTCGCAACAGTAACTTGTTATAAATTTCGAGAGAGGGTGACAACGACCTTGTTGAAGAATCATGAACACCCAAGGCCGCTTTGTACATTGATCGCAGCCTTCTGAAGGTCGCTGGTTCATATGTGCTTTCTAACTGCCCACTCTGGGACCAATTATTTAATTTTCCACCCGCCAGGAGCCTGACATTTAGACGGCGTGCCCCTGGGTTTCGAACCTCGATATCCTTAGCACAACTAATGTCTGTTAGAATGACCGTACTTAAGAAAACCCCACCATTTTGCCTGTCAACCAGGAAGAATTTGTACCCGCATTTACTTCAAATATAGATCACTCTGTCATCAGCCGTCTATGACGCCTTTGACCATGCGACCATCGATGCATGCATACAAATATTATTATAAAATGCGTTGTGACGGTAGATCGCTAAACAAGGACCTAGTATTTTTTTGCCGTTGTTGGGGTTCAAATATAGTTGGATGAATTGATGGGTTTTTTCCAAATGGTATAATTATCTACATTCACGCAAATGAGGGCACACTTACCTTTTAGTTTATTCATAACTATCAATCCTGGACGACTTTGCAAGTGAACCACTGTGGTATTGTGTTTAAAATAGCCTAATTAAAAACTAATTAAAACTCCTGCTTCGAGTTGCATTCGGAGCCCCTGCCATACACCTAAGTTAGAAACTTCATATCTCTGCGTGCCATAGATTTGGCTGGGCATCACTCACAAACAAACAAACATACACACAGAAAAACACTTCCTTTTATTATTATAGATTCCTGTTCAATTAATATAAATATGTGGAAATCCCAGACGGGTGGCCCGGCACGCAAGAGAGAAAACATATTTATGCAAGAATAAAGAATAGAATAACAAGATTTAAAATCTCAATATCGAGATTTATTCCCACTTAACCCCAACGAGATTCGAATCGAATCCTAGAGATGAACATGACAGCTGAGCACTGTCTCACCGAACTACAGTCCCCTTTTCATAGGAACAACTAAAAAAGCCAATAGATCTAATTTCACGTATTCATACGTCAATACAAATGATCTGCAGCAATCTATTTTGATATACTATTAATACCTATATACTATCACCGATACTGTAGATTTATTTTATGAATTTTGGCTGAAAATAGATTTTATTTTCTAAAAGTCTCCTTGTATAAAAATTGGAATCTATATAAAAACAGTTGATTTTCCACGGAATGTTTTAATACCGGTTCGGCCCTTACTACACTTACTCCCCCGTAAAGTTAATCTAGTGAGAGCCTGATGACTTGCAGCCCCTTACCAGCGATGCATAAAATGTTAGTGTTATTGTACTCATTGAACTATGAGGGTGAAATCATAAACAAAATAGTCAAAACAAAACCTTCCACGTGCAGGTATGGGCTCAAACTACCTATCTCAGAACACCCGGCCGAGATTAAAACCTCAATCTCCCCGTCATCAGCAGTCTATAGACTAATGTGAGAGTAGAGCCACCGAAGCAGTGATTACCACTTTGTCCTCTACTGTTGGCCATTTTTCTATCTATTACTCTTTTTAGCACCACGTCTTACTAACCGTTCGGTTTATAATACGCTTAAGTACTATTTACACTAATACACTAGGAATTGGGAAGGTTGCACCCGCATTTGCGTTGGGAGGGAGAGTCGAAAAACCACCCCAGTTCACCCAAACGGGATTCTAACTTCTATCTCCCCCGTCTTCAATAGTCTAGCTCAACACGAATCTGGCGCGTTAGCCAACTGCGTCATCAAGGTGGGTATCTATCACTCTAGATTCTTTTTAGAGAGTTAACAATGTTTATGAGGCTGGGTCTTCGCTATGTACACTTCAACCAAACCAAATATTACAACATATTGAAAGAAGGAGCATAACCATGAGTCCAACCAGATTAGGAATAGGGAAGGTTGACTCCACATTTGCGTGGAAGGGGTAGGGAAATCTTCCAGCGTTTACGTGAAGGAAGAGTGGGAAACCATTTAGTGAGAACTACCAAGAGTACACCTCGTTAGGTATTCAAATCCCCCAACACAGATGCTAACTCCAATATATTTGACGGGTAATTCATGGCCTGTTGCCGCCAAACCCGAGATAACAGTATGGTTTGGATTTGTTTAGCTTACCCTGAATATTTATTAAAGCTTATAATGTCCGTTTACAATACAGACACGCACACACACACACACACACACACACTCACACACACACACACACACACATATACACACAAACATAGCATCCCATCGTTCTATATGCCTAATATTTAACACAAGAAAGAATTAAGGTGGCTGCGTCTTACTACCCATCTGTGACACAACCCGTGGAGTATGTGTGAGGAAACAGAGCTCAGTACACACGCATGTTAGGGATTCCAACCCCAAACCCCCCACCCGTCACCATTTATTTAGCTAACGCGTTGTACATGGTGATGCTCTTATTCTTTTATAGATTAGGTTGTAAGCTAAATAATTATTTCTGGACTGCACTCATTGACGAACACATAGTATAAGAGTATAATTTTGAATAGCAAAAATGACAGTACGCTATAATATTTATCATTATTAACACGTGTTTTTTTAATTTCAACTGCATAACAGCTAGTATGTTTATGACGGTAGGTACAAACGACAGGGGTTCAAAATCCTATATATATATATATATATATATATATATATATATATATATATATATATATATATGATGTTTAGCCAGGAGATTGGGTTCAAGTAAGGTGCTTCCCGGTATCACTCTCCACGCAAATGTGGGTTCACTTCTTTGTCCTTACCCCCTTAGAGTAATTTTCATTATTTCAAAATAAGAGTAATTATGGTTTTACCAAACCTATGTCAAATATAATCATTTGAAATTACGTTGAGTCGCGTGAAATTAGATCTATTAGCTTTTCTAGTTGTTCCTATGAAAATAGGACTGTAGTTCGGTGAGACAGTGCTCAGCTGTCATGTTCATCTCTAGGATTCGGTTCGAATCTAGTTGGGGTTAAGTGGGAATAAATCTCGATATTGAGATTTTAAATCTTGTTATTCTATTCTTTATTCTTGCATGTATATGTTTTCTCTCTTGCGTGCCGGGCCACCCGTCTGGGATATCCGCATATTTATATTAATTGAACAGGAATCTATAATAATAAAAGGAAGTGTTTTTCTGTGTGTATGTTTGTTTGTTTGTGAGTGATGCCCAGCCAAATCTACGGCACGCAGAGATCTGAAGTTTCTAACTTAGGTGTATGGCAGGGGCTCCGAATGCAACTCGAAGCAGGAGTTTTAATTAGTTTTTAAATAGGCTATTTTAAACACAATACCACAGTGGGTCACGGGCAACACCGTGTGGGATTGCTAGTTATGAATAATTTAAAAGGTAAGTGTGCCCTCATTTGCGTAAAGGTAGATAATTAAACCATTTGAAAAAACCATCAATTCATCCGACCAAATTTGAACCCCATCACTGGCAAAAAAATACTAGGTCCTTTTTTAGCAATCTACCGTCACAATGCATATTATAATAATTTTTCTATGCATATATTGATGATCGCATGGTCTAAGGCGTCACTAGACTGCCGTTGACAGATTTATCAACGTTTGATTTTCAGACTCCAAGCCAATGCGGGTACACATTCTACCTGGTCTACCGGCAAAACCCCTTCGAAAATGGTGGGGTGCACTTGTAAGGAAGTACGACCGTTATATCAGATATAAGCTGTGCTAAAGATAACGAGGTTCAAATCCCGGTGTGGACACCGTCTAAATGTCAGTCTCATCTAATTCTGGCGGGAGAGATTGAAATCGAATCCCTAGTGGTGTAAAATGTAGCTATTTCTCCCTCCGGAACATTTTATTAATCATCCCTACCACACGTTTCGCCAGAAAGGGTACTTGTCACTCATATAGTTATGGCGGGAAAGGTCGTGGGTTATAATCTCACTCGGGTGAACTGAGGTGGTTTTCTACTCTCCCGCACTCCACCTAAACTTTAGAACATTACTACCTTACTCCTCCGGTCCCTGATGGATACCTACATCCACGCATGTCGACGTACGATACCAAACAACCAATTTTAGTAGACTTTTGTGGTGGGGATAGCGGCCCCTAGCTGAGGATTCCAAGGCCTCTGATTGTGCATAATTAGAGCTGTGTCAATGCTCTCTATTTGTGACCTCGCCGGGAAAACCCCATTACCACATAGGGGGTTGTGACATTGCAATGTTTACACCGGGAAAACCCATTGCCACATAAAGGGTGAATGGTTTGCGACATGATTCAAGGTCGCTTTCTATTACTGTCTTGTCGAGCCGCAAAGCTGGCACCAGCCCAATGGAAAACTCATTACCACATAGGGGGTTGTGACACCGGGAAGACCCATTACCACATAAGGGGTTGTGATACATGCCTTGAAGGAGGAGGGAGTGAGGGGAAGTGAAAGGGGTCTTACGACCGGGACCCATTTCTCACACTCTTTGCTAAGTGGCCCCTGGCAAATACTCTCACACATTGTCATTTTCTTTACATTGTGTCAAAATCAGCTCTTATCTCACGCTTGCCTGAAGAGCTTGGTTCGAATCCCTGTCGTGCGTGTGTACTTCTGCCAGTTTCCTGCCTCGTCGTCCATGGGTTGTGACCCTGACTGCTAGTAAGATGCAGTTCTAAATACTGATAAGCTTAACTTCGTGGCTATTAGAATGGAGGTAGGAGAGATTGAATCCAAGTCGACCGCGTCACTCGGCCTTCACACAAGTGGAGGTACATTTTATTTCTTACTCAGCCCTTATATTACTTATGCATTTATTTAGTTATATATTATTTCGTCAAAATATAGTTACGAATATTAAATTAAAGTTACACAATTCAATATTACCTATGAATTATTGCAAGAGTTATATATTATTCCGACAAAATATAGTTGCGAAAATTAATTTATTTTCTCTTGTTATAAGTGGCTCGAGGAATAAAACTGTTGTTTTCACTTTATCCTTGGGTAGCAATCTACCATCATAATGCATTTTATACTTTTATCGTTAGTCACATTGTCTAAGGCTTCACTAGATGGCAGGTGACAGAATGTTCGATGTTTAAAGTAAATGCGTGTACACATTCTACTTGGTCGACAGGCAAAATGGTGGTGGTGGGGTGTGCAGGCTGTCAGATGCTTGGTGAACACACTCTTCGCTAAGTGGCCGGCAGAAAAGATGCTCACAGCGTTCATTTGTGATGCCAAAGGAGGAGCGCTCAGCACCTTGGACTGCACGCCAAAGATAAAAAAAACTCCATGCCCCTTCCCAACCCTACGACATTAAACTCCCCACACCAATAAAAAACTCTAACACCCCTCCGAATCCTAACCAGTCATAAAAAAAACAAGTTTGTACAAGAATAAACCACAGAAAGGGGGTCAGAGAGAGGGGATAACTAATCAGAGAACGACATAACATTACGTAACAACCCATCATAGAGCGAAAATAACATTGCGCAATCATCACAATACACACTCTCTTCACGTCGGGATCAAGGGTCAAAGGTCAAATTGGAATGATAGGTCTAGCTAGCTACTCTCAATACACATCTATATTCACTCACTACATAGATGTTTATGTGGTTGATCAAATTGGTAGTGAAGTGGAGGGAACGGTTCGCTAGTTGTTCTATAAAGCGGTGTTATCCTTATCAACAATTAACGAGCTGCCACTGGCCCAGCTGACAATTTAAAGTAGTAGGGGTGTAATTATTAAAATAGTTTTAATCATCACATATAATCAATTTAATATATTGCATAAGGAAAGTTTTATTTTTGTATTACTGACACTTATAGTTTAATATAAAAGCAATAATTATAAATTTAGATATCAAACTGCAAACATTAAATTCTAAAAATACTTACAATACAGGGCTTGCCGACACCAATGTGTTTTTTTTTCAGTTAATTTTCCTATTTACCATTATTTTCCTAACTTTATTTTTGAAAACCAAGCGATGCTTTGTGATGTTTAGACAAATTTGTCCAATTTTTGTGAATACATTTTTAAAATAGCTTTTTTTTAGCACTGCTTCTTAATGCCCCTTTAGGCTATATACGCCTATGTACTATTTACTCTAATGGTTTTATATGAAGGTTATATTTAGGGGAAGTGTACCCACGAAAAGAGTGGAAAACCATTTGGAAAAACTACCCTCAGTACACATGACCGAGATTCGAAACTTGATCTCCCTGTCATCGGCCATCTAGTCTACGGCGATAATAGCGTTTTAGACCATGTGGCCACTTAAGCGGGTCTAAAGTTGATAAATCAGGATATTGACACATTATTTATAGATAATTTTTACCTTTACTTATTAACTATCTTCCACAGAGACGTTGCGCAAATATCCACCCATCCCGCTGCTTAACCGGGAATGTAGCAAAGACTACAAGATACCTGGCACAGAAGTAGTTCTTCAAAAAGGTATTCCAATAGTGGTTCCTACTCTGGGACTTCATCATGATCCAGAATATTATCCAGACCCGGAGAAATATGATCCTGAACGATTCACAAAGGAAGCTGTCAAAGGAAGGCCAAGCCATGCATACCTTCCATTCGGTGAAGGTCCAAGAATGTGCATAGGTGGGTGTGTATATGTATATATACATGTGTGTGTGTATGTGTACAGCTGACTCCCGATTATCCATGGTAATGAAGGGGACGAGTGCCACGAATAGCCCAAAACCGCGTATAAACCGCATATTTAGAAAATAAGAGTTTGTAGCACATTCAATTCAAATTAGTACTAACATATCGTGAAAGTGCCTATGAACACATAATTTTATTTCACACTCTAAGGTAAGAAAATAAATCAATTTAAACCAATGAATAGTATACTTAAAATGGACACGTCACGTAAACACGTCTGTATTAGTCTTCTGTTTCATTGCAGCTGCTTCCTTTTTTCCTTATCCCGCTATATATTTTCCCGTACAAGTATAACCTCAGAAAGCCTCTCTCCCTTTTCATAAACCTTTGTACCCTCTTCCCTAGAGATTTACTTAGTACAACAATCAGTAGCCCTCTATTTTCTATCGACGCAACGGTTTTCAAAAACGTATCCCCTGCTGTTGGTGATGCCGCAGTTAGGCTACAAAGAGGATAATACACCCGTAGATAGTCGGAAGTTTACTATATATTTATAATCGATTACTTCAAGCTTACACTCAAATTTAGTCAATAAAAAGGGCCAAAAAATGTGAACTACAAAAATTTAAACTAAACGCAACATCCGTAAAAATCATGGAACCAAAGGTAAAATATCTGGATGAATTGATAAAATATTTGTACCAATTAGAAATAGTAAAACATTTTTTTATGAAAATTTATTGATTTTGTGTACCCCAATATTTATAACAAGAAATTTTAAAAGCAAGTTTCAGAATGATTGTATGGTAGTTATTTCCATTAGTAATATATGATTTATTATTTCTATAACAACATAAATACTATAGAAGAATAATCTAGAATTTACAAAGATTTTTGTGGTTGATGTTTGTAAAATACATATCTATTATATTTTTAGTATTTTTTATAATCATGAATGATATTTATCTAAAGAGAAAGCTACATATTACATTACTTAATATATAAATATATAAAAGTGTTTTTTGTAACTGTCAGATATTGTTCTCCCTACCATGCTCTTAATATATATCTGATCTTCTTTAGAGTAGTGTAAAAGTCTTAAATATGTTTATTTTACTCCTGCAATTTTTAAATACAAATGAATCATATACTGTATTTATTATATCTTAGGGATGCGGTTTGGTCTAACGCAGACCAAGGTAGGTCTTGTCATGCTGCTGTCCAAGTACAACTTCTGGAAGTCGCCAAAGACTGACATTCCTCTAAAGATGAATCCCAAGACTTTCGTGTACGCAAACTTGGGTGGAATAGTTCTCCAGGTCACCCACAGAGACAAATCAAAATACAAAATTTGTTAATGATGCTTTCTAATTATTTATTATAATAGTATTTTTGTTGTTGTATTAAATCAGTCTCTTTCTGGGATTTTATTGTATGAATAAAATACCAACTTTTTATGTTCAATAGAATTTCCAAATTATATCTTATTATTAGAGATAGGTCAAATCATATATTTATTGAATCCAAATCTTGAATCTGAGTCTTAATTTATCTTTCAAATCTCAAATTCTAACTCAAATCTTTGAATCTTCTATAATTTACAATAAATTTAAAATTAAAATATTTAAAATTGGAAACCCTATTTAAAAAAAGTTGTTGCGGTCACTGAAAAAATATACTATTTTGTTTTTCATATTGGTAATGTCATACGCCGCTGAGGGCCGGTCTTATGACTCTTGGATAAATATTAATCTGATAGATAAATATTTATATCTGGTGGATTAGTTAAAAGTGTGTCTTATGAATACCATAGGATTTGAGCGTCCCATCTATACTTATTTTATTTTAATTTTTATTCCACATTTCAGATAGGGAATTACAGTGCAAACTAGTTTTTTGGCAAATTCATGTGCACCAAGTAAAAAGTGGTACTAAAACTAGCTATTTCGAGAGTGATTTATAGTTATAAATTCCTATACATCTACAGTTTAAAAACCCCACCCAAACCAGGCACATACAACTCTTCACAGGATACATTATTAGCAAGGCCATAGCTGGGGATCGGGGGGGGGGGGGGGGGGTTGATGAACAAAATATATAGAGCTTTATTTATCGTTCAAACAAAATCAAAATTAAGAAACAAGTTCAAATTAGGGGGCTGTGTTACCATAAAAAGCACTTGCGAAAGCTCTTAGAGATGTTTATTATTTAGAACTTTTTCTAGCCTCCAGCAGTTATGGTGTTATGTTTCCATAAAAATCACTTCAGATAGCTTCTAGAGGTGTTTAATATTTAGCATTTTTCCTAGCCTTCGGCAGTTAGGGGGCTATGTTGCTATAAAAACACTTTAGATAAATTCCATAGGTGATTAGATATATAGATTTTTCCTAGTCTCTAACAGTTATGGTGTTATGTTGCCATTAAAAAACACCTTAAAGAGCTTCTAGAGGTGTTTAATATTTAGAATTATTCCTAACCTTCAGCAAGTTAGGGGGTTATGATGCCGTAAAAAAACACTTCAGAAAACATCTAGAACAGTTTAGAATTTAGAATTTTTTTAGCCTTTGGCAATTGGGAGATGTGCCCACCAACCCCCCCCCCCCCTCCCAAAATCATTGGCTTGCTATGGCCTTGATCTTTCGGTACTGTATGAATCTGGCAAAGCCAGATTGCTTTCGAAACGATGTGAAACAGTGTTTTCGGCAAATGTATTGTTTGGCAAATGTAAGTAATGATTACTAGTTTATATTGAACGTTGGACATTTGAGTCATCTTTCTATATTATCACATAAATGATGTCATGTTTCAAAGTAAACTAATTCATGGCTTACTCACAACTTGGAAAAGATAATATTGTTTAAATAACATTTTACATAAATATTATCAATATATTAATTCATGAAGGGAAATAAGTCTCAATGTTAAATAACATTTTGATTTAAATTATAATTGAAACAATTATTTTGTCACTCTTTCCTAAAACTGCTCCCTTGAATGTTAACACTTTGAATAGTGTTAAAGGATGTAGAGTATAAAAAGAAAAGAACAACTTTTAAAATTAGTTTTTTTTTTTGCTAAGATACTCATGTAATTTTATGTTTACAGAACTTAAAAATGAATAAAGACTGTCAGTAGTAAAAATATTAAAACTTTTTTTTTTAGATTGTGAATGATCAACTCTAGGTTAATTTAAAATTATCATCTGATTTGAAATCTTAAGAAATTGGACCTTACTTATTGTTGTGTTTTACTTTAACTAACAGTCTATCAAATGGTTACAAACATAGATGGTGGTACAAAAATAATGAGATTGAAAACATATTTTCGTCAATTCTATATTTTAAAACTTGTGAAACATGAAGGTGATGATTGTTTAACTTTTTTTTAAGTGTTTGTACTCTTCTAATATTTCTATATGTGTTATACAAATATACACACATATTCATTTTACTAATTTTGAATAAGACTTAGTTTTATTTAAGTAGCTCCTAAATAATCTGAACAAATTAGGCATAATTACGGTAGTGTTAAATCATATAAAATACTTCCTCTTGATTAGAAACTTCTCAAACCTAGGCAAATAGACTAAAAATAACGAGAGCTACATACTGTAATGGCCATGTTAGACATACAAATGTGTTCCATGATTATATATTTTTAACAAAAATAATTGTAGGCCTACTATAGGCCTAATTGTACATGTTTTCAATGTTTTGATATACTGATTTATTACATCATTAAATAAATTATAAAAGTTATTTTAATATTAATAATGTGTACACATATTTTAAAAAGTATCTTAATATTAAGTTATTCAGTCTTAAGATCAAAAATAAAAACAATTCCATAATACTAATACAAATGAAGAAATATGTTCATGTTAAACTGCATAACTTTAATAACAGATTAGATAGAACATATGTAGATATTCTTAAATATTATTTACTAAATATACTTATATTTCTTTAATGGTAGGCATTAATCAAATTAATAGGAATACATGAATAGCATTACAAATCAATTGCATCAAAAATTTATGCATAGCTGATATGATTTTTTTTAAATCTAGAAATTCACATTAGTGTTATTAAAAAAAATATTTATTTATTTAACACCAATCTGATAACTATATGATTACAAGTATTTGCCAAATTGAATCTCATTTGAAGTGTGATAAACCTCACTCCAGATTAGGGTTATATTGATAGTCTCCTCTCATTCAAATATATTATTGGTGTGATAACAGTGATAATATGTCACAGTATTAAGTAAACATTGAACTAAATTATTGATGCAATACAATAATTATACAAATACTACACTAAATTAATAAGTAAAATATATTTAATTGCAGTAGCAAAGACACACTTGTAAACTAACTATAAAATTAAAAAATATACATTATTTAAAAAAATTAGAAATGTAATATTACATCAACCTTATTTCAACAATATTTCAACATTTTTCAAGATCTTTTTTTCTACCATATTTATTATTAATTTCATTCTACTAATTTAATAAAGATAATCAAAGTCTAATTTTTTTTAGTAATCTTTTAATACCATAGTGATCATAATTTATAGAAACGTAAATACATATTTCTAAATCACATATCATATATGTAAATACTAATACTTAATTATATATGAAAATGTCTTCTCTTTAAATGTAGCATTTGGAGTGAGGGCAAATTACACACTGAATAAAAAAGACGCAGGCACCCATGTTCCTTGAAGTGTACCTCCCACAAATCAAACAACTACTTTGCAAGTGTGGCAAACACTCCCCATAAAAATAGCTCACACATCCAAGGATAATTGATTATTTCAGAGCATATTTATTTAATCAGATGCTCCGTTAATGAGCTTGCACCATCATTAATAATAATGAGAGCAAATCATCAATTAAAATAATGGTACTTTTAATATTTACATTTAAAATTTCCTTTTGAAAAGACTATAATATCTTCAAGACACACAAGCCTTGGTAGCCACATTCCAATCATTTCAAAACAAGGTTTAGTAAAATGTATATGTTTAACTTTACAATTTAATTTTTTCAAGTTACTAGAATGATTAAACAGAAACCCTTAAACACCAGAAACCAAGGGGTTTTATAACTTTACTAGGTGGAGTTGTCCATCGATAGGAGAACAAACATTTGAGGAGTAAAACACAAATGACTACCATTTACATTTCCTTTCCTGGGTATTAATCTCTTAATGATCAACCAAATTATGTTGTTTTTTGACTTTTCAGAATAGAAAATGTCAACTATGTTCACAATTATATAGATCTATATGTTTAGTTCATAAAAAAAGGTTTTATATTCATTTCAATAAACACCAAACTCCTGTTTTATTAATTTTTTTTTATCAATTTTTAACCTAGCGCAACATCTGATTGGCACTATTTTAGCTACCTAAGCAGCCCCATTAATTGTGTATGTACACACAGCGTTTGTCCAAAAAGTGACTTGACCCTCAATTCAAATCCCCATTTACTATGATCACATTTTGTAATGGGCGTGCACCCATACTACATAGATTCTGTAAATATTATTTAAGAGTGGGCAACTAAATTTTAAATAGTTTGTTTTAGGTTGGATTGAAGGGAACTCTAGTTTAAGTTTGTATTTATGCCATTTTATAGCGAAACAATTGTTTGAACAATATAAATGAAATATTTATTAATAGATAAATTTAATTTAATTTTCTAGTAAACTCAAAAATTCTTTAAAATTCATCATGGGCATCAAGGAATTTGTCCAGGACTTTTTGTCTTAATTTAAATAATTATAATCAAATTTTGCGTTAGCCGTGACAAATATTCAAAAACTGTTGATATAACTATTCGCATAGAATTAAACCAAATGCATCCACTAAAACAAGATTTTACTTATTTTTTTGACAAAAAAAAAGGTTTTGGTTATAAAAGCTTCAAAAACACAGTGTCAGTCTTTTCTTTTTCATTTGGTGATTGAAATGTGTGTATAAACCCGTTTTATCCTCTTACCCCTCTATTATTGAATATACATATTTACACAATATATGAACAGTAGCGCTGTTAAACCATTTTAGAAGGGGCTGAAGACCCCCAATCTAACTTTGAGCTACCCCAGCCCTCCAAATAAAGGTATAGGGTTAGGTGCATGTTTAACATGCTTCAAAACTTAGAATATTTACAAATTAAGTAAGACATATTTTTGGCTCTTTGATTAACACCTTAATCGTTCAGTATTTATATCATTGTCTCAGCAGTCAGATAGCCTTGAACATCAATGGTTATCCTGTTTTTTTCTGGTAGTACATTGTCAACACTGAAAAGCTGAGATAATTTAATATGGCATACCAAATTTAGAAAAGCATTTACAGTTGACACTATAGATATTATAACTACTATACCGTATTAATTAAATTAACATGCTTTCAATAGAAATAATAATCTAATGTAAATATAAGTGAATTCATGAAATTCCTCCTTCTTCTCCCTTTTATACCAAAATCACGATTAATTAACCATCAAGTATTGTAGGAGTTTGAAAAATTTGTAAAAGATTGAAAATGTTATGTGTTACCTGTCAATTTAGCGTTAGTAATTGGACAGTTGCCGAGTATGTGTTTATTAAATAATTTAAATGCCTAAACATTATTTTACAATTGAATTTATGTGTGTATACAAACACACACACACATTCTCATATATATATTTATTGTTCCCATTCAACTCAAATTCCTACACTAATTTGTCCTGACCTTAATATGTTTGTAATAAAAATATTAACATAATCTTAAGAGTTTTGTTTTGTTTATGAAAGACCCTCTTTCTCCCTCTTTAGTCCCCTCCCTCTCGCTCTTCTCCATCCAAAAAACAGCTCTACAGTGAATGAAATAAATCAGTGTTATAATTATTATCAAACAAGCAGTTCTGTTTGTAATATTCATTGCATTAGTAAAAAAAAAAAAATTAAAAATTAATAAAGATTTAATTTAGATTTGCAATATACAAAGCTATAATGAAATAGAACAAGAAACATTCAGTTGATAAAATGATTATAAATAGATGGGGTAATGAAAGTTAATGATATATTAAAAGATTTGCACAAATAATAATACTATTTTTTTTTTTAATATCTTACTAATTTTCATAGCCCCATCTATAAACTTTGTATATGATATAATGTATACGTTTTTTAGTACCCTACTTGATGTGGTGCAATAATGCAACAAGTTGATTATTTTTTAACTAAATTAAATCTTTCTTATCTTTGCATTTGTAACACTCCTTATTAAAGTGATTATAAAAGTTACAAAAAAAAAAAAAAGTAAAAACATTGTCTCATGATGATTGTCTGTCTAATTAAAACTATGCGTCCTCCAGTTTGATACGATCAATATGCCGTCTATTCTTGCATACTGGGTAGCATATCACCGTGTAGTAGATTAGGGTACCAACCGCAATGATGAACAATAAAATACCCACAATGCCCCACGCTGACAAGACACCACCGCCCCCTCTGTACCCGGATGCAGCTGAAACAAAATTTGTTATTATTTCATTGGTAATTAAAAATAAATAGAACACGTGAATATGTTCACTAATAAAATGAGAAGGTTTTTTATTCATATTTTAAACTATGACCTAAAATTTGTTATTATATAAGATTAGTACAAATATCGAAAAGGGTTGTCATTATTTTGTTTGGTGGCCATACAAAATTAACTTTTATATAATATTTAGCACAGATGTCAGTTATTTCTTTAAATCAATGCAAAATTAACTTTTATGTTAGGTTTAGAAAATAAATACCAAAGCTTCATTTCTCACTTGTTTAGTTGTGAAACAAAAAATTAACTTTTATTTGTGATTTATCACATAAATCCAGATGCTTCGTCATTCGTTTGTTTAGCGGAGATTCAAAATACAAATCTTAAGTTTCGTCATTCATTTGCTTAGAGGCTAAATAAATAACTGATATATGTGATCCGTATAGATTTTAATTAATTTATACTCCACAATTACTAATTACTCCGCAAGTGAGCTATACAAAACGAGCGTCCATCACATTTTGGCAAAGATAGTGCCAACATTTAAGGATAGAGGATGTCATATGTTCAGCACAATGAGCTATCCGGCCGATTAACTAAGTTTTCTAGACTGAAGGAGAGCCGCTACTTCTTTATTCAAGTAGCTCCTCAATAATAAAATTGTAATCACGAGGCTGAGTTGACCCCATTCCCAACCCACTGCTTCACTGGCGGGGATTGAACCCCAGAACTTTGCATCTATAGTCAGAAACTTTGACCCATACACCACAGAGCTTGTCACTTATAATGAACACAGTTATAAAAATAAGACTAAAGTTGTTTTCAAATGAGGATGTCATACTATTTGTTTATTATATTAATTACCTGCATCGTCAACCCCTATGGGGCGTTCCTTGTCTGGGGCAATATATCGGTAGTACCCCCCGTATCCCAGGGGGGGCCTGTTGTAAGAATAATTCTCGAAGCGTGACCTAGGGGGCTGTTGATCTCGAACCCATCTTCACCGCGCGCCACTGAAACATTAACCAACATAACATTTTAGAAAACATTCCCAATAGATTAAAGTAAGGAGTGATATTATTATATTATTATTATTATTATTTATTATTATTATTATTATTATTATTATTATTATTATTAGCACCGCGTCCTACTACCCGTTCGGGTTATACGCAGGGAGTAATATTAATTTTGGTTAAGTCTTAGATAAAACCTCATGATTGCTATGCCCAGCATATAAATTGAAAAAAATATAATGAATTAAATATATTATATAAAAATGGTGTTTAAAATTGAATGGCTTTAATGTTCAAACGTCTGTTTAAATTGGGCTTAGAGCGCAGAACTTGTTGATAATGTTAGAGCAATGTATGTGAATATCTTTATCTATGACACTTTGTTGTGCACTCAAAGTACAATTTAACCAGACGTTTTAACATTAAAGCCATTCAATTTTAACCACCAATTTGTATATAATATATTTAATTCATTATATATTTATTTATTTTCAATTTATATACTGGGTATAGCAATCCTGAGGTCTTATATAAGTTTTAACCAAAATTTTATAATTATTTAATTATTTATATTTTTCAATTTATATGCTGGGTATCAGCAATCCTGAGGTTTTATCTAAGACTTAACCAAAATTAACCTTTTTTTTAAGTGTTTGTTCAATACAAGGGACAATAAAGCCTTAGGGCCAGTTTCATGGCTACAATTAGTACGCCTCAAGTATGGAGCGTTATAAAAAAGGAAATACCTATAATCTGATTTTGGTTGAAAGAATAGTTTAGAAAATTAAAAACTATATTTTGCAGCCAATATTGATAAGATTTTAGTATATTATGTGTGTCATTTTATGGTATTAATAATATATATCAAACGTGACAGCAACAGATAACATAACTTTGAAGTATGAATATATTAACACTGTTATATGTATTATATTAAGATTAGATTCGAACCAAAAAAACGTATTAAAGTGCGGTTTTATGTTTACTTCACTTGCCAACAGCAAGATTTTATCAGTTCAATGGTTTTGTGTATGTTTTATTTTTTTTAAATTTTGTTGTATCTTTTAAAATATAGTAAAAGGGCTCCACTGTTTTCTAATGAATATTATAGAAAATTTAAGAGGTCTTGTTTGATCTGTAATTACTACCTAAGTTATACCTGATTTTGGTTAGAAGAACATTTAGAAAAATTCAAACACATTTATTTGCGGTTAAATATAACATAATTTTACCATACCATATGTCATTTTATAGGTATTTATAATATTTATCAAAATTGACAGCAACAGATAACATGGGTTGATGTATGAATATATAAAAATTGTTTTAGTAAATTTAGTAACTAAGAGATCCTGTTCTTACAAACAAAATCATCCTATAGATATAATCCATGGGGTCAGACGGTCTTTTAAATTGAAGTTCAAATGCAACTAAACCATCTCCAGTAGGATATCGTGTCGTTATTTGATAACGGACTTCCCTTTGCAATGGTGGCCAAGTTAAATCTGAGCCCAACGCCTTTGACCACTTGTCCACGATTAAGAGAAATAAAAAATAGAAATATCAGGCTTATACTCGTGATAATTGCCCTTGAGACTTTATAAGACGATCAAAATTTCCTCTAACTGGAAGTATTATGCACATGGAAGAGGACGATCCAAATGGGTAAAATTGAGAAGGGTAGTTAGAAAAGAAATACACCATCACTCACCGGAATGGTGATGGTATTTTCCACTCTCTCTCCAAGTAAATATGAGTACACTTCCTCTAGTTTATACTTTCTCCATTCTTGCCCCATTAGTATGTATATGTGGATAACTAGGCAGAGTAGTAAGAATTGAAGACAAAGATAATAATAATAATAATAATTAATATATATATTATTATTATTATTATTATTATTATTATTATTATTATTATTATTATTATTAGCACCGTGTCTTACTACCCGTTCGGGTTATACGCACTTACATTAATGTGTAACGGGTAGGGTGATTGTGAGATGAAATGAAGGACCTACAGTTTAATGTGGAATCCGAACCATGGTGGTGACCTGGCATTCCCCACATTCACAAGATGTCTTGTCAGAGGTGAAGGAAGGGTTTGGAAATCAGATAAATCTGTGCCGGGACCGAGGATTGAACCCCGGCCGCCAGCACAGAAGTCTGACACCTTACCCCTAGACCACCAGATCACCTGGATGATGTTGATAGTGAGTATGAGGGTGTGAAACCAGTGAGACAATTAAACCTAACTTAAGCATAATTTACCAAATCCTGGTGAACATGGGAGCTATTCCAGGGGAGAATCAAACAAGGGACCTCTAAGTTAGCAGCTAGGGGGATCTGTCCACTATACCACGTGGCTAGTTGCAGACCAAAATTAAATTAAAAAACTTTGATCGAAAATTTCACATCCGTCCTCACCTGCAACCAGCATGGGCTCGAACTCAAGTCTTTACTAGAGATGAAAGCTTTCCAGAAAAGTTTCCGCAGTGGTTATATTTAACGGGTCTAGTTAGATTTTTATTAAATACACATACATATATATATATATATAATATATATATATATATATATATATATATATAGCGTATGATACATGATACTACTGACCGGTAAAGACATAACAACCAGGTCAGTCACCTGTTTGGATGTAGACTATTCGCCTCTTTGGTGTCACAGAACGTTGCCCAGGGTACACCACAGGAAGTTGTCTACACAGAGTAATGTTATCTGTATTATACACGTACCAGCCGGGAATCGAACCCGGGACTCCAAGGATCGTAGCCAGGTGCAATGACCATTACGCCACCGGGCTGGTTTACTAATTTGGTAAAGGGCTGGTTGGTGGAGGTGGGACCTAATGCGTATTACATATATATATATATATATACATACATAAAGCCACCAAGTAGTGGGTTGGGGACTGTTAATAAAAACAAAAACAAAACTCCATGGCATAAGACCGAGATACAGCCATACTGACCGAGTGGCCGCCATTTGTTGGAGAAGATAGATTCAACTTTTATGGATAGAGGGTGTCACGTAATCAGCACAATTAACTCTCCGCCAGTTCTCCAGTTCTTATTTGTCTTCATGAGGCTGAGTCCACCCCGTCCTAGACCCACTGTTTCACAATAAAATCTGTAAGCACTTAGGATTGAACCCGCAACCTCTGCATCTGTAGTCTACTGTACCACAAAGGCGGTCAGCAACATTTAAGTCAATCTTAAAGTAATTTTCACAATTTTAGTGATAAGAGAACTACTTAAAAAAAACATAAACAAATAATGGCAATTAAAGATGAATAATTTTTCGGTAAAGTTTTCAGTTCAGATCAATGAATCACCAGGGAAGGGATATATTCGTTATAATATCAACGTATTCAAATATCTTGTCTATAGTGGATTCTAAGTTAGTTACCAATTAAACCATCAGGCGCTGTAGTCGACACGTGAGTGCGACAAAAATAACTGTAATCGCTATTATTGTTTTATTGGAAGTTAGAATTTTTTTTTATTTTAGAATAAGAAAACTGAAAATTTTCCGAAAAATTGTCCGTCTCCCGCAGTTTCATTCCAGTCAGTAATTCAGGCACACTAGCGCTGAACTAACTCTTGGCGGTTTGGTTGTTGGCTACCCCTGTTTCGTCGAAGGTAGGTGTGAACGAACCACTCCTATCATTAACCATGTTTGAATTGATTGTTAAACGCGAGTGGTGCGACATGTTTACCTGTGGCGAGCTGTAACTATGCCAGTAAACACAATCAATTAGCACGGTAAATTAGTGCGAAGGTGATAAATAGGATGGACAGTTACGTTCAAATTGAAAGGGAAACGCGCATAATACTTTTAGCTGCTTTTAATTTTAATTTTGAGAGTATTTTTATTTTTAGCAACGCATCTTACTGCCCGTTAAAGCTATACGTATACGTATTATTTACGTTAAAGTGTTAAATACGAGTAAGGTTGAATTTAGAAAACATGTACTTACAATTGCATGAAGAGAGACAGGAAAACGATTTAGTAAAAACCATCATCAGTATATATGACCGGGATTTGAACCCCGATCTCTCCATCATCGGCAGTCCAGTCTATTACGAGAGTGACGCCTTAGGGATTAGACCCTGTGACCATAGAAGCTTTTTATTTTAGATATTAACTTCAAGAGAGATGTCTTAAATTGTTTCCATCTTGGCTTCTTTTTTTTTTGTGATTCACGTCTTACAACCCATAATGACTACCCAAAAGAAAAAAAAATGTGTTCACAATCGCGTGGAGGGAAAGTGAGAAACAATCTAGAAAAAAAAACCACTAGAAAGTACATGTTCCTGGATTCAAACCCTGACCTCCGCGTCACCGGCAAGTCAGACTACACTAGATTAACGCTTTTATTCTCATATCCTCACTTTTTTTTCCCACCGTGTCTCACTACCCATCCGGGCTATCCACATTTAATTACAATAATGATACCTTTCACCATTTTTCAAAAAGGGACTAGGCCTACGGTAAGTTTCACAATAGTAACTGTAGTCTTAGAATATAATTATAAATTATACAAATATTGTATTTTTACATGTGAGCTATTGGCATAACTCAAAGCGAAGAGTTGGCTGTAATATGAGATACTTGGCTGGTAATAATTTGAGACCATCTCATATCTCTACCACATTTTCAACAAACGTGCAATACATTACTCTAATAAATTATGCTACATATTCTATATGTTATATATCTATAATCTATATACTTCTATACATACATATTTTAGATGCCAAGAAAAAGAATTACAAAAAGAAAGCAGAGGCTTAAGGAAAAAAAAATTAATAAAGAAGATATGATAAAAGCCATTGAAGCTGTTAAAGCCAACGAATGTGGCTATGTGAAGTCATAACAGAAATATAGTGTGCCACGGTCGGTCTACTCATGCAAGTCTGTTTCAAATGTATGCAGATTTGTATGTTTTATGTAAATTTGCAATTTTGTTCTTAATTTGTTTAACAACTAGTTAATCTTTAGAGTAGTTTATATACTAAAAGTTTATAAAATATCTGTTCGCTTGTTTGTAAGGGATATGGAAATATTTCTTTTTATTATTCGGAATTGATGTTTTCTTTTATTTTAGGTTATGAAATGGAAAATAAATTAGTTGATTACATTCTGACAATGGAATCTAAGTTCTATGGTTTGACTACGAGAGAAATAAAAAGGATGGCATTTCAGTTTGCTGTTAGAAATGGTATAAAGCATCCTTTTGGAGAAGAAAAGGCAGGAAGAGGCTGGATGGATAGTTTTTTGTCACGCAATAAGGACATGATTTAACTATGCAAACATATTGATACTTCCGCTGTCAGGGCACTAGGTTTCACTAAAGAAAGAATGGATGCTTTTTACAAGCACCTTGATCAACTATAAGAGGAATTTAACTATACTCCTGATATAATTTACAACGTTGATAAAACAGGATTTTCTGTTGTTCGGTCAAAAATACCAAAAGTTGTTGGGTTAAAAGGCAAAAAACAAATTGCTAGCTTAACTTCAGCCAAACGAGGTGGGTAGGTTATATTAGTAGGCTGTAGTATGCAGCAGGCAATTTTGTGCCTCCGATGATAATTTTTCCTAGGAAAAATTAAAACAAACAGAAGATGAAAGGAGCCCCACATGGATCAATTGCAGCAAACCACCCATCTGGCAGGATTCAAGCATCCCTTTTCACGAAATGATTCCAGCATTTCCTAAATTTTGCCAAACCGACCAAGGATTCTCCTGCTCTATTGATTCTGGATGGCCACCATAGCCATACCAGAAATTTGGATAACAGGGATTTAGCTAGAATTTTTTCCTTCCTATGGGGCCACTGAAGGCGTATTATAGTGAAGAAGTGCGGCTATCTTTGCGGCAGCAACAGAGCGCGTTTAGTTCATTTGACATAGCAGGTTTATTTGGGAAGGCATATTTGAAAGTCCAAACATCCAAAATAGCTGTGATGGGATTTGTTGTTACTGGAATATACCCGCTGAGCAGGGATTTTTTTTTCCTATGTGGATTACATAGCAGCAGCCCAAAAAGTAGGGCCTTTGTCTTCTGATATTCATCCGCAAACTCCAACTAACATTGATCCATCCACATTTGCAACTGACATTTCTCCACAAACTTCAACTAGCTCCCGTTCATCCACGTCTACAACTGAAATTTATCCGCCAACTCTGACTAACTCCAGTCCATCCACGTCTACGACTGATAAAGCGCTGGTGAATCCGACAAGTTAAACTTTTTATATAAGAGATTAGTAAAAATATTTAAACCTCATGACATCTCACCTGTTCCAACAGTGAAAGCTAAAATTTCAAATCGTGGGCGCAGAACGTGTGGTTCCACTGTTATTACCTCATCCCCCTATAAAAATGATTTATTGCTCACTACAATAATGTGACCTGCCATATTATCTCTTAAAAGAGGAAACACAATAAATAAATAAAAGAGGAACGTTCTTGAAACTGAAACAGATTCATCAAGTAATGCAAGCGTCTCATTAATTGATTCAGATAGTGATTTTGATATGGATGAGCCTGGTCAGCTTCGTCCAGATTCACATGATGCAGATGGTATATTTTGTGGTGGCAAATTTTCTGACGACTCTAAGGGAGAATTGTGGGTAGAGTGTCTGATATGCATGATGTGGGCTCATAGTGATTGCTCAGTGCGGAAAAAGTTATCTACTATGTTAATTGACTTTAGTATAGTCGGTATAATCATTATATATAGAAGTTTTTTGACATAATATTCGTGTTTTTTTTTATTATTAATATATCTTCTCATATTATACCCTGTCTATGAAATTTCAGTTTTTGATGTTTTTAAAATGAATTAATTTTTTTAAAGTGTTTTATTATATATAATTGTGTTTATATCACTTATTGTAAATTACATTCTCTAACTGTACACGTTTTATTTTTCAGGTTATGTCTATTTTGAGATGACATATTATTTTATTATTATTATTAGCACCGCGTCTTACTACCCGTTCGGGTTATACGCACTTACGCTAATGTGTATGGTAGGTGATTGTGAGATGAAATAAAGGGACCTACAGTTTAACGTGAATCCGAACCACGGTGGAGGCCTGGCATTCCCCACATTCACAAGATATCTTGTCAGTGGTGAAGGAAGGGTTTGGTAATCAGATAAATCTGTGCCGGGACCGAGGATTGAACCCCGGCCGCCAGCACAGAAGTCTGACACCTTACCCCTAGACTACCAGGTCACCTATGACATAATAACAAATACATTGGGTATCTCATATTTGTACCTTCACCTCTATATATAGTTTACGAATTTGTATCTATATCTACACCTATTGGAAGTATAGCGTAAAATGTCACCAATATTTCGTTACAAACATAGTAATCGAGAATCGGTTAGACGTAGGCCTCCAGATAAAAACACTAACTTGAAAGATTTTCAACGCAAGTTCATATTATGAATTTTCATATCGAAATGTTTTACAAATGTACATATCTGACCGATTGAAAGAGTTACTAGATATACTTGCTCGTATTGCTTTGTCAAATCGTGTGATCTACAGCTGACACTTTTTTTTTTATAAATATTATCAATACTTATAAAGAAAAAAAACTTCATGGCGTCAACAGGTCAAGCGAGCTATACCAACATAACGGCCGACGCATTTTGTCAAGGATAGTGCTAACATTTGCGGAAAGAGGGTGCCATGTGGTCAGCACAACGATCCCTCCAGCCTTTATCTAGGTTTTATATACGGAGCCGCTATTTCTTAAATAAAGTAGCTCCTCATTTATCCTCACGAAAGTGAGTTCACAGAAAATCGGGACGCACTGGGGATTGAACCCGGGACTTGTAAGTCTAGTAGACAAGGAAACCTCTTAATAAAATTCAGTATACAAAATGTTTTTTTCACGAAGAGAAAAATGTCACCCTGATAATTTACCAAGAGATATTTGTTTTATTTTTATTTTAGAACTTGTTTTCGGTAAAGAAAAGTTGGCCACTTTAAATTTCCTAATTGCATTTTTGGTGGTAACAGAGTTCAATTTAAATTTCATGAACGTTCCCTGGATTAACCTGCTGCCCAACCCTACCAAGGGGTGCAGGTATCTTAGTTTTTACAAGGATAAAAATTAATTTAGGTTATGGATACGACCATTACTGGCTATATATTTTAACTAAATTAAAAATTATTGAAAAGCGACCCTTAGCTGAAGACGCCTTACCACTTATCTATCAAGAATCGTTCCGTGTCCAGATTTATTCCAAGTCCATAGTTTTGAGGTAGATTCTGCGATGGATGACATATTTATTATTTAGCAGCACGTATTACTACCCGTTTGGGTTATACGCTTTAAGTACTAATTATGCTAATGAATTAGGAAATGGGAAGGTTGGATCAGAGGAAGATAACCCGCATTTGCGTGGAGGGAGAGTGGAAAACCATTTAGGGGAAAAAACTTTATTTCACCCGACCGAGATTCGAACCTCGATCTCCCCATCCTCAGTAGTCGAGCTTTACACGACTAGCGCGTTAGCGAACTACGCCACCGAGTATGACATAAATCGTATCCTAAGACTATCAGTAAATCACAGCCTAGGGCGAATTGATTTTCATGATAACGTTTGTAAGAGATTTAAGTCGGGAGTGTAAGGAATGAGAGAAAAGGCCAGTGTGTTTACAGTTTTTATATCAAATATTATCGTGGCCAAAATAAATTAAATATTACTCCGGTTAAAACAGAGAGTTTAACTTTCTTCGCATGGAGATATTAATAGTTGTTGAATATATGTCATGACTCATGATCATAGTGGTATTATATGACAAACTGTTTAATTGAAGAGGAAAAGTTGTCAATTTCTAGGACACTCTTGACAGATATTCAAGAACTGTTGAGGTCACCATGTGAAGAAAATTAAATTCTCTTTTAGTACTGAAGTTCCATTTGATTTATTTTAACAAAAAAAAAACCCTCTTCTATAAATACTGCAAAAACACTTACCTTTTGTCTTATCACCTAAATCACCAGCCTAATTGAGCAGAGTTGGAAATAGTACTAGATTTGTTGCTGAGCCAGAGTCGTCGGTGTCTGTGGTTCAATGCTAGATCTGAGTCATCACGCGTCCACGACAGACTGCCTTAAAACAATGAACTTGGAATATATTGTTCTATTATTAAGTTACTTTTGAAGAAACTGACTTTACACAAATGATTTCCTTAGATGAAGGACCATTCCAAATAACTTTAAATAGTCAATTTTAATATTAGTTTAAATAAACAAGATTGAATGAATATTTAAAGCTATGCTTTTTTTTTATCGTATGGCACATTTGACCACGAAGGACATGACATCCGGGTTCGGTCGCCTTGTGTATATTATTATCAAATATAATTGATAGCAAAATTCAGCCCGCCAGGGCGCCATTGTTCTTTCACGTTGAGTTTTGTGTTGTTCGTCTATGTCGTGTTCGTTTCCGAGAGCCCTTCGGGGCTGGTGTTAACTGTCTGTCCTTTATGTTTCATATTATTTTATTAATGTTATAATCTGTTATATGTGTTACAAAGCTTAAATAAACCCTTACAAACAAACAAACAAACAAACAAACAAATATGTTGTGGCCCAAAACGTTGCCCAGGGTACACCATAGTAGGTTGTATACACGTCGTACCGCTAGTCATGTTGAGCTCGACTGCTGATGATGGGGAGATCGAGATTCAAATCTCGGTCGGGTGAATTGGGGGGCAGGGGGGGGGTGTTCCTAAATGGTTTTCCACTCTCCCTCCACAAAAATGGGGGTTCACTTCCTTTAATTCAACCTTCCCAATTCCTAATCCATTAGCGTAATTAGTTCTTAAAGCGTATAGCCCGAACGGGTACTAAGACGCGGTGCTAAATAATAAAATAATAATAATAATAATAATAATATAATAAATAATACACGTCGTACCCACAGTGAAATGATGTGATAATAAATATTATGAAGTTGTGGAAGGTCTTAACCTAACTTAAGCCGAATTAACCAAACCCTGAAGACTATTGGGATTATTCCCCTACAGGGAAAAATACCAGCTGGGAATCGAACCTGAACCTCTAGGTTCATAGCCAGGTGCACTGACCACTACCCCACGGTGCCGGTTAAAGCAGCACTGATACGTCCCCTTGGCTATTTCTGAGACATCGGTTGTAGCATGTAAGACAGTGTGCCATTTATCATCGTTTTTGGAATACAGGTTGGTGTAAACAAACAAGATAAGGATCACTTTCAGTGATAACAGGGAATATAAAACTCGTTCATTGTTGATTCTTGGCGCTCTTTTTTAGGCATTAAAAACGTTGATACGTCAAACGTTACGTAATTAGTGTCTTGGTGTATGCGGTTTACAAAGCAAGCAATGCACATGGAGTTAAAATTATAGTTTAAGGCGATTGGACATTTTCATTTGGCGTAGAAATGCAGATCCATGGGAACATGCAGTTATCTTGAACAATTGTTATTGTTTTGCAATTTTATTTTCGGAAACGGTTTGCTCAAGAATAGAAGAATGTTGATTGAGCTATACTTTTTTAAAATTTATAAACACCTCCTCTATGATTTTAACAGTGATCAAATATCGATAAAATTGACATTTTTCAATAGAAAATTGTTGGCCTCATAACAAAAAATAAGAAAATGTAGCAATTAATAAACATTGATATATTATCTTAGAAGAGGTGTTGAAAATATTTACATAAACATTTCACTCGTTCTCGAGAAAACTCATATTTCCAAACGTATGATCTTTCGGCAAGACCTGGTAATGAGCGCCATCTACGGTTCCCGTGATCCATCTGTTCTTGTTGGCGTGGAAGGACACTTTGGTCGGTTGTGAAACCAGCCCCGCCACACTTTTCAAACTCCCGCCCACCATCCCAAAAAATAGGTTTTAGACTTACACTCGACAGGGCCAAGGGCTTTAACAAGCATCTTAAACCATTATCGAAGATAAAATGTGGAAAGGCGTCAGTCTCATATGGTTTCTTGTGATAAGAAGAACGAGATTTGAATTCACGTCTGGTATAATATAGTGTTTCTTTATTGGTTTACTGGTCTTCCCTTCACACCAAGGCGGGTACATTTTCTATAAAATATACCTACCAAATTAGTGTTAATCTATAACAGAAAGTCCGAAAGACTAGAGAGACGTGGTGCACGTAAATTAAAGTACTTCAATGTTTTTTTTATTTCCTAAACGTTCGATAATCTTTTAAGGGCACGATATGAGATGGAAAGATTTGAGGAAATTCGCCAGCATTTTCTCGAAATAAGAATGTAGAAAAAATCGGTTAAAGTTACAACGTATATAAGCCCCCCCCCTACTGGATCAGAGATGGTCTCAAACTCACCCTGCTGAGCAGCTTGGTGGCCTGGACTACCTGTAGTCCCGTGGCTTCTTTGGTACTGACTTCTGACGGTCAACATTTAGGTATATACCTAAATTTTGACCGTCAGAAGTGACAGCCGCTAAACACATATTTTTCAGATCATATGGTTCGGTGTAGGGATACATAATTTGGTCTTGTAACTTTTCAAAGCTGTTAGCTGTCAGTTGTGAGCTGTCAGTCAGCACCAAAGAAGCCATGAGGCTACTGTACTTAGCCATTTCTCTATGACTTAGCTCATTAGAATGACAACAGTTCACCCTTTACATGTATACTTTTTATCACCACATCTTATTGCTGTTCGGGTTATATGCGTATATGATAATTACTCTAATGGGTCAGGGATGAGGAAGGAAGCATTTTATAGATAGTCTACCCACATTTGCCTGGAATGCGGTTGGTGAACCATTTAGGAAAAACCCGCCTCAAAAGACCTGACGGGAATTCTTACCTTGGTCTCCCCGTCATCAGCAGGCTAGTCTAAAAAGAGAGTGAGTGACACCTTAGCCCAGTGGTTTTCAAACTGTGCGCCGCGTCTCGCCATAGTTATCTGAGCCTCCATGAGGAAAGTTTATAATATTCCTTATTGATTTTTAATGTTCATCAGTATCTAGAATTGACAATTTGTTCAAATATGAATAAAGGACATTTGTCAAAGGCGCAGCTAGAACATGTGATTTTTTCGTTTGTTTTATACTTTTATAATTGTAAAATTTAGAACCACTGGTACAAGGCAACACACCTGGATCTCAGCTGACGAGGAGTTTGAGGCTCGAATCTTGGCCAGATACGATGAAAATAGTTTTTCACGTGTGATTTACCGGTGAGTTTTTTTTTTATCCTCTCTCTACAATAATGCGGGCTCACTAGCCAACGTTGTGTTATAAAAAGTATCTCTATTACGTTAGATCTTCTGATAAACAAGCATGATAAAAACTTGCAAGTCTCGTGTTTATCGTAGAGTCTGTATCACTCTTTCAACAGACGTAACTTTTCGCGAAAGGTCAAACCAGCTGAGCAATAATCCGTTCAAAGCGTGGATCATTAGGGTGAACTTAACGTAATCAATACGTCCCCTTTAAGACAGGACAACGTGTGGTTGAAGGTGAATGACGAATGGGAGTGTATTATTGGATATAAAATAGAAGTAGTTACAGAAAATGACAAAGACCATTGTATTTTAAACCGTTTGGCCTAAGCAGCGATTGATAATTTTTCGCTGACTGAACCGACCGCCTTAATTTGCGTCCACTTCCATTCCACTTTAAAGGGGCACACGTATAGACGACGTCACTTCATTGACATGCCTAGAGGAAACGTCACGTTCAAATAATGTTCCCGTAACATTTTGTGTATTCTACTAGCAATTCTAATGTCTCGCTGACTTACTAAGGTGTGTATGAGAAGGTAACATGCCATGAGTTGGAGGAATATATCTTCATTGTTACTAACCACTTGGTCATGTCGACCAAGTTGACAGAGGAGGGAGCTCGACTTGTCCAAGTGATTGATCACCCACTGAGGTATATTTTAGGAATACTCCGGATTGTAACTAGGGTTGCTGGCTGCATAGAATTTGCAATCGTAGAGTTTGCATCAAGGTCTTTATTCATGGGATTTGCAGTCATTGAAAACTTTGTAGTGGGATTTGCGGACACAATAAGCATGTTTATGTGTATACAATAATTTAATTTAGTCTTACCTAACCTATTCTACAAAAGCTACAGTATCCCCGTGGTTTCTTTGGTGCTGTCTGACAGTTCACAGCTGACTTCTGACAGTCAAAATTTAGGTATGTACCTAAATTTTGACTGTCAGAAGTGAAAGCTGCTAAACACATGTTTTTGCAGATCATATGGTTCGGCGTAGGGATACATAATTTGGTCTGATAACTTTTCTCAGCTGTCAGCTGTCAGTAAGAAGAAGAAAGGTGGCAAGGTTCCTTGCGGTAGTTTCGTTGCGCTCCTAGAGCCAGGTTGAGTCCAGTAAACACGCTCTATCCCCACCCCCACCCCCTTTCCACCATTACTCAGCTCAGAGCCCTTACCCTCTTTCAACAAACAAACATTTTGACAGTATTTGAAGATTATTTACAAAAGACAATTTGCAAAAATTCATTTGAACAGCAAAAAACACGATTGTATTCTGCGTGTTATTTTTAATATGCAATCTGAGTAGGCTCTTTTGAAGGGGTTGGGTTTTTTTTTGGAAGAGAGGTGGGGCCACTTCCTGTACACATCTGTGTGACACTAGAAGTCAATTTTTTTCTGTTGTCTAACAAAACCCATCTTTAAAATTAATTATTTTCAAAAATCTCTTGTTGCCACACTCAAGAAACCTAAGATCTAATATTTTTATTAATATATATTTGTTCAGATTATTGACTTGTAAACCCAATGAGAAGAGACCACAGTAAGGACCTTGACGCAGATGGGAGGATAACATTAAAGTGGACCTGAAAGAGATAGGATGTAATGAGGTGGACTGGATAGAACTAGTTCAAGATAGGAATAGGGTGCAAAGGTAGATTGTATAGAACAAGCGTAAGATAGTAATATAGTGTAATAAGTTCGTCTGGAAACTTGAAATAACTAGTGCAAGAGAGGGATATGGTATAATGAGGTGGGCTGGATAGAACTAGCTTTTATCTTTATTGTTTTAGCCCTACGTCGGACCCGTTCGGGTTATACACTTATATAATAATTACGCTAATGGTTTCAGGTATTAAGATGGATATATTTATTGGCAGAGTGCCCGCATTTGGGTGGAGGAAGAGTGGAGAACCATTTTGTAAAAAAACAACTCTCAGTACACCCAATCGAGATTCGAACCTCAATCTCCACGTCATCGGCAGTCCAGTCCCCTGCGAGAGTAGCGCCTTTGATCATACAGCCACCGAAATTATTAGAGCAAACTCAAGTTAGGTATAGGTGGCATACTTTTGGAAAAGTAGCAATGAACTTTCGAGTTATTATTACTATAAAGTAAGTAAATAATATAATTTGGTCTTTCAATGATCTACGAAATAGCCAATCATGCAAATAATAATACTTATATATATATTAATAGAAGCATTTATTATTATTATTATTATTATTATTATTATTATCACCGCGTCTTACTACCCATTCGGGTTATACGCACTTACGCTAATGTGTAATGGTAGGTGATTGTGAGATGAACTGAAGGACCTACAGTTTAACGTGGAATCCGAACCACGGTGAGGCCTGGCATTCCCCACATTCACAAGATGTCTTGTCAGAGGTGAAGGAAGGGTTTGGTAATCAGATAAATCTTTACCGGGACCGAGGATTGAACCCCGACCGCCAGCACAGAAGTCTGACACCTTAACCCTAGACCACCAGGTCACCAGCATTTATTAACACCTTTGATTTATAATATAGTACTACTAAGAAAGTAGCGATTATTTCCATACGGGTTAACATTAGTGACTTTCAACAAATGTTTGCAATAAAAATCAGCTGTCATCTACTTCCCACTCTAGTGGTGAATTGACGGTAGCTCCGTGGTGTTTTATTCGCACGAACGTTGTCATTACACAGGTGTAACCCGACGACGGCACCTACCAAGTTTGGTGACTCAGGTGGTCTGTCGTCTGGCGCCTTCTGACTCTACATCCGGTACGGCCAGAGACAATGTATACAACAGATCCTCGCCTTACTAAAGTATCTTTTTTTTAGCACCGCGTCTTACTACCCGTTCGGGTTATACGCTTTAAGTACTAATCACGCTAGTGGATTAGGATTAGGAAGGTTTTAATTAGAGGAAGTGAACCCGCATTTGCGTGGAGGTAGAATGGAAAACCATTTAGGGGAAAAAAAACTCAATTTCACCTGACCGAGATACGAACCTCAATCTCCCCATCCTCAGCAGTCGAGCTCAACATGACTAGCGCGTTAGCCAACTACGCCACCGAGGGGGTCTACTAAAGTATCTGTGCGCTCCTTGAGCCAGGTTTAGTCCATCAACACTGGGGTTTGCTAGTGTAAATATTCAGTGATAAAAGCACTTCCAAATGTGCAGTTGTTAAATGAATCACTTATAAAATGGCCATCATTATAGGACCATTGTATCGTAATGAGCAGTTTGCGTATGCTATTTGTGAGGTAGGAGTATGTGATGAAGGGGTTAGGTCACTACCTGAACCTAGCTTTGTGGAAGCCGGCCCATTGGCTCCAGATGGATATTTGTGTCCTCTCTAGTGAAACCACGTTTAAAATGAGATGTTTATTTAACGCACCTTGATGGCACCCAGTGACACACATTTCAAAGAATTTAAGCTCTTCCGCGAAGTACAGCCATTTTAACATGGAGGCTGTGGGTCTGGTGATAACTTGTATGTGGACATAGTTCTGGTACACTTTTTTTTATAGCACACACCAAGTTTTTTAACCGACTTTTACTACCAGTCCGAGCTATTCGTATATAACTATGCTAATGAGGTATGATAAGGTAGAATTTAGAGGAAATGTTCCCTCACTACGGGGAAGTAGAGTAGAACACGTTTTTATAGGGGGAAACCCCATGGTATACCCAGATTTTGGTTGGAAGAACAGTTTAGAAAATTCAAACATATTTCTTTACGGCCAATATTGAAAACATTGTACTGTATTTTTCGTGTTATTTTATAGGTATTCATACTATTTATCATACGTGAAAGATCAGAAGACTTGCTGTATGAATATATTAAAATTATTTGATTAACTTTAGTAACTACCAGATACTGTTCTTCTTATAATGGTCAGCCTATACACTCCATTCACCTTGAAAGGTAGCAGTCTTATCTTGACGGATTACATTATGGCCGTATCTTATAAGCTATATACCATAGTGGAATAGTGCAAGGTAAGCTGGCCACCTTATAGGGTAAACTAAGGGAGCATCCATTCAGGATTAAACCCACTGCGAGCTTGACATTTTATACAGTGTGACCTCTCGTGCGGGTGTATGTCTATTTAACATAAGACATAATTATAGTGAGTTTTTAGGCTTTGTAGGGGACGCGAGAAAAGACAGTATGTTTGCAGTTTTTATAACGAAATTTTTTTATGTACAAAATAAATAAAGTATTGCTCTAGTTGAAAAAGAGAGTATTAATTTTCTTCACATGTTGATATCAATAGGTGAATATCTTTCAAGAACATAGCGATATTAGATGATAAACTTTTTAAATTAAGAACAAAATTTGTCAATAAATTCCAGGACATCCTTGACAGATATTCTAGAACTGTTAACATCACCAAGTGAAGAAAATTTAACTCAATGTTTGTACTGTGACAATATTTTAAAAAAACTTTTTTAAATAAAAAAAAATGCAAAAACACTTTCCTTAACTCGCGTCCCCTACACTCCCACCCTTAACAGGGTTAAATCAAATATACCCGTATTGGTAAAAACGCGGACTAAACGTTAGGTTCATCTAGTCTAGTTTTCTGTGAAAAAGAGGTTAGGGTTATTCGTAAAAGAGTTTTTAGGGTGGTTTTTCCTGATTTCCCACTATTCCTCTATACACATACGGGTGTAGCTCCTCTCAATTATACTAAGGGAAAGAGGAGTTTAGGAGACGGAGGATTAAAATATAAGATGACATGGAGGAAAGAAGAAAATGTTGGGAGCTGAAGGAGGCGGCAGAGGATAGGGCGCATTGGCGGTCTAAGTTCACTGACAAAATAAATGGCCCTGTCGTGAGACAGAACACCTAATATAATAATAATTATTATTATTATATGCAACGTGCACTTTCTGAACCAGCTGATTATATCAGCACATGATTTATAAACTAACTCTACAATAGACACAACATCCAGTCCCCTGGCATTAATTCATCACTGTGAAAGGGAAACCCATATTTCACCCATGATATATTTTTCAGCCATGGCAGAAATCAAAATCTAGTACCTTTAGCTAAGCAGAGACACACTTTACCAATTGAGCTAAGGTGTTTGACAGCTGGATACTCATTTGGCTGTAATGTGGCTTTATTTATTGAAAGGGTGCTCACATTTGCGTGGAGAAAAAGAGAGAGTTTGTAAAACGACTTTGAAAAATTCACCTTCAGTACACTTGTCCGAGATTCGAACCTCAATCTCTCCATAATCGGCAGTCTAATTTACTGCGAGAGTAGCACCTTAGACCATGCGGCCGCCGATGCGGGTAATAATATCATTGTATTTACAATCTTAGTCCGTTTAATTAATTAGGTTAAGATAAATTATACAGTTATACCCAAAGAAATTGTCTTGGAAGCTTTCATCAAATTTTAGATTAAATCTATAATTAATAAATCAAACCTATTTTTAGAATGCCAAGTTTTAGTGAATGTTGGTCACGTTTGAAAGTGGGCTTCCTATAAAAATCAGGGCTTTAATATAATTTTTATTTTTTCTAAGCGTTCCTATGGTTGTCCAATTAGAAGAAAGTGCACAGGTTTTGACCAACTTGAGCTTACTCGGTATCCACATTATAGGGCCGGCAATCATCTGGCAACCCTGCCAGACACACCCGGAGAAGAGGAGGGTCACCGATTTAGGGTCCCACTCCGGAAACACTCAATGATCTTGTTCAGTGAAGACAGGGACCTACTGTTAAAAACCATCTCATCTTCAGTCTAAATTATGGTCAAAGGCGTATCTATCTTTATACTTTAGACTGCTGATGACGGGGAGATTGATGTTCAAATACCGGTTGGGTGATCTGAGGGTGTTTTTTTCCCCCCTAAATGGTATTAAACTCTTCCTCCACGCAATTGTGGGTTACACTTCCTGAAATTCAACCTTTATCATCCCTAGCAAATTACAATAATTAGTTCATATGCGTATTACCCAAACGGATAGTGATACCGTGCTTATTACCCAAACGGATAGTGAAACCGTGGTTATTACTCAAATGAATAGTGGTACTGTGGATATTACCCGAGCGAATAGTGATATCGTGGTTATTACCCAAACAAATAGTGATACCGTGGCTACTACCCAAACGGATAATGATACCGTGGTTACTACCCAAACGGATACCGTGATGTAAAAGAAAAGTTTTATAAAATAGTATTATTATTATATTATTATTACTATTAATCTTATTCTTCTTCTTATTATTATTATTGGTGGTGCAAGTGGGGAAAAGCGTCAATTATGTTCACAGGTGAGGATTAGAGGTCATGGTTAGAATTCTAACAGGGTCTGCTCAGGGGAGTTTGATTTTCATATAAAGGGCCTTTTAGAAAATGATACTAACGATTTGTTTTAGTATCTAAAAATAATATCCTCCTCCTAAAGTATATTATTAGTGTTATTTTATGTTTTATGGGTAATTATAGTATATATATATATATATATCAAAATTCACATATCTTGAGGTATGATATGTGACATATATATAGTATCTTTATCAGCAGTCAAATAAAGGCTATTCCATCAAAATTGAATTGTATGTACATATTTCTGTGTTATCAATGAAAATGTTTTACATTTTAGTTAAGTTTTATTAATATGTACAGTACCTACCTTATATGCTTTTCATATAATACTACAAAGCATGTACACAAACTTGGCCAGTGTGCTTTCAGTACTTAGCAGCTTTCTCCATCTGTCGTATTACATACTCTCTCCAGAAAAATGATACTGCATTAATAGTAAAATATACTTCCCCTATTCTTTGCCCATAGATTAGTTATTATTATTATTATTAGCACCGCGTCTTACTACCCATTCGGGTTGTACGCACTTACGCTAATGTGTAATGGTAGGGTGGTTGTGAGATGAAATGGAGGACCTACAGTTTAACGTGGAATCCGAACCACGGTGGAGGATTAGTTATTGGATGTAAATAACGCATAGGCTACTAAGATATAAATAGGCATACGCTTGTATCTACTGAACCACATAACTTACTGCCTTGTTGGGTTTCTAAAACGTAAAATTAATCTAAGGAAATAGGATGAAGAGACTAAATTGTGAAGAAATTCATTGACATTTACTGTAAAAAAAAAACCTCTCGACTCAAACTGATTCCCCGGCTCCCTTTCGGGTCAAAGACGGCCATTCCATTCTGTCTTGATATTTGGAGCTAAAGTAAAATTCGGAACTATTTGGGGTTTTTAGGGCACAACTTAAACCAATAGGCCTAGAAGAACAAAGGTCTTGATTATAGGCTGCTTATAATAATTTAGTAATTTGTGAAGGAAAGAGGCGCTTAAGAAAAAGGAGGATTCAAATATTAAATGACTTGAAGGAATAAAGACAATTCTGGTAGCTGAAGGAGGGGGGCAGAGGACAGGGCACATTGGTGGTCTAAGCTCAATGACAAAATAAATGGATCTGTCGTAAGACATAACATAATAATAATAATAAATAATAATAATAATAATAATAATAATAATAATATAATAATAATAATCTAATATCATTGCTCTGGGTCTAGTACGCAAACAATTTATTTTTGAAAAAAAAAAAAAAAATTATGAAACATAACTACCAGATGACATTATGAATTACATTTGACACACAAAAGAGGAGGACATTAAAATATTTTGCTTTAGTTAGAAAATAATTAATCAATTTGTGAGCTTGGCAACAATGTACTCTACACCATGACAACTTAACAACTTGGCATGAAAAGAAATTAACTCTAAATGAATGTTATAAATCTATCCAAACTTTATTAACATTTAATTTTCTCACGCATAAATGGTTAGGCTAAGTTAGGTTGGTATTTAAAACATTAGGGTCTACATATAGATAACTTTATTTATAGAAACAATAACTATGGTGATTGAATAATATATATGTTTAAATGTATACAATAATGTTTATATGTAATGAAATACTATCCAGTCCAACCTAACTAACCTCTCCTGTCTGAGACGATTAAGCAATCATCAAAGATGAGATTAAGTAAATAGGTCTATTTAGGTGGCCAGGAATGCTGGTTTGGAGGTTGAAGCATTTCAAGAAATGTTATGAAATATGCCTATGTTCTGATGAAATCCTGTGAAATAGGAGAGCTCATGTTATTATTTTCTAAATTTGAACTCAAATCTTGTTAATATTTTAAAAAGTATTTAGCTTTTATGTGTCAAAAATGTAGTTAATAAAGTTGTCTGATAGTTATTTTCATGAAATAATTTATTTTTAAAAATAAATTGTTTGTGTATTAGACCCAAGGATAGTTTTAAGTCAAGAACTGATATAAAGATGTTCAAAAAGTGTACTTTAAATATCATTTATCAGTTTTATTGTTTACCTTCCTAATAAAAGGAGAAGACAAGACATATCATGATAGTAATGATGACTGTAAATCAAAGTCTTATTACTCACGTGCACAGAAGAACACAACCAAACAAACAAAGACGTAGAGCACCATTTCAAAACGAGAGAAAACCACCCCCCAATTCACTCAACTGTGCTTCGATGGTCTAGTTCTCGAACTTCGCATGCCTTCCGCTGTCCGCACGCTTTTAGACGGTTACTGTGCGCACTCAAGCAGTTGCTGACTGTCTGTCTATCTGTCTATCTTTTGGCTGTTGTCTGCACACTATAGTCTGTGATGGCTGAAAGACGATCTGATACAATAGAATACACTCTCTCCCCTTCCAGGTGGAGAAGGGAGGGGGAAATCTTTAGGTCTAAACCAGGGGTTGGAAACCTTTTGATGTCCAAGGTCCAACGTTTCTATCTCTTGTTGGCTCACGGATCGCAATCGTGTTACCGACAATATTAGGATTGAACAATTTATATTTTATTTTGGCACCCTGGGTGTCTCAGCTGTGAACGAACGCAAATATACCCGACTATGTTCGAACGTACCCGAAATAGTACTTTCTCCCTTGTCTAATAGAGTTGTCATTTTAGGGCTCAAGGTAAATTTGTATTTAAAAAAGTATTTTTTTTCTTTGAGTATAAATCATAATAATAATTAATAATAATAATACTTAACACCGTGTCTTAGTACCCGTTAGGGCTATACGCTTAAGTACTAATTACGATAATGGGTTAGGAATTGGGAAGCTTGAATGTAGAGGAAGTGAGCCCGTATTTGCGTGGAGGTAGAGTGGAAAACCACTTAGGAAAAACCACCCTAGTCCACCCGAGCTTGATTCGAACCTAGCTCTCCCCGTCCTCGGCAGTCTAGCTCAACACAAAACTAATGCGTTATCTAACTATGCCACCGAGGCGGGTAGTAATATAAAGCAAAATATTTGATAAAATAACTTAAAATAAATATTATTTTTTAATTTACTTATGTATATTATAAATCTCTATCTAATATTTTTTCTTTTGAAATAATTTTATATTTTTCATGAGCCGGTGGGCCGCAAAAAAAAATGTTACGGTGAGCCAAATGTGGCCCGCGGGCCGTGGGTTGAAGGCCTCTGGCTTAATCTGTTCATATCTTCAATATATATTTTTTATGACAGTAAGGTCTGAATAGAGTTTGAACTTAGTAGTCCCAAGGTACAATCCTGACCTTGGGCAATGGGAGAAGTGTATTGGAATTTTTATTTCCTTTAAGGTGGTATGGAAAGATACATGAGAAAAGGTAAGTGTTTTTAAAATTCATACAATTTTTTTTTAGGCAAAATAAATCAAATATTTTTCCAGTAAAAACATATAGATTAATTTTCTTCAGATGGTAATATTAACATTATTATTATTATTTTAGAACCACATCTTAATACCCGTTCGGATTATACACATATGTACTAATTACGCTAGAAAATTAAAAATTAACAGATGTATAACCACATTTGCGTGAAGGGATATTGGAAAACCTTTTCAAAAAACCACCCTCTGTACAGTGTACACCCGACCTTGATTCGAACCTGGATATCCCCGTCATCGGCAGTCTAGTATACTGAGAAAGTGGCGTGTTAGACCACGAGGCCAACGAAGCGGGTGTGATGTCAACAATTTGTTGAATATCTGTCAAGAGCATATTAGCATTTGATTAGAAACTTTTTGAATTAATAAGAAAAAGTTATTATCAAATCTTATGACATTATTGATAAATATTTAAGAACTGTGTTAGATTACTATATGTAGAAAATTAAATTCTATATTAATTAGAGAACTTTTTTTGTCGAATTTTTTTATGCTATTAACATTGTAAAAATAGTTACCTTTAACTCGCAAGAACAACCATTTATAGTATACTACTACAAGCCACACGGCTGACTCACTCACTGAAATTAATGTTTATCCACTTCCAGATGAGCTAGAAACTTGAAATTTCGCAAACTTATAGCTTCTAGCCTGTAACCAACGGGAAAATTACAAAAAGTTTAAAAAAATTAAAATTTAACCCTCGAAAAAAATTCAAAATGTCGGAGCATCTTTAAAGTCGGTGTGAACATTTCTTTGGAGGTATCTTGTGGCTAAACGGTAAGACCTATCAAAAAAAGGATCTGGAATTACTCTAGTTTACATCCACTTGCAAGTAACCTTATTAAAGGGAACGCGAATTAAGGCAAGTATATTTGAAGTTTTTAGAACAATTTTTTTATGAACACAATATGGTTTTTTTTAGTATATAAGTAGGTCTGGGTCAAACAAAGCCTCATGAAGACAATATATGGAGATATTTGAATGAAAAAAAAAATAGAGTAGAAGGCTTAGAAAACTAAAATTATCAGCCATAGGGCTCGTTGTTATGACCACATGACACTCTCTATCCACATAAGCTGGCACTATCTTCACCAATAGACGACGGCTGCTCGGTTGGTATGGATCGATCGTCAGTTGATTCCATGAATTTTTTTTTAGTATTCTCAACAGTTTTTGAATATTTTTCGTTGGAATCCTGGACGTTGATGAAAACTTTTACTTTTTTTTTATTTAGCACCACGTCTTACTACCCGTTCTGTTTGTACGCGTATGTACTAATTACGCTAGTGGGTTAGGGATTGAGATGGTTGAATTTTAGAAGAAGTGAACCCACATTTGCGTGGAGGTAGAGTGAAAAGCCATTTAGGGAAACTCATCTCTAGTGCATCCGAGCTTGCTTTGAACCTCAATCTCCCCGTACTTGGCAGTTAACTCAACACGAAACTAGCGCGTTAGCTAGCTGCACCATCGAGGCAGGTCTTTTTCTCTTAACTCAGAAACTTTTCTTATCAAAGGCCGACATGACCGTTAAAAGTACTCATTAAATATTTATATTACTATTTGTATAAAATAGAGATGGGTCTAATCTTATGTTTCCCAAATCCGAAATTTAAGCTTTCTTTATAATATCGAATCCTTACAAATATACAATTTAAGTTAAAGTGAAAATATTTAAAATTGAATTTAAAAAAAATCTAAGGCTTGGTGCGACTAAAAATATTACTTTGTTTGTCATGTCTATTACGTCATATATAACCGAGATATCCCTTTTTTTTTAGTAAATTAATTCCTACTTCAGTGGCCTCATGTTCTAAGGCGTCACTCTTGTATTAGACTAGACTGGCTATTACAGGGAGATCGGTATTCGAATCCTGGTTGTGTGTACTGAGTTTTTAAAAATAGTTTCCCACTCTTCCCCAACGTGTATTCGGGTACACTTCCTCTATACTCAGCCTTCCTCATCTCTAATGTTATCCTCTCCTCTGGGTATAGGTCTTTCCAATAGTCTCTTCCCATTGGGTTTGCCAGTTAATACCCTGAAAAAGGTTCTAGATTTTCTGAACGTCCTGCCCACCGTAATCTACGAGACTTGATTATTCTAACAAATTATAATAATAGCATTTCTAGTTTATAAAAATAATTTTAATTAACTATAGTAATAAAAATAAAACTTGTCAGATAAAACATTTTTTTTTTAATTTGCCACTTTAATACAACAACAAAAAGTCACTGTCACAATAAATATAATAATTATTTACATAGGCCTAAAGGTTTTGTATTAATAGAAAACATTTTTGTATTTAAACACAAATACTTGGACCGTAAGAGGGGCCAGGGAAGAGATGGGAGGAACAGATAGCAGCAATTGTGCAAGTGTGAGTAGGGTGGAAGAGAGTGCAGGAGAAAGAATGGTTGAAGGTTAGAGGAAGAAGGAGGCATTTTACTAAACAGACCAGGTCACAGGTTGGAAACAGTTCATGATGATAACTTGGTCATAATACTAATCTTAGTACTCTAATTACTTGGTACACTTTATTTTTAAACCACTTGCTTTTATGTGCATTATAGCTAAGTTGAAAGAGCTATTGCTTAAGTTATGTAGGAGATAAGGCAAGTGAGATGTTATAGTAAGTCATTCTTTACAACATTAAGATATTGGTCTCAATATTGTTTATTATTTTTCCTGGTTCTGCCACTGACTGTATATACATAACAACGGTATCAGTGCGAGCCACATTTGGCCACACATCATAGGGGCCCTGACTGACCTACAGTACATATATGTCAATAGTCCCAGTCTCTCAATAAACAATTTGCCAATGCTAACAGAAAAAAGAGCTGTGCTAATAACTAATAAGTAACAAGGGATCACTAAAGAAACGGGTAAACACGTTTAGCTAATATTTAACTGATCTAGCCTAGCTTTCTGATTGAATCACCTTTTTAACAACTCAAAAAATCATCACTGGTGGTCGCATGGCTTAAAGCAGTGGTGTTCAAACTTTTTTGTTTGCGCACGTACCCCCCCGTTTTCCTCCCCCTCCCCTCCCACATATTTAATTTAGCTTCAACTTTGCACCCCTAAAATTGTTGGTTCATAATGCAAGCTATAGATGTTCTGTAATTAAATCGAAATAAAATAAAATAAATTACATCTAAAATAATGTATTAAAATAATAAATTTCAAATTAGAACTATATATTAGTGAATGATGTCTTTTACATCTATTACTGTTTCCAAACTGTGACCTAGGTCAGTTTTTAATCAAGCCATATATTTTCCACTACCGGCTAGGACGGGCATAACACAGTTTCAGGCAGTTAATTCATCTCTGTGAAAGGGTAAGTCCACATCTAATCAATTATACATTGTTCGGCCATGCAGGGAATTGAACCCGGGACCCTTAGCTCAGTATGCAGACACGCTACCGACTGAGCTAAGGTGTTGGATATAAGAGTGAGTGAATGATATACTTTTTAATTTTTACGTACCCCCTAAGATGTCTTTATGTACCCCCAGGGTACGCTTGCCTCCGATTAAATATCGTTGGTCTAAAGCATTAGGATTGCAATATACTAGATGTCTGGTGTAGGGGAGGCTTAGGTTCTAATCTCGGATAAGCGCATTGAAAGTATCTTTTCACGTGCGATTTTCCACTGTGGTTTTTCCATGTTATCTCACGCTAATGCGGGTTAATTTCCTCTAAATTATCCTCCCAACGCCTTCCTCTGAGATTAGGTTAGTAATAAACTTGATATTGGACACAAAGTTAATTTATTTTAATCTCAAATAAACCATTGCTAAACATTTGGATTTTTACTTTATAATATTAAGAGAAAGTATTGTAAACGTGAAAATGTAGAGGTTAGAGATAATGCTAAATCTTTACGGTTTTATGTGAGCTATAACTATAAAACTTGGAATTTACAATTGTTCTGTCTGTCTGTCTGTCTATCTGTCATTAGCCACAGATCTGATAAAGTTTGATGGATTTTGTTCAAACTTGATATCTAGATTTTTTTTAGGGAAATACCTCAGGAGGTTATTTTTTATTTTGGCCCTAGGCCTCAAATTAGGGGTAGTTTAGTGATGAGTGATTTTTTTTAATTATGAATTTATTGAAAATGGCTCTAGAGATTTGGTTCAAAATGTGTATTTGTTAATTATTTTAATTTATAAATAATTATTTACATTTGTTTTTCTTAAAAAAATAATAAAAAATGACTGATTAAAAAAAATAAAGCTATCCGAAAATAGCTTTAAATTTTTTTTTTTGAAATTGGTATTTAGAAATTATTTTACATGATTATAAATATTGTTTGTTGTTTTTCTAAAATAAATTAATTTAAGGGAAATTTACCTAAAACAAATTTTAATAAATTGAAAATATTTCGCAAATGGCGTCTAAAGCTACGGCTCCATTAGGCCGGTCCGCATCACACCGTATCGCACCGAATTTCTAGCAAGTGTCTATACTTGCCGCAGCGTAGCACGCCGAATGTGAAGGAAGGAATGAAATGATGCGCACGCACGGCACTCCCACGAATAGTGTTGTGGAAGCCAAGAGGGTGGGGGGGACCCAACATTATTATTATTAGCACCGCGTCTTACTACCCGTTCGGGTTATACGCACTTACGCTAATGTGAAATGGTAGGGTGATTGTGAGATGAAATGGGAGGACCTACAGTTTAACGTGGAATCCGAACCACGGTGGAGACCTGGCATTCCTCACATTCACAAGATGTCTTGTCAGAGGTGAAGGAAGGGTTTGGTAATCAGATAAATTTATGCCGGGACCGAGGATTGAACCCCGGACGCCAGCATAGAAGTCTGACACCTTACCCCTAGACCACCAGGTCACCCAAGGGACCCAACAAAAAAAACACAAGATAACGTGAAGTTATTGTAATGATAATATACTTCCGTCATACCTAACGGCTCCTTATCAAATAATGTTGATTGAAACAAATCATATTATGGTGGGAAAGTTTGTTTAAAAGTTTTAAGTGTAAGCGGAGAACCTAAAGTTCAGTATATTATTAGTCTGAGTGCAAGAAGGATTCTAGTGTAGCATCGGTTCGCACTCAAAAGAACGGCATTTCTTTGACATCGAACAGCAGTCTAATAATCTCAATGTTGACTAGAAAATTCGTGTTCAAGGATATTAGTACTATAAAAAAACTGATTTTGGTTGGAAGAACAGTAGAAAAAGTAAAATTTTATTTCTTTGCAGCCAACATTGATAATATTTTTTTATATTATTTGTGTTATTTGGGTACTGATAATATCTATCAAAAGTAACATCTGCAAATGACATAACTATATGTATGAATATATTAACATTGCCTTAGTAACTTTCGTAACTATCTTCTACTGTTCTTCCTACCAAAATCATACTAAACTTTATCAACCTCTCACACTTTAGTTATTTACCAAAGTCTTCACCACATCAACACCATTATTTTTTTAATCCTATCTTAGAAAGGAAAAAAGAAAGGCAATTAATAAGCATAGTATTATGTCAAAAGCCTTTGAATATTTAGATGGGCCTATATTTAATACTGGTTTGAACAGTGGCATATTTGATTATTTGACACCTAACCTAACCTAACCTAGGCTAACCTAATATATTATTATTGTTGTCTTTATTCACATGGCAAAATTAAGGTTTAAGCTTTCTCTTACATTTAACTATGTCTTAAGTTAACATTACACTGCAGTAACAATATATATTCAATCAAATTAATAAACGCCCCAAAGATAAACTAACAAATGAGTTCTGATTTGTTATGAGGTCTGATTTTTGTCCACATACGCACACACAATTCCTAAGGGCAGCATTAACAAATAACTACTACCTAAAAATTTCCTAAGAACTACATAGCGAGGTTGACAAAGAGATTAAAAAAAAAGGGTGGTATTGACAGGCGGCATAGACAAAGAACCACCACCTAAAAATCTAGTCTAAATATATCCCTCCACACCAGACCGTTTCGCGCCGCACCGCAAAAGTGCGGATGAATGCTCTCTCGACGATTCGTCCACGCCTGTGCGGTGCGGAACAGTGCGGGCAGGCGTAATGTATCCACTTGCATTTAAAAGCATGGATAGCATTCATCCTGATTTGAGAGGTCGGGTGCGGACCGGCCTAGTGTAGCCGTAGCTTTAGCTGAGTTCAAAATGGGTATATGTCAATAGTTTTTCATGATAAATTAGAATGTATTTATATTTTTACAAATATAAATTATTTGAGGGTAGTTTACAAATAACTAATTTTTTTAAATATTCTTTACGATCTTTAATACATTATATGATAAAGTTTTAGGGATAGTGCCGTACCATTTATTTTGCACCGTATCCTAATATCCACCTAAACAAGAACATGTAATTACTCTATCGAGTTAAGATGAGAGTGTATCATATATGAAGTGTACCCGCATTTGCACGCAGGAAGAGTTTTAATCATATTATCATGAAGCTATAGGTCTACGTGACTACCAACTTATGTAGGTACAAAATGGTTCAAAATAACGATTTTTTCATCATATTGGTGTATTTATGAGCCATGACCCGACCCTACACTCGAATAATACGAAGCGCGTAACGCATAAAAAAAACGCCATGATTAATTGCTTGATATAGCCAGAAAAGTCACGGGTGGACTGATTGATTGATTGATTGATTTCCCCAAACAGTGTAACTTATTTTCTTCCCTCTACTGTACAAACAAACGATTATGTACCTCATTAAAACTCCTCTTAAGACTTGTTTCCTTTGACTGAATGTCATGGCAATAAGTGGCATTATATCGTACTTATAGGCAATCCATGGAATTAACTAAAAAATACCCACTTCAGTAACTAAATGCTTTTAAGTGTCACTCACGTGTTAGACTAATCTGCTGTTGACGGGGAGATTAGGGTTTGAATCCCCGTAGGGTTTACTTAGGTTTTTTTTCCATTAATAGTTTCCCACTCTTCTTTCAAGCAAATGCTGGTAGATTACCTCTAAAATTCTTCCTTCCTCTTCCCTACCCCATTATATTAATACAATTACCATATATATGCGTGTAACCTGAACAGGTAGTAAGACGTATCGATAACAAAAAAAAAAAATTGGAAAAATTAATTTACCTGCACCGGTGATCACACGGTCTAAAATTTCAGGTTCATAGAGTCTGGTTTGTCATTTATAGATAGGTCATGGCTAGAATCCCGGGTGGGTGTACTAAGAGTAACATTTTATTTTTTTGTAAAATGGTTTTCCATTGACATTCCAAGCAAATGTGGATATAAATCCTTTAGGTCATTCCTTACTCTCTCATACCTACCTCATTAGCGTGGTGTAGTTAAAATACGGTTAGCCTGGATGGGTGTTAAGACGTGGTGGAAAAAAACAACTAATATCTTATTATTTGTGTGTGTGTATATATACCAAGTCTTACTACCCACCTGGGATATCTGCCCATTTACACAAAGGTGGTAGGGATGTGTAAGTTATAATGTTTAGAATGTGTACCCGCATTTGTATGGTGGCAAAGTCGAGAACCATGCAGTAAAAAAGCAACCTCAGTACACCCCAGCCGGGAATTGATTCCTGAACTCACGTCTTTGGAAGTCCAGTCTAATGCGACAGTTACTCCCAAGCAACCTCTTCTAAGCGAGCTTTTTTTTTATCACCATATATGATAATTTCTCTAATGGCGTAGGGATGAGGAAGGACGAATTTTAGAGGTAGTCTACCCGAATTTGCGTGGAAGGAGATTGGGAAACAATTTATGAAGAGCCACACTCAGTACATCCGACCGGTATTCAAACCCTGAACTATACGAGCAAACTATTATTGTTAAAACATTGTCGTATTTGAGGAAATAGTAATTATTTGGTTCAAAGTATTCCCTATTGTGTTCCAAATGAATAATAGTGTTTGTTGAGAAAAACACACTCACTAATCAATTTAAGCAGAAACACAGTAATTATAATATAATGATATGTAAACGCAGAGAACATAGCACGTAACACTTATGTATGGTGATCATAATTGGATTTATATCAATACCTTTCTCGGAGAATAGATTTCTTTAGAAATTTGTATCAGGTTAATAATGCATAGTGAAAGCAGGAGAAGTACAGGTAATGGTTTGTTTTTAATATGTTTTCCTTTCATTAAAGTGAAAAATAAAATATATATAAAGATATTTTCAGTCGGTTTACCTTTAATTAAAATGAAAAGTAAGATATACCTACATATTCTATACAAACATTCACAATGAAATTTTTTTTTCTACGTTTTATTTGAAAACAACCTAATTCAACATCATTTTTTTTTAATTAATTTAGTTAGCTCATTACAAAATATGTGATTTGTTCTTATTTGTACATATTTATTTCATATTTGTAAAGTAGACAGAACGTAACTGGACTAATTAATACATATCGGGTAGCTTTTATTTGTATTGGGGCGTTTTGTTTTTAATTTAGAGTAATTATCTTGTATTAGACTATTTTCCACTCTAACCTCCCACCCGCACCCCCAACTAAAGAATAGAAAACATCTGTGCCAAGCTTGTAAATATTGATAAACCGTTTTCATTAGTTACTTGTTTACGATTTCAGATAAAATTGAAGGATGTGGGCGAGTAAATTGCACCTTTTTTTATTCGTTCTCTGAGATTCGAGCCACCAGGTGTTCTATTGAGCTGTCTACTGTCTTTATCAAGACAAACCTGCCTTTTTCAAGGCAAAACTGAGCAAATTGCCTAGAGTTTTACACTCTATATCCCGAACATACACACGCCACTAAACTCGGGACAGACTGTCGGTGGTAATTACTGTGGTTGATACCTAACGGTGCCAACGAAGCCACAGTAGACCGTAAAGCGAAACCGGCTACGAAACAATACCTCGTAGTCGGAGTCTGTCTTCCGTGACCACCACACAACACATTCCAAGCCCGCCCACACTGCACAGAGGGGGGCCGAGTAGCCCTTCCACACTGGCCACTAGCCTGCCCTTTTCAGGGCTGTGTGAAATGGCCACCCCAAAACAACCGAGACAAAACCCAACAGAATCAGACATGTCATTTACATCAACCGAGGGATCAGACATGGAAGCTGACACAGACGGCCAAGGTAAATTCACCTTAGCCGACAAGCTTGGGAGAAAGCGCAAGTGCAAACTCCGGCAAAACACTCACACCAAAAAAACACTGACGCTGACAAACAAATTCGAGACCCTAACAAAGGCTGCCGACCAAAATACCACACAAGTAGGACCCACACAACAAGACAAACACGACCAACCACAGACCGACAACATCAAAAGGTTCCCACCGATAGTAACACTGGGCACATCAAACTATAACCGAATCACAAAACTGGCCAAAGAAATGGGAAACGACATCAAAATAACATACGTGACAAATGGGCTCAAAATTCACACAACAAACAGACAAGACTACGACTTGATACAACACTTGCTCAAGGACATGAAGCAAGAATTTCACACATACACTTTGCCAAGGGACAAGCCTGTCAAAGTGGTTATCAAGGGGCTCCCTCCCAATATGGCCACTGAGGACATCCAATCAGAACTAATGGGGCTAGGATACCCCGTTACCGACGTAAGACAGTTCACCAAAAAAGCACAGGCTGACAACACGACACAAACAGTGACACTACTGCCGACCTTCCAAGTCACAATCGCTAAAAACGCACAGACATCCGACATCTACAAAATTGAGTACTTAAACCACACTAGAGTCAAAATAGTACCATACATCCCACCCACAAACACAATAGCGCAGTGTCACAGATGCCAAAGATACGGCCACACTAAGAACAATTGCCAAAATATCCCCAGATGCGTCAAGTGTACAAATCTACACGAGACAAAAGACTGCCCCAAAAAAGAAAATACCACCCCCGCCCGATGCATAAACTGTAGAGGTAGCCACACGGCTAACTACAGCAAGTGTCCAATTTATGTGGATTTACTCGAGAAGAGAAAAGCCACTTTAGTAAACAAACAGAGTTCAAACAAACACACCCCAACACACCAGGTGACAACAAGCAGCTTCCCCCAATTGAGACCCAGACACAACCAACCAACCACAGAGGAGGCTCGTGTCCCCCCGCCACTCACAAAGAAAGACAACACAACAGCGGCCGGCATTCACCGGAGCTACGCGGCTGCAGTCCAAGGACAGCGGGCCCGCGCACAACCACAACAAGAAAACTCAATCCTGACAGATATTAAAGATCTATTAGGCCTACTAAAAGAATTAAACATTTTTAAAATAATCTCACATTTCAAACCTTATCTAGCAAGACTAAGTCAATGCGAGAACTCCACAGACAAAATGTTCATTCTAATAGAAAGTGTGACTGAATATTTTACAAAGCAGGATGACTAACGGACCAAAGACTTGGACTAAGGACATACTACGTGTTTTTATATGGAACGCGAACGGGATACTCACGCAAGCTAAAGAACTGGAGGAACTTTTCAAAACCTATGGAATAGATATAGCACTAATAAATGAGACACACCTAAACCCAAACAAAAATATCCACTTCTTGGGCTATGATATATACAGGAACGACCGACCCAACGGCAGGGGAGGGGGAACTGCGGTCCTTATCAAAAACAATCTACCACACTACCGCCACATCTACCAAAATCTACAAAACCTAGAAGCAACAGCAATCCAAGTAAATACCAAAAGCGGGAGTATCCTATTCGCAGCCATATATAAACCACCGACCAAGACTTTACTGCAACAAGACTTAGACACAATCATTGACTCCGACAAAATATTTTTAGCAGGGGACTTAAACAGTAAACACCAAAACTGGAATAGCAGACTAACCACAAGGGACGGTAGGACACTCAACGACCACGCAGACAGAAACGACTACATAGTGTTAGGGCCTGGCGAACCCACTTTTTACCCCTCTAACCCACTACAAAGACCCGATATTATAGATGTGGTCTTGACCAACGTGGGGGTGACGTCGGAGGAGCTAACAGTATTGAAAGAGCTGGACTCTGACCACAACCCCATGTTGTGCGAGATTACTATTAATACAGACATAGAAATAAAAGGCCTAAAACAACTAAAATCCACAAGCGATTGGGAGGGCTTTAAAAGATCACTGAATCATTCTCTACCCGAGACCATCCACATAACAACAACAGAGGAAGCCGACGCTACACTCCAATTATTTACCAACACTGTTCAGGAAGCCTACAGATCCAACACAACCTTAGAAATAGTAAGACACGACCTAAGACCCCAGCACCCGGACCTTGACTTTCTGATAGCTCAGAAAAGAGAGGCGAGGAGAGACTGGCAAAGGTACAGAACCCCACACCATAGAACTGTATACAATAGACTTAGGGCACAAGTAAGGCTTAAAGTTAAACAAATAAAAACAAACAACTGGAACAACTACGTTACAGACGCCGCACTAGATTCCAGCAAAATCTGGAAAATATCAAAACAATTAAAATCTGATAAAAAACAATCAGTCCCAGCCATACACGGCGAGAACGGCATGGCTTACACAAGCTCTGAGAAAGCAGAAGCCATAGCCGTGACGCTAGAGAAACAGTTCACCCCCAATGACAACCCCCAAAACCCAGGCTTTGTAAGGGACGCCAATAGATCAGTAAGAACATACCTAAATAGACCAATGGCATCGCAGGCAGACCCAATAACCCTAGAAGAACTTAAATTCAAAATAAAATACCTCCCAAATAACAAAGCGCCAGGCCACGACCGACTGTCAAACGAAACAATCAAACAGTTTCCACCGAAAGCAACACTGATGCTTCTGCACATATTCAATGCCCTACTCTCACTCTGTCACTTCCCGGACGTATGGAAGCTGGCGAGAATAATTACCCTCCCCAAACCTGGAAAGGACCCGATGTTTCCTCAAAACAGACGGCCAATAAGTCTTCTCACCTCCCTTAGTAAATTGTTTGAAAAACTAATCCTAAAAAGACTGAACCACTTTAGTGAAACAAGAAATATCATACCCAACCTTCAATTCGGTTTCAGGGAAAAACACTCCACTATCTATCCAGTACTAAATCTAATTGAGGACGCAACAGAAGCTTTCACAGAGAAAAAGAATATAATAGCAATATTCCTAGACATAGAAAAAGCTTTCGACAAAGTTTGGCACACAGGCCTACTACAAAAATTAATAAATCTTGGATACCCCCAATGGCTCATACACACAGTCGCCAGCTTTCTTGCGCGGAGAAAGTTTCAGGTAGTGATGGAGGGTTCAAAATCTAACACACACGACATAAAGGCAGGGGTGCCCCAGGGATCATCACTCTCACCTCACCTATACAACATATACATCTCAGACATTCCCACCCACGCTCAAACCAAAGTTAGACTTTTCGCAGACGACACCATGATTTACACCGTCAATAAAAACATTAACTATGCCAGTCTGGCAATACAAAGATACCTAGTGACCTTACAAAACTGGCTCACAAACTGGCGGATCAAGGTCAACGCAGCCAAATCCGCAGCTTTAATCATAAGCCGTAGAAACAAACATCTACCAGCCCACTCATTCTATTTGACACGGAAATACCCGTGAAAAAAGAAACTAAATATTTAGGCATCACAATAGATTCAAAATTAACCTGGCTGAAACATATTGTAGCCATCAATCAGAAAGCAACAGGCAGATTTGTTCAATTATATCCACTACTTAAGGGCAGGGAGCTAACAATTCACACAAAAACAATACTATACAAATCCATGATACTGCCAATAATACTATATAACTGCCCAGCATGGAGTTACGGACCTAAGACTCACACAAAAAAATTACAAACAACACAAAACAAGATACTAAGAACAATCACTGGGCACCACGGCGCACTAGAAACACAGACTTGCACACGATGACTAACTGTAGGCAACTCCAGGAGATATACAAAGACCGAAACAAGAGACTGTACGAACAGACAGACACACACTCCAACGAGATAGTTAGGGACCTAGGACGCTACGACCCTGCTGAACTGAGATACTACAAACGACCCAGGCTGGCGTAGTTGAGCTATTAATAATAATCTAAAACTAAATTTATAAATTAAAAAAAAAAAAAAAAAAAAAAAAAAATTAAAAAAAACCAAAAACCAAAAGAAAATCAAAAAATAACAAAAAACCCTAGTTGAAAATACTAGAAAAAAAAAAAAAATAAATAAATAAATAAAAAAAAAAAAAACCTAGATGTAACTTTCCTAATTTAATAATAATTTTACTTATTACACTCGACAATCAACTACGCCAAAGTGACAGCAGAACCACCAGTAACCAAAACCAACCCACCCCCACCCATCCTTGATCCAATCTTAAACCCGACCTTCACACACAATTCACTCATTTCATACCATTACAACCTTAGTCACGGCCGGACGCCACTGGGATAACCGCCTAGGTCAACCTTCTAGCCAGAGAATAACGCTGGCGCCACTGGCGGCCCCAGATGGGGAATGGAAATGTATCCACCTCAATCCTAATCCCAAGAAAAGAAAATCCTACCCCAACAAGCAACTCCGTATAACCTTTGCCACCGCCGGACTCCACTGGGACAACCGCCTAGGTCAACCTTCTAGTCAGAGAATAACGCTGGCGCCACTGGCGGCCCCAGATGGGGAATGGATATGTAACCATCCGCGTCAAACCTATTCCCTACAGTCAAGTTAAACCTTTCGACCCTTCCCGGAAATCGACTCACTAAATCATCCACAAATCACCATCATACCTTAAACACACCTACCCACATCCCAAGAAAAGAAAATCCTCCCCAATTCCCGCGACCCAGCGCAATCACTCACCATCATACCTTAAACACACCTACCCACATCCCAAGAAAAGAAAATCCTCCCCAATTCCCGCGACCCAACGCAATCACTCATAACTCACCACATTCCTTAAACACACCTTCCCACATCCCAAGAAAAGAAAATCCTCCCAAAATTCCCACGACCCAGCACAATCACTCACAACTCACCATCATACCTTAAGCACACCTCCCCACATCCCAAGAAAAGAAAATCCTCCCCAATTCCCGAGACCCAGCGCAATCACTCACAACTCACCATCATACCTTAAACACACCTTCCCACATCCCAAGAAAAGAAAATCCTCCCAAATTCCCACGACCCATCACAATCACAAATTGCACCTCAAAGGGTAATTTACTAATCCACGTGTAATTCTCTTACAGCCTCATTTCATCTGTTCCATTTCATAGGTATTAATTTCATTCACGAGGTTAAGAGTCACGACAGTGACTCGGTACTCAAACAACAAATCAGCCCTTTCATAGACAACCTGGCGTGGCATAACTGTCAAGTCAGATGTTCTATGTCGGGCAACAGCCGAACGGCGAGTAAATTGCAAGTAGTCTTTAAAAGAAAAAAAAGAAAGAAAAAAGTTGGACATTATCTAATGTCTGTGGACAGTGGTGTTCTATCTAGTTTGAGGAATACCTATCACTTCCTTTGTCAGGTAAGAAAACGTGGATTAAACTCAGTGGCAGCATGTGAAATGTTACCATGGGAAATTCGTTTAGATTACTGTAACATTTTTGTGCGTGTACGTTTTTCACACACCAGTATATACTACCCATTCGGGTTATACTAATTATGTTAAAGGGCTATGAATGAATAAGTTTGAATTTAGAGGAAGTGAAAGGTTTAACGCGCTACTTTCGCAGTAGACTAGACCTACAATGACTGGTAGATGGAGGTTCTAAACTCGGGAAGGTGTACTGAGGGTGGTCTCTCCAAATTGGTTTTCCACTCTTCCTCCACGCAAATGTGGATACACTTTCTCTAAATATAGTCTAGTATTCTTAATTTTTAAAACCATTTGCGTAAACAGTACATAAGCGTATAATCCAAACGGGTAGTAAGACGTGGTGTTAATAAAAACTGTTGAAAACGTTCTCTTTTGGAATAAGTGCTAATGTATGTATCTTGACGTCACAGATCATGAAAATAGCTAGCTACAGATGATACTTTGGATCACGGATAACTTTATTATACAGACGATCACTTACGTTACAGGTAGCATAGATTAATACAAAATATATTTATAAGATAATTTACGATTCGATATTAACACATCTTTATTTTTCATTTTAACTGATTAAAATGCACATTTTAATTTCTAGAATTTATTGACATTTTAGGGAGGAAGGGGCTCTAAGACCCTTGGTATCTTCGTTTACCCCTTGTCTATATGCCTGCTGAGTGAATAAGTCGAAGTGTATCAACTCTTATTTAATTTTACATTAATCCACATTTAATCTATTGAAATTGAAATAAGCCAGTGGTATCTTGGTCTGACCATTTTATTTGCACACAACGCATGATAATAATCACCCAGCCAACTATGCTTACATAATGTCATGAACGTATGCTCAGGTCTATGTATTATTCATGAAAGGTTTATTGATTAGCAAATAACGTTAAGCTAACGCGAAGTTGATTATTTTATCGTCAATGTATGGCAGCCAGAAGTGATAAACCCTTCAGTGTTTCATTTAAGATAGTTACATATATTTCAATGCTGAATTTGATAGCAAATCGTTCAAATATATATATATATATATATATATATATATATATATATATATATATATATATATATTACAAACAAATATGGGGTTCATGAAAAAAACGTGGACATCACATTTAGTAGAAGGATAATACCAGAACCACCAAACGAAAAATAAAACAGGAGATTTCACAATAGTTGACTAATTCGAAATGTGTTCATTTGAGCAGAAAATATTTCAAGAATAATATGTCAATTACAAATAAATCCGTCCATCGGAAGATCTTTTTTAAACATGTATACTGGAGCTATACTTTGTGATTCGATGACGATGTATCCAATTGGATGATTTTAAATGTGAATAGATTAAATACTTAGACAATGACAACATTGACTGTATTTAATACTAAAAATTAACAACAGTGATACAAGTACCTAAAGTTATGATACAAAATAACATATCTACATAAAATAATAGTATAGACCTACACCATCAGAAGTTAAACTATAGTAGGATTTTGGCATTAATAAAGTTTAGAAAATATAAACATATTTGCTGTATCAAACATTGATAATATTTTACAATATTATTATAGCTATTTTAGAGATATTAATACTATCTATCAAAATTTACAAGTGCAGGTCACATGACTTGGGGTATGACTACGTGAAAGTAACTTTTCTACCAAATGAGGTTTTTAATACCACATTTGTACTGTAAGTAAACTATATAAGGCTATCTCAACCACTTATGAAAGATTTTGAAAGTTAGTTACTGAACATACATTGTTGATAATCTTTTATTAGAAGTTGAATAGTTACCAAATAAGAAAATTAGTCTTCCTATTTGTTGTGAAACAATTGTACTTAAATCTTAAAATTTCAACAACGGGTTCGTGATTATGGGTGGTGGTATAGGTGACCTGGTGGTCTAGGGGTAAGGTGTCGGACTTCTATGCTGGGATCTGGGGTTCAATCCTTGGTTCCGGTAAAGATTTATCTGATTACCAAACTCTTCCTCCACCTCTGACAAGACATCTTGTGAATGTGGGGAATGCCAGGCCTCCACCGTGGTTCGGATTCCACGTTAAACTGTAGGTCCTCCATTTCATCTCACAATCACCCAACCATTACACATTAGCGTAAGTGCGAACAACCTGAACGGGTAGTAAGACGCGGTGCTAATAATAATGCTAATAATAATAATTATGGGTGGTGTGAAGGGTTATTGGGGGTTTCAAAATTAATAATAATGTATATTTCTAAGGCAATTAAATAACTTATTAGTTAAAAATATACCATTTTATTATTATTTTTTACACTATTAACGTGACAATTTTTTCATATAAAATTTTTAATGCATTAGAGATGAGCTTTTTTTTAAAAAGAAAACAACCTCTATCCAACATGTTCAACAAAGAGCCTATATTAACAAAATTGATATAGCAATGAAAATATAATAAATCAACCCCACTCCTCCACCACCCTATCCCCAAATGCTTAGTTTATTTTAAAGCTATAGTATGTATTTATAAAGATTACAGTCATTTCCCAACAAAGTACTAACATTTTCAAAATAGTTAATACGTGCTTTCGATTATCTTTTTTTACCTTCACATTAAATTTTGATTTTGACACGTGAGCGTTTTGTTTATTTGAAAGATCATAATCATTGTTTTCCTGAGTGAAACCGTAGCTTGACATGCTACCAATGGTTTGAGACGCGTTTGTAAGAAGTGTCATTAACTAAATAAGTAGGTCTGTGATGCATCAACATTAGCTTTATGTGGATGAGAAGGTGTGGTTGGAGGATAGTGCATGAATAATGAACTCTCATTGATTGATATACTTAGACCATAGCACCATTAATCAAGAATGTTTTGTTTCAATTTTTTATCGGTATTAAGGGGTGGTAGAATGGTGGTTGTGTAGAGGTTCATAATTTTACAGTTTTTTTATAGAAAAAACATTTTTTAATGGGAGACCTGGGATTGACTGGCCATCTTGTGAACATCGAGTTCTTTTCAGGATATTGGGGTACGTTGCTGATTAAACTAGATTAATAACGCACACGGAATATTCAAGGTTTTGATTAGTATCAATAAAACACATGCATACACTGACTATGTTACAATCTAAACATTCACTGAATTATTAAATACGATAAACACACTTAAAATGTAATTAAATTAAATGTTTAATAACCATAAAATACGTAATAATTATTCAAATATTTAAAATAGTCACTTACAATGTTCATTATCAACACAGTTCACCTTCTAACAGTCATTGTCTACGTCACCCGTGTCATTCACGTAGTCCTTCACTGGTCACCAACAAACTAGTCTGCACACGAGCTGACCCGAGCTCCACGAACACCCGGACACGTTGGTCCTCTCCCAGACACGTTGGTCCTCTCCCGGACACGTTGGTCCTCTCTCGGACACGTTGGTCCTCTCCCGGACACGTTGGTCCTCTCCCGACACGTTGGTCCTCTTCTGGACACGTTGGTTCTCTTCTGGACACGTTGGTCCTCTCCCGGACACGTTGGTCCTCTCCCGGACACGTTGGTCCTCTCCCGGACACGTTGGTCCTCTTCTGGACACGTTGGTTCTCTTCTGGACACGTTGGTCCTCTCCTGGACACGTTGGTCCTCTCCCGGACACGTTGGTCCTCTCCCGGACACGTTGGTCCTCTTCTGGACACGTTGGTTCTCTTCTGGACACGTTGGTCCTCTCCTGGACACGTTGGTCCTCTCCCGGACACGTTGGTCCTCTCCCGGACACGTTGTCCTCTTCTGGACACGTTGGTCCTCTCCCGGACACGTTGGTCCTCTCTCGGACACGTTGGTCCTCTCCCGGACACGTTGGTCCTCTCCCGGACACGTTGGTCCTCTTCTGGACACGTTGGTCCTCTCCTGGACACGTTGGTTCTCTTCTGGACACGTTGGTCCTCTCCTGGACACGTTGGTCCACTCCTGGACACGTTGGCCCACTCCCGGAAACGCTCGTCCACTCGCCACAGGAGCCTGAACAGACTGAGTGAGGGTCCTCTTGCCAGCCACCAACCGTGTGTATACAGGTTGTTCGGAAACTCATAGCCCAAACAGAGAATATAGCTTGTTTGAACCAACAGTAATACAAAATCCCACTTAAATCCGGAGACTTTTGCTAATACCATTAAATTGTGTTCGAAGTTTCGGCTTATAGTGCCGGGATAGCAAAGCTTTCAAATATACGTGTACAACAAGTTGCATAGGTGTTAGGCACGTAGCATTGCACATATAATACTGGCCAGCACTTTCTGTGTTGTAGGACCGTTAATGATGAGCCTCAGAACGTGATCACATTTCTAGATGGACTGGTGTGTTAGCTACTATTAATTTAATGTATATCCTGTTGCCGTGCTCCAAGATGTTGAGGTGTGTAGTTCCACGCGCCTAACTCCTATACAACCTGTTGTACACGAATTCTTGAACATCTTTGCTATCCCGGTGTTGTACGCCTAAACTTTGGACACAATTTAATTGTATGTTAACAAAATGGTAACAATATCATCTAATTCAGACATAGTATGGTGTCGAATATTGGAATTATGGGGTGATGTTAGATATATTTGTTTATCACCCGGATGATCATTTCTTTCCTCAGATCAAGACGTCAATGACGCTTGTGCTAAATGTGCAAACTAAAAAAAAATAATTGCCCATAAATATCGAGAATACATGTAACCTGTTTAGACCCAATTTTTATAAATACTGTAAATTTTTTATATTATTAAAATTTAACTTTTATATTAATTATTTTGTGGCGAATCTTGCTCATTTGGCATTTTCCAAGTCAAAACTATTGTAACCAAGTTTACTTATTTAATTATGTATTTATGATAAACGTGTTTGTTTCAAGCAATCCAGGGGAATGTATTCTGCAGGACCCTTGATTTTCTACGTATTGTTTCTCACCGTATTTTCAAAAACAACTTCAAGGTATTAAATAATACCTTCAAGCTATTCTCAATTGACTTACGTGATGCGTGCGAGTATAGAAGAACTAAGCAACCGTTCTGGTAGTATTGTAACAAAGACTTCAATAAGCTAGCAGCGTCATCTCCAGCGATGTTCGGAATCAAATAATTCGTGGGCGATGAAAATACGTGAGAAACAATACGTAGAAAATCAAGGGTCCTGCAGAATACATGTAACCTGTTTAGACCCAATTTTTATAAATACTGTAAATTTTTTATATTATTAAAATTTAACTTTTATATTAATTATTTTGTGGCGAATCTTGCTCATTTGGCATTTTCCAAGTCAAAACTATTGTAACCAAGTTTACTTATTTAATTATGTATTTATGATAAACGTGTTTGTTTCAAGCAATCCAGGGGAATGTATTCTGCAGGACCCTTGATTTTCTACGTATTGTTTCTCACCGTATTTTCATCGCCCACGAATTATTTGATTCCGAACATCGCTGGAGATGACGCTGCTAGCTTATTGAAGTCTTTGTTACAATACTACCAGAACGGTTGCTTAGTTCTTCTATACTCGCACGCATCACGTAAGTCAATTGAGAATAGCTTGAAGGTATTATTTAATACCTTGAAGTTGTTTTTGCATATATGTGTGTGTGTGTGTGTGTATGTGTGTATCACGTGTTAATACCAATCCAGGGTATTCATATATTTACACTAATGGTGAAATGATGAAGAAGATTGTGTTTGAGAGTAAATGAATCCACCCTTATTAGTATGGAGGCAGAGCGGGAAATCAGTAAGTAAAAATCTTATTACACTCGTAAAAGATTAGAACCCCTTATTTACACGTCACGGACAGACAATCCTAGACAAGACTTACGTCTTAACATACTTGTTGACTGATGCAAGTCGCATTTAAGGTAAGATGGGAGGGGACACGAGAAAAGTTAAGGGTATTTTGCAATATTTATGACAAATCATTTGTTTGGCTAAAATAAATAAAATATTACTCCAGTACAAACATAGAGTTTAATTTTCTTCACATGTTAATATAAGTAGTTGGTGAATATTTATCATGAGCATAATGGTATTAGACGAGAAACTTTTTAAACGAAAAGAAAAAGTTGTCATTAAATTCCAGGACAATCTTGACAGATATTCAAGAAATTTTGAGTTCACCATGTGAATAAATTTAAATTCTATGTTTGTACTGGAGCAATAGTTTATGTATTTTGGCCAGAAAATACGTTTTTACATAAAAAGTGAAAAAAAAACCCACTGGATTTTTCTCGCGTCCCCTTCCATTCTACCTCAATAGCTGGAGAAACCGTTATCGAATTAACTCATGTCAGTCCAAACAATTCCTCGCTGAAGAGTTTGAACATAGTTTATTTGTAATATTAAAGTATGTCCATAGCGGGCTTGTACGATTAATATACCTTCGCTCCAATGTTTCCCAGTGATGCAGAACAAACTATGGAATGTCCTGGAGAAGTCTCTATCTGACAAACTCGTGCCAGTCACAGTCCTCCACGTAGAAGATTTTGACCATAGTCTATTGATGCTCCAGTGTATTCATAGGAAACTCGTGTACGTGTTGCTGAGCATGGGAATTAACGACAAAAACTCCCTCCCAAAATTGAATAACATCAAAAAGGTTAGTTCACAAAATTCGAGTGGTATATTTTATTATTATTATTATTATTATTATTATTATTATTATTATTATTATTATTATTATTATTATTATTATTATTATTATTATTATTATTATTATTATTATTATTATTATTATTATTATTATTATTATTATTATTATTATTATTATTATTATTATTATTATTATTATTATTATTATTATTATTATTATTATTATTATTATTATTATTATTATTATTATTAGCACCGCGTCTTACTACCCGTTCGGGTTATACGCACTTACGCTAATGTGTAATGGTAGGGTGATTGTGAGATGAAATTAAGGACCTACAGTTTAACGTGGAATCCGAACCACGGTGATGGCCTGGCATTCCACACATTCACAAGATGTCTTGTCAGAGGTGGAGGAAGGGTTTGGAAATCAGATAAATCTGTGCCGGGACCGAGGATTGAACCCCGGCCGCCAGCACAGAAGTCTGACACCTTACCCCTAGACCACCAGGTCACCCTCGAGTGGTATAGTATTGTTACAGTGACATTTTCATATGAAAGGTCTTGTCTGACAGCCTACTAAACTACCGCAGAAGAGATGGTACCTGACAGCTAGGTAAAGTTCATTCGCCAAGCCATATGTTCTGCAAGTCCAAATGTTGGGTTGTTGTTACTTTAGGCCGTCAGAAAATTCACACAAACCATTTGTTTTTAATTATTAAAGGTTTTTACATCATTGGTAGCGTATAACCCGAACGGGTAGTAAGACGCAGTACAAATTAAAAAAAAAATTGAAACATGAGCTTATGAAAATAACCGTTTGGATGTTTCTTTTTTGTTTTTGTTTTTTGTGGAAGCGGGCGTCTGTGATTCCCTTTAAAAATGCTTTTTCAAACGAGAAATTCTAAACTGAAACGTGCTCTTCTGAAATCAAGATGGCGAACCGGCCAAAACAAGGGTGGCTAATTACATCATACAAACAGATTTTACGGTTATGTTCTTATTCTGTTTACAAAATAAAAGCGATTTAGTTGGAAACTAATCTGTTGTATGACTCTCTATGAATTATAAAAAAAAATCATTTATTTATTTATTTTGGTGGCCAGCTATAACAAGATACAAGTGTGAATATCATAATTTTTAGTTAAATATTTCATGTACTATAATACAGGGTGTCCCACGTAAAAGTATCTCACATCCATGCGCTGGAAACGTGCAGAGGAAATAGGAAGTACTAAAGTTTCCGCCTGCGCTGCTATTTATTGCGCAGCTTGCCTGAATTGACACTGTCCATAGGGCTACGACTGACCTTGAATATTACGCGTTAGACCCAACTTCTTCTGCTGTGGATGCTCTCTACTAGAACTACTTTCAAGTATCCACACGTCAGTTCATTGCATCTACAGCTGTCACTTTTTATATATATTATCAATACTTTTAAAATAACACTTAAAAATGACAACTGGACATGGGACTAGAACCTGGAACCGTTGACTAAGTACGTCAGTGCTCTAACCACTGAGCTATCAAGGAGTAGTCCCGTACTCAGAGTCATTCTTAAGTCATATTTTAAGCTAGAGACTGTAGTGGACGTGTAGAAATCGTGAGCTGTATATGAGGCATCAACTCAGGTGCTGTCGAACCCGGACCTTCGAGGGTCCACATGGGTGACGTTCCAAGAGCCCACCGTCAAACTGGATGAACTATTCGGTGACCTTCCTCTACCTTTCAACTACGAGTTCCTAGTGGCGAGTCCTTCTCCGGGTGACCTCATCGTCCTGAAAGAGGTGTACCGCGTAGAGCATAGCTTCCCACTGACGGTGTCGGGGTTCGGATCCTGGGGTCGTGGCGTGGGGTTCCTGGGACCAAAGAACAGTCTGTACGAGAGGAGGAACGACTTCCAAGGACTGCTCTTCAGGACAGCCAACCTTAGCGTGAGTATGGTTCCCTCACGATATGTGCGCTAATCACTGATGTACTGCACAATTTTCTTAGGAAGAACCTTATCTGACAACTATAAAGATAACTAGATCTAACGTATTCATACGCCAATTCATATGACCTTCAGCGGACACTTAATAGATTATCAATACCATTAAAATAACACTAAAATATAGTGAAATGCTATAATTGTTGGGTTGGGGAAATAACTATTTGTTTATTTTGAAACGTTTCTCCTGTCAGAATGATATTAATTATAGAATGTTGTAATCCAAACCTGTGGGCACGAGGACTAAATGTTAGGCCCGTTTACTCTTGTTTTCTGGTGAGGCGAGGAGGTCGGGATTCAAAGTATTGTAATCGTCACAATATTAGACATTGGCGACAAGATAAATCATGATGTTTTACATATATACATACATTACATTACATACATACATACATACATACATAATATACATACATACATACATACATACATACATACATACATACATACATACATACATACATACATACATACATACATACATACATACATACATACATACATACATCCATCCATCCATCCATACATACATACATACATACATACATACATACATACATACATACATACATACATACATACATACATACATACATACATACATACATACATACATACATACATACATACACACAATACACACACACATACAACACATACATACACATACATACATACATACATACATCATACATACATACATACATACATCCATCCATCCATCCATCATGCCGTTCCTTTACGCGCGGACTAGGCAAGAAACTGTGAATATAGCTAAAAAAACAGCTTTGTACTTAATCCATCCTCACTAGCTTTCTCCATACTTCCTTCCTTATCTTTGCATACTCTCTTTGCTTCAACAACATACATAGGAGGTGACCTGGTGGTCTAGGGGTAAGGTGTCAGACTTCTATGCTGGCGGCCGGGGTTCAATCCTCGGTCCCGGTAAAGATTTATCTGATTGCCAAACCCTTCCTTCACCTCTGACAAGACATCTTGTGAATGTGGGGAATGCCAGGCAGCCACCGTGGTTCGGATTCCACGTTAAACTTGTAGGTCTTTCATTTCATCTCACAATCACCCTACCATTACACATTAGCGTAAGTGCGTATAACCCGAACAGGTAGTAAGACGTGGTGATAATAATAATAATATACATATGCCTACACCTAGTTATACATGGTCTTATTTTCTTATATCTCTTATTTTTTCTCTTTTCACACATTCGTCTACAAAATTTAACCACGTACTTAATGGCCTACTCCTTCTATTGATCCACACATTCTACCTTCATATACTTGCTTGGTCATTCGATCCACACACATCATCTCAACGTGCCCAAACCAACGTAACACGCTTCCTTCACATTGGCCTAGTGGATTTCCTTTCAAACCTCCTTATTTCATGCCTACACAAACCGATTAACAGTGGGGTTTACAATATGTATGTTTCTACGTTTATCTGTTTATCTACTAGTATTGTCTTCCCCTCTTTCAGTACCTGGGCTAGTGTTTAATTAATATTGTTCAAAATGTATATTTAGATGTTATATGGCCATACCTAAAAGCCTAAGCGTGATTTGATTCTTGTTTTAAAATTTACTGAAAATTTTGAAAATTTTAAATTTTTCGAAAATGACATGCGATTAATTTTTTACATGGGTATCCGTGGAGTGTTTTATATGGTAAATATCAGTATAACACTGCGCTCTAGTTTTTAAGAAAAACAATTATTTAAGGGTTATTTAATTCTGATTGATATTAGAATATTTTATATATATCTAAAACTCTTTTTAAGATTTTGTTCAAATTTGATATCCGGGGAGTGTTTTTCTAAAAAAGTATTGTGACTCTAATAATTCGTATGGCTCCTAGAATTATTTCAATAATAGCAGTGCTCACTAAATGTACAGTATATTTATAAAGAATGCGTCATATAATTATAAAAAAAAATTGTTTTTACTCAGAGGAAAATTTATTTACTGATAATTTAATAACAATTTTTTTTTTATGTTTGACCCTAACCGCAATTTGACTATCATTTATTTGAAACTGTCTTCACAAATAAATCTAAGAGCTCATTAAAAAAATAAAAAATTGTTTATTTCAGCCCCCACCTGCTGGTGAGAAAGTTATGAACCAATTGAAAGTTGACGGTTACTTTAACAAAGTACTGTACGTGCTGGAAGGACGCCTAAATTTCACGTGAGTAGTAAACCCCTCACAAAGCTTAGGGCACGGGGGGGGGGGGGGGGGGTAACAGGGTAGATGAGGGGCATGCGAGTTAATGCCCATATTAAATAAAATATTGCTTCAGAAGATTGCATTTAGTTTAATTTTCTAAGCATAGTAATCTCAACATTATTCGAAAATTGGTTTTGAACATCGAGGTATCTGACCAAACTTTTTTCTTTATTTAACTTTTTTTTTGTTGGACTATCGATAATGGTGAGATCGGAGATCAAATCCCGGTTAGGTGTAATTAAGGTCTTTAAAAAATATTTTCCCCTCTTACTCAACATAAATGCGGGTACACTTACTGTAAATTCAACTTTCCTCATCTCTAACACGTTAGAATAATTATTACATATGTGTATAATACGAACAAGTAGAAAAACCCAGTGCTAAATTAAAATGTTTGGTCAAATGCGGGGATGTTTATGATAAATATTAAACTGTTGAAGTTACAGCATATATTTACAAAACTATACCAATCATGTATATTGAAGGATATTTTATTCATTTTGTAAAAAAAAAAAGACGTATATTTTGTTATATGGACCTTAACAACTTTAACTCGGAGACATAAAGTTTTTACTTTGACAAACTTTGTATTTGTACAATACTTTACTTGAGCCAATTGAAAACAACCCACGAGAAAATACAATGACGACATTTGGCGGCGTAATTTATACTAAGTTAAGTAGTTGATTGATATTGTTCGATTATATTATTTACTATCTAACTACTATCCGTTATTCACACAGGGTGTGTTTTATAATATGTATTTATATCTGGGTACCTTTAATAGTTGATCCAATGAAAATCCGACAAAAAGAATCTTAACAAAAAGGCCACAAAAAATGTTTTGTGGCTACCACATTGAAAAAAATAAAGTATGTAAGTTTTAATCAAACTGTACGTTTGTATTTTGTCTAGGTGAAATTTCTGCACAATTTTTGAGTGATTTTTGCGTAAAACAGTAACAAACAAACAACAACTAATTTTTTATAATATGTTAGTATAATTTATTTATTTGATCGAGTTTTACAGCTCTTTCCGTTTTCAACGTTCATATGACTTGTATTAGCGTGTTATATATACAAATATTATAAATGGATTAACATAATATGACTGATGATTACATTATCTTATAGCTCTAACAGAATATACAGATTGTATGCATAGTCATGTTATTGTTTTCTTCCGACGTGTGTTGCACCGACGCTGGGGGTGGTGAAACAAGGTAAGCAAAGTATATGTCTTCTATTCGTGTAGCCTAATGCTACAAACTAAACAAATAAGTCAACAACAAAAATCCCTCTCAACTCCACAAGTCAAAATTGAGTGCCAAATCATAAGTTGGTCCAACTATTGTGTAAAGACCCACATTTGGATAATATATGCTTTACCGTGTATATAGTTTATACCATCAGAAAAATAGCTATACCTAATAGGATTTAGGCGGGAAGAAGCCTTTAAATACTGCAAACATATTATTTGCAGTCAAATTTGATAACAATTTTCTCAGAGTTGTCTATACGTATTGACAATATATATTAGAAGATTATTTGGTGTATGAGTACACGAAGTTATTTTTAATAATATTTGTAATTGTATTCGTATTTCCATCCCACCACAGTTATTTATTCTGACTGCAGGACAGAGCACAAGGTGCCCGAAGATAGAGCTTACGGGTCCGTGGACAGGAACGGGACATGGAATGGTATGGTGGGGATGTTGGTGAGAGGAGAGGTGGATCTGGTGGTGGGAACACTCACCATGACGTCACAGAGACTGGACGCCGTCAGATTCAGCGTGCCCTTGGTGTCATCTACGTGAGTATCACCTCGATGTTCACCATCCATATTATAATGAGTGAAGCCCCTTTTTATACCCCAGGACACAGAAAAGTAAGAAACAGACTCTCAACCATATGGGGGTTTCGATGAGCTCCTTTTGCCAGCTTTAGTTCTTCAACACTGGGCCTCGCTAGTGTCACTGCTGGGTGATGATTGGATTAACCGCAGTGATCCTAGTGTTGAAGGACTCAAGCTGCCAAAAGGTACGCAACCATTTTAACCTGGAGGTTAAGTGTCTGGGTATATTATTATTCTGTGGCTTCAGGATCAAAAGAATGCATACAAAAATACTAAATTACATACAAATAAAAGGTGAACGAAATAAAGAGTGGCCTGACAAAACAATGACTTTTGAATATATTATAAAATAATATATTCACCCAAGTTTCCATGCCGTCCTATCTGCACCATTGCCATAGTTCAGAAAAGGATAGTGCAACCCCCCCCTTAATATCTATAAGGTGAGAGAGGCAGTAAATTAGGTAAAGAGTTACCTGAATGAACATAACAATTTTATTTAGTCAAAAAAACAATAACAAGCTGAGCAAACAATCAACACCGCGTGAAGCGCGCTTTTCCGTCCATCGCGGAAACCAATTACATCAAAGGAAAACATAAACGTTACCTCCTCAAAACAAGTTACATCAAACCCATCAAAGGAAACGGTCCGGGATCTCAGTGACATGGTCTTTGGTTACTTCGTTAAATTGATTAGTTCCTAAACTGGTTACTCTAGCGTTTAAGTTATCCACCCTAGTATAAATATATATTTTTCTTACAGACGCCCGTAGCAAACGTGACGTCATAGCAATCAAACAAGGCCACAAGGTAATAATAACTTAACAACCCTAGGCGTTTAACTTGGCGAACAAAGATGAGTCCAGAAACAGCTATACTCGAAAACAACATAAGCCGGGTTTCGAACCCAGGACCTGACAATCTCAGGCTAAAAGCTAATATTGGCAAATGTATGAAGTACATTTGAATAGGGGCCCAGACCCTGAATATAAGTGGTGGCGAAAGCGACGGTCTAACTCCCAGCAGCGATAAGCGCGTAGCATAGTCAATATTCAAATAAACATAAGTTAATAACAAAGTCCAAATAGTAATTTAGAAAGAGTTCCCCCATGACGCCGAAACAGTAAATTTGGTAGGAAGGTAATATCCCCCGAAACCCAGTCGCTGCCCTCACCTCTTATCCTCGAGCCGGTGGGGTAGTAAGTGCCCTGAGATCCCGGTACCGCTAGTATTTATACAAAATATAATTCTCAGAGAAGGGGGGCGGATCGAAGGAAAGGAAGGTTGGAGAACATTACAAACAAGGGGGGAGGAGAGGTTCGAGACTCATATCGAACACCTAGCACCTTCTCGAAGCTCGGCGAAGGCGGAAACGGAATTCTTCTATCCATCTTCTCTGCTGGCCGAACACGTGGTCGAGCCTCGTTGCCGGCAGGCGCGGACACGCCTTCAGTCAGTCCGATGTATTTGGCGAGAGCGTAGGTCGCCGGTCAAGCTAGTGCCGCGTGTTGACTCAGTTGGCTGTCCCAGTTGGCGAGTGTTGTTACCATGTAAGTCGTTACATCGCTGTCCCAGTTGTCTGTCCGAGTTGGTGAGTGTTGTTACAATATAAGTTGTTACAATAGATTGATAAAGTATTAGCCAGGGAACACAACTATATTTCCAGGAAATATTTGGCAAATTCAATTGAAGAGAAGATAAATCATACAAGATAGACGTTGTAAGATGCATATAATTGATTTATTATAAAGCAAAATCTGTAACAAAGGGTAACATGATAAACTATACTAAATGTATATATAAAAATAAATATATGAGTATAAATTTGATAAACAACTCAAAGCGTGAAGTAACAATATTACCTTTGTTGTTGGCAAACAATAGTATACGAAATTGATACAACTAAATATAGCGTTTGTCGTGTCAACTGCTCGATGAACGTACCGAATTCAAAGTTTAAGTACATCAGAATTAATCAAGACAAAGAGGCATTTATCAGCTGAAACGAGTATGGTTATTCAGTTAGTTAAGAATAAAGGCCAAAATGCGGAAGAGAAATATTCAGTTGACCCTTCTCGATAGATATAAAACAGCTAAACAGCCCTCTCAGAGATATCATAGCACGTTCATAAACAGATGCCTATGCAACATATTGGGCATATGATGGCCAAACGGGGTGTAAAGCGATGAGCTTCTGTGGAACAAAATCAACCAGAAACTCATCCAACTGGATCTCAGATGGTAGAAGTAGTGATGAACTGGTCAATTTTTCTGGATAGATTAGGATAACGTCTCAAGAGGTCTGGAATGGAAACCACAAAGACACACACGTCGGGGCAGGTGGAGGATGATATTGGTGGAGGATCGTTCATGAAGACTGAAGAAAACTGGAAAAAAAATAGAACGAACTCAAAATGGACTGAAGAAACCTTGTTGCGACCTGTTGCTCCATATAAGAAAGGAATTTATTATTATAATTCAAAAGATTACAACTAGCGTTTTGCCTCTAAGGAGATTAACCTAGTGTTCAGTGCTGGTCTCATGTGCAAAAACGAACATTATGTCAACCCTTTTCTATCTAAGATTACATTACCTGAATTGACGTCACTACCGTCCCGTTTGTTGCAGGAGAGCTGAATTAAGCTTGCAGATATGTAACCACCTTAACTAACTAAGAAGCGTAAAATAAAGTCCAGGAGCTACAAGAGTATAACAGTATTTGTTTTATTTGTATATAAAACATGTATTATACATTAATATAATTACAAGTGTAGTAATATCGTTTAGTTTATAAAGTTGATGTTCGAAGTTAAACATAATATTTTTTAAGATATTTATGATGACAGAAGGTCCCAAATAAGAAACATTAATATAAACATAACGTCCAATAATATTAAAACTAACAATAGTTTGAAGTAGAAGACTTCTATGTAAATATATTTTCCCTAGGTATAAAGCGGAATACGTTAATACAGACATATTTCCATCTTTAAAGCCCAAATAGACTAAGGTTTAACGTGAGCAATTTTATGTAAACACATCATCCCAAGAAAATTTACATGACTCTAAAGTAGATATTTTAATACCGAACATGGCGTCCCTACAAACACATATCAGTCACCCAACTACCTATAGTCATGATAAATGACGTCACAGTGCCAATATGAAAAATTACAAGGTAACTAAAAGATGAGGAAATTAATATAACACCAAAACATTTCAATATTATATATATATATATATTGTATTTCTCACGGTCTGTGCACCGTTTGTCAGACGGGAGGCTGCAAGCTTTTAAATACATACCATGGTATCAACCGAGCCCACCAATAATGGTGGGCTCGGTGATACATGGTATGTATTTACGTTAGTGTGCTCTTGGATGGCGTAGTGCCCCAACGTAAATAACGAGTTTATAAAAGCTTGCCAGCCTCCCGTTTGACAAACGGTGCACAAGAGCCGTGAGAAATACAATGTGACAAAAGGGGGATGCCTTACAACCCCAACCAAGCTAGCCTGTATCTTATAATAAACAAACTTAGAGTTAAGATTAAGCAGAAATAGTATATTGCCAAAACTTATACAAATTTACAATGGCCATTTCCTTTAGTACCGCTTAAGGCGACGAAGGTAATCATAGTTACGTACAACAAGTCAAGTTCCCAATGTAATACAGCATAAAGAATATAGCCAAGGCTGGCCTCCCAGAAAAATATCTATTTGCACAAGTTGAAAACGATTTAACAAAAGGTGGTAAGAGCGCGACTCTAAATTGGTTGACTGGCGACGAGAAAACAAAGTTCGCCTATGAACATAGATTTGGTTCCCCAAACTATCAAACCATAATAATTCGTGGCAATAAATATATTCCACGGCCACAGCCCTAAGGAACCCATCCTAAAACTAACAATCAAGTTTAATATGCCAAAATAAATAATTTAGAAAATATTTCCCTATTCTAAGCCGAAACAGATTTTAGAATAATGCGAATAAGTCTAAGTTTAATCTGGTGCTCTCGCCTTAGCAAGTCAGTGATACAATTAGTAGGCTAACCATGTAAAAGATACATCGCAATATATAGTCGACACAAATACCAGACATGCCCACAGTGAGAGGAAAAGAGGGAGGAAGAAAATGAAGTTGAAGAGGGGAGACAAGCAGCGCTTAGGAGGGATAGCGGTGACTCTAGGAGCTGCAATAAAATCGGAGAACCATTTAGGTGGCTGAACCGGATACTATACTGGTCAAGTTGTTGTTTCACTTTGTTTATGGGTGGTTCTTCTGTCACTAGCGAATCGTTGGGCGGTATCTCCATTTAGTCCGTGGAATTGAGTTGTAAGGAGAGGATGTCGCGGCACGTGTGCTCCAATGTTTATGTTCAGCAAGGCAGGTGGTGATTGTACTCCTATTAGATTGAGTTGTTGGGAGAGGATGTCGTGGCACGTGTGCTCCAATGTTTACGTTCAACAAGGCAGATGGTGAGTGTACACCCATTAGATTGAGTTGTAGGGAGAGGATGTTGTGGCACGTGTGCTCCAATGTTTATGCTCAGCAAGTAAGACGGTGCGTATACTCCCATTTGATTGAGCTAGTTGTTTTTCTTTTTGTAACACCGTTACAGATACAGTAAAGTAGAGTCTCGATAATTCAATATGAACAGACCAGGCCTATCTGGAAATTTCTAAAACTCAAACTATATGAGATATCTGAAAAATACCTACATGGTTTAAGTGTAAAAAACACACAATACATAGGCTTATATTATTACACAATACCAAAATAATTTCGTAAATCTAGACATATGTACGTATTATTAGAATTTGAAAATGTGTTGGTAAATTTTTATACTTGTGATCATTGTTTCGCTGGGAAGCCACGCATATTTCATCCTACGTCGAATTAACTTGAACTATTAAGACTCTACTGTATTTGTCAAATGATTAGTAAATTATTCAGTTTCTGAATAGATGTCAATGTAGTTGCACTAGTAAATAAAAATATTTTTAATGCCTAAAATTATCCTAAACTTAAAATTAAATTAGTAAAGATTTTAAATGTCAGTTAAGCGTTGTCACTGTGAATATCCGAGTGCATGTATTTTACTGTTTCGGGTAAACTACACGGGCAGACGTAAATATTTCAAAACTAAGTATAATTTTGATTTATTAACAAATAATTTCAACTCGTCCCTGGGCGTATAACCCAAACGGGTAGTAAGATGCAGTGCTAAAAAAATGCATCCAATATCTTAAGATTATTTATTCTTCAACGTGTGCTACAAGTGTTTGAGCTGCTATTGTCTAACTTGAACGTTATGTTGGAGATTTATTTTGTTCTTTTTTTGCAGCTTTAGGTTGTTCATAAGACAACCTGAAAACTACAGTTTGCAGTGGGGAAATTTTCTTGCCCCGTTTAGCTGTGCGCTGTGGTTATTGCGAGTGGTGTTCGCGGTTGTGTTTGCCACACTGTTTACGATCTTGCACAAGCTTGGTCAACGTTATGGTAGCCCTGAGGTGGAAGGCCCAAAGCTGACTCTGTATGAGGTGGCGTTCTACACCTACGGCGCTTTCTTCTGCAGCCAAAGTACTTAAGAGACATAACTTACATTAAGTTTAGTGCCTAAATTATGTAGCTAATAGCTAACTTACATGTTTCCAAATTTTAAAGTATTCAAAATTTAATATACTTTAAAGCAATTACGTTTTAACATAAGTTTATTATTTTCAAAAGTTCTTGCTTGAAATTTCAAAATGAAATAAAATAATTCCCCCAAAAAAATGCAAGGCAAAGTTTTTAAAGTATATGAGATTATTGTTATAGTCATACTAATATGAATATTTTTCAAAAGACTAAATAAATATTTTATGTAAAACTATAACAATGTGATGCTAATTAATCTTTCTAATGCTAACAATGACAGAGTAAATTATTGCAAAACATAAATTTTTAATAACACTTACATAGAACACGCAACAATGATGCGGCACCAGATAGATAAAAAAATATTCCATGGCATGAGTCCACAATCGAACTGTACTCTACTGTATTTTAATAATTTATAACAACTTAGCTCAATTGTATATCAATAACGGGTCTTTCTTTTGAGTCAGGGGTCCCAATATTGATTTCCACCATGACAAAAAAAAAAGTGAAATTAGATTTTTCTCCCTCCATGGCCAAAGGATAGGAGCATTCTGTCTGTTTAGAAATTAAGCTAGTTTGTAAGTTTGTTTTAATATATCTATCTGTTTCGTAAATTACACGTTGAACTCCTTTCGCAAACTAAATAGCAATGTTTAGTTGAACAAGCCAAATAAAACAAAACTGCACCAGCGTTGGTAGATACCCGGAATTAATTGTCAGGGACATGTACCTTAATTTGATGGTTGCCGGTTTTTGATGATGGTGATGTTGAAGCTAGAACTCCATCCTAGAGAATCGAAGGTGTTTTATCCCCCCCCCCCCCTTAAGTTTCCTCTCTCCCTTCATGCAAATACGAATTCATTTTCTTTAAATTCTTCTTTCCTCATTCTTAATTGTGGTGTTATTTAAATGTGTACCCTTATGCCCTCAAATGTAAATTTATTGGCCAGACCAAGAATCGAACCAATAAAATATATGTAGGAGGACAAGCTACCGATTGAGCTTAGGTATCCGATAATACTTCAGTACAAGTACAACCAGCTCCGTGGTGTAGTGGTCAGTTCACCTGACTACGAGGCTAGGGGTACTGGGCTCACTTCCTGGCTTGTACCTTCGGTATTTTTCCCGAAAGATGAATTACCCCAACAGTTACCAAGGTTTGGTTAGTTAGGCTTAAGTTAGGTTTAAGTATTTCAACTGGTTCCACACCTTCATATTCATTATCACCATCACCTAATCTCACCGGGAAATGGAAAGAGCCTCCAAGGAAAGGATGTTACGATAAGTATATTCATCTGTCCCCTGATCAATGCCACATTAGTAATGGCTAATCTTTCCACTACTGGGCCACCAATGATGTATCTCAGACGCGCTATGTATTATCATATAGTACAAGAACAGGATTTAAAATTGAATAAGTATAGATAACTTGTAAAGATAAAACTGTTGAGTCTAATTTGCATCGGTAAGCTTACAGACAGCTATGGGAGAAACAAGGGGAGGGGGTTATCCTATAAACAGGCTTATATAAAATTTAAGTTTTTTTACAGCACATTATTCGTCTAACAAACACACTTTATTATCCCGTATTTTATAGTCTATAAATGCCTGTCTCTCTGAATTGAAAATAACAAACTCCCTCGGTTCTTCGTTGACAATGTCCCCACCGAAAAGCAGGCAACGTCAAGTCACTGTGCCACCACTGAAAATCTTCTTCAGATTGTAGGCGAATGCGATCGGATTCACCGGATGGATCTTCAATCAAGATATCGCTTGGGCAATCCAAAAATCCCCTACTGTATGATTACGTTTACCCACTTACAGTGATATAGTTGGAAAATTGTTTGAAAGCAATGAGATTGTCAACCCAATTTCTTGAATATAGCCTCGTGAATGGGTCACTTTAGGCTTGAATAGTTTAAAAAATATATCAATAATAGTTTAGCATAAACTTTCTATGTGTGGGGCAGTGGAAGGGCTGATAAATTGGCATGGCGTGTTGCCAGAATAAGCAGAGTAGGTTTAAACTCTGCCTGTGAATTGTTATTCCCAACTCTGTTCCATTTAACCAATAATTTATAGGATATGCACTACACGCCTTACATTAGAATGCATTTTGTTTATATCTAGCAAATAAGAGTTTTACCGAATTATGAAACAATACATAGGTACAGTCTATACTAACGCTGCTTATTTTGGCAACACTCCAAGCCACGCCACTGGCCTGAGGGATAAGAGCCACGCTCACGGCCGAAACAAGATTAGACCAAATGCTCAAACCATTAAATGTATAAAAGTGCGGTATTCTAAATTCTGCACTAGACAACAGCAAAATCGGATTAAGTTTGTTCATTTAAAAATTATTGATCTCAGGTAACTCGAAAGTTCATGGCCGTCAGATAGACTAAAATTACCATTCAATCCTCTTCTGAGACCTCTATCCAATCCAGCCACACCGACCTCCTTCAAATCCATTTTCCGTAATGCCAGGCCACCACCGTGTTCGGATTCCCCGTTAAACTGTAGGTCCTTCATTTCATCTCACAATCACCTACCATTACACTTAGCGTAAGTGCGTATAACCCGAATGGTAGTAAGACGCGGTGCTAATAATAATAATAACATTTTCCGTTATCTTCCAGTGACGTCCCGGTCTAACAAGGCCTCTTGTATCATTAGTTTCCCCCATTAAGATTTTGTGTACAAGCCTGTCATCACACATACGCACTACCTTCATGACACTACATCTCAGCATGAGCTTTATTATCCTTAAGGTGGGAGTGTAGGAGACACGAGAAAAGATGAATGTTTTTGCAGTTTTTATAAGAAAATATTTTTTTGGGGTCAAAATAAATCAAATATTGCTTCAGTAAAAGAGTTTAATTTTCTTCACATGGTAATATTAACCTTTTTTAAATATCTATAACGAGGGTCCTGGCATTTAATAACAACTTTTTCTCTTCATTTAAAAGTTTCTATCTAATCGCTTTGCTCATGGCAGATATTTAACAACTGTTGACATCACCATGTGAAGAAAATTAAATTCTACATTTCTACTAGAGTAATAGTTTATTTATTTTGGCCAAAAAAAGTTTTGACAAAAAACTGCAAATACCCAGGCCTTTTTTCGCGTTTCCTACATCCTAAATTTTATATATTTTGGGGATGCGTACAAACTGTAGCTACTAGGTTAATAACATTGAACACGTTTTGAAGGCACCCCAATATCTCCCCGGTCCAGTTCCTGTCAGCTGGTGTTCCTGATGATGCATATGACCACCGTGGTGTTGGCGGCGGCCTATTCGGCGGCTCTTGTATCCTCTCTCTCTGTGAAGAACACGATGACCCCTTTCAACTCTGTGCAAGGTCTGCTAGACGACGAAAGCTACAGTCTAGAGGTGACCAAATACTCCGCTGAATACAGCATGTTCCAAGTGAGTTAATTTCATAAGTGAGTGTGTGTGTGTTTATAGGAATGGCGTCCAGGTGATGGACATACATCAACTTGATATTGGTCTATTGTTCAAGGCTCATTCAAGCACGTCCAGGGGTGAGTGACCATTTACTACTAAGCGGATTAGTGTATAAAAGGTGTCTGGACTAGTACAGTTGGGTATGCAGCAGGGACGGCCCTAGCAGTTGCGGGAAGAGATAATAACATAGCGTGCCTGTGCAACTATGAAATAGTGGCGTCAGGGCTGATTGGGGTTTTCTCGACCACATGTTTTATAAACAAGGGCGAAAGGAAAAACATGAGTCACCCTGTTAGGGAGGGGGTAGTAGGTGATGGGTCAATCATTGCCTTGGCGAACCCAAATCTGAGACATGTTGGGTGAGGCAACAGACTCTACATGAGTCCGAATCCTGAGGATGATCTGGTGATGAAGTTCATTAAGGAATATTTTCAAGAAGGTGGAGAAAGTTTCATGAGGGTATGATTGAGTCAAGGTAAGGAGTGGAGATCTTCAAATCGATATATAGGTGGAGGATGAGAGTCATTTTTTAAATACTCATCTCTGAGGCCTATAGGATATCGAGGGAGAGGTCATGCACGGTTCACCTCCTGGTGGTGGGATTCGGGCTTGGGGTTTGTAGAGGATCGGAACATCAAAATGCCATATTCTACCAAAAGCTGAGTGAATGCTTCTACATGGCGGTGGAAAAACATGGCGCGGGCATGGGTGCCATTGCGGTACTAGAGCTATTATGGATGGATGGGGTGATGGAGTACATTTCTGATAGGGAGAAAGTGCTGGAGGGTAGGGATGTACGTATCATGTCGACCTGGAGAGCCCCATACGAGAGCTATGGGTCTGGAGGGGAATATCTGGTCATGACATATGCGTGGGACGGCAACAGTGGGCAGGAGAGCGAATTCTGGAATGGGAAGATCGTTTTCAACGCTAATATCTCAGGTCCAGAATGCGACGATAAACCTCAAAGTGTTGACCAACATCTGCAGAGTTTGTGAGGACTCCCTTAATGATCCTCCGGTAGCCATACCTGTAAGACTAAGTTTGATGCAAAGCCACAGGATAAGTCAAAGGAGGCGATCGCTGAAAAAAACCGAGCTTAGCACGAAGACAAAGCAAAATTGTAAGTTCTAGAGACATGGCATTGGCTAGGGAAGTAGGAGGTATGAGAGCGAGATGGACTGTAAGTCGGTAAGTAAGGGCAGTAAGGCGGTGGAAGATAATGAAGTGGAAGGGTAAATGGCAAAAGAAATAGGAGATGTGCCATCTAGAGCGTATGGGACTTTCGAGAAGACCTTGCGGTTGTAGAGGTTGGGGGAAAATAATACCCTGCACATGTACTCCAACATGTAGTAAGACTGGGGCACGAACGAAATGGAAGTATTATGTCCCCTACTCCTGAATCGTTGGACAGGATTCAACTAAAATCAATTAACCTGCCAACGGAGGTAGCCAGCTTGTTGGATCTCATAGAACAAATGTTCAAGAGAAGAAGAGTTTAGCTTGGAGATTACGTACCAGCAGTTTATAGTAGCCCACGGTCGCAAAACCTTTAATTCGAGTGTGGTATGGCCAGCGTGCTATGCCCTCACACATAATCCATAATAGTTAGGAGTATACTTAAAATAGGCCATATCAATGTGATGAGGAGTGTGACCATACTACATGAGATTCGTAAGCTAGCGGAGGAAAGGTTCCATACATCCCGGTGGTTACTAGAATAGTCAAAAGCGGAGAAATTACAATGAGTGGCATTGTTATATTCAACAGGTACATCACCGGGACTAAAATAACACAGCTAAGTAACCAATTGGTAACGTGTGTGGAGCTGGGAACTAGCGCCACCAGGGTTGTGATGGCAAACCTGTACTTTCAGTCTAGGCATCTGATTGAACCTTACTTGGACCAGATGGAAATATTGTGTAGGATCTACGCTGGCGAACCACTCATAATTACTGCTGATGACAATACCAAGTCTCCTATGTGGCATGGTCGGAGGGGACAGAAGAAACTATTCAGGAATACTACGCAGCAGAGGGTGAGTCCTTGAAGAATTCATCCATGGGCATGGACTGGAAGTTGTAAACTAGCTGGGAAATCCCCCCACGTATAAGTAGAGGGCTGGGGCCTCTACAAACATTGATGTCACATTATGTAAAGCAGGGTTTATGGCCATGGTTGAAGGATGGAGGTTAATCGATCATGCTACGATTAGCGACCACAATCTGATCGTGTTCGACCTTGCCATGGGGAGGGTGGCGGATGGAAATGATGTAGGGATAAGGAAAAGTTACGACATGAGAAGAGCTGATCGGGAAATGTTGAGGAGGGAACTGGTACTGCCCAACCAAGTGGTGACAATGTCAACATCAAAGCCAAGGAATTGACATCGGCCCTTAAGGATGCGATGAATAAATCCATCCATGTGAATAAAGGAGATACGAGGGTCGTGAATAGACCGTGGAACAACATACTGCAGGGACTTCATACGAGGGCAATAAGAACTCGTAGGAAGTATCACAGGTGCAGGGACCCAGTCGTACGTGAGGTGCTGCTGGACATATATAGATAAAGGAAAAAGTTTTTTGAGCAGGGATTGAAAAAAGGAAGGGTTGGGAAAGATACGCAAAGGAGAAGCTCCAGCAAGGACCTTGGGGATCCCATTCAAGATAGTGGTCTGGAAAATCAGACTGCCAGCGATGATATCCACGTTGAAGAGAGAGGGTGGCAGCCCCACGACGAACTGGATGGAATCCGCTGAGTTACTGATGGATACATTGTTACCAGATGACAGCGAGGAAGCAGACACGGAAAAACAGAGGGTGTTGTTATGAGGGAACATGACTCGGGATATGTATGCCCATGAGGAATCGGTGGAATTGGTCAGTCAGGAAGAGGTTATTGGGATCAATGCTCAGTGGGAAAGAAGAAAGCACCTGGACCAAACGGGATAATGGTCGAGGTGCTACAAAAGACCGAAGACCTCATAGCCCATTACCTCGCAGGCCTGCTAAATGAATGCCTCACTCAGGGCAGAATCCCGATCATCTGGAAGCAGAGCAAGATAATCGTGCTAAGCAAGAGGGAGGACAAGGATCCGCTTATTCCAAAGTCATATAGACCCATCTGCCTTCAACCACTAGTGGGAAACTACAGGAAAAAGTACTGTGGGAAAGATTACTAAGGCACAGGACAGGAGTGGGCATGCATCAACAACAGTATGGCTTTCGAAGGGGTAAATCAAAAAAGGATGACATCTGTAGAGCAATAGAAACTATCGACTCGGTTGTTGATAGATACGTGGTGGGGATATTCATAGACATCTTGGGGGCGTTTGACAACCTATGGTGGCCGGCATTGTTCGATCGGTTAAGAGAACTTCAGTGTTCAGGGCAATTGTACAGAAGCTTGAAAGACTACTGCCGGAATAGGTATGCCACCCTGGGGTGTTCAAGTACCAGCGTGCATAAGAGACTGACTAAGGGATGCTCCCAGGGATCGGTCTGCGGACCGATATTCTGGGATGTGGGACTGGAGCTGGGGCTGCAGATGCCGGAGGAGATCCTTGAAATGCATGGAATAGTCACCTTCCGGACGACCTTCTAATAGTGGTAGAAGGTAACTCAAGAAAGAGCCTGGAGGAAAGATGTAATCGGGTGCTAGATGGGCTGGTAAGGTGGTGCAAAGGTGTCAAACTAATGATGACACCTGCGAAGACGAAGTTTATGCTATTCAGGAGGGGATTGGTGCAGAATACTGCAATAAAGGTCGAGGGTAAGAACTTGCAAAGGGGCCAAAGGTCAGATATCTGGGAGTTAATTTCGATGAGAATAGAAACTTCACGGCGCATACAGAGGAAGTGATGGGCAGAGCACATCGGGCTATTAATAAGATTATAACCATTGAACAGGAGGTTCCACTGCCCATACGGATAACAAAGACATATCACCACGCGATCCTTCTTTCTATTGTTGGCTATGGAACGTGCGTCTGGGCCCACAGACTAAACAACGTTGTGCTGGCTATAGCTGTCCAGATTATATAAAGGAACGTCCTCCTGAGACTTGCGGGCGCCTGCCAGACAGTGGCGACAGATGCACTGTGTGTTGTCCTAGGTGTGTGGCCGTTGGACCTTCTGGTTAAGAAAAAAAGCAATTGGGTACTGGAAAAGGAAGAATAACTGGGAGAAAGTTAGGATAATCACCTCACCTGAAGTGGAAACATCCGAAGACGCAGATATTGCTCTATTTAGGGAATGCCAGAGATGCTGGGAGGGCAGTGAAACTGGTAGAAGGGCTTATCAAATCTTTCCCAATGTGTTTGAAAGGATTGATAATGTACCTCTGGAACCATCCCCGGGTCTGGTCCATTTCATCACAGGAAAGGGCCATACCCAGAATTCTTAAGGAAGATGGGATTGGTCGAGTCTGATCTGTGTGAATGCGGTGAGGTGGCTACCCCAGAACACGTTGGGTTTGAATGTGCCTGTACGCTTGAGATAAGAGGACTGAACCAGCATAATTTGCATGGGAGACTGGTGGGGGTATCCTGAGAGATACCACCCATTGAAGGTTCCTAGACAAGCTAGCAACGGAAGCTTCAGAAAGGGCTAAGGCGGAATACATAAGATAACTGCGAGAGAGATGAGGACTGGGACAAAGAATAAACAGGCAAAGGGCCAGATACAGAAGGGGGGGGGGGGGTAGACTAGCGACAGTGACGGGGAGAGTGACAGTGACGAAGACGATGACGAGGACAATGACAGGGATGAGGACAGAAACACCAGAAGCGGGACTGAAACGGACGTGGGTGAGGTCTCAGTGGGGGGCGAATAGTGAAGGGGAAGCTTGTGTTTGCAGAAATATTGATATACAACCTTTCATGAGGAACAAGGAGAGATGCTGGGAAGTGGCAAACACATAGGTTTGTAGGACTGGTACACCGGTTCAGCTGAAGGATTCAGAGGATTACTGAGGTAGCCCCGGTAATCCGAAGGATCATCATTCCAGCCGAACATTCGAGAAAGATGAAGAACGCAATAGAACGCAGAGGGGGAAACCTGTGACTGCAGATCCCTCTTCTTGGAAACAAGAAGAGTAGGATCAGGTCTGGTAAGGGTCCTCTGCATTAAGATGGATATAAGTGGCTGCTCACCAGCCCACTTGTACCATCGACGCATCGGATGTTCCTGAAGCGTATGAATTTTTTTAGATTAGTTAGCTGTAAGACTATGATTAAGACTATAATAGGATAAAATAGAGAGAGGAGGGTAATAGTATTGGTAGGTTAAGAGAAACAATTTCAGGGTATGTAGAGATAGGGGAAAGACAAGAAAGGAAGTAGTTTGTGCTTAAGAGTAGACGGAGCACCAACTCCAATAGGGCGCCTCCCCAGGTGGCGTATAGGAGGGACGCTCGCCGCCGCTGGATGCACCGTCGGGCTGGGATGATAAACCACGTCTGATAGGGTAACTAGTGGAGGAGGGTACCAGGGAAGTAATACATCCGGTAGGAACCACCTGGAATGAGACTGAAATTGTATCTCGAGTAGGTACTTTAGGTTTCGAACCTGTTTAGACAAAAGAAAATTTGAAAATTGTATAGTAGTAGAAAATTCTTTGGAAAGGTGTAAATACGGCCGGATTTAAAATTGTAAGATGCCAGGCCAAACTAGATAATAAACAAACAAAACAAAAAGTTGCGAGGCCCTGGGCAAAATCTTGTGAGCGGGGCCCTTATACAAAGTATATTGATGTAAGTTTCTTCGTGGTTAAAAGCGTACAGATTAGCATGTTTTAACAATTTTTACGTACATAAAAATTTTGTTTATTGAAATTGAACTGAAACTCAACTAAGTAAATTGCAGCTAAGTAGACAAACACAGCACAGGTATAATTAACAATGATGACTGAAACTGATGTGGAATGGATCTGCACGGGTGCGCGGGGCTGGGTTGACGGTTGGAAGCGGGAGTCAGTAGTGCGGTATCACGATAGGCAAAATTTCTCCAATGACAGCGACAGAGCCGTGGGAGAGGGGACCATTTGATGGTAGAGAGTCAGTGTGATGATGGCTAAGAGCAGATACAAATTATCATTTTTATTTTTCCTATGTAAATTCTCTTTTAGCCTGAGGCGTGGGGCCCCCATTAGCGCGGGGACCGGGCGGTTGCCCCATTCGCCCCTGCTTAAGGCTGACCCTGGTATGAAGCTTGCTCCAAGATGGACAGGCCTGGACTAAATATTGCGTCATTAAATAAAGTAGGAAATATTGTGAAAATTCTATTAGATTATATCCAAGAAAAAATATCCGATGAAATATAGCCTTTATGGATTAGAAAATGTGTAATTAGAAAAGATTCATTAGGAGCTTCAAGTGGTCTGATCAAATAACTAAAATTATAAGATCCTGCTGAGTACTTCAACACAATCAGAATGTCGGAAAGTTATTTTGAATTATTGCCGAACTAAATTAAATCTCGAATGGTAAGTGGTAGGTAGGGGAAAGATAATCTAACAGAAAAATAGAACAAAATGCGTCTACTATGTTGACTAAATCGTTCTACTAAACTACTAGACTCTTAAATTGCTGAAGGTGTCTGAACGGACCTTTACATCCAACTCTTTTTTTTTTATCAACTCACCACATGTTATTGCCATTCAGATACTCGCCAAAACGCCACGAGCCTTGCGCACCCTATGGTCATGGCATCCGTGTGCGGCGTCATGTCATCACAAAGATCTATCGCGATTACTGAGGAAAAAATTAACCTGAACCTGCTTCTGGGGCCACTGGTCTAAGTGTCCCAATCATGCTAGACTAGATTACGAGTTATAGTGAGATTCGGGTTCGAATCCTTGTCAGGTGCACTGAGATTTTTTCCAAAAATCGTTTTCCACTCTCCCTCCACAAAATTATAGGTACACTTCCTCTACATTCAACCTTATTCATCCCTAGCTCATTAGCGTTGTTAGTACATATTTGTATAACTTGAACAGGCCGTAAGACGCCTGCAAAAAAAAAAAACTAACGTAACCTAACCTAGGATCCAACATGAACCTATTCGAGTTTTCAAACTAGGTCTTCGACAATGATGTCGACGCGGATGGGAGTCTTACACCTTAAATCTGGGCCTGTAACATAAAAGAACATCCCTGCACGAAGTGCTGTAATAAATGTATACTTATTTATAAATATGTAACGTTCTCATTTGTGTTATTACCGACACCGTAGTGTAGTGGTCAGTGCTTCTGGCTATGAATCTAAAGGTACCGGGATAGATTCCCGGCTGGTATCTTGGATATTTATCCCTACAGGATAATTACGCCAATGGTCATCAGTGTTTGTTTTGTTAGCCTTGAGCTCGGTTTAAATGTTTCCACTGGTTCCACACCTTTACACTCACTATCTTCATCGCTTCATGTTATCACAACATGGAAAGAGCTTCCACGGAAAGGATGTAGGTCCGATTTTGACGTACCCTGAGCAACGTTACAAAAGTACTAGCTAAACTTTTCACAAACTGGTACAAATTACGTAGCCCAGACGCGTAATATTATTATTATTATTATTTGTATCATACAGTACTCTAATATTGGAGTATAGCAAATTGATGGAATTTTTAATAAAACCAAATGTGGCAGGTCTATGTAAGCTGGCAGGGTTTGATCTCAAAACACTACCTTTAATTTTTAAACTAAGGTCTGGAGAAAAAAGAAAACATGCCATATTATTTTATGCCGACGTTTGTTCTAAATTGAACACAAGCTTTATTGGACTATATAATTTTATTTTGTTGCATACCACTGACCATAAGTTAGCGGTGTTCCTGCTCGGCAGGTATTTTTATTTTGAACAATACAATGTTGGCGATATTGATATTTATAACATATTTTCTTTTACCTATTCATACACTATGTTCTACATACAGATTTTATTTAATTAATGAAATAACTTTTAAAATATTGTTTAGAAATATTAAAAATGATAATATGTAGAAATATGTCATATTTAATTGAAATACCTTAATTCTTTTCACAATGTATCAAAATTTTCTTCTTTCTTCGAAATGTTTAAAAAAACTCGATGCTTATTGTGGGTGTCGAATCAGAAGCAAAATATATTTTATTATTGACTTCTATTTAATCATTTTAAAAGCTTCGGCCCAACCCAATAAATAATATTTTTCCTTTCCTTAACAGTCGGCGAACTCTGGACTGTTGCAACGCGTATACCAGCGGATGCAGAAATCAAAACCAGACAAGTTCCCCAGTACAATAGAGGAGGGTTTGGAAAGAGTTTGCACCAAGAATAAATACGCCTATCTGACGTCTTGTGAGGTGGCCATGGGAATCTTCAACTCCCTCAGTTGTGGACTCTTTGTTCTCCCGGAGAAGTTCTTCAAGGCTAGTCTTGCGATGGCCACCCGGAAAGAGAATGCTCTGTTAGACGCTATCAACTACAAGTAGGTACAACTCGGCTATGATTATTTTGCCTCACTCCCCACAAAAAAAAATGGTGTAGGCCCGCAATTAAACTATACCGACCGAGCGGCCGCCGCTGTTAACGGTGATATTGCCAACATTTGTGGATAGAGGGTGTCATATGGTCAGCACAACGAACCCTACAGTATTTAATATCAGTTTTCTAGACCAAAGCTGCTTATCATGATTATTGATCCAACCCCTGTGGCCCAGTGGTCGGTATTCCTGGCTACAGATTCAGAGGTCCTGGGTTTGATCCCTAGAGCTTCCATATTTTCTGTGAAGTAGTGGATCTTGAACGGGGTTGACTCAGACTCGTGAGGACAAATAAGGAGCTACTGGATTGTAAAAGTAGCGGCTACGATCTATAAAACTGAGATAAAAGGCCAAAGGGTTCGTTGGACTGAATAAATGAACACCTCTATCCCCCGAAATTGGCACTATCTTAGCCAACAGACGGTGGCTACTGGGTTGGTATGGCTCGATTGCAGGAGTTATAATGTTTATTGAGCCAATAATTTCAAGCAAAGATAGATAGAAGGCTTTGATTGCTTATCGTATCTAAGCAGTAGGTCAAACTTGAGACAATCATTGTAAACAGATGACTAGGGACAAGAAGTAATATATTTTAAGTGGCAAAATCATTGTATGGCCTCAGATGTTCAAATATTTACACATAAAATTGAACTGTTTGTGTATTTGATAGCTAGGGTAAACTACCATTGATCATCAGTGTAAGAATATGTATTGGGCAAAATTAATGAAATGTTATTAATAATACTCTATCATGTACACGATTTTCACTGATTGAAAACAAAAACAAAATAAATAAGTGTTTTTTGACTAGCTAAATCACACAATCGTATTTTGTACAATGACACTGTTAAAAAATGTGTAAAATCTACTAAATTTAAAAAAAAATTGTTCAATTTAATTGGGTACAAACTACTCACTGCACATTATTTACCCTAAAACCCAGCAGTCGTACCTTGACTGATTATGATATGATACTATCTTATAATCTACAACATTTGAAATGAAGCAAGATAAGTTTGTTACCTTTCTTGGTTAATGTAATGTACTGTACCTTTCGTTTACTCCTAAAGCTAGCAGCTTTCATTATGGCACAGCTTATAAGATAGTATCATAGTGTAATCGGTCAAGGAGAGATTGTAAACGGAGCGAGAAATGAAGTGAAACAAAATTATTTATTCATTGAGCATTCATTTCCTTTATCCAGTTTACAGGTTATGCGCAGTAGTGGACAACTGCAGAAACTTTTGAAGAATTCTTGGCCTCATATTGTTAAGAAGACACCAACTAGGCCCTTGTTCAATTGTGTGGAACTCCAAGATATAGCGTCGATTTTAATAGTTTTTGCATTAGGCGTCATGACAGCTGCAGTGTTACTTTGTTTTGAACGACTGTGTTGGCGTTGTCTTGAAACATATTTTCGAAAGAGAGGGAAGGTATTTCAATTTTACATTGATAATAATTATCATCGATATAAAATACATAACGATATAAATGGACATTAAAATGTTTTAATTAAACCTACTACTTTCATAGTTTTAAAATAAAGCTACTACACCAAACATTATTTTTAAAACCAATTTTATTTAAAATAACTAGCTCTGTGTCTATACAATTGTCTCCTTATGCACGTTGGATTATACTTTATATGTTTTCAATATTATATTTTCCTTAATATTTTTTACATTTTTCTTTACTATTAAATGGATATAATTGTATAAATTAGAGCTGCAGAATTTCTTGAAAAGTTTTCATAACTCTATATTTAAAAAATAAAATTATTATTACTATACAAATCACATTAATTATATTATTATTATTATTTGTATTATTATTATTATTATTATTAATTCTTTATCCTTTAGGCCTATTACAAATTTAAAAAAAAAGAGATTTCACGTTAAAATATCATTTTAAAAGTAAGGTAAGCTCAAGTTTAAACACTTATATCTTAATATGATAAATAAAACAATAAATTAAGCTATCGCAATAATTATATTTTTGAAACACTATATTTATTGCCAATTTGAATCAATTTAGTCAAATTGTCACGAGAATTGCCGAATAGAGTCATTAATTAAGGTAGTCCTGAATTTTGGATATGTTATATGGATCGAGTGCGTGAACAAAAATCCTAGTTTTCCAATTCCAACTAGTGCCGCTGACACCGCCAGCTCGAAAGAATTCAAAGTTTTCGGCAATTTTTCCGTTTTTGTCAAATATATCTAAAACCATGCGTTTGACAGAAAAAGTTACACCTAGATTATTTGAAGTAATGTAAATTTGCTGCCATTTGGCATAACAATTTCTATACTTCAAGTATGTTTGGATATCTAGCTCTTCAAATTTTGGTAATTTTTCCCATGAAAAGAGAAAAGTACAGGATTTCAGCTGGTTTTGCTCTGTATCTTCTAAATGGCGTGTCATACAACAAAATGTCATTCAGTAAGTTGTAAACTAATGTAATTTTCCTACAATTTGACCACAGAACGGTTTGTATATGTCTAATAGATCGCGATATACAGAACTTTGAAAAAACTTTGTTGTTTTTGGAAAAATGTAAAAATTGAATTTTGATTGTTATACTAATTTTGATTAATAGAACTAAGTACTACGTTGTACTAACTAGTTTTTCTTTCTTATTTTCAGGTCATCCCTGTTGTACCGTTATAGAGGGCTTTGTGTGGGGGTCGAAAGGCTTGGAGAAAGGTTAAAACCCACTCCCGTTTCCCCTGTTTTATTGTCAGTTGCAACCCAAACTTTTCTGAGTTCGGTTGAGTAGATGCGTTTTCGTTGTTATGAATGTTTTCTTTCTTTTAAAATGACTTCTTCTGACGTGAATCTATTTTTTATCTTTAAAAATAATTCGAGTGAAGGTGGAATTGTAGTAGAGAAAAGTAGAGGGATCCAAACTCGGGTAGAATCGAGTGCTAAACGTCGACTTCAGCCAACGTGTATTGACAGATTTGAATGAGGTTACTGTGCACGTTGCTTTTAATAAAACATACAACAATCCACACATGATGGCAGCATACCATCGTTGAGGCTCACAGGATCAACAACAAGAGAGACCAACTCTTCAATCAGGAGGTACAAGTTTTAAATTTGAATATGGTATTTCTTGTATGCAAAGGAGATAACCAACAAATTTTTGGAGGCTCTGAAGAAGACCAAATTGTCAAAACGAAATAATGTGACCAGAAAGGATAAGCTGCAAGTGAGAGAGACGATATTGAAGGCAGATGAAAAACGAGCAGATGGTTGGGGGAGAGAAATAATGGATCAATTGACGAATGTGGAGGATCTAGTGGCAGTGTATGCACGATAACACCTATTTTGTCAGCAAAAGCTGTTCAGGTCACTATCGACTAGTAGCAAAAGAGGACGTACCCAGTGTAGTAATGTATATGAAGGAATGGAACCAATCATTTCATACCTTGAGGAGAGTTCAGACGAATGTCAATTTGCCATGAACGACCTGATCGCAAAAGTTGAAGGCGATTACATCCCTGACAAAAGAAAGATTAAGGCTTGCCTTTTTCAGAAGTATGGAGATAAGGTGCTGATATCTGAGAACCCCCGGAGGAAAAAAAAAACATAATTTGTTTCAGAAAAGTGGACTACAAGGTTCTCTCACAATCATGGTATGAGCATCAAAAGTCAGACCCTTAATAAGAAAAGCTACGAATCACTGAAGGCGCTACTGATATTATCTGAAGTGACATACTTTCATAGATGTACGAATTTACCGAATACATGCCACCAGACAATTTCCTGGATGATGTAACCTCTGTAATCCCTTAAACACGGCTACATTTCTTCGAACGTATGATTGTGAAATACAAGCGAGGCTCTTTAGATGGCTGGAAAAAGAAGTGTGTTGGACTTTCACACGCAGTAATATCAACTGAAAGACCCTATTCTTTAATTTGTTCACTTATAAATGTAATCGACGTTTATTTATACCGCCATCCCTTTATGCTAATCCACAGACTGTGCATTGCAAAACAGTCTGAAGAAGATTTGAAGGACTTCTTCAAGTTCAAAATTTCTCCTTACCCCATGTCATTATTCTAAGAAGAGAGCACGCGTAAGGGGACAACATCTTCCTTATATAAATCATTCACACCACTCATGAAAGAGGAAATCCCTATGGGGAGCATATACATTGTGGCTGACAGTGGGCATTTACTGCACAAAGCTGTGTGTCGTAGAAAGACCTCCTTTGGGGCGATTGCGTACAGCTATATAAAATATTTGCAAACCCATTAGGGTATGAATGTGGCTGTTATCTTCGATGGTTATCTTTCTGATGCTGACCAAAAGAGCTAAAAAAAAAAGATTGTGAATGAATTAATCGAACTACATGTTCATCTCCTCACATCATAGTCGATAAAGGAATTGTTTTGCAAAGTACACAGGATAAATTTCTCACCAATGACAACAACAAGAAGCGCTTCAAGGAAGTCCTGGAAAAAGCTAATATACAACTGATACACGCATTTGAAGTTGCTGACGTACTTATCGCTAACACTGCCATTTCCACGTCCCCTAATTATGATGCTGTGATTGTCGTTGGCGATTACATAGATCTTCTTGTTCTCCTCACCGGATTAGCAGCAGTCAACAAAAGTGTGTAGCTTAAAAAGTGCGGAAAAGGTAAAGTTGCTGATGTTTTGTACTCAGTCGACTCTTTTCGTTACACCTTTATACAAACATTATTCTATTCCTGCCAGCATACAGTGGATGTGATACAACATCTACACTTTTCAGCCATGTGAAAAACCAATTTTACTCACTACTATCTAAGCATCTTGAGCTCCAAGAAAAGGCAAAAGCATTCTTTAACCCTCATACCACAACTGAGGAACTTGCAGAGGTTGGAGAAAGTTTCCTGGTAGAATTGTATGAGGGAAATCCTACGTCACAAAATATTGACGAACTGAGATACCACTTTTTTGTAAAAGCAGCCGCCAAAACAAAATTCCATCTTCCCAGACTGCCCCCCACTAGAGATGCTGCTTGACTGAATGCCATGAGGACATACCACCAAGTGCAGGCGTGGCTAGGAGAAGAGAAAAATCCTTTAGAATGGAGCTGGATGAGCACTCCGGGAGGGCCTCTTCCCCCCCAAAGCAGAAAAGGACTCAGCTCCGTAATTCCTGCTTTACTGCATCTCTTGTGCCTGCTAAAAAGGTTGCGCAAATGGATGTGAATGCAGAAAAGCTGTGCTGAAATTCTTCTCGGTATGCAAGCATTGTATTGGGCAATACTGTGAAAATGCAGCAGCCCTCATTTTTGACCGCAACACAAAGGATATTGATGCGCCATTACCCATTGACATGATAGATGAGCAGCTGGAAGACGAGAGTTTGAACATTCAACTAGTGTAACTTGAAAACACGGACCCGAATGTGAACCATTTGGTTTAAACTATTGATTATGACAGTCTTGGCTCTTCAAAACAGCAAAAATTTGTGAAATTTCTGTGTTTAAAAAAAAAATACAATGTTGATTAATAATTTCTTCGTTCACATATTATTCTTATTAATAACGTTTTTAAATTGCATGTAGGTGATTTTCAATGTTGCCATTACACCTCATTCCTATAAAAATTATGACAACAATCAAAATTCAATGTTTACATTTTTCCAAAAATAACCAAATTTTTTCAAAGCTCTGTATCTCGTGATGTATTATACGTAGAGAAACCATTATGTAGTAAAATTGTAAAAAATGTATTCTAATTTGCAACCTATTATATAACATTTTGTCGTATAAATCGCCATTTAGTAGCTACAGGGCAAAAACCAATTGAAATCCTATACTTTTCTGGGGAAAATCTCCGAACTTTGAAGAGCTATATATCCGAACTTATTTGAAGTAGAAAATCGTTCTGCAACCAAATTGTAGCATATTTACATTAATTCAAAAATCTGGGTATTACCTTTTCTGTAAAATGCATGGTTTAGGTTATATTAGCCAAAAACCTAAAAATATCCGAACATTTTGAAGTTTTTTTTGAGTTGGCGGTGCTCGTGGGAATTGGAAAACTTGGATCTTTGTTCACGTACCTAACTCATAAAGCATTTCAAAAATTATAAAATACCTGAATTAGTGCATCTATTCTCAACATTTTGACTGAACTATTTGTATAGTATGTTTATTTTATACCGGTCGTTACCCCTGGCAACGTTTTTGCTTGCTTTAAACAGAAAGAAAAAACTTTTCATTTTATTCCTTCCCATCCAGTTTTTAATTAGTCTAAAAATAAATCAAAATTTTAAATTTTATGGCTTCTAGGTGCACATGTTCGTGCACAGCTGCTACTAATTTTTAAATTTCAAACCTCTGTGTGCGAAATATATATCGAGCAATGCTCATTACATACAGACAAACAGAAACACAAATTCATAGTTCTGTTTAATATATAAGGAAATACAAAATTGTATACCCCCTCCGATCTTGATTATTGAATTGAGATTACGATTCTTGTAAGCTAGCGGCATTTTTGTGAGCTCATACAAATACAGAAATCCTCACGCTGTGGGCAAGTCAGCTAAGGTGTTGTATATTAAATTGTTTCCTTACACCCTCTGGAAGCTGTATTAGTTTAAACTCGGTCGTGTTGAGGCGGCCACCTATCTCTGCGAGAAATTACACATCACTAAAGCAACACGGCTTAAAATGCAATGGTCTTTGTCGTTTGCTGAAACAGCTACTCTATTTTGTCTAAGTATATATACTCCCTTTCGCCCTTCGCCTACAGCACCAATTTGTCATAAACATTAGAAGCAGGCTAATCCTGCCCAACAGTGTTCTTAACTATCGTTCAAACAGTGCCCCCAGCCAACAGAGAGTTATAGAACAGTAGCGCCTCGTGAGCAACATTCTTAGGCAAGCTTGGAACGGGTGCCCCCAAGCTTAAAAGGGGAAGTCCCTTAAATTTTAAAAAAAATATGGTTCAAGAAGCTATCAGAAGTTTTTTTTATTATAGCTGTGGCCTTGGGCGTCCTTCTGTTCTGTGATTTACATTATTGTTTTATTACTTATTATAGACATATACTTATAAATTTCATTTGTTAGTTTTCAATTATACACACATCAAAACAAAAGCACCTGCTACAATAAACTCCACAAAGCTCTAACACTCGTTACACACGACACAGCTTCTTGTACAAATCTGTGCAAGAAATTGTACAATACTTGGTCACATGGATTGCATACAATTTTTAGCCAGTGACTGTTCACACGGCATTTGTGATTGCATACAACATTTTTAAATAAACAGCGTTTTTGCCCTTTTTATGAAAAAATAATTTTTTAATGATTTGGAAAATATTTGTATTTAATGTAAATAATTGCTTAATCATTCCTAAATATTATGAAAATAAAAAAGTATTTTATAATATATTTTTAAAACAGTTGAATACCTTTTTATTTGAGGTTTAACCTCTTCAATTATAATTATTTTCTTTCAAGCAATTATAAGTTTTTCTAGCAACCACGCTTTTAAAAAAAAGTAATTGTCTATCAGACGAGGTTTTCATGTCTACAACTAAAAAGTTCTACAATAAAAATGGCTGATATAGGACACGTTCTATTTCCTGAAATTGTATACAATAAGTTGTGCAAAGCAGATCTTGTACAAGTTTTGGTGTTCACACGACCCCATCTTCAGGCTACAGCTTCTTGCACAACTTTTTGTACAAGAAGCTGTGTCGTGTGTACCGGGCTCAAAGATGTTTAGGCATGGGGTCAGTACCTCAACAATATTAATTTCCCCTTTTATGCCATACCATCCCCATATGATTTGAAAGAAGAAGAGAGGGGTAAGGATTTCGGTTCTAGTCGTCACCTTTTGGGCATGAAAAGTCGTAGCTTGGCTGCTTGCATTTTTACCTGACATCCGCAGCTCTTTTACTTCTCTCCCCACTGAAATTTATGACGTTACAAATAAGAAATGCACTAGCTAGAGCAATGGGATGAAATTCGGACTAATACCGAATTTCAACCACCATTAGATGGACTAATATAAGTCTTGTATGCATGTTACGGTCAATGGAATGTATGGTTTTTTTTTCCTTCAAACCCACTGATGGTTGAATTACATTTAAATAATTACCAGGAGAATATGTTTGTAAATATTAAATAAAATAATTAAATATTTTCAAAGAAGGCAAACAGGGCTTGCCTTGTTTGCCCTAACGTGACGACACTGTTATAGAATATAGCTAATATACTAATTACTAGCGCCCGCCATCATGCCTGCCATATTATAAACCCCAAGACCCCTCGATTTGGCCCCAATGAAGAGAGGTCCTGTGGGCGCCCTGCATACAGTGCACAATTCAGAAAACAATGGTGTGTACTGAAATATTGTATATAAGGTCATACATAAATCGATTTGTCTTTTATTAATATAAAATGACCTAACCTCTTCGCCCTGCTAGATAAAGTTCTACAATATTCACACATAATTCACCAGAAAATCTAACTTAGTCTGGGTCTATATTCATACATAGCGGATAAATAATAGGGACAATAGCTAATAATGTGTAACACGCTTACTTCTTACGTTCAAACTATCCTAGATTATAGGCTTATAGGAAGTATTATTATGTTACAATATATTTGAAGTGAGTTCTTATCCTGAATATAGCTTTCAGAAACTATATAATATTGAAAGTTCGATAACTATAATGCAACAAGTTAGCTTAAAACTTCATTTCATTTGTTTGAATGACTTACTTTGTTTTGGAGTCTTAAGTTCAAACGATCATTTAGGTTATAGGCTTGTAGGAAGTATTTATTTATTCTACCCTGATTTTGGTAGGCTTCATCTCGTACCAGAATCCTACAGTGTAGTATTAATTTGGTAGGATGAATGGCCATTTAGAACGGAAGTAGAAATTCCCTTCTGGGTGATATTTTATCCTATTACTACCTAAATACTGTATAACGGTAGGATTCTGATAAAGCCTTCCAAAACCAGATTTATTCAAATATCATGTATATAATAGCCTACATCAACTTATTAAAGAAAAAAGTCACTAATTTCGAACTTTGTTTTGCTCTTCAAACCTTTTATTAACACATTTATTTTATTTAACTTTTTTCCCTTTGATGTATCCCATAACATATTCAATCAAATTAGCGAACAATGTTAAAATACCGTTCGCATTGTATGGTGTAGGAGAGAAAGCAATACCCGTGAGTATCCTTCTCTCTTACACAACGGTATGTAGAGGACAGATCGAAAAGTTCAGCCACTTATCCATCCATATTATAGAGATCAATGTTACAGGGCAATAGCCAACTTTAAATATATTCTAGTATAGTAATTCCTACAATCCTGTAACATAAATGATAATTTGAATGTAGGAGTTCTACACAAAGTATGTCGTTCAAACAATTAATGTAATAAAGTTTATGAAATCAATATATATAAGCTAATTAAATATATTGTATTCTTGGCAGAACGTAAGCAATATGGATTATGGCTACATATTTAAATATATCACCTGTACTGAAATTTGCATCGCTTGCTATACACAACAACAATTTAGACAGTATTTTTCCTTTCAACCTATTTCTAGATTGCGTAACAATGACTTATGCCACCGCATTAGAAAATATTTTTCCGGAGGAGCTTATGTGGCTATTATGTGCTCATATTTCGTGGCAATCGGGAGAATATTGCGATAATCAGATTTAAATACCTCCCAAATGTTTAAAAGATCATTAGCTCGACTTCATCAGGCTGTTGCAAATATTGGAGCGATTCAATTTGAACCCTCCCATCCACCAATAATTACTTTCTTTAGACGATATACCTATCGACATTTCATGAAAGTTCCACAAATCATTGGTACAGGTGTGGCAGGATATATTTAGACTAGGAAATTTGTGGGTAGTGGTTCTTTGTCAATGCAGCCCATTTTTAAAAAAAAAAATGTATTTGTCAATGCCGCTCTGAAGTTTTTAGGAATTCTTTCGACTAGGAAATTTTTAGGTAGTGGCTCTTTGTTAATGCCGCCCTTAGGGAGTGTGTGTGTCTGTGTGTCAGAACAAATCAAAACTCATTGGTTAGTGTATCTTTTCGGACGTTTATTAATTTGATTGCATGTTTTTAGTTTATTGTTAGTATGGATAAATACTGCCTATTTAGGCCTACACAGCAGCCAAGATCAAAGAGTCAAGATTCTCTTTTACACAAAGAGAGCAGAAGGGATGAAGGTACAAATTATATAATATAATTTAAAATGATATGTATTTGTATGTGTGTTTAAATTTAAAAACCACATTTATGGGGGTAGGAGGGTTGCCAGAGAAAGAAGGGTGTCAAATATTCAAAGGCTTTTGACATAATATGCTAATTAACTGTTTTTCATTTTTCCCTTTTAAGATAGGATTAAAAAAACACTGGTATTGATACTGTGATGGCTTTGGTAAATATGGTGTGAGAGGTTTAATAAAGTAGTATTAATATTATTGGGCACGAATTTCCAAGTAAACATTGAGATTTTTAGACTTCTGTTCGGTGTCAAAGAGATGCCGTTCTTTTGAGTGCGTGCCTATACTGTACTAGAGTCTTTCTTGCATTCAGACTAATCATATCCTGGACTAATGTTTTCCGCTTACACCGGTAGGCCTTCTATTTCTAAAATTCACGGTGCTTGGGTAATTTATTCACAAGGCTTATTTATACACTATATTTTATAGTGTGACCCGTGTTCACTATTCGTATATTTTCACTATTGAGCTAGGAATGAGAAAGTTAACATTTTGCAAAATGATGGTCTTGAAGCATTTGTGTTGATAGAGAATAAAAAATAATTTAGAAAATATAGCCAATTGGTAGGGGTGGCCTAAGGGCCTGGCAAACCGTGGTGCCAGATTGAAGGAGGTTACAAACAAAGCACCAACCTAGCCTAACCTAATGTGGGCGTGATAGTAAAATAATGATAGTTTTGGAGCTGTGAGTTTGGGGGGTTATTTTCATATTTTTATCTTATCTCCCGGTTACATAAAGGGTTACCAGAAAGCAATTCCACCTGGGCGCAAATTTTGTCGGGCTTAGTTAGAGTATTTTCCCTATGGATTCCCAATCTTCCTTCAGGTAAATATAAATTATATCAGCTGCAGTGCAAAAAATAAATAATCTTTCTTACATGAGGCGATTTTATCTTCAGCATATCAAAATATCCCTCTCTTTGTATACATATATAACTTTTTTCCAGAGAAAGTACCACTAATCCTCAAAATACGCTGAAAATCAAACTTTTTCTTCTCGGTTTGCACGTGACATATTTACCATATAAAATTGATATACAATGATTACTAATACTTTGGTGCTAAAATATTGGGATTAGTAAACTTACTATCATATGCGATATACATTAAAGATGTGAAAAAGTATAAATATATAATGTGTTTACTTCTCAACAACAATATTTGGTGTCATTTATTTAGGTAGTATACATCACTTGTATCCAAATTTTGGTATTCTGGATGAAGCGTTATTACAACAGTCAAAGTAATTAGCCAGCATTTTTTTTGTATTCAATTCATCTACCTTATTTATATTTGTCTGCAAATTAAAGTGTTAACTTTTTTAAATGAATACTTAAAATAAGATTTTTGAACCAATTATTCAATTCGATTATTTAATTTGATCTGATACATTAATGGATCGCGAGCCTTTGAATTGGTAAAAGTAATCGATTAACTATAGCAAAATAGTCGATATGTCGACTAATCGATCATAGTCATCGATTCTTAGTTTCCCCTTTCCAGTGAGAAATGGCGGCTGATACTTTAAAATCTGTCAAAAATCCTTTAATAAATTTTGCAATTACAGAGCTTTCTAAACCAGCTTCTAATCATATATATCATTTAATGAAATCTGAAATGGGATCATTACGACATAGTGTATTGGTATCATTATTATCTGCCTCGTTAGAAGAATGTCCACCCACTAAAAATCACGATCAAAGTAGTAAGAACATTGTGGAAGATCAAACTCACGCAAATGTTTTTAAAAAAGGAGAAATATCCTACGAATCAATTTTGAATGGCCAAGATTCTTTGTTCAAACATCATTTCAGACTTGATAGAAGCACAGTGCTAGTAAGTTACCATAGATATATATATTTTTTGTTCTGGAGTTTGAACCACATTGATAGTGGGTATAAAACGTTTATGTTTGGTTTATTTTAAGATATTTTTACAAACTAATCTTACCTTGCTGTGTTATTTATTTCATAAGGTACAAAAAAGCGTTTCCCATTTATTATTGATTGGGTAATTAAATAATTTATTTATTAAATTGTCTCCATCAGCATACACATATAAAATATTTTCTAGTGGTCAAAGTTCAGGGCTACAGATCTAGAGGTTTCGAGTTCGATCTCCAGCACTTCCAAAATTTATCTGTGAAGCATTGGGTCTTAAACGATATCAAACTCAGCTCTGTGAGGGCAAATGAGTTAGTTGAGTAAAGATGGGCAGCTCTGGCTTAGAAAGCTGAGATTAACAGCTAGACGGGTCATGCTGACCACATGACACCCTTTATACGCAAGTGTTGGCACTATCATTACTAACGGTAGGGGCCGCTTAATTAGTATAGCTTACTAGTGGCTCAAATCGAGTTTTTATTATAATTAAATATAATACCTATATGTTTTATGTATTGTTTTTTAAGTAGCCCTAGTAATTTCTTAAGCTTTTGTTTTCAATCACTTTTTTGTTGTTGCATTGGCTAGTTGAGATTAGAAAAATAAATCTTAATGTATCAAGTCTATTACAATTCAATTAACTTATAGTAAATTTTGAATGGATTAATACATTTAGAGATTTGTTATTTTTCATGCAAGATTGTTAAGTTATGTGTGTGCGTGTATCTGATGGAAACATTTTAATTAAAATTATATAACTAACCAATCAAAATATTTTAATCTGTGACTGGTACAAACAACACTGCAAGGTAAGATTTTTTGTAAAATAATATTTTCGCGAAAGGAACCATAAACTTTTTCTACCTTAAATAATTACTAACTTCTTGGAAATCCATAACTTACTGACACATCCGCATGTTAGATGGCGTCACACATCAAGGTTAAGTTAGTCAATGCTAGGTCTAAGATTTATTTCTAAAGTTTTACCGTTGGATCATCATAAAGAATTTTAGAAGAGCTAAAAAATAAGTGTAGTTCAACAAACATAAGCAAAAGTTAACATATTTCTTATGTTTCAAAAACAACAGGTATGTACACATGGCTCTATGTGTAGGTAAGCTATGCCTTAAAGTAGTTTTAGTACTGTCATTTCCATATAACCTGAATGAGTAGTAAGATGTGCTAAAAAAAGTACTGTCTAAAATGTTCTGACTATGATAATCAAACCCGCCTCGGTGGCGTAGTTGGCTAACGCGCTAGTCGTGTTGAGCCGACTGCTGAGGACGGGGAGATCGAGGTTCGAATCTCGGTCGGGTGAACTGGGGTTGGTTTTTCCTAAATGGTTTTCCACTCTCCCTCCACGCAAATGCGGGTTCACTTCCTCTAATTCAACCTTCCCAATTCCTAATCCATTAGAGTAATTAGTAGTTAAAGAGTATAACTGAACGGGTAGTAAGACGCGGTGCTAGGTATTATTATTATTATGATAATCAACCATAGAACTATAATAATTTGAGAACAGTCAAAACATGCACTTAAGTTATGTACTTTTTTTAGCACCGCATCTTATTACCAGTTCGGGTTATATGCCTTTAAACTAATTATAAGGCATTCACGAGCTAAGCTTACCTGGATGACAGCTCGAAATGTTACTAAAGTCTGTTCAGCGTAGGAATTGTTTTCTGAAAGGCCTTTTTTCCTACCAGAAATCTATTAAATAGTAGGATATTGGTAGGAAAAAAGATCTTTCAGAGAGTAATTCCTACCGTGAATGGAGTATAGAAGTAATCACTAACACCAACAGCTGACATCTATCACTTTGGATGACTGTAATGAAAACAGATGGTAATATATTAATGTGATAGTTAACAGTAATTTAGGCCAATATTATTTATATATTTATTTGAGGTCAGACACAAAGTTTATTTATAGTTTTATTCCCTTAAAACAATATTAACACCACTTTCACAATAACTTATAACGAACATAGTTTCAAAATGGCGGCTGACGAATTTAAACCGTATGATTGAACATAACAGTAAACAAGTTTTTTACAATGATGCAGACACGCAGTTGATGAAAATATTTAATTCAGTTCAATATTTCAAAATAAAATAAAATAATCATAAAATCATTTATTGTATGTAAAAAAAAATGACAACAATTTTCTCTTTTCCAAGTAAATCAGATGCCTGTAATAAAATATATATTGATGTGTGCACTATATTACACAAAATCAGTAACGTTCCAAAACGAAAAATAAGTACTTTTAATTAGGTTTAAAATATTGTTTCTAGTTGGATAAAAAGAAATTATTTTAAAAAATGAGATAGTATGAGAAAACTTAAGTTTACTTTATTTTAAATGTAATATATAACAGGTAATTAAAGATCTTTACATTTATAACAAAACTGTGATCTTTTACAAAGTGTTGGCAACCTAAAACCTAAACATATGATTTTCGAACTGTCATCCAGGTAAAAACCTATCTGAATGGAATATACACTAATATGCTAGGGATTAGGAAGGTAATATAGAGGAAGTGCACCCACATCTACATTAAGGGTGAATATAAAACCATTTAGGGAAAACTACCCTCAGTGCACCCAACCTGGATCGAACCCTGATCTCTCTGTCTTAAGCAGTAAAGTCTATTTCAAGAGTAGCACCATAGATCATGAGGCTACTGAATTAGAGGGCACTTTTAAGATGAATCTTAATATTGACTAGAAACTTTAGTATGTTTTATCTTACTGCCACTCCTTTAAAAAAAAAAATTTCAGGTCTTGTTCAGGTACTTGGAAAAAGGCTAAGGTATGGTAACAAATCAGTATCACCATCTGTTCCTCTCGAAGAAAAATTACTGATGACATGTTGGATGTTGGGAAACACTTCTTCTTACCGAGAAGCATCCAAAATCTTCAATGTATCCAAGGCAGTGGTACATCACATCTTCCATCATATTTGCAACGAGCTGACATTGTTGGCTGAAAAATATATTCGCTGGCCCACTCCAGAGGAATGTGCCATTATCACTGATTCTTTTGAGAACCAATTCGGGTTTCCTGGAGTTGTTGGTGTGATTGGCTCGTGTTCCATCAGGGTACGAGAACCACCTGGTAATTCTGGAAATGATATTAATGGAATTGTGTTGCAGGTAAGTAAGACCACCTTTCCTTAAGGTAGTTTTACATAAAACAAAAATGAATCCCATCCACTTCGGTGGCCTCATGGTTTAAAGACGCTAGGCCTACTCTTGCAGTAGACTAGGCTATCGATGATGGGGAGATTGAGATTTGAATCTTGTTTGTGTGTAATGAGGGTGGTTTTACCTGATTGGTTTTACAGTCTCCCTCCACATAAATGTGGGGACAATTCATCTTAATATACACTTCCTTATATACCATAAGACAACTATATCTTAGGATTCTGTTACGAAATGAAGCCTTCCAAAACAGATTGTTGCCATAATCAGGGTAGAGTAAATACAGTACTTCCTTCAAGCTTATAACTTGGATGATCGTTTGCACGTAAGACTCCTACACAAAGTAAGTCATTCAAACAAATGAATAAAGTTTTAAGCTAACTTCTTTCATTATAGTTAACAAACTTTCAACATTGTATAGTCTCTAAAAGCAATATACAGGATAAAATCCAACTTCATATACATTGTAATATATTACATATAATGCTTCTCTCTTCTCTCTCTCTGTCTGAAACAAAAAAGGCAAATCGAGGGCAAAAATATAAATAATTTTGCTATTCAACGTCGGATTACATCTAAAGTTTTGGAGATACAAGAAAAATGTTAATATGGTTTTTTATAGGCAATTTAATAAACTATTTTTTATCTGAACTATTTTTTCGTATCAGTTATAGTTGCCGAGATATAGGCAAAAAACTGGAAACGAGTACATTTTTTCCAAGATGGCGGCTCGAGCGCAACAGATTTTTTACGGGGACTTTTAGTATGTTCAATGCAAAGCCGTAATAAGCATGTATAACAAAATTCAGATCTTTACCGATTGTTTTTATTTGTCGAAAATTGGTCTAATTTGACTGGACTAAGAAACATGTTTCTACTATTAATTCAAATGGTATCCAACCATATTTAATTTGTATATTGGTTTTAATTAAATTAATTAACCTTACTCTGCTATATACAATTTTAAATTTCCAAAAGTATATTTAGTAGCTTAATGAATTTTTTCATACTATGGTGTACATCAATAACCTAAGGAGTGCTGTTGTTCTATTCACTTTACTTAATGTGCACCTCATCTTGCCACTTTTTCGAGTAATTCGGATATAAGAATACTTAATATACTTAGCAGTGCGTCTTACTAACCTTTCAGGTTATATGTTTAAGTACTAATTACATTAATGAATTAAGAGTTAGGAAGGTTGAATATAGAGGAAGTGAACCCGCATTTACATAAAGAGAGAGTGGAAAACAATTTAGAGAAAACAACCCCCTTTCACCTGAGTGAGATTCGAGACTCGACCTCCCTGTCCTCGAGTATTAAGCTCAACACGAAACTAGCATGTTAGCCACACTGAGGACAGTTTAATATGGACATAAATTAGACTAATAGGATAGAGATGAAGATGATAGAATTTGAATAAATATATTCATTCGCATTTCTGTTTACAAGATAGGTGCCATAATATATTATGAATAAACACCTCACTACACCCAATCAGGATTCAAAACTATACCTCCCCATAAATGGCAAACTAAACTATACCAAGATATTTAAACTTCCACACTTGGGCTATTATTTTATGATTATTCTTGACTTTTATAGCAAATTATGTATGTAAAGAAATTTGTAAATCATAATAATAAATAATAAAAAATAATAAATAATAATAAAAAAAATTGTCAATCAAGTCATTTGACTCTTAACACTTTTGATCAGGAAATGTTAATTTGATTGGCATTTTATAGTTTAAAACTTTATATAAAATTAGATTTGAATCTAATTAATTTTTTAGCCTACTAAAAATTTGTTTAAACATATTACATTTTAATTACAGGCTGTTTGTGATGATAAGATGTTATTACTGGATGTATACACAGGATATCCTGGAGACACAACTCCTGCAAAAGTTCTGCCGAAAAGTCCTCTTTATGATCGCCTTGCATGCAAAAATGATCCTCTCATCGAGCCCCACAAACACATCCTGGGAAACTCTAACTATCCTCAACTTGCGACGTTACTAACCCCTTACAACGAGGATGGTAATCAAACTCACTCTGAACAAGAACTAAAATTTAATCGACTCCACAAAATGGCTTGTTCGTTGATTGATGACTCTTTTGAGATTCTTAAGAAGAGGTTTCGAAGGCTTGAATACATTGACGTTACACGTGTGAATGTGGCCAACAAAGTGATTGTGGCGGCCTGTGTGTTGCACAATTTTGCCATTTTACAAGGTGACTATTACAGTCCTCTTATGGATTCTGGTGGGGAAGTCTCAGAATCTGGTGATATATTTAGCTGTGCTGCCCATAAAAGGAATTCTATTGCGAAATTTTTGGGAAAAGCTAGATTTTAAATTTGTAATATTAAATATAGTAACATGTCTACACATCTTTGTATATCTTTTAATAGGTACTTTGCAAGCCAGCCATTGCAGTTTATTGTAGAAATGGCGGAATCCATCATTTACAAATGTTACAACTACTTTCATATGTGCCATTGTCAAATAATGTGATCTCCATCTATCTTATTTTAGTATCAATACCAATAAAACATTATAAAAATAGTAAAATTGTAGAATATACCCTTAAAACTAAAAACAATTACACTTACATATTTCAATGCTTCATGCCATATTTTTCAAGCAGTTAAGATTGATTAGAAGCAAGGTTTTTACTTCCCGAGAAAGATTTCATGTGTTTTTAAAATATTAGTAGTGTTTATGAAGGTTTGTTAGTAATTTTACTTTTGTGTTGCTTTATTTTCTACACTATCCATTGTGTTTATTCAATCAAGAACACACTTAAGCCTCTTTACATAATGTATTAAAAAGTTTATATTTTCTAAACCATCCTTCGTGACATGTTCTTAATATGCTTATAAAACCTATTTTAGAACTTAATCATTCCATATTTATACTACTTGTCTAGATCTCAAATTTGTTTTCACCACATTAACTATCCTAGTTCATATTGTCTCATAAAAGTGACAAGGATATAAAATATTTACAGTATAAATTATATTTTAAAACTAGATAGTATATTTTAGGTCTTCTATGTCCCACACTTATTTTTATCGGGTAAATATATGAATTTAGTAAATATTTCAAGTTTTTATAATATTGTTAAAAGACATGTTCCATGTTATAATCAAACCCCCTTCATTTTACCTACAGTTTAATTTTCATAGAAAGAACCTTATCTAACAACTAGAAAAGTATTTATTAGATCTATCATGTGATCTAAAACTTCCAGTTTTGATAGATATTATCTATACCTATAAACTATCACCAATAATAAAGCAAAATGTTAATATTTCCTAAAAGTTTCTGCACAACATATTCCTACTCTAGTTTCCAAATTGATCAATGTTTCGACAAAATATTACATTACTTGCTTACAATATATCCTAATTGGTTATGACATAGAAACAAATACTTACCTAATGACCTAGAAATATTAGTTTGGAAACTCTGGAAAATAATTTAAATGCTGGGGAAGGAAGTCAACTGATGCAGCTATACCATGAGAGAAAAAAGAAATCAATTTCATTTCTTCATATTCTCATCACAATTGCATCTTATAATCAGTTTCACAGTTAGTAATGATTTTAAAATTTCAATTAATATCTCTTTATCATTATAGTAACTATCAAAACATTTTTTGAACCTAAATGAGCATGTCTTTGGATACTTTCTTATTGTTTGTTATGTAATAGTTCTTTTTGTCTTTTATAGACAAAGGGTATTAAAGAAAACTGGCAAAGTTAAATTTTAACTCAGATTGAGTTAGTGTAGCCATTACATTAATGATATTTTTATAATGCATTTTATGCCTAGTCCACACCTACATACATTGTCTGCATACAAATATCTGCAAACAGATGTTTGAACACAAATGTCTGTAAACAAATGTAACTGGCAACTGCAATGTGTTTCCAATTGTATGTGGGCAGCAGTGTTCACACTGTTGACCTAGTGATGAGCATGTCTCTGAGCGAGGCAGCTGTGGGGGCCTGTACCGGCTACATATATTTAACTTCAATTACTAAAAATAGAAGGCAGTGGTGGAGCCATGAATTGTTTACAGAAGGGATTGAGTTTGCGGAAAATAGTTTGAAGACGAAATTTCCCCTTGATTCATATTGGTGGGGAAGGAACACTAAATATTGGAACCCTATCCTCTTAGTCTTCTTTGTTGAAGATCCATTGCATTTACTGTCCTTTAGTTTTTTGTATTCACGACAGAACTGGGTTTTTGATGATTAAATTGTTTTTTTCAACTTCCAGTGGACTTACACCATAAAGTTTAGAAATATGTTCATATGTGTCCACTTTCTTTGTCTACTCTTGTAATTGATGAACTGCACATCCCTTAAGCATGGCGTGCTGTACAAGTCTTTTATGAAGGCCAAGTTTTTTTGAAAATCCACATCACCATTGTCCGAGACAAAGAGGGATTAAAAATGGCGAGAAATCCGAAAAAGAGTTATTCACCAAGGAGTGGTCTAGATACGACTGAACAATAAACATACTTTTGTCCGCAATGGCCGTCTACACTTTCTTGTATGCAAGCAAATGTTTGTGTGTTTCCATCCTCAACGGAATACAAATACACACAGACACTTGTCTGCAAACATTTATTTCTTTATGTGGAAAAATGTCCAAACACTTTTCAAACAGTATTATATAGTCTTTATACATTTGTCGGTGTGTTTGTGGACAAATGCATGTAGGTGTGGACTAGGCTCTAGGATTATGGTTAAAAGAGGTATCTGTCATATTTAAATTATTTAAAAAAAGGATTTACTGAAGTCTTTATGGGGTTTGATATATATAAAAGTAGTTATCCTGGAAAGTGTATTTAATGTTAATTATACCTCGTTTTCACATGTAGTTTATCCTCCAGATGTCATATCCATGCATTTACAGATACACAACTTTATTTATTTTTTGTGAGCTGTTGTGTATTCAATACTTTGCAAAATTTAATGGATTCAATCTAGTTTAAGTTTGTTGTATTATAATCGTAATTAAAGTTTGTTAACTAGAACACTCACCATTTACGGTTTGATTCACAGTTGACTTCTTACTTGGAAGCAAGGACGATATAAACTGTGACTAAATTATGTTTTCATGAACTCTATAAATTAATTACCTTTAAGACACTAACTTGTTTTAAACACAGGATAGAATTTGGACGTAATTTTCCTTGAAGATTTATTAGGTAGGATTGGTGCTTTTTTGACTCATACCACCATCTTAAGGAACTATTACACTGAATTATGGGAAGTATGCCAGCCAGTTGAGTAGTGTTGAACTGAAGAATGACTGTGACAAATTTCCTGCATTCACAACAAACGTTCTCAGCTGATTTACATCAGTTTTGACAGATGCCATCACACATATTTTTCTGTTATTTTTTGGTTTTAATTTTCATGAGTTCCTATTTTGTCTTCATTTTATATATCTTTAATAACTTTTTTTACCCTACAGTCTCTCTTTCCTTTCTGTTTTGGAATGGTTTTCCTCTCTCCCTCCATGCAAATGATTGTTCACTTCCTCTAATTCAACCTTCCCAATTCCTAATCCATTAGCGTATAATCCAAATGGGTAGTAAGACGCGGTGCTAATATTATTATTTATTTTGAATTGTGTTGGAAGTTTGAGGAAGCCAGAACAATTTATTTGAAACATCGAGACCTTCTTTTCTTAAAATCTGGAGAATATGTAAAACAACATTTTTCAACTTTAAAATTTGGAAATAACTTTAAAAAAAAAGCCTTGGAGGCAAATGATCAACTCAAAAGAAATGACAGCTTCCAGTGGTTCACTGTAAATGTTGGTGAAGTGCTTATATTTCATTCAAATAAGTTTTTCAAATTTTCATACGTTTTCTACCAAAGCATTTTCAATGGATGAGAGAAAATATATAATATATAAATATATTATGCTTAGTTCTATTAATTATAAGAGTTGTGTATTTTAGAATCAGCCGAACTAAATTTAGTTTAAACCCTGAGATTTTATATATATATATATATATGTATGGTAAATTGCTCCCAGTTGGTGATTTCACACTCAAACTTTTCTTAAAGTAAGCCTACATTCGTGAGAAAATGGGTGTTTCGAATAGTGATTTAAAAACTAAAATACTATGATGTTGAAAACATTTCTATTTGGAGATGTGGTCTCAAACTCTGATCTTGGTCACACCAATAAAACCAACCAATAGTTATTTTATATATATATTCTATTCCAAATTTTTTCAAATAATTATTTGATTTAATTTGAGATTATTTAACATTTTGCCTATACAGTGTAACAAACATGGCTTTAAAAACTGATCAAATCTTCTACGAAAGATGGATTGTTTCACTGAAAGGCCGCAAGAGCTGCTCCAGTTGCTCGACTGACATGGGAAACTATTTAATCTTTTTAATTTCTTAAAGGGTTTGTTTTATATCTTTAAATATAATAATAATAATATTGACTATGGGTTTTAATTGTTATAAGTGGGAGCAGGCAAAGTGATAGACAACAAAGTGGCCGACACGAGAGGACAAAGTGGTAGACAGCAAACTGATAGACACAAAGAAACGAAATGGACAAAGTGGTCGACACGAGCTGGACTATGTGATAAACAGCAAACTGGTGGACAAAATGAAAACAATTATTTGGAAGGCTGGGTGGGTCAAGTGGCCGACACTGACTTGGACCAACTGCTAGACAAGCTCATGTATAGGAGTACAAAGTGATAGACAACCAAGCGTCACACGAGAGGACCAACTGCTCGACAAACTTTGATATCATCCAGTTAAGAGTGGGCTAGGTGACAGAACAGTTAGTTCAATACACGATTATCCTTGTTTACACTCAAACAATTTTTTCCTCCAACCCGTCAACTTAACCTCACACTTCTTGACATATTTTTGTAGGGTTTGCTGAAGTAAAAATGTAGTTAAAAATAACTCTAATTAATGATAACCTTATAAAAGAATATCACAAATTGAACAGTCACAATTAATTCTGCAACACTGGCTGCAACATTAAAGAACAGCGAGTGCTGGTCCACACGTATGAACTATCTTATTTTTATATTAATTGATTAGAGGTGAGGAGGGTATTATTTAGAGAAGTACTCGCTTTTCAATAAAGAAAGAGTTGAAAACCATTTAATAAAAACACCTTTGTGGCCTTTATTAAAACTTGAAATTTGACAACATTTTAAAATGTCTTATGGACATAGAAAAACAAGTCAGAAATTCTGACATACAAAACTATGTCTTATGGATATATAAAAATAAAGCAAAACTCTTAACATTCATAACTATTACTTAGGAAATAGTAAATACGTAAATAAGTCATAACTCTGACATTCAAAACTATGTCTTATGGCCATAGTTAAACAGAGCAAAACTCTGACATAAATTATTATTATTTAGCATTGCGTCTTACTACCCGTTTGAGTTATACACACTTATGCTAATGTGTAATGGTAGGGTGATTGTGAGATGAAATGGAGGACCTACAGTTTAACGTGGAATCCGAACCACGGTGGATGCCTGGCATTCCCCACATTCACAAGCTGTGATTAATACACATCTTGTCAGAGGTGAAGGAAAGGTTTGGTAATCAGATAAATCTGCCGGAACCAAGGATTGAACCCCGGACCCCGGCACAGAAGTCCGACACCTTACCCCTAGACCACCAGGTCACCTCTGACATACAAAACTATGTCTTATGGACATAGTAAAACAATCGTAAAGATCTGATCTAAGAAAAGAAATTAAGTACTCATGGTCACAGACTTTACTTCATCTACAGCGAGGAGAGGCCGACAACTCAAACATTGTGATCACCGCTTGCTTAGTCCACTGGTCCTTGGTTCACTTCTAGGCAGTTCCTTCGACGAATCATTACAATAGAATACAAATTGTGAAGTGAGGTATGGCTGTTTTATATAAGGTGCACTGACATACTAGGAAAGGAACGTCCACCAGGAAAAGGGGGGGAGCGGCGAATTTCACAAGTCGAGCAGAAAGCATGAATCTGACTCAATTCACTAAATCTAAATCAGAAGTATATAACATTTTTAATATAATCAGCGGACTTGGAGAATTTGTTTTTTGGGACAAGATAATTTTTAATGCAATTAGTGAATATTAAGAACTTGTTTAATGCGTCAAGATAAGCAAATTACAAACATTAACTGTGATCACTAATTATTTCCAACGTAATGTCATTTAAGTGCTAAAACTGCAATTTTCAACTGTTAATTTTTCCAAGTTTTTTATTTGATGTTTACATTCTTCTTGTATTTTTTATTCAACTTATGTGTATGTATATTGTGTGTTTTATAAACCATATGTAAAATGTGTGTGTTTATATGTAACTTATTTTGGGGTTTTAGATTTGTTGTGAATAAACTGCCTAGATTCTTGTAAAAAATGGTTAATTCAAATTATGAAAGGATTTTAAATAATGGTCTGGCAAAATGAAGAGTTGATTGTTAAGCTCTTTGATGGCCCAAATGGTCCCCATTTCTCATTGTTTCTGTAACACTTTATATTGTTTCAGTTAGGCTCTTTCTTGGACTCTGATGCTCTTGTTCCATTATGTGTTTTCAACATTATATTGTATATTATTTCATTTCACAAAGCTAAGGGGAAAAGGAGCTTAATCCAATTTTTGTTCAAATATAGTTAGTGTTGCCATCTGTTAGACAATCTTGATACTATTATATGCACGTTTGAGGGTTAAACATTTGTAAAATCTGTGTGGTTGTGTGTGTTGTATAATATATATACACACACACAAAATTTTACAAATGTTTAACCCTCAATAATAACAATAATATTTAATAATAACAATTTAAAATAGCATTCTGAAAGATAGTGGTGATTGACTGTAATAGAAAAAACCCTTTTAGGATGAGGTATAAAAAAAATCAGATATGTAGAGATAAATCAAACTCCAGATAGACAAAATGATATTATACTCTAAATTTCTCAAAGTGACTTAGGAAAAGAGGGTAGGGAGATGGGGAGGTTCTAAATCTACAAAACTAATAGAAACAACTACATCTCAGTGCAATGTGGTATAAAATTGAAATTTGGTAGGCCTGTAAATCCACAATTCTAAATAACGATTAAGTCAACATTTTAAAATGGAACTCCAGGTAATTAATGGGGAAAGGTAGAAGTTATATATATAAAAAAAATTAAGTGCAGTAAAAAATTGAAATTTGTCTGGAAGGTTTAACATTGTTTGAACAGAGCTTATATAGAGAAAAATCTGTAAGATATCGTTTGTGTCAACGATGATAAGTTGAAAGTGGATGCTAACGGGTCTGTTCCGTTGAGGACCAAAAAGAATCTATCTTTGTCAGCAGTGGAGTTTAAAGTCTTGGGATGAAGTTTTGTTGGTGGGGAAGGAGGGTGGGGTATGGGCGGGTTAGCAGTTAGACAGTTTTCTCTGGCTATTATGAATGAAAACTGTAAGTTAGGGACTTAACTAAACCATCGGTTCATTTTTAAAGTTAACCTTAACTTGATTTAAACCCTAAGCTCATTTAGTTTATTTTAACAATGAATGGGGGTCAGAGTTCAAATCCTGAACGAGTAAACAAAGGGTTCAAATTTCTAAATGGTTTCTCTTTGTCTCCCACAAAAATATGGGTACATTTCCTCTGTTTTAGATATTGCTCATCATTAACACACTATTGTAATTAGTAAAAATAAAAATATTAATTACACTTAGTGCGATTTATACAGATATGCCGAACTAATAGAGGGGTGGGAAAGGGAGAGGGGGCGGATGTAGTATTTAAAGCATTATCTCTACATGATGTCGAATATGGGTATTTGTTAGTTATGGTTATAGCCTCATCTACATATTATTTAAATTAAAAAATGACATCTTAGTACAGTAATTGAACTTGGGACCTACAAACTATGTTTTGATAGTTGCTATAAAACTAATTTGTTATGTTTGAACAAAGGTAGAAAATACAATAGAAAAAACATTTGACAAGAAAGGACATAAACAAAGAGTGATTGAAAATGTATGCCTATATGTGTGTTATGATTGTGGAGGGGGGAAGGGGAAGGTGGAATATTAATGTAAACATTCTGTGCACAAATGCACATATTGTTATGTCCATCTGGACATGTCTGTAACCTGAACCTAGCTAATACAGTAGTGGTTCGCAAATTATGTTACGTAATGCCATTGTAGGCTGTCGGTGTTATTTTTTTTACTTTTTTTTTTTTAGCACTGTGTCTCTTACTACCTGTCCAGGTTATACGCCTTTGTACTAATTGCTCTAATCTTAAATCTAGGACAGACACAAAATCCATCCCCCGGCCGCCAATTCATTAGTGTGAAAGGGTAAACCCACATTCCAACAATGATAAATTTCTCAACCATGCCAGGGATTGCGACCGGGAGCCTTAGCTTCGTAGGGGGATGCATTACCAACGGAGCTAAGCTTTGTAATTTTCAAACATGATAATAATTTTTTTTTTTCTTAGTTATATCTACAAACAAATTTATAGATTTTTTATACAAAAGGGATAATTTGTTCCTAAAAAAAGTTGTGGAGGGGTACAGCATAGGCTTTCTCGCTACTGTAAATAAAAAAGAGATATTTAATTTATTTAAAACTCTTTAAGATATTTGAAACGAGATAATAGACATTGCTGCACATTCTACCAAAGAGCATTACAGCAATTTCCAAATTCAAAGATCTCTGTAATATATATGTATATATTATATATATATTTTTTTTTCGGAAACTATTGGTTTTATAAAATATATTTCAAATAAAAGATTTTTATATTTAATATGCCTGCATTTTTGAAATGATAGGTTATTTCGTATCTTAAAGAGGTGTGGAGATACGTAAAAATGGGAAGTTTCCTTAAGTGTAAATTACCCTCAAAGTAATTTTCATGAAAAATAAGAACTTCAATTTGTTTTTATACTAAAGGATAAATATATACGAATTTTAATCAAGCTGAGTTTGATATAATCTATTTTTTCTCTATCCACCCTTAAGTTAAAAGAACTACCATGGATTTTAGGGTTGAATGAATTATTTAAAAAAAAACCTCAGATAAACCTTATCAAAACCCTATATCCCAAATTTTATCTCAATTGGTAAAATATTTTCGTGTCTAGCCAGAGATACAGACTGACATTAAATATTAAAAAAAACACTATATATTAAAAAACATACTTTTTTTGGATTCAGGGGTTCATGAAACGTCGACACCCATTAAAATCTCGACTTTGATTTTTTTGACAATTCCTAGTTTTTCTCAATTGGAGAGGTATGAAAAGGTAAAAAGTTAACCTACACATTTTATCTCATGGCCAATATGACTAAAAAGTAATCTCTATTTATTTATTTAACATAATGCACAATTGTACATACATATTAACGTAACTCAAATATAGGTTTAGATTAGGTTTCGGTGGAGCCTAATGTTAGACCATATTTTAGCGAATTTAAAATTCAAATTTGTATTAAATTATTTGGATGACATTGGTTCATAGTCAGTCCTTAAAGAGTATAATGAACATGACAAATTATTTCTCCAGCGTCTAAGGGAGACTGGTTTCACTCTTAATCCAGATAAAGTGACGTGAGGTACTGATTGTGTGCCGAGCTAGTGGTAATTAGTTTGGACTCCTCTTGACCTAGTGTCAATGTAAGAGTGATCTGGATCATCGCTAATAAGCGTCATCTAATTCGAATGCATTCATTAACCGCCTCCAGAAAATGTAATGTTGGGCTACGGACGCTTCGTAATGCCTCTCTTCTGTGCTCATTGCGAATGTGCCTATGCCCCCTTGGTGCTCGCTCTAGTCTGCACTGTAATCTTTAGATTATGTTTGGCGTAAACCAGTTTTTCTCTTCCCTGTTTGGACTTAGTCGGGAAGGGTATTTAGTATGCTGTACGAGGAGAATAATGAACAGAAATTGTTTCAATTTACGATTAGCCGGGTGATTGTCATTTTTTAACTTCCAAACTGCAGCTATACGTTCTAGTTGGGATAGTAGGCTAAGAAGACGAATGGATTCGTCGCTCGGGTTTCCCGAAGGTAGCATCCTGCCACCCGAGAACATCTATATCATCTATTTAACCACTGGTGCACCTGAAGTACACTTCCTACCCTATCGCTGGGACTGGAATTATGAGCTCATACTGAGTTTGATGTCAAGTTCTAGTCAGCCTAAGCACTGACTGTTTTGTAACCAGCCAGTATAATTTGTGTCAACGTTTGGTTTGTAATAATGCTTGCCAAGCATGTATTTTTTGTAATGAAATTCAATATGTATTGTGATTAGTCAAGATTAAGTTTTTTATGAGCCCTTCTTATTAGAGGGTTGTAAAGCTCTTGATTTATTTTGAGAAATCACCAAGGTAAGTATGTTTATTTGTCATGAGCCAGTTTAATTGATTTCATGTAGATGCTACATGAGTTAGCTAGGACCGAATAGTTCCTTGAACATATATTGTGTCATTATAAGTGCTTTCGCTTGGGTTACTTTTCATGAAATGCAGCTGATCACCTCCTCTTAGATAAATATTTGGTAGCATTAATATCTTGTTAACAGCTGTTAACGAGACTAGCTAGCTAATTAGCGTTAGATTTGTTATGTAACTTTACTCTCTGTACAATTGCAAGGGGAACGTCACCACTCACTATCCGGGAGTGGCTGTTAGTTTTTGATGACCTAATTGGATCTGTTGGCCATCGTAACGGTGTCCTGTAATCTAGTGAATTGGGTTTCTCGATTTTACTATGTGTATAATGGCCTGTCCATGCGTTGCTTATCTAGCTCTAAGGCCAGTTTATATTAGGTGCCCAGTAGACGGCCTCCTTATGTGTAACTCTTGTTATTGAGAAATACTTAGGTAACCTTTATGTTAAGTTTTGATTGTGAGCGTGGATACTTTCATTCAAGGCTGTAGCTATTGATGCCCTAATTGGGGCTAATTATCCCCAGTCTAGAGGGACAAGGTAGGCATTTTCTCATAGTGACTTTGACGTTCACGTTGTATATTTCGCCATAAAAAGGGGACTAAATTACTTAGTCATTTAATGCTACAGTTCAAGGGCTATTTGTGAGTCTGATAAGCATAAGCAGAATGAGTTAAAAATCAAATGTTTTGGGGTACGGACTACATCACTCAAGCTATGAGTGGGAACAATTTAGGGGATTTCTTAGATCTCTAGGAAAGACATCTACCCATCTGTCTTGTATTTCGACGCAGCGAGTGATAGTATAATTTACTCATCAATTATTGGATATTTAGACGCTGATCCCTCACAGAAATTCAATCCGATTCAATAACTGTTATCTTATTGGGCTGTACTTACGCGACTCTTTAAACAGATATTATGTTTTCAGTTGTTATGTATTTACTATTAACTTATTAATTTTCAATACTCTCCTTCAAATTATATTTAATGGAGAGACGACGGAAACCTCATGATCAAATATATGTATCTTAGTGTACTGTGCTTAATGACTTTTTCAATAAAACCCTGTTATCATTGTATTTCTTCTTTCATATGTTTACTAACTCCTCTGATCCTTTAGGGAGGGTACAATTGTATCAAGTATTTGGAGTATGTGATTTCTAAGGGTGATATCCTTTTGGACCGTGAGCGTATTAGCCCGATTTTTGATGTTCTTGTCCCAAATAATCTAAAACAATTTCAACATTTTGTGGGAATGTGTGCATAGTATTCCAGGTTCGTTCCTTCCTTTTATGAGGTGGCTGCCCCGTTGAACAATTTAAAAAATAAAGGCGTATAGTTTGTGTGGAGAGATGACAAAATTAAAGCTTTTTTAAATTTACGCTAAATTTTGTGCACCCTTATATTTTCATAATGTCTGATTTTTCGTTGCCCTTTGAACTTAAGGTTGACGCTTCAACCTATGCTCTCAGTGTGGTTCTTTCTAAGGGATACACAGAAGATTTCATTCAATTGATTTCGTTATCAAAGCTCTTACTGATGCGCAGAAAAGGTACAGTGCGTACTTAAGGGAATACCTTCAATGTTATTTGGCATTAAGAGTTTGTTGATTACTTGGATCAACGTGAGTTTGTGTTATATACTGACATAGAGCCTTGTCGTGGATGTTTAATCACCCAAAACAGTTAGGGAAAATTGGCTGTTGGGTTTTGAAGTTGTTTCAGTTCAAGTTTACTAGTGTACATGTTTCAGGAAAAGATAAAATAATTGTCAAAGCTCTCTATCGCCTCAACGAAGGAATGTACCCGATGCTTTCTTGTCCTATTCATACTCTAGTTTACGTTATCAGTTCTAATCCTGAGTCATTTTTATTTTAGTAGAACAGCTGGAATATTCTTACTGTAGAGATATTATTGATCGGCTGGGTAAGGGTGATAAGGTCGAGATCTTTTCTATGTATATACATCTATTGTGGGTGCAGGGGAAGAACAAAAGGAATGATGTAAAATTTTGGGATATTATTCTTAAGTACTTTCACAACTCCAATTTTGGAGGCCCGTTAGGGATTTCCAAAACTCATCGTAAGATAGCTCAGGAGATTTATTAGCTCAATATGTACCAGGATATTACACAGCGGATTAGAATGTGTGATGGTTGTTTGGGAGCCAAACCTTCACAGAACACTGGTTATTGGTTACTTTCTTCTGGCTGAGACATCATGTTGAGGATGAGAGGATTATCAACAGCACTGCCCTTACCTATTTAGTTGAACTGCACCTTCACTCTTACGCTGAAGGGAAGAGATGAAAGGGAAAGGCCTGAAGCTACATCTTCACCACCTGGTTACCCCCATTACCTGGAACTTTATGATAAAAAAGTGTAGGAGATTTGTAACGTGTTAATTACATTTTAACACTTACACTCAATGAAGCTCTATAATAGGTTTAAAACTATTACTACAAGATCTAATAAATTCTAATAACGTGTGACAGATATAGAATCATTGCGACATCACAAGCGGGTGACGCCCAATTCTCATCAAAAATGCCTCATCGAACGAGGCAGCTCGGCTTCGAAGACCAACACAGAAAAAACTCTTAACACCTGGGCCGGGTGACGCGTAACTGAGAGAGTCTTGATTCGGGGAGATCCCAACAGTCGTTGGCTAGCGCTAGTGGTCGGGTGGTCTGATGTGTGATTATTACCACCCCTCTCATTACTTGAAGAAAGCCTTAGTTCCACTGGTAGTAATAGGCCTGGCTTAGGTTCACGTATATCTATTTTATTGTAACTAATCGTCGGAGGAACTACTGGAAGATATTGACGATATCTGCTAGGACAACTTACTGAAAACGCGATGGTTGAGGGTTTGTGTCACCTCCTTAACGCAGAGCATGTTACGGCTTATACTATAGCCTTAAGCTCTATTATTCTATGTTCTTATGACGCAGTTTTTCTTATTCAGTACTGCTGACTTGTTTCGTTATGCCGTTTAGACATTGTTTATTTTGTTCGACCCTTGAGCTATTTTGTTTTATTTCCATATGACTACTTTTTGTATGTCAATATTACAGACTTGCTTCCTTTGTAGGTACTTAAACTGGGATTAAATTTATTTGGCTTGGTTTTTTTATATTTAAATTATTTGTTGTAGTTGGAAGCCTCATAGTCAGCTGACTGAAATAGAATTACTATGGTGATTTTGTAATCAAAGTTGATTACCACCACTTACTGAAAATATATTTAAAATATAATTAATGTATTCATGAAGATACCGGAGTATTACTATTCATTTCTCTACGTTGCATTCTCTGACGGCAGTTACTATAACAACTACGCTGATATATCTTCAACTAAACTATTATTTGATCTCCATGGTTCCATTACTGAACTTTCTGCACCAATATTTTATTCATATAATATATTTCTAACATATTTTATCCCTACCTGTGCTCGAACTCCGACATTTCTTTCCAATATTCATCTATATTTGATTGTCACTGTATCTACATCGGAAACTGAACTTAGCTGCAATCTAGTAGTATGTTGAGAAACTACCTTCTCTAATACTTCAGAGGTGCTAAATTTGAATGAAAGAAAGACGGTGTTCGTATTTTATTTTTGAGCGCATCTCTTTAATGAGTTTTACTTTTATTTCAGTTAATTTTATGGGATAAAGTTCCTGTTCTATCAAATGGAACCGGCTAGAATTGAGGCCGGGACAATTTTTTTTAAGATCTAATTATGTGAGTGCGAAAGCCATAGTCAAGAAATTATATATGTGTTTTTTGTCTCATCACCTCAAAACTACAGGGAAATGAGTAAGATCTTTAATTTTTTTTTACTTACTATTCAGGACTATTAATTTGTTTGTTATTACCTACTAAAACATGTTAATTACTTACTTAGAGGCTCTTATGCCACAGCGTTCACTGGTTAGAGTGATATATTATCTTGGTACTAAACAGGTAAGACATTTTTAATCACAATTGACACAATTAAATTATATATGCGCAATGATTTTTTAAAATCTATAATAATTTCAATTTTCTCGTACCTATTAATGACAGTTTTCCTATTTCACTAAAAAAACTAACAAACCAAAATATTTCTTTTTCTTATGATCGTTCTATTTGACAAACATTCTTTTTACACATAAGTTCAACCCTTTTGGTGAGATTGTTTTCTTCCAATGCCATAATGAGAGTACATTTATTTGTATCACATAACTTACTGGCGCCCACCTCTTTATTTCACCTGTATTTAGTACGTCACGACAAGATCCAGGGTTACTGTGGATACATTTAAGAGGGTAAGTATGCCTGGTAATTATATCTGTATCTACCGGAGCACATTAAAATAAAAAGTATATCCTTCCTCTTTACATCACTGCGGATATCTTGAGAAGTAAGAGTCTCGTTTTTGTTCATGTGTTCTTCCGATTGAACGGCTCGATTGATTTTAGGGTTTTCTTTACCGTTGTTTCTTACATGTAAAGGACAATGGTGGAGTAATTTTTTTATCGTTACATTATTTATATTGACATAAAATAGCAGATTTTCATTCAATTTGACGACTTTGTAATATTCCTCCTTTAACGAGTTACAAGCTTTCTTATTTACACCTATGTATGACCTAAATGTGTGAGTTATAAGGTATAACTAAGTGCTTGACACCTGATGCTCCTTTGGCGAGCTATTTATATTATTGTAACTGTTTATATTCTTATATTTAAGCAATTGATGGTTTGAATAATTTCTACCTATAATAATTCTCAGTACTTCCTATTGACTAGTTTGAATATTAATAAACACATTTGTTAAACTTGTAAATTATTTTCATACTTTGTTCCTTGCAATCAACATTTCTAAATTTATAACTTTTGTAACATAATTGAAGTTATATGTGCAATTAATTTTATAAGATTCCATTTGGCTACTAGCCTAGGCAGTGAGGAGAAAAAAACAACAATTCATAATACTTTTAGAAGTGTATTTACTCCCAATCTTTAATAAAGTATAATAGAAGGAGAAAAAAATAATATTTAGTATTACAATCAGAAAACAATATATTAATAATAGTATAGTTCTTTTTAACACAAAATCTGGAATTTAAGTATTTTTAACTCTCGCTTAAGTGAGGGAAGTGAATTGATTATATCATTAAATAGTGGTCTTTTATTCTAAAATCTAGTTTAAACTCGAGTGCATTTAAATGATACCAACCATAATATATTCTATAAACCACCTTACATATTTAGTTTAATGTGAACTTGTAAAATTATATCATTTTCAATGACACTGTGCGTAAGCTAACACAGATCTGCGGTTAAGGTGATTGGTATGGTAGATTGACTGGATCTAGTACTCCTTAAAAAAAGCAGTTTTTTATGTACAGTCATCTTATAAAATTAGAAGTTATTTAATGATTATCGATGGGGTTTTGACTAAGAATATACGCCTTCATTTGAAGTTAACAAATGCTCCCTTAACAAATTATATGGCGTATTCAAATACATTCGGTCCTTCCCAACAATATTTATCAACTTCTTTATGTTAGATATGTCATCAGAACTATAAACCATGAGGTCTTTCATATACATGTAGAGTGCGCTGTCGGTGATTCCCTGCACATCCTTAAGAGCGCTAACGTGTCTTGAGAATAAGCCGCTGTAAGTAATTGGACTGTGAATGCAACTGTCTGAGTGACATTGTTGCGAATTAAAGTGTCTTTCATTTGGGTGACTAGTTTTGCGTTGTACCTTTTTTCAGACCCAATTTTTTGTCCTTTATGTAACATTCCTATGGAGATTGTGGCCTTGGGGAAATTATGTGTGCACAGAGAGAGAAACTTGTCTATATCTTTATCCTCCATCTTGTCCGTATCTGCATTCAACCACAACGGGAACTTAATCTGAAAACATGATAAAAACATTAATCTTTTAAGTTTGTTTTGAAGTTTTTGTTTTATTTTATTAATGTGTATTTTCTTTCAACATATTATTTCTAATAACTTACATACATATAATTCAATCTTAGAAAGCAAGTTTTTTTTTTTTTCTCTCTCTATTCTTTCAGGAGACTCACCATTGGCCACATCACACATTGCCTTTAAGCTCGCAATATAATGGATTTCTGAGGATTAGGTTGAGGTTTGAATCTCAAACCAGTGCACTAGAGGTGGGTTTTAAATAAAATTAAAAATTAAATGATTTATAGTTGACAAATAAAATTATCATTTATTCAAGTCTCTATTGCGGTGGTCTTTAAACCTTTTGGTTTGCATAACCCCCAAATGTGTTGCTGCATAATGCAAGCTATACATATTCTATGTTCTATGTACAAAATAAATAAAGCTACATCCAAAATTGTATTAAATACTAACTATTAATTGAAATATATATATATATAATATATGTTGTGTTTAATTTTTTTAAATGTCTTGCGTACTCCTGTGTTTAATTTATATTTGATAGACATGTAGTTTTTAAAATGTCAATCAAAAGAATTTTTCTTGATCAATTATTTTTTAAATATGATTATATGTATGTATTTAATTATGAATATATGTATAATAATATATATTACATATTTTCTCTTTTAAAATGTATGTGAGCTAATATATATATTTCTTTTTTAAAATGTAAAACCTAGATTAGTTTACTCAATTTCGATAATAAATATTGTGATTTCAGTAAAAATATATCAATTAATTTTTAAGAGCATTAGACAGAAGTGTACAGTGCTTAATTTTTAAATTTGAAGTCGTAGTTAATCTCGAAACTTGCGAAGAAAACTCAAAGTCAGTTTTTGCTACCTAATATTAATTTTTAAATAATTCACTAAGTCCATCTATATACAGTCAAAGTTGTAGACAATTAACAAAATGAAGTGTTTGTGTGTCTGTCTGTCATGACTAGGGATTGCCATCCAGCAAAGTGGGATCCCGCAATCCAGCGGGATCCAGCATAAATCTAATAACTGAGGAATCCCGCAACATCCTGCGGATCCGCAAGGATCGAGTCGCGCAAATTCATTCAAATTTGCCGCCTTAGTTTCACCTCGCAGCGCGTTGCATGAAGTGAGTTGACGCGACGTTACCGTTCAGTCGTTGGTTTTGCATTTTGCATTGCACGCACACACATACTTAGCACGCTCCGTGCCGGCCGCCACCACGCCGAGCCCCACAGTTATCATTTGACTCGGCACTTGTTAACAAAAGTTTGATTTTTTTTAAGTCCTCGAATTACTGGTTTTACTCTTATTTCGAGTGAATTTTATTGTATTTTAATATTTTTTTAAATAACAATTCTTTAATAAGTAGTTATAGATAAATCACGTTAACTGATTCGAGTATGATTTATTTTTATTTTCAATTGTCAACTATTTGTATTAGCTTCTAGGTATTCTAAGGGTACAGAATTATTGTTTTACAGATACTATTAAAGGATGTCTCTTTCAAAACCGGCGCAGGAGGATATTGGTGAGACAAATGAAAAAAGCTTTTATGGCATTATTTCAAAAAGTCTGAATTTGGAGGGAATGCAAAATTTATTATATGTTCTAATTTATTGAAAATTAGCCAACGTTCTAACACTGTCTTGAAAACCCATTTGAAAATTAACATTGTATAATAATAGGTCAATCACATCAACAAAACACAGGTTATTACCTAAAGCATCCACATCATCACAAAATATTGTCGAGGAAGAAATCCCTAACAAGAAAAGTAGAAAAACTATTGATGGCTATTTCTTAAAGGAAAATTCTATGGAAAAAAATTGTTTCTAGAATGATTTGTAAGGATGGTTTTAGTATGAACCATTTAGTACTTCAACAGATTTAAGATATTTACTTATGAATAGTGGATTTCAAATTCCGAAACTCTCTCAATACAATTAGATCTATGTAGATAGATTTTACAAAATATGTTGAAAGCATTTACATGATTTACGTAATTTCAGTGTTAATACAATTCCAAAAATTTATTTTACGATAACATTCAAAATATTTACTTTAACTTAAATTTTACAAACACTTTATCTGGCGCGAAACACATCTTACTCTAAATATTGATTTACTTGTTGGCCCCAGTTTTGATCATACTTACAAACCCTATTAATGAAATGTACGTGCATTTTAGTTCAACAAGTTAAACTTGTAGTATTTCTATCGCAAATGCTTCCAACCATAGTACATGTTGTTGCTGGGTTTGTATTTTTTACGTTGAAAAGTTCTTGAGAACTCTACTAGAACTCAACGATATATTGACTTTATGAAACTCGATTTATAAATGTGCAAAGTTCAGTAAGTATCGAATGACGTGAGTGATTGAACACGGTGATTATCAAAAAGTCGAAAGTCGTAAGTTTTCGAGTATGCAAACTAAAAACATTATTTTCAAAAATAAGAATAAAGAGATAACAAAACGTTTATGATGTGAAGATATATATTACATTTTAAAGTCTAAGTATGAAGAAGGCTTAAATGAAAACATGCTGACATAGAAAATTACTTACGAGAGTGACTAAAATCAAAAAGTCATAGTTGCATCCTAAATTGGGGGTCGAAATTATCAAAAGACTACCAATAACTGCAGCTAATATCGATTATTATAAAACGGAGAAGACGAATAGTTTAGCAAATAAGGCGGCACACAAGAGGGGAATTACATACTATTTGACCTTTGCCAAATCAAAGTAACAAATGGAAACTCCACAGTGTGTGAAAGAGAAATTAATCAAAGGATAAAACTTTATGGACTCATAATGACGCTGAATTGTACAACTGAGTGTCGTAATGAGATAATAGAACGCGAACAAAACTTAGACAAGGCAATAATCACCAACAAGACGGAACACAACAACAAGGAACGCACAGCAGAAACTACGAAAAAATGTTAACAACACTGAAGAACTACATGAGGAAAGGGAGCATCTTAATGGAGACGCACTTAACGTACAAACCATCAAGGGAAGGGATGAGTACCTTTTGGTCGCTGCGATCAATAAAGCGTCATAAGATAGATTGGAGACAAACTTAATGCTATTGAAAAAAGAAATTAAAAAAAAAAATTTGATTTTTATTTGGTATGGTATATTGGTACAACTTTTTTTCTATAGTTTTACTTTTAACAAAATTAAATAATAAGCTAACAAATTATATGTATCCTAATTTTATAAACATTAAATTCTCAATAAAAAGAAGTAATTCTTTAGATTTACTAAAGTCAAGGGCTACAAAACCAAATATTGATATTCTATTTTGAACTTAAATAAATTAATGTTAAATTAAATATTAGCAATAGGTGCAGTAAGAAGGAATTTGAAAATAACATGTTTATTAAAACAGATATTCAATTTATTTATAGAAAAATATAGGCAGTGTTCCAATCATGAATGCAAATTTGGACAGATGACATGGCATAGGGTATAAAGTAATAGTTGCGGCAGATCTTGATAAAATTAAGACGTAGTCTGGGCAAACCTTAATCAACTAAGGCGAATTTAAACTTATTGAAAATAATGTAAAACCATAAAAAAAAACGATTTTTAAATTATATTGAGAAAATATAAAAGCGATGTCAAATGATAACCACTGATAAACAGCATTTTAAAAAAGGATTTATGGAATAAAAATGGAAAAAATTTTAAAACTTAAAAACTCAGAAGATAGCTAACAAAATATATAAATAAAAAATTTGAGAATTTAGAATTAATTAATCAAAATTTTATCCAACAAATTAATGAAATTAATGACAGGGTTTCAGAAGGAGAAGAAAAACAAGGAAATTTAGAGGTTAGGCAGGAAAATCTAAGAAAGGAACAGTTTAAGTTAATTGATCAAATATCTTCAGTGACAAACAAAACAGAGGGTTTGGAGAAAAAATTAGATAAAGAAACCAGTAAATTAGAAAAACAAATACAAACACAGGATATACAGATAGCACACAACAAATCAGCTTTCAGGTAGTGCAATCCAATTTGGAAATTCAAATAGAAAAGGTGAGGTTAGAAATTGAAGGGCAAGAGGATGCTAATAGGCAATTTATTAAGGAAAATATTAATAAGGAGATTCAAATAAAAAGGAAAGAAATTGTGGAGATAAAAGAAATTGTAAATGAAAACAAAAAAAACTGTTGGCACTTTAGATCAGAAAATAAACAACTTAGCTGATCAAGTACAACTTAACAAAGGTAGGGGGACAGATAACAAAATTGGGTGTAGTCACAATCTCTTAACCAAAAATGTCAATGACCTTACTTTGTCACTCATTCCTAGGTATAGGGGGGCAAAGGCAAAATATCTGTGGCTCAATATTTGCAAAAAATTGAGAGAGTTTGGAAAGAAGAGGATTTAAGGGAAAGGAACAAAATTGAAATTTTGCTCTCATGTTTAGAAGGGGGGGCTAGGAACTGGGCCAGTTATTTAGAGGATGAATGGAGACCTATGAACAGGCTAAGCGCGCATTTTTGGATCACTTTGGTCTCAAGAGATGCAGGACGACTTTCTGCAGTTAATATTTAATAATAGATATGATTCCAAGAAAGGCACAATGAATGAGTATTTTCATGGTTTTGTTTCTCAGGCTAGTATTTAAATTATCCATTGGAAGTATACAGGTTGGTGAAACATCTAACAAATCACTTTCCTCTTCAGGTACAAAATGTATTGTTAAGTGTTAGTGCCCAAAATGTGAAGGAGATGGAAAGAGTATTGATAGGATTTGACAATAGGTAGCTTAAAGGAAGAGAGAGAGAGAGAGAAAGAGGGGGTGAGAAATAATAATAATGTAATTAGAATAATTAAGCAACAAGCTCTTAGTAATTATGTAATTTTATCTTCTTAACCTTGTAAATAAGGGCCATTTCATTGTAAAGATTAGTGTGGAAAGTGACCCTCCTTAATGTTTCAATACAGTCCAACTCTGGAAAGTAAGGACAAGTACTTCATTTTGTTTTCATTATTAATGACAAATTCAAGGGAGGGAAGCATCCTCTGAAGTGCTTGGTGAAGGAAGGAGTAGAAATGGATTTATTACAAAGTATAGTCAGTTGAGGTGGGGGTGTACTCGGAAAGCACCAGGTCAGACAAGTAATTTAAGACAAGCTTATAATAAAAATTGAGTTGAGGCAGGTAATTTCTGCTATACAGTGACATGTTGTGATGTCAGGACTTGGATTCTTCGACGTTTGGCAAGAGAGTAGTTTTGTCGCAGAGGTCTGACTACCTTGTGAGTTTTAGGGGCAGGGATTGAACCTGGGCCACCCGAGTTATGGGAATTTTGTAAGTGTTAGGGGGCAGGCATTGAACCTGGGCCACCCGAGTTAAGTATTGTGAGTTTTAGGGGGCAGGCATTGAACCTGGACCACCCGTATTAGAGTTTTGAGAGTTTTCTGGGCCAAGGGGTCAGCAGAGTTCTGAACCGCCTGTGGTTACCAGACATTTGAACGAGGTTTGGACCGTTAAGAGAACGCCTCTTGTGTGTTTTGAAGGCCTGAGAAATGGGATTGTCGGTCACTGTATGCCGGGAAGTATCCTGAGGATACGTTCCAGTTTTTGGGAGTTAGCCTTTATTGAGCCTGTTAAAAATAAATCAATATTATGTCACAAGTTTAAAGCAACTTTTTTTTAAATAAAATTTTCATAATAATAAATAATAATTAATTATAAGAATATTTCAAAATGTGAGCTTGTATTAAACTACTAAGGTCTTGTTAGAGATTGTATATACTATGGTTCTCTGTGCTGTGGAGAGATTCAGCATCGAGTTGTTGTTTTTCATTTTGTTTTACTAGGGGTTAAGTGTCATCCTAATTAAATCAATGATACTGTATGATAATAATATTTTTCTGTGTTAGACAATGTATGTGTATGATATTGCCATTTCTATGATTTAAACAATGTACTTATATGTTTTACTAGTTAATTGTGTTTATTTTAAATTTTTATGTTAAGTTAAGCTATTTTCAGCAAATGTGGTGCTCATATAGCAAATTTAGTTGACCGTTTGGTACATAAAGTTGTAAATGTTTGTGATCATATAGCAAGTTCGGCCAAGAGACTTTTAAGAGTAAGTGTAACAAAGTGTTAAGAGCCTTTGTTAAGTGTGTGAAGAAAAATCACAAAAGTGGATCCGTGAAGGATCATGAAACGAAGTGCAACAATTATTTAAAGAAGATTGTATAGAATTAAAAAAAAAAGACAAGACATAAAGGAAATGCAAATTGCTTGGAAAAAATTAATTAAAAGACACTTCGATTTGTGACAATTAAATTAAATTTACTTAATATAATAAACTTAGACTATGTTATGTCAGTTAATTATAATTAGGCTGACATCTTACTTAGATATTTTATTTCATTTAACCATAATTATACTAAATGTTTTACTTAGATTATCTTATTTTAGTTAATCCTAATTATAACTGATAAATTTTATTTTAATGCTTAATTCATATAACTTACACTTCAAAATATTGAACTTGATGAAATTTTGTTAATTCTATACAGGATGTTTAAAAATATTGAACTTTAAGTAAATTTTGTGAAACTATACAGGATGTTTCAAAATAGTGAAATTTTTGTAAAATTTGTAAAACTTATACAGGGTGTACGAAAAGTGATCATGTCTTCTTTTTTTATTTTGGCAAAGCGTATCAAAAAGTATAAGACTAGTCTCTACTTTCAGATACACTTTGGGGGTATTGTAATGCAATAGATTTGACCCTAAGGAGTATTTGAAAGCATTGACCATTTATCATTCTAATTATTTATATATTCAAAAATATTTTACATATAATCAAACATATTTTACTTTATTTAAATTTTACAACCTATTACGTGGCGCTTAAATCACGTCTTCCTCTAAATTATTTACTAGTTAGTTCGCGCCTCGAGGTACGATGGCAGCACCTACTGGAGCTAAACTTAAGAAATGTTAACGTCTTTTAACGTAATCCAGACAAGTTAAGATCTTTTAAAGTATTTCCTCTTCGAGAAGCTTCCAAACGCAATAGGTATTTTTGTTCTGGGTTTGTAGGTGTGTAATTTACCGTTAGAATGGTTCCTTCGAGAAGCTTCTATTGAACTCAGATATATGTGACTTTTTGAAACTTCGTATTTTTACTGTGCAATCAGTCGTGGTCTTGAATGGACGTGCTTTAAGCGATCGGTGATTATAAGTTGCTAGGCCCTCGACATGATCGTGTTTCGATTAGAATACTAATAACAATATGTTTTCAATTTAAGGAATAAATAGATATCAAACTTTATGTGATATATTATCATTTATTAAAGTCTAATGATAAGGAACGAGGCATTATAAGTAAAGCACATAGTTGCGTAATAGAAACGATGATTTACGGAGTGACTCTTAAATGATTCTGTTATGTAATATAACAAATAGCATTCTAACGTGGGGAGGAGAAATATAACAAATGACTTCCAATCACGGGGCTATTATACGTCAATAAAAAGAAGTATAGCAAATGGCGACACAACGTGGGGGTTAATATGCAACTATTAACACTCGCCAAGACTCGAAAGGTAACAAAGGACGTCCAACGAGGGGCTGAAACGAAATGTAACAATCTATAGTAGTAAATTTTTAAAATACTGTTCAAGCTGACATAATTACGTAATTTTCACGTCTTAAGATACAATCGCAAAAAATTTCGCTGAGTTTTGACGAGTGGACATCTCAGAAAAATCGCCGTTATTTGAACGTAAATGTTCATCACAAAGACACCCATTTTAATCTTGGTCTGATTCGAATACATGGTTCATGTTCTGCTGAACATTGCATTGGATTGGTCAAAAAACTTTTGGCGAGTTTTGATCTTGACATACAAACCGATATTATTTGCATGACAACTGACGGTGCAAGTGTTATGTTACAAGTTGGCAAACTTGTATTTTTCTATCAGCAACTGTGTTTCGCACATAGATTACAGTTGGCTGTGGTCGATATTTTATACAAAAAGAGTTGAAAGAGATGTAGAACTTACAGAAAAGACGTCAACTGATATTTAGATATAGATGATGATAATGACGAAGATATGGAAGAAATAAATGATGAACAAAGTTTGGCAGTAAATATCGATAGACAATCCGCTGAAGTGATTCCCGACTACGGTGATGTTATTCAAAAAGTTCGAAAAGTGGTAAAGATTTTCCGAGGATCACCAACTAAAGAAGACATGTATTTGCAAAAATATGTAAAAGAAGAGACAACAAAAGAATTAAGCCTAGTTATAGATTTCCGCACTCGCTGGAAGAGCTTACTAGATATGTTGGACAGGTTTTACAGTCTCAAAGTTTGCATTGAGAAGGCTCTCATCAACATAACATCTGACATAAAATTTACGGACGAGGAATGGTACAAAATCAAAAACGTCATTGACGGCTTGCAGTCCTTTAAATTGGGGTCGAAACATTATGCAGAAAAGAGTCTACCCTAATAACTGCAGACACAATATTTCGATTTATTTTATAGAAACTGGAGAAGACAGACACAGTTTAAGCAATGAACTAACCGAGGCGCTATGTGCACGAGTCAAAGAAAGACGCAGTGAAGTTACTGCTATGTTGACTTATTTGCAGCATTCAAAAAAGTATGACCAATAGTGGAAATCACCCAATCTTACATTTTTGTATGGTGAAAGAGAATAAGTTACGTCAAGAAATTAAAAACATTTATGCCGAGTCATTAAAGATGACGCTGAAATTGTACAACTTGTAGATGATGTAGATGCAGATAATAGTCAACAGTCTCTGGAACATAATTAAACTTTACAAGAGGAATTAGAAATGCAGCTAAAGCAAGACAATGAAGAATACACTAAACAGACAGGAACTAGAACAGAGAAAGACTACGAAAAAATATTTAAAAAAACTGATGGAACTGATGGAGTGAAAGGAAGTATTTTAATTTGTTGCACGACTATTAATTAACTATCAAACCAACAAGTGTGGAGGCAGAAAGAGTCTTTTCGGTCGCTGGATACATATGTAGTTCTATAAGAAGTAGATTGGAGATAACACTATTGATGCTATTTGATTTTTAAGATCATATTTTAAAAAAGAAAATTGACTTATTATTTGGTATGGATAAATTGGTACACTTTGTTTTATTGATTCTTTACTTTAGTAAATAAAATTAAGACAATAGTGAGCTTAATCTAAATTCATATTGTACTCTGAATTTCTGAATAAAGAAGAACGATTATAATTACTCAGATAAAGATTAGAAGTAATATTTTTAGTTTACTAGAGTACAAAGACTACAAAATTACCAAATATTGATATTTGCTATTGTTTTTGAACTTTTAATAATAAATAAGTAGTCAAACATTAAAATAATTAGTCAATTAGGTGCAGTAAGATATTGTTGATATTTGTAATTTTTAATAAACATTTGATTATACCATAACAAAGAATATTAATTTAAATTTAAGAAAAATTATAGCCTTTGCGTGGTTCCGCATGATCCCACTGGATTGAAAACAGTGCTGGATTGCAATCCCTAGTCATGACTCATGGGCATTGAGGGATGGATATATATATATTTTTTTTTTTGCAGGAAGAGGTCTTTGATTTAAAAATTGATAGTTACTGTGCTGGTGCACATTTAATAAATTCAAAGCCAGAATTTTAAAATTTGGATTTGATTTTTAAAATAAATTAAAAGACCAGATAAAAAAAAAAACAATTTTTTTATTGTTTTAAGAAAATAAAAGCGTTGCCAATGGTAACCACGTGATTTACTGCATTTTTATCCCAGGAAACAATGGGTATTTCTATTGGATATTTGATAAAATCGAGAAATAAATATTTTAAAATTCTTTTAATAAATTTATCTCAAGGAAGATAGCTTAACTAAAAAGCTTAGTAATTTAGTATTTTGAGCAAATTTATTAACTATATCGCACATAATAAGCTGTCGATGAGCTGTATGACTATATGGAGGAACAAATATTTATCGCTTACAATTTAACAAAAATATCATACCGGTGTTTTCAACTTAACGTTTTTTCCTACTAAAACTGGATTTTTTTAAATTGGCCTGGCGGTTAAATTGATAAAATAGCTGCTAGCAGGATTTATATATCTTTTTACAATAGAAAATATATGTAAATATTAAGATTCAAATTTTGGTATCTTGTATTTGTAGTAATGTAAGTTTGACAATAAAGGTTCGAGAAAGTTAATTTTTTCAAGGGGAGTGGGATCTGCCAAAAAATATCCCTATACTTTTGACCAAAAAAAAAGGTATTTATATATATGGAGTATGGATGGACCTGACCCCAATTTTACATGTATAAATGTAATTAAGTTTAGTATTTAACTGTCCCTATTGCTATTTTAAAGCGAGGTTCTTACAGGTGATTAAGTACCAACAGTGCATGTGGACAGGACTCTAAAAGTACCAGTATTGCATGTTAACAGAAATTTACAAAGTACTGGTATTGTATGTGTACATGACTTTACAAGTTCCGGTTTTGCTTGTGACAGAGCTATAGAAGTAACAATATACATGTGGAAATTACTGTACAAGTACCAATATTACATGTGGACAGAACTATAAAGGTACCAGTATTGCTGTAGACATGACTGTACAAGCACCGGTATTTCATGTTGACATTATTGTACAAGTAACGCAATGCATGTGGACAGAGCTGTACATATACAATTATTGTATGTTAATATTACTGTACAAGTACCAGTATCGGATGTGTAGAGGACTGAACAAGTAACAGTATATCATGTTGACATAACTCTACAATTTCAGTACTGAAGATCCTCGCCACAAAATTCAATTTAAATTATTGTATTGACAATGGGGATTTACCATTGCTATAATATATTATCTAGAAGCAATGGAATAAAAGAATATTACCCTAAATACATATTTAGAAATAAGTTTGGGATATAGGCGAGGTGAGAAAAGCTTATGTTTTTTCTTGCAGTTTTTACAGCAAAACTATTTTGGTCTAAATAAATCAAATATTACTCCATTATAAAAGTATAATTTCCTTCATGTAATGATATCAAATAGTTCTTGAATATCTGTCGAAGGTGTCCTGATATTTAATGAAACCTTTTTTTATTAATTTAAAAATTAGTCATGTAATGCCGTTATGCTCATGCCAGATATTCAACAAATATTGATGTCACTGAGTGAAGAAAATTAATCTCTATGTTTGTACTGAAGAATTGAATAAATTATTTAAACGTTTTGATATAAAAACTGCGAAAACATCTGATTTTTCGCATTGCCTAAATTCCAATTATATCTGTCAATAAATCAATAATGTGTCATACTATCATACATGGTTATAAAATAAAGCCAATTAAACTCCAAAGTGCTTTCAAACTAGAATTATCTAGTTCAACTTATCATGCTAGAAGCTTATTTACATATTTCTTAATTATTTAAATTCTCTAAACTAAAGTTCAAACCTAATTTAAAATATCACAAACATATACACTATAGTGAAATTACATCAGAATTTGGCAGATTATTAGATCTTGGAGTTTTTAAAAACATTACAAATATCCATTTTACACTAAACAGTTTTAAATAAATAAAATCATCAGCCAAATATACCAATAAATCAATCTGAGAGAGCTACTGGAAATTTAGTTTACAATACTTAATAATGCAGGATGTCTACTTAATCTAGGAAAATAATTACCTGATTATACCCGGTTTTCCAGAAGATTTTGAAATTTTGCCAGGTTTAAAAAATCCAATATTTTACCCACCATATAATTATTATTAAAATGTACATGCAGTTTTCATTTTGATAAAAATTCGAAGTCATCAAGTATTGTGATTAATGGTGTGAAAAATCGATTTATTACATTTAAAACAATTTTAATTAAAAATCTCTTCCAAATACAGATATAAGAACTGGGATGGTAACATATTTCATATAATATGTCATATAAAACTTTTTTAAAATAAGCCTACACATTAAATACACAATTCCCTGATATTATATGGAAAAGGAAATTAAATGTTAATAATGGGTTTTTCAAGGCGAGTAGACACCCTTTAATGTAAAGTGTATAAGGTGAATGGGAAAGGTTTAAAAAAAGTTTGGTGAAAGCTGCAGAGGAGGTATGTGGGAGGAAACATAATGAGAGGAAGTGGAAGGAGACACCATGGTGAAAGGACGGGGTGGAGGAATCAGTGTAGGAGAAGAATAAAGCATTCAAATAAAATTTTAAGAATAGGAATAAAGAAACAGAGGCAAAATATTTCAAGAAGAAGAAAAGAAAGGAGTGAGCCGTATGAGAAGACGGGAAGGATTGGATGAATAAATGGAAATAATTTCTCTAACTTAGCCAAGTAAGAAACAGGAGGAGAGACAACATTCAAGAAGTTAGAACTATCAATGAGGATCGAAGGATATTGAAGACAGGAAAAGATTAAAGGGAACTACGGAGGAGATATTTTGAGAAGATATTCAACCTAAATAGGGAAAGGGATGAGACTGAAACAAAATAACAGAAATAAATAGCAGAAGAGGAGAAAGGTGGTCCCACATAAAGAGAGGTGGAGAACGCAATAAAAAGGATAAAACAAGGAAAATCCCTGGCGGGGGTATGGGGGGGGGGCAAGGGGAGTTGGGTTCGACCTAACTGTAGAAATGATAATTGTAGCAAGTGTAGTAGATATACAATGTTTATACAGAGTGCTGAGAATGATTTTAAAGGATAAGGTACCAGAGGACCGACAAAAGGAGAGTTATAAAACCTATTTTCAAGAAAGACAGGAATGGTTGTAAAAATTATAGGAGGATAACACTCATGTGTCATTGTACAGAAATTTATGAGAATATACTGGAAAAGATAATATTAAATGAAATGAAAGGAAGGTGAAAGGAGGTACAGCAAAGATTTAGGAAACAGAAGTCTACACTAGACTTAACCTTTGCCATTTGATAGCTGATGAAAATAAGGTATGACTATGAAAATACTTTGTAATGGTATTTATGGATGTAGAGAAGCCTTATAATAGCTTGAATAGAAATACTTTTTGTAAAGCGATGTAAGAGACAAAAGGAGAATGAGGAGTTGCAATGATAGTGAAAAGTATGTATGAGGGTAACAGGAGTTGTGTTAAGATGAGACTTTAGGGACAGAGTGGTTTAAATAAAATGGTGTAGAGCTGGAGAGTGACCTTTCACCATTACTATCTGCAATGGTAATGGAAATGGTAATAGTCATGAACAAAGTGGCAGGTAATCTCGTGGAGGAAAGCATGTAACCATGAGGTTTTTGATAACTTGATTCTTTGGGAGTAGTAGGAAGAGGAACTACAGGATCAGTTACAAGAATAAAATAAGGAAGTGATAGATTTTGGAATCAAATATAGTACCTATGTGATATTGCAAAGTGATAGTGATGATAAAGAATATTATAGGCCCAGTAAACAATAAAGATGAACGTAGTAGAACTGATGAGGGTGCATAACGTTAAATAACTTGGTAACGTAATTGAGGTGAAAGGTGGAAGTATAGAAGATGGAATGAGGAGAAGACAGCAGGATGATTTGATCTATAGATGTGTAAGAGAACTGCTTTGGAGAATAAAATTGCCTTCGATCTGTAAGGAAATGTTGTACAGGACATACTTTGTACCCATTGTCACACATGCAAAATAAATATGGTATTAAGTGTAAGATGTAATAGTAAAGTGAAAACCATAGGAATAAAGTTTTTTAGGAACATGTTAACTGTCACAAGGTGAAACAAGATTAGGAATGAAGTCATCTGGGAAAGAGTAGGGGTACAGAGAGGAGTTGAAATAGTGGGGAAAGCAAGACTGAAATGGTATGAGCATATAATAAAGATGAAAAAAGAGAAGATGCCACAGAAAAGGTTGGAAATTATTTATATAAGAAAATGACCTCAAGGGAATCGAAGAAAGAGATATGAGGTTAACAAAAGGTGTTTGAGAGGGAGGAGAGTAATTAGAGAAATTAAAAGAGGAAGGATGATGGAAGACTTGAGAAAGTTGGAGGCATTTTCCTAAACTGACCATTCCACAGGTTGAAACAGTTGATGATAATGAATAGCTGTTCTCTTTTTATATTGAATACTTTTGTAGTATCTGAGGGCACTGAGCCTCTCTATGAAGATCAGTTAAGTCAATTATTTTCAAAAATTGTTCTAGATCTTTTTGTTCCTAAAACGGCAACTAAAAGTTACACACAATTTATAAAAATTACATAGTAAATTAACTTCATATATCCTGTAGGCTACTACTGCTGAATCACATTTCGATAAACTTATTTATTAAGATAATAAATGTAAAAACATGTTTCCTTGCGTGTAAACATACCTCTTTTCTCATAGCTTGTAGGACCTTGATTGATTCTTTAAATACAGTTATCTGATTAAAGTTTAGTTTAACACCGACAGATTTGGCATCTACAACCATCTCCAATAATTGTTGTAGAGTCATGCCCAATGCTTTACTAATCTTTTTTCCTTTACGTGTACTTAAGTACATTGTAGGTATAGGATTTTTGTGGTCGTGTCTCCTTTGTTCCAGTGTGACGCTACCTTCAATCATCATAACATTTTCTGAAACAATCCATTTTAGTACACTAAAGTAAAAAGACATTCATTCTATCACAATAAGTATTAACAATTAAGAAAGGATATTTGCAAAGTTTTAAAAATTAAATTTAGCAGCTAGAATAAATTCTCATATCATGATGTCATTTTAAAAATAGTCAATTTTGATAATTTATATGGTTTATGTCCGTAGCTAATGATCCTTTCAATCTTGTGAGCTTTGCTAGTCATGTACATTACATTGTACAAATAACTCTGTTTCGAGTCTTATTTAAAATGGTAGCCGACCATAATTCAAGTAATATGTTGATAAAAGAATACAGTTGATATAAGATATAATGAATTTTTTCTAACTTATTTTAAATGACGTTTGGTTCGTTAAAGTCTAAGGCATCACACTCACAATATACCTTACCGCTGATAGAGGGATATCGAGGTACTGAGTGTTTATTTTTCCTAAAAGAATAGTTTTGCACTATTCCTTCATACAATTGCAGGTACACTTACTCAAATTCAACCTCTCTCTTCTCTTGTATTTAAGCGTATAAGCCTAAGGGGTAGTAAGTGACGGAGTATACACATTAATCAATGTATATCACTGTGCTTACACCGTCGCCCACAACCCATTAAGTCTACAAGCTTAAATATTATATATATCACATTTAAATTATATTTAAAATTAAATGATACCTTTACTATTTTTGGACCATGCAAAAAATTACTATGTCAATTTTCTCAAAGAAATGACTAACAATACTTTATTAAAAGTAATGATATCAAGTTTCTTAATTATTCATTGTTTATATATATATAATTTTGGATTTTTGTTTTTATGTATATTACATGTATTCTATTACGATTTAATAAAGAGAATTTGACCCTGATCAGTCATATGATTTAGAGTTTTTGTTGATTTGTACTCTCACAATATCTCTTTCAGCTATGGAGAAACAGCTATAGCATGAGATGATTCTCTTTGTTTATTTGGAGAGTGTTTTTGTCTTATGTGATGTGAAGCTGTGAGTCTGGAAAGGCCTCACCACTCGTGGGGACAAATAAGGAGTTACATGTATAAATGAATGGCAGCTCCGGTTTGGAAAACTGAGATTGATAGCCGGTGGACAGGGTTTTTTGTGTTGACCACATGGCCCACTCTATTTCTAAATGGTGTCACTTTCGTCGCTAACGGCTGAGGCCGCCTGGTAGGTATCAATTGCTTGTGCACTCACACCATGGATTTTTGTCAAACATTGTATTATTTTAATGCCAAAGCAAAGGAAATTTCTTAATCACCTTTGAAATTACTGTTAGGTTTTAATAGTTTTAAAATGAAAGCTACGAAGAAGTAAATACTTAGCATTATTAAATGTGCATACTATTTGAATTTTATTCGCAAGACCTATGACCTATGCTTACCTGTAATTATTATTTTTTCACTACGTTCCCATTACATCTGGAATACGATATACCTACGTCAAAGCTACAGCTATACTAAAGTGAAAATTGAATTACATCTAAAGTTACTTTGCATGGATTTATTGTAAACAAGAAAGAAGACAATTGATTCACCTTTGGTTTCAACTTTACTACAATGTTATAAATACTAGTGAAGCTGAATGTATTAGAAAATTCATTTGCTACATTAACATATTTTTACTTTCTCTCGACACCTTGGAGTGAAGATATTGTGATCATAAAAAAAATTGAGCTCAAGATTTTGATGAATGTCGACGTTTCATGACCCCACAATAATGTAACTCGTGCTAGAGGCGAAACCATTTTCCTAAGTGGGTTAACACTTGGTATCTGGGATATTTATAAGCTCCCCCTTTTGAGGGGTTTTTGTAATTAGTTATCTAAACCTAAATTTCAGGGTATTTTACTGAAAAAAAAGCGAAAAAATCAATTTTGATTATATTTTATATCTAGACACTGATTATTACTATAAATAACATGGTAATCTTCATTTCATCATGAAAATGACTTTAAGATATTTTACGTATGAAAGATTTTCCAATTCTTATATGTTCTCCGAAATTGTTTGTGTTACGAAATAACTTATTTATGTAAAATTTTAGTACAATTAGAGATAAACAAACCATATCTAAAATATTTAATTATACAACCAATATTTTCTTAGCTACAAGCAGATAGTTTTTTTGTTAATTCTTTTAAAATTAATTTGAGACTTATGCTCTTTGATGAACAGATATATTTATTTTGTTTCAATATTTCTGGAACAGTGTTCTCAATCCCTAATGCCATACATTAAGTAACAGTGTATATTATTTCATTTATGATCTTGATTTAGCGTTTATACAACAATGTATAGACCTTCATTTCACAAATCTTATGAGTATAACTCTTTTTCCATGAAATTTCCATGATGAATAATCGTTATCACATTAAATTGAATAGAACTGTTTGTTTCTTAAGAAGAAATGCAAAACGGATTACAATAAAAACGATTAGACTTGTCACAATGGAGAAATTAGCACTTGACTCAGAGGCCTGGGTTCTGTCCAATCAGTTGAGGAAATTAGTTGTTTCTACTAATAGTACTAATACGCACACATTCTCTGACAATCTTAGTATGTACACATAGAGCAACTAGTGTAAGTTATTAACAGTTTAGATGCGCAGAAATATGTATCGCTATAAAAATACAATTACTTAACAACAAAAGTGGATGCTCTATCTTGTTAGTCATCTTTTGTTTAATGTATTAATATAATTTACCTTCAAGTGCCCCCTGGAAAAATCGATTGTTATAGACATTCTGGGCCCAGGTTACCGTTGTGAGATCATTATTCTTAAGATGGAAGAACTTCCTAATGCTTGGCATTTCTTCGCATGATGCTAATTTCATAGCTGAAAAACATGTATGTTTGGATTAATTATGTCTAATTATTATTATTATTATTATTATTATTATTATTATTATTATTATCATCATCATCATCATCCCCTGTTCTTACTACCCGTTCGTGATATGGTAGGGTGATTGTGAGAAGAAATGGAGGACTTACAGTTTAACGTTTGATCCAAACCACGGTGAAGGCCTGGCTTTCCACGCATTCACAAGTTATGATTAATACACGTCTTGTCAGAGGTGAAGGAATCGTTTTATAATTAGATAAATCTGCACGTAGACCAAGAAATGAACCCCGAACCCAGACCCTCAGTACAAAAGTCTGACACGTTACCCCTAGATCACCATGTCACCCAATGTCTAGTTGATTAATAAATTACCAATTTTGAATTAGATAAAAATAGATCTTGGACAAATTATTGATAATAAATCAATTTAAGATAGCTATTAAAGGTAATTTCAAGGTAGATTACAAAATTAAACAAAGCTAATCTAAACAATGTACCATATTTTTTATCCTCCTGAAAGATTATAAGATTCAAGCTCTTATCTAAAAAGAAAAAAAATTATTATGTAAGGCCATGACTTAATTACTCAAGAAGGGTTATAATTATTTGTAGCTTATAAAATACCGACATAAGCTTTTAAACACCAAGATCAGATTTTTAAATTTCAGAGTAGGCCGAGGGTTCATAGAGAGGTTGGTATTAAAATGATGACCAACTCCAAAATAGTAATGCACAGAGAAAGGAATTCATAGTTGCAATGACCCAACCTGAAAAAATAATTATTTTATGTTTATGAACTTCTGAGTGTGAATTTTGCTTGATTTTTGAACGTGTTTATTATTTATTACTGAGAGAACCTTACCGCGAGGGTATAGATATATGTGTGGCCTAGAACTGAGTGTTAATCTTATGTCTACGAATTTATAGCTTGGGGCTGCTGAACTATGTTCATTAATGGGACTTTTAGCAGAGTAATGATTTCGAGCCTGACGTGAAAAAAAAATTCTACACGTGCAGTGATAAGGCTCAGATGATGAATTTCAAGTGCAGCTGTCAGTTGTAGACTGTCTCATATCCCTCTTTCCTTGCTATCCATAGTGACCATAATCATTATGCAACATTGGCGTTGCCAATAAACACTGTTATTGATTAGTAGACCTAACACTTCCAGACAATCAGTTATTGTTGGCTTATAATTTTGATTCTATGTGCCATGGATTATATTTCACGTGTCCTTGGTGTGTGTTTTGTGTATATCCATCTGTTTCTTGCTGGTTGATGCTTTTTATTAAATTTATATTTATTTTATGAACTTTTTGTTCACGCATTTTATTTGTGTTCTTTCGTTGTTGAATTATCAGTAATTTTCTTGGAATTATTGTTTTTATGACCAAACGCCTATGTATACTCTTTTTTGTTCTTTTATATTGATTTCTAGTGTTAGATTGTTTGTTGATTCTTATCATGGTATAACCCTTTTACAAAACTTAATAGCTAAAAGGTTATTTGTCCTCATTCTGGCCCCAGTTGAACTGTCTCGGCCAGACCATGACTCCACCAACACACCGTGGCACGGTCAATATTGGACTAGCTTGAGGGCCGTGGTTCACTCCCCACCGCCAAAGTTGTGCGTGCCCAAGAATAGAAGACGAACGATATGCGAGAACTGGGTGCGCTCCGTCGGCAGTGTTCAGAAACTAAAATAACTATTATTCGGCTAAAGGTTAAAAGCACTTGGAGTGTTTTATAATGTCCTGGAAACATGCTACCCTTTACTCCTCTCCCCTCCCTTGGTTCCTTCGCGCCGAGAACACATGACTTAGTCGTTGGATATATAATAGCAAGGTTCTGTAACAGAGACACACTTTGCATTATGATAACAAGTAGAGCGATCTGGTTGTAGGATAGTTAACGTCTGATTATTCAAAATTCCTTTTTTCAATAATGTTCTATATTTTCTAAATTATCGTTCTGGTTTCGTAACATTTGATTTCATTAATTATTTACTCTACATGGTCTCAGTAAATTTGCTCTTTAGGTCATGGATAAGTTTGATATCTTTGACCTATTTGACAAAACGGCATGTCCGTTTTCATCTTGTGATCATTTTGAAGGACGTTTTGTTCCTGTAATATTTAACTTAAAATCAATTTTATCTGCCTTGCTCAAGGATTTATATATTTGAATACCGCTATCTTTGGTAAATTTTAATCTGATAATGTCTAACTTTAGTTCTGTCATTTTAACTATTTGAGAGATTATAATCACTTGTTATTTATTTGAAGATTGTTTGTTACATTGTATATATTGTAAGTTTATGGTATGTTAGTTAAATGTGGGGCCTTGAGTTTGCATGTTTATACTCGTATATGGACTGTAATATTTATTATTTGTACAGACATTTGAAGTATACGATTCAAAATTAGAACCCTTGTTGTTTATTCAAATTATGTCCGATTACGGTTGGGGAGATATATGCTGATTGGGACCTCATTGTTATTGTTCTGACTATTTGTAAATTTCCGGTAATGGCAACTTATATCTATCTCATAATTACCTAGATCTTCCTTTTGATTATCAATTATTATTATTGACAGGGCTAATAAAATTTGAATGAAGACCAATTTAGCTGTAGATGGTATCATATGTTTAGAGTCATCATTTAAGAGCGTAGGAAGGTTTCCCATATATTTCAGTTGTTGGATACCTGCCGCTTGGGCATTGGCAATATACTAAGGTAAAAAACCTGTTTGTTAGTTAAATAATTGTTGCTTTCAAATTGTTGTTGACGATTTCAACGCCTAACTATTTATATGTCTCACTCACTCATAGAGATGTATTTGTTTATTAGCTGAATAAAATAAAACTTTCTTGTTATTAAAGAAAGGTGAAAAGAGGAACAACATGGGCTTAGGAAAGAGAAGTCAACAATAGACCTAATCTTTGCCATACGACAGCTGATGGAAAGCTTGTATGAATATGGAAACGACTTGGTAATCGTATTTGTGGATGTGGAAAAATGCATATGATAGCGTGGATAGAAATAATATCTAGAAAGAGATTGAGAAGGCCGTAGCGGAAAGAGGAGTAGTATTGAGTGTGAAACACATGTATGAGGATAAAATAATTTGTGTTAAGAGAGTGGAAGGATGGAGGGGTTCCAAATAAAAATGGGCGTGAAGCAGGGAAGTGCCCTTTCAACATAACTATTTGAAATGGGAATGTAAATGGTCATGACCAATTGGGAGGAAAAATTTAAAACCTAGATGTTTGTTGATGATTTTATGTCATGGGGGAGAAGAAAGAGGAATTACAGGCACACCTACAAGATTAAAATTAGTAAGTAAAATATTGTGGGATGAAATTTAGCGTAGCAAATTGTGAAGAAATTGTAACGACAAGGAATAGAATATGACCTAACAAAGCTATAAGTTTGGATGGAGTAGAGCTGAGAAAAATACAGACGTAATATATATTTGAAGCGTGATTGAGGAGAAATATGGAACTAGAAAGGATTTAATGAGAAGAGGTCAGCAGGGAGAGTTATTCAATAGGTGCGTAAGAGACCCACTTTGGAGAAGAAAAGTGCCCTTGGAAGAGAAACAAGTTTAGGAATGAAGTTATCATGGGAAGAGTAGGAATACAAGGAGTAAAGGAGACAGTAGAGAGAAAACTCGAAATTGTATGGGAATGTAATGATAATAAAAAAAGAGCGAATGCCGAATAAAATGTTGGAAATTAATAATGAGTGAAAAAGACCATATGGGTGGCCAAGAAAGTGATTGTGAGAGAAGATAACAAAAGTGTATAATTGTGTGAAGAAGAATGGAAGAAATTAAAGATAAAAGAGTGATAGAAGGATAAAGGAAAATGGAGGCATTTTAGAAATTTAACCCTGCCACTGGCTGAAAACAGTTGATGATGATATGATATTACCTGGCCGAGTTATCTTTAAGGCCGAAACAGAGAATCAAAATAATTGTTGGCATATGGAAAGATTTTCCCAATTTAAAAATAAAGTACAGAGTGAAAATACAAACTACAATTAATTAAGGCTCTTATTTGGGTTAACTTAAAGAAGACTTTGATGAAGCACATATTTTATTAGGTATAACAAACGATCAGATTGAACCTCATTTTAAGAGTACGGCACACCAAGCGCCGGAAGTAGAATTGGAATACTATGGGCTGCAAGCTGTAAATTACATCATTATTTAACTTTTTGCTATGCCCATTAATGAATCAGAACTAAAATAATTTCCTGCCAAGTATCCCAAGCTGCATTTCCTTACTTTTAGTAGAACTATAATTGATTTGAGGAGTATTATTGGTTTGCTTGTTCGGTTCATGATACAAACAAGTTTAACCCCAGTTGAGAATTTCCTATATTTAAATTAAATTTTGTTTTGTAAACCACTCAACCTGATAAGGTGTCTTACTCTTTAATGAAAATTATCAGCTAACATGGAACACGTACACTCCGTTGATTTTGTAAGGTATAAACTTATTGGATCAGCCCACGTGGTATGCTATACTTCACACATATAATTGCAGAAAAATTGCCTAGCTACGCCCAAGACTGATTTAGAAAAATTCTTAAAGTCCTTAAATTAATTCTTGACTGTTTAGTAGGAGTGATGGGGGATGGGATATGTCTTTTTGCAATGTCCAAATGGTTTGTTCTACTAAATGAATTTTACTTTCCCCTCTTAATAAAATCAATTATTCCTTACATAATTAATTTACTAATTATTTATTGTCTCATGAATATATGTGCTGTTTTTGTTGTTGTTAAAGTTTTAACAGCGCCACACATTAGTTAGGCAATATTGCTACCTACATTTATTGGTTTTACATACATCCTTAAATCAGGTCTCCCTCTCTATTCAGAATAATTATTACTGTGAATAGCTAGTTATGAATTTATTAAAGTTTAATTATTATATTTTACATATGTAAAGCAAATAACATAATAACTATAAAAGATTTTTACTTTATTTGTAAGAAGCTGAGTTAAAAAATTTAGATAATTTAAGGGCACCAATCCTGATTTAAAATATTTTATATTATTTCTGGGTGGACAGAAAAAAAATTGATAAAATCTTATTTATTGGACATATTCTAGTTATAAAAGTGAACTTATTTATTTTTTAAACGCTTTTATGACTGTCTATAAATTTGTAAGACTATAGTTCGATTCCATACCTTATTTATGTTATCATAACGGCCACAATATAACTTTAGGTAAAAAGATTTTATAAATAATTTGATTGAGAAAAATGGTAGTTCAATAAGATTTACGTTTATGATCATTTTCCAGTAAATTAAGTGTATAGTTATAATTTTTTTTTTGTAAATCTGTTTGTTTTTTTCCAAATAACTTTTGGAAATCCAAACATTAAAACTGGCTATATCGTAGGTAATTATTAATATAAGAGTAAGGAGGTTTAAATAATTGAAAAACAAGGAGAAATATTGTATTCTTCTTACGAATTTAAAAAGACTCTACAATATATAGCTGCTTGTTTAAGGTTTGGAATTTAGATAGCTTTAAGTAAAAAATATTGTAATTCTGTACTGTTATTAAGAATGTATGTCTGTTGCAAAGATACCTGTAAATTCATAACCGATTGTGGTGTATTTATTTATATGCATTAGGATGTTTGATAAGGAAGGAACTCGCATACATACAGTCAAGGTTTGAGTCTCAGTTAAAGATACGGCCAGATTTATTAATATCTGTAACTTAGGGGACCGGTGAAGTGTCAGCTGATGTTTGTATGTTATGGAAACACTCTACCGATTGTGATGTAGTTTTTTTTGGTAGTATATTAATCCTGGCATGTTTTAGCATGATAAATATGGTTTTTTTAAGTGGGTCCCTAAGAAGTTCCAACATATTTTTTTCTGTTGCCTTTATTGTTCATATTAGCGTATTTTGGCGCAGTTATTTATATATTTAAGAATTCCATTTTTTTTTAAATAATGGATTTTCTATAGCATTAGTATTGGGCTTAGAGTCCACGGTGAAGTGGAGGCTTGACATGCGATGACGTAATTTGCTTGTTTGCAGAAAGGTGGTAATAAATCATCCAAATTGTGGCGGAGTCGGTTTGAAACCAAGACTCTAATAGCAGTTGAAGGCGTGGCGTTGGAGTTTGTCTCCCGGTGATGTTGGGCTGGATAGAATTGTAACAACCCTCTCTTAGCTAACTATACTTGTTTTAATTATATGCAATTGTAGCAATTAACTATTGCATCCATATTATCTACCTTTACATTTGTATCCTTATTGTTAACTCATATCTTTGATGTGACTTGATATGCAATTTATTTAATTTTATTATAAAACCACTTTTTCAATTATATTTTTACACATTGTTGTTTGATACTTGTAAACAATTGAAGTTCTCTACAAGCACGAATGTAGTGGATTTGAAACAAAATAGAATGCATGGGGATCCCTCCTTCCTTAAGATTTGAATGAACATCTCGAGTTATCCATATATTTTTTTCCAAGAAGTTCAGTGGATTATTACCTCATTAGTAGTTATGCTGTAGTTATGACAGTACCAGACTGAACCCTCTCACCCGCTCTAGTACCTACCTTTCAGATTGTCCTTACATTCCACAGGCAGCAGCGCGCCCCCTGCCCGGTCTAATCCTTTCAACTTTATTGCTCGTTCTTCAACATAACTCAAGCTATAACCGTTATACTCTCCAAAGAGTGATACCAAATTTTGAGCCGCAATGTCGGGGTTTTATAGAATGACGTTCAAAGTTAGAGGCTAAGGGCTTGAAAATCCCTGTCAAAGTATAATTTTTCTGAGTTACCTTAGCAAATCGATATTTACAGTAAATTGACACATTTTTATTTAGTTTGCTTATTACTAGGGGCGGATTTTGCCCTAAATGCCTTTTTTTTTATTCCTATGCTTAGAAAAGTAGGCTTTTGAGGTATAAGTTTATTTTCGATGATTGCGAAGATAATGTTATAACTTTTATAGTGCCTATAAATGCCTATTTCGCTATTTAGTGCCTATTTTACAAATGGGAGCCTTAAAATTTCTTTTTCTATCTCTCTCTTTATTCCAACCTCTTTTTTTCTTTCTAAATACTTGTGGCTGCCCCTCACCTCCCTCCTCCTTCACTCCTTCACACGTGGATACTCATGATAGGTAGGAAAAACCCATGTGTCCAGCGGTCTGATAGGTTCAGACTGGTCAATCCGGCAACAAAGATTTTCTACTAGCGCACAACAGTGTCAGTTAATTCAGTGGTTGTATATATTACGCTGTTGTTAGATGTTCATATCTGTTCATTAATATTTCTTTGTATTGGACTCAGTGTAAATTATTAATTTATTAGAAAATTCCTAATGAGAAATCGTGTAAAAGTGTATTATTCAAACAGTGGATTGGTGGTGATAGGAATTTAACAACGGATAGCAAAATATTTTTTTGTCAGCCATGTTCCAAGGAGGTAAGTTATCTTTTCAAAACGGGAAATGAAATTATTAATTTTGAAAGTCAAGATTTTTATTAAATATATTGTCTACTGTATAAAAGTAAATCACGATTATTTGCTATTGTTCAAACTAGGTTTCATTTCTTATTGAAGGATTTCAACGACAAAGTGAAAATATTTACCAATATATATATAAACATTACGATCGAAAAAAAAAGCAATCTTAGTTATCTTTTTAGATGATGCTCTGTTAATTTGTATAATCCACATCCTGTGTGAAAATTTCCATTTTTAATATTTAGGTAAAATGCGAGAAGAAGTATCACCTATAACAACACAAAAATACTGCAATACATATGAAGAATTCCGGACAGAAAACAGGATATCAAAATTTTTTTTTTCTTAAGTTAACGATATCGATAAAACCCAATAGCAATTTTCTGCTGTTTTATGCTCTGTGATGGTAGCTGCAAATATTCCTTTGAAGAAGCTGGATAATCCTGATTTCAATACTTTTCTCAACAAATATACCAATATGAAGATACCAGATAAATCAACTCTGAAGAAACACTACTTGCATTCAACCTATTTATCCGTAAGTTTTTACAATAGCAGTCTTTTCTTTCTGGCATTAAAAAATATTAACTGAATTGTATTGATTTAAACTATTTACAATAAACATTCTTTTTATTTCTTTTAAGAATTTTGAGAAAATCCGAGAAGATATTGGAGAATCATACATCTGGACTACTGTTGATGAAACCACTGACCGATGTGGCAGATATGTTGCAAATGCTGTTGTTGGAAAAATAGACTCTACGGGTCCTGAGTAACCTCACTTGGTTGTTTAAAAGCTGCTTGAGGCAACCAACAGCTGGACAATTGCCATAGTTGTTCGTGATGCTTTGCGTAAGTATATAATTTAATTGCACAAGATATACTGTGTTAATTTAATGATTCGCAGTGTTAGTCCTGTAAAAAATTATAATTATAAATAAGTTAATTTGTTTATATTAGTTGTCCTGTGGCCATCAGAAAACAATGACGAAAGATTTTTGGTATCGCTGACAGACAGTGCGGCCTACATGTTTAAAGCGGCTGCGAGCTTAAAATTATTCTTCACCAAGTTAATTCACGTGACTTGTCTGGCGCATGCTGTTCATAGGGTTGCAGGTTTTCCAAAGGTTAACGCTACTATTTCCACAGTCAAGAAAGTGTTTTTAAGGCCACCATGCCCAACACACCTTTGCCACCACAGCCAGTGTTAACGCGTTGGGGTTCATGGCTTCCTTCTGCAGTTGTACTATGCAGATTACCTGGGTGACATTCAAAATGCATTATACAACACACTATCTTTAGGTAAGTTTCCAAATTAAAATTGCATTGATCGTTTACCACTAGTTTTATTGATTCCTCCTGTCCATCCACATTATTGAAAAAATAAAATAATGCTTATACTTGTATAAAACAATGTATTGAAGGAATGGTGAGTTTTGCTATACCAACTGTTTTGCTTGTAGGTAGTCCAAACATTTGACGAGGAACAAGCTGTCACAATTACAGGAGCAAATGCTGCAATCTCCTGCTCAAGTGTCATTGCGGATATGGCAAACGTAGAAAGCAATTTTGGAAATCTTCCTGGAGCATTCACAGCTTTAGAGGCGAGGGATTTGCCTCTTGTGAAAGCTGTGAAGATAATGCGGGGAATAGAAGAAAACCTGAATCAGGCTTCTGGATCAGTTGGCACAGCCATCATCGACAAATTTAACAGAGTATTGCAGCGAAACCCTGGGTGGAATGTGATGGCAAGTATTGCAGACATCTTAAAAGGAATAACTAAATCATTCCCAGAAATCAATCTTAGCTCAGCAGAGATAGCTTGTCTGAAGTTTTGCCCGATGACTTCATGTGAAGTCGAGAGAAGTTTCTCACAGTATAAAAAATTTTGTTAGAGAAGAGAACAAACTTTACACCTGGAAATCAAGATAAATATTTGATAATTAACTCTAATAGTAATTAATATTGTGTTTTTGGAAAGTTTATGCTGGATTTTAAGAGTGAATAATAAAAATATTGAGTGTTTTGGTGCATTTTTTTTGCTTATTTATGTGCCTATTTTTTCTTTTTAGTGCCTATTTATTGCCTTTTTTACTTTATAATGCCTATTTATGTTCCTATTTTTGTGATTTTTAGTGCCTATTTGCCTGCCTTTTTTAAAATTTTAGTGCTTATAAATCCGCCCCCTCCTCTTACTGTAGAAATATATAAAGTTATATTATCTTCCCTACATTTAAATAATATATTGCTATTTCTTTTCTTTTCAGTGACATAGTTGTTACAGTTATAATTACAGAGGTTCATGGAATGCAATAATCACTATAACTTTAGTGTGCTGTATAAATGGATTAGTATTGTAATTGATAAAGCTACAAGTTAGATAACAAAACGACCGGTGTACGCAAATGGTTTTACAAAACAGGAAGTGGAAACATCATGAGTCAAAGATGCAAGTAATAGGCCTAACATACACATGAAAGGGGCGGAAACATTTGGAACTAATAATTCAAATATGACTATGTTGTTATTCACACAATAGTACTTACGGTCACTTCTTACGTTAATAATTTAAATACATGTTGTAAGGAGGTTATAATTAAAATAAGTGCACCACAATTTGTTTGTAAAGATGATAGGAAAAACAAAGTGAAAACCACACTTTGTTCTTGGTGATAGCCTGCCAAAAAAAAAAAAAAAAATCAACGATTTAAAAATTATGACCAAAGTGATCAAAAAGCTGTAATTACTAAAGTTGTAACTTAATTTAATATAATCTACGTACTCACCTACTTACTTCACTTTACAAATAGGCCCTACTGTTAACTTTAATTTTGAATACCATTTTAACAAGAATATTCTATTCTATAATCTAAAAATAATAATTCTTAAATCAATATAACTCGCTAAACCATGTTTCCATTTAAAATCATTAATTTATTATTATAATATGATTATAGCACATCCAAAACCAATTATTTTCCTTCTTATTGTTACATTCATACCACATATTTTTATTGGCTTAATCTGATTGGGTAGAGATGAGGAAGGTAGCTAAGAGGAAGTGAACCCGTATTCGCATGGAGTAAAAATGGAAAAACCAAAGTGATACATCACTCGTGGAAAACAGCTAAAGTTATATATATGTATACATTTAACGGGAAATCCATTTTCAGCTCACGCAGATTCGATTCGAACCTCAACCTCCCCATCAATGGCGATCAAACCAAAGGCAAGAAACTGCTATGGGTAATTAAAATTTTTAAGCTAATATTTACTTTGTATCGACATCTCGGAGTTAAAATATTGTGATCGTCAAAAATTCGAAATCGAGGTTTTGATAAATGTCGACATTTCATAATCCTCAGAAACAAAGAAAGTTGTTTATGTAATGCCACCTCTCTGACTGTTTGAAACTTGGTTTGGGCTAGAACCGAGACAATTTTACCGTTTGGGATAAAAAATTGTACCCGGGATTTAATCCCCTCCCTACAAGGGGTTTTTGGAATTTTTTTTTAGCACCGCGTCTTACTACCCGTTCGGGTTATACGCTTTAAGTACTAATTACGCTAATGGATTAGGAATTGGGAAGGATGAGTTAGAGGAAGTGAACCCACATTTGCGTGGAGGGAGAGTGGAAAAGCATTTAGGAAAAACCACCCCCAGTTCACCCGACCGAGATTCGAACCTCGATCTCCCCGTCCTCAGCAGTCGAGCTCAACATGACATGCGCGTTAGCCAACTACGCCACCGAGGCGGGTGGTGTTTGGAATTAAATAATTAACCACAAATTTAAGGCTACTTTATTGAATGGCAAGAATAAATATATTATCTCGAAACTAGCTTTAATGATTTTGATTTTGAGCGGGAACGCGGGGAATGCCATTCTGGCACTGCTTTTCTTGGAAAAATATTCAATTTTATTTTAAGTGAAGTTTTATACTTTTCAATTACAAATTAACTAATTGAGTTTATATCAATATTATGTTAAAAAAATTCGTATTATTAATCAATAAATTATGATGTACTTTACAGTGCGCTATGCGAATTCCTGGAATTTTAGAGGAAGCGCGTTAAGTAACTCTCTGCCTTAATAATCATTTAAAGATTCTCTAAATAACTTCTATAGGCACACTTGAGTGTGCAATTCTTTCACCTACCGCGGTTGGAAGTCCCCGAACATCACTACAACTTTGGGTTTGCTACGAGCTTGCGTTTCGGCACTGCTAAATTTACGACTACACTACTGTTTTTAATACAGATTTTTGAGAATTAATTTGATTCTTATGCTCTTTGGATTACAAACATGTTTCTCTTTTCTCATTTTTCTGTAACAGTGTTACTAGTTCCTAATGCCAGAGAGTTAGGAGCTATCCGAAGTAAATTTCGCACCCGGCTGGTATTGCTTTTTAGCGCCTCTTTACATAACCTGTTGATTATATAGTCCATTCACCATAGGAGTGTATGTAACTAAAAGCTAGAAAAAGTTAGCAGATCAAATCTCATGTATCCATTTACCAAACCATTTGATCTGCATTGACCATAATATGTTGATATATTGTCACTTTTGGCAGTCAAAACTTTCACTAAAGCAATTTTGTTTTAATTTGGTTTTTATTTTTACAGTTCTTAAATCTTCTGCTAGCTGCCAGCTACCACATTTCTTATGGTGATTGTACTCTTGAAAATATTAAAATAATCCCCAAATCTAACAACTTCAAACCTAACGTAGCCTAGGCATGATAGGAAAATAATTGTATGGGAAACTCCACAAATGTTAAACATACTCTAAACCTTTCACTTTGATATTGTACAGAAACTGTTAGGATTAAAAATAAAGCTATAGTAATCTGTTTTGTAGAAAATATCATTCTATATTTTTTATTATAAGTTTAACAAACATTTTAACATTATGAACGGCTTACGCTATAATGGCAAAAAATATTTTAGGGCGATTTTATTTCAAGCTGGAAATGTAAAATAACTTTCTAAGAGTGGCACTATATTATATTTTACTCACCATAAAATTATACTAATGTGTAAAATTTCATGATAGCTTCATAAATTGAACTTTTGTTAAGCTTAGCAACTCCACTATCATGCCCTGTCTACGTTAGGTGTGCAGTTGTTAGATTTGGGGACAAATTTCATATCACTCTCAGGCTACAATAGGTTCGGAGGTTTGAGAAAGTTTTGCATATCACGCCCGGGCTATGTTAAGTTTGAAGTTATATGTTTGGGGATTATTTTCATATCATACGCTTGCTACGTTAGATATGAATTTCGTTAAGTTTTGGGATTATTTTATTATCAGGCCCAGCCTACGTTAGTTTTGAAGTTGTTAGGCTTAGGGATTATTTTAATTTAACGCCCAAGCTACGTTAGTTTTTAAGTTGTTATGTGTGGGGACTATTTTCATATCCCTCTCGGGCTACGTTAGGTTCGAAGTTGTTAATTTAGGGGATTATTTTCATATCCCGCCAAGGCTACGTTAGGTCATGTCTAGCTCTGTTTGGCGCCCCGATCATCCACCCCTTTCACACGGCCTTTAAGTCACCCCTGCATAGAATAAGTAACAGTGTATATTATTTAATTTATGATTTTTGGTCAAATGTTTCTACAACAATGTATATATCTATTAATTCATGTCACAAATCTTAACAACATTTTAGTAAATGTCTTTTTCAAGATAAAAACGGGATAAAGTCTGTGTGTTGCACTGTACCATTTATTTTTTATTATTAAATTACAAAATTTTCTTTTAACTTTATGTGAGAAGGTATGTAGACCTATAATTTCAAAGACGCATTTATTATTATTATTATTATTATTATTATTATTATTATTATTATTATTATTATTATTATTATTATTATTTACAAATGTTTATGTAAATGAATTCTCTATTATTTGTTTAATTGACACTTGGCTCTCTAGTGAGTTTGTTAATGATAATTACTTTCCCCCTAACAACAATATTTATAGATCTGATAGATTATATGATGAAGCTACTATCTCAAGGGATGGTGGTGTTCTCATTTCTGTCATTGATTGTATTTCAGGCGAACTGACCTAGAGAATAATATTCTGATATATTTTTTGCACATTATTACTGCATTTAACTATTCTTTAGTTTTTGTTATTATTTCTATTTTTTATTATTATCATTATTAATTACTTTTTTGATAACTATTAATCAATATATAACATATTTTAGGCATATTTGTTTATCTTATTTTCTCGTGTAAATGTATGTATTTGTATGGTACTTGTGTACTTTCAGTGATGGCTAGTTATAGGTCCTATTACTGTTGGCCAGTACTATAATAAAGGAGATTGAAATTATTATTATTATATTGGTATTTACCGAAATAACGACCCATCTAGAGGTCATGTAACATCATTAAAGACATTCTACTCATGTTAATGTGTACAAAATATTTATAATTTTAAAAATAATTTTTTTAACGACATGTATATACATGTGAGTTTGTGTGTGTGTAATTTCTTTATAAAAGATTAATTCAACAAAAATAATTTAATGAATATTTTCAGGGGATAGAAATAATAGCTATGACACTCATGCCCCACCTCTCCTAAGTTAATTCCTGTATGCGCTAGTGAATCTTAATACCTTCAAAATTAATTCTTCTCTGTTCGTCTAAAAATACATGAATAAAACTATTTAATTTTTTTTTTCAACTCTCTCTTATTAATAAACCAATACTATACAAATAGGTTTTATCTAATCAAACAAACATTGTTTATGTAAATTATTTATAATGTAAACAAAATCCAGTCTACTATATAAAAAAAACTTTTAACATAGACCATAAAAATACATCACAGGGCTTATTTTCAATAGCTCAGGTTTGGAAGTGACCACCAATTAGTGTAAAATCAAGCGTTTAACCTGAACACGATATAAATGCCTTGAGTAAGCGGGAGTAGCGGGGTTTACAGAAAAAAAAAACGTTAGAAAGATAGTGAATGCCAAAAAGGGGCGGGGGGAAAGAAGGAGAGGTGTTTCTAAAGACAGAGAAATCTACCAGAAAGCTACTGATTTTTTTCATCAGTTTAGACATAATTTAATTTGAAAATATCAAATTTTGTTTAAAGTATTGTATTATAAATATTCGTCGTGTATTATAGTTTATTATTTTTTTCTCTATAACTTTAAATTAATTTTCTTGTATTTCGTGCTTTATTTGACTTTCGCTTAATTGAAATTACGTCTTATTGTAAAAAAGTAAATATTAACTTATAACTTTTTCATTAATATAGTCCATTTTAAATTTACAAGTTTAATATAATACAAAAAACTGCGTGGTGTTACTATGTATAATTTCTGAGAAATAGTCTCTACAAATCTATCTTTCTTATATAGTAGGTGTCCATCCGAATCATAAGCTGGTGATAATACTACACAACACTTTTTTTATTATCTAGTTACTTATATTTTTTAAGTTTTTCTTATGCTTAATACAATTATTTATTAGCTATATGAGTACGCTTTTATTTTCAAACATATTATTTATATTATTTAAAAATGTGGAAAAAAAATTTAAGTTTGGTACTCTATCAAGGTGAAACGTATACTAGATCCGAATTGCCCCAGAATCCTTGTCAAGGATCCATGAAATGCAGTCTTGATGAATTCACACTCGCCACGCACTTTCCAAACAAAGATTGCATCAAACATTTCGAAAGCCTACGACCTTATTACATCCATGGGTCCACAGTGATGTTCTCTAGCAATGATCTTATAAATTATGTTAAGGCTATCTCTTTTCCCCAAAGAAAATTATTCCAGCGTACTAAAACTGGCGAGTTTTAAATTGTTTGTCGTAATATTTGAACCATTTCATTTGATATTATTCTTTGCAACGTTTGTTTACTGTACATCATTCCGAGAAAAAAAAATTGATATTTTTAGCAATTCTAAATTATAAATGAAGAATGATTATTTAAATTTTTCAAATCATCAATTTACTATTAATGGAAATGTTTGTAGCTCAGAATCAAGAGCATGAATGAAACCAACAATATTCTTTATTTTTGACAATTGACACACAAATAAGAGAATAATAGAACAGTTGCCGGTCAAACTCTGCAGCAAGGCTGAACTATAACGTATCTATGACGTATAGCTTCCATCCTTGGATCCAAGGATGTGAAGAGGGATGCATCGGCATCCTTCGTGACTGTTCGGACAGATCTATATTTGATCACGTGATTTTCAATGCAACTCTCAATCATATGTATCAATTCAACATTGCATAAATAGATTATTCGGATACATCCGAAGTATCTTTTTTCATGTTCTGTTAGAAAATTAACCATTTCTGTCCAGTTCACTCATAATTAAAAGTATAACCAGCAAAGATTATAGAGCTAAAAATCACAAGAACATTATTTTACAATCAGTCACAAAAACAGGATTGAGAGTGCCTAAATTACTATGATAAAACAAACAACCTGAGCTAAAAACTAAGGAGTGAATCAAAGATTAGTGGGGAAAAAAAATAAATTTTGTTCAAAGCTCCTAACAGCAAAAATAACTTTTTCAAATAAATATTTAATTTTAAATCTAGTATTTACCATTAATATTAACTTATATTAAATCAAACCACATTCACATTCATTGATTTCCATACAATCGCGTCGACATAAATTGTTTTTCGCCTTTACACTGTTCCTTAACAACCACTTTCTGGGTAAATAATATGTTTTTACTCTGACATATGAAGAAGTTGTTTCAATCATTCCTCAATAGATGGCACCACGATCACATACTTCCATTTTTTAAACATTCATTGTTTTCCCTGGTTCCCTTTATATATTTAAATAATATGAAGAAAATCACAGTAAACTACTAGTCACGATCTTAACCATAATACTAAACTTTTAGGTTGGCAATATGAAAAACAAATGTTTATTGACTAGTCAAGCGTCTAATGATCAAACAAAGAGATAAACATTTTCTGTAAAAATATTAATGACAATGTCAATAGATGGTTTTGGGTTAATATATTGTCTTCAAGAAAAATGGCACAAGACAACCTATTTCATTCTCTATGTACTAAATATAATTCCTTTAAATCAGGAAAAAGGTAATTTATGGAATATTAATTTTTTTCTGAACACATATTTTAAAGTTTAGAAGATATTACTAATATGAATATATGTGGATAATGAAGCATGTATTTGACTTATTCCTTTTTGGCTGCACTTAGAAAATGTTTTTTGGTTAAATGGCAGATACAGCCCATTTTAGCAAATAATTGACTTATTAGCTTTTCCTGCCGACCATGGATTATTGTCTTCTGTGGATCATAACTACTATTTGTATTGTATTTTATATTTGTCTTGGAACTTCTATGGGGTCTAGTGAAGCCACCCATGGTGCTAATTATACTTCCAAATCATATTTAATTACCTTATGTGTTATTTTGTTATTCGCCAAAATTTTATATTATATAGTTATTGGTCTTAATTGTTATTTTGTTGTTCGTAAGAAATGTATGTATCTTATCTTTTAATCGATAATATTAAAATCAAATCTTGGTATTTAAAGTTGATTATTTCTTTTGGTGTTAAAATTAAATATAATCAAATTGAACTCTAATCAAGAGTACTTAATAAAAATGGAGAATAAAAATTCGTCAGGCTAAAGATAGAATATCTGAAAAACTATTGTTTTTTTTTAATGTATCTTCTTGGAACGAGACCTCTCGGTGTCACCGCTTACCGCGACTTTAGTTACATAACTTATTGATAAACAGCTTAAATCTTTCCTGTAAATAATTTACACACATAAAAAAACTAGTATTAATCAATTCATTAGATTTTTATTAAATATTAGAAAGCCTTCATAGTTCAGAAATTCTCCTCTCTATAGATAATATTCCTCTTAAACTTAAATGCTGAACATTTAATAATAATAAAATATATGGACAGTACTTACCAAGTATGAAGTAGAAACACATTACAATAGTTTTCCATGGAATACGACTACATTTCGTGGTTGTTCCTCCATTCAATATATTATAAGAGCACATGTTTGCAAGATTCTCAACCACTGGTACTATGCGTTAAGTGAGTGAAGGAGGACTTTACTAAAATCTTATATAGAAAAAATACGATGGTTAAACAATGGCAAAATTGTTGTTATTAGCAAATCTATTTACAAATGGATCATTAGTTATTAGCCACTTAAAACCAATTATCTATAATAATGGCACATTAGAAACTAAGGCTTTTTTATTTATTTTTACCTCACATCCATTAATGTTTCCAAACTGTATTATGGGTAGGTTTTTTATTCAAGCCATATGTTTACCATTACCCGCTCGCTAGGCCTGTCGTAATTTATGCTTTAATAACCAACTTAGGAATAGGACGAGCACAACAACCCGTCCCCTGTTGTAAATTCATCACTGTGAAAGAGGAAAAACACATTTCGCTAATGACAAATTGTTCGGGCATGCTGTGAATTGAACCTGGGACATTTAGTTTCGTAGATAAACACGTTGCCGATTCAACTAGTATGTAAGATCTGATATTATTAACGAGTTTAGAAATGTTTATTAACTTGATAATTTGGAATTTTGCCTGTCCGTTTATCTTTCTTCTGTAGGTTGTTTGTAATGCGATAACTGTAAAATACGCATTCTAGTCATAAATAAATTTAACAGGGAGATTCCTTGAAAATATTAGGAACGATCTATATATATATATGGTTCTCACTTTTGTAATCGGTTTCAATTGTGAGCACACTCAGGCCGTTTTTATGTTAATTTATTTAGATAGATTTTCTGATTGAATTTAAATTTTAAATAATTTCTAAGCATTAAATCAATTACCTAAAGCATATTTTAGTTAGATATTAATATATTATATTTCGAGACTGACTTCCCAAACCTTGTTAATAACAGCTATTCTCAATTATTATTATGTATTATTGAATAAAGTATCAAGTGGTTTTTTCTAGATTGCTCATAAATGGACTATTATAGCTACATCGAATGCAAAAAGATATTATAGGAGATAGTATATCAATTTGAAATGTTTAAATTGCAGTAATGGTAAGAATATGACAGTTTTTGGCCTGATTTAAATCAAAGTAGTGTTTTCCTTTTCTCACATAACTACTAGTTTAGAACTTTATTCTTATGGAGAGCGGCTGTTAATCCCTAAAGTGTTAAAAACCAAGGTAAGTAAATGAACGTCATATATTTTTTGTTGTGACTTATTGCTACAGTGGATCTGGTTCGTGATTCGAAGTCCTGAATATCACATGAGTATCCGAAATACTTTTATTAACATTTTTTGTTATTTCCATGAGATCCTGGATAAATATAGACTTTAAAGTGGGTCCTCTTACTATTCCACTACAAATCTCTTCTCAACTAAGATCCGGGAGGCTGATGTTCAGACTCTAACTGTGGGTGTATTTTGTTCTAACATCTGGATTTAGAATGTTTCCTGCCTACAAAGGATGTTTAAGCATTTACTTAATTTTTGCACGCCTAAGTCTATTTTTTAATTAGATAGTACAATAAGCAATAGCTGGCTGGCACTCAATTATTGTCAAGGGAAGAAAATTAAAAATAATTGGTGGCAATTTTAAACGAGAAATATGTAATTAGTTTCTTACATAACATTAATGAGTACATTTACATCGACTTCCGAGCTATTTTAAATTATCTTGATGGGAAACTGAAGTGAACTGCACAATAATAATTATTGGTGGCAATTTTAAATGAGAAATGTGTAATTAGTTTTTACATAACATTAATGAGTACATTTACAACGACTTCCGAGCTATTTTAAATTATCTTGACGGGAAACTGAAGTGAACTGCACAATAATAATTATTGTTGAGTGAATTGTTTGAAAATAAATGCATAGTTGGAAATACAACTGATAATATTAATCACTGGAAGTAATTGTTTTAATGTTCATAATTTAAATTATTATTGTCAAATAACCTCAAGCAGATTTTTTTTTTATGTGTTTCGTATTTTCTTCACTAAGTTGTAGTTTCAACTTTAGATGAAAATATATTTATAAAAGTTATAATCCATGCAATTTATCATTAGTGTATTTTAATATTTACAACAGAGATAAAAATATTTATTTATTTTAAGGCAAGCCTATACAGATTATCCGGCTGTAAAGAATAAAAACATCCCAAATCAGCCTTCAATGGTGACACATTATTATTATTATTATTATATTATTATTATTATTATTATTATTACTCTTTCTTTATTTTTAACTTATAAATTAGGAAATGAAAACATAATTCGTACCACTTATATTAATGATCTTGGTGTTATACTTGATAACAAACTTTTTTCCACTATCATGTTGACCATATAACTTCCCCTTCATTAAAATAACTTGGTCTTTTAAATTTATTACGTCTTCATTTAAAAATGTTGACTGTTTTTATGTTTGTACAACGCCCTGGTTAGATCTAAGTTAGAATACGCTACTGTTGCTTGGAATTCCATTAACTTAATTGACTCTCTTTGGTTGGAAAACGTTCAAAGAAAATTTGTTGCTACGTGCTATGATAAATACTTTAGTAACTGGATTTATTATGATTATGACAGAATTCGAAACCTCTTAGGGCTCCAAACTCTCTTCTCGCGTAGAATTTATTGTGATGTCCTTTTTGTTTTTAATATTTCAATAGCAAAATTTATTGCAAATTTTCCCTTGATCATGTAGGCATTCATATCCATTCTCGGGTTTCTCGTAATCCAACATTATTCTTTCTCGATAGCTCTTATAAGGTAAGCCCTATAGGTCGATGTATCCATAGCACCAATTCTAGATTTGTCGAATTCGACTTTTATCATAAAAGAAAAGCTAAACTCAGAGAGTTATTTAAGGAAATCCTTATCAATAAATTATCACTAAGAGTCTCTGCCTATAATATCTAAATTTTATAATATTCTGATTTATTTTTTTCATATTGTTATTGCTTAAAACTATTCTTTAGTTATTTGTTATTATTGTTATTTTCTATTATTATCATTATTAATTACTTTTTGATAACTATTAATCAATATATAACATATTTTAGGCATTTTTGTTTATCTTATTTTCTCGTGTAAATGTATGTATTTGTATGGTACTTGTGTACTTTCAGTGCTGGCTAGTTATAGGTCCTATGACTGTTGGCCAGCACTATAACAAAGGAGATTGAAATTGAAATTATTATTATTATATATTAGGTAAATGCGCAAGAGACTTTTTGTGATTTTATAGCCAAGCAAATCCCACATATTATATTTTATTAGAAATTATTTAAATTGTTATGAAATACCATTTCCGCTAAACGTTTTATTCAAAACCGGTAAATCACACAAAAAACGTAGATTAAATATGTATCCTATTAATGTTTCCAAAAGCCAGGAGTTAATTCCATTATTGTGTGTGTTGTCACTTTGGGAGCGTGGAAGGGTTAGGGTTGAATGATCACATGGAAATGTTATGGAATAAATTATTCGTATATAGAGTTAGCTCACAGCTTAATACCGATACCGAATGTATTAAACTTAAAGTGGTGAAATGGGGGTGGAACCAAAACCTCTACCCCTGTCCTTTACTTTAATGAATATCAGCAGGATTTTGATCATAAAAGAGAAAACACATTCACTCCTCTCTCCAACATTAGAAAAGAAACATTTATATTTATTATACTTTTTGGACTACAAACATGTTTAAATGTTGGTTCCTATAAAGTGACATTTCTCCCTCAGAAATGTTTCGTATATTTTCTAAAACCTATATAAAATAATAAGGCAGACACACATCTTTAAATACAAGTACTAAGCTTTAGTCATATTGTTCATAGATTAATAGATAAACTTTAATTAGTTTTAAGACACCTACTTCATTGGCCGAATGGTCTAAGGCGTCACTCTCATGTTAGACTGACCTGATAAAAACAGTGTGATTCGAATTTGAGCTCTTAGGGTGGTTTCCCTCTAAATGGTTTCCCACTGCCTTTCCAAGCAAATGTGGGTAGATTACTCTAAAATTATTCCTTGTCCATTAGAGTAATTATCACATATGCGTATAATCTGAATATAAAGTAAAACACGCCGTAAAAAATACTTAGGTATAAAAAATATTCCTCGTACAAATTTTTTTCCTGAAAATATTATAATACATTAATAATTAATACGGTGTACAATGTAGTAGGTGTAGGTGTAGACTACCATAGGAACATACATACATACATAGCTAATCACGCAGTTTCATCACTGGGTATACTAGAAACTGTGTATGTAAAGTACCAGAAAAAAACAACTCCTTACTTTTCAATCCTCATTAACTTTCTCCACACTCCCCTATCCTTGCAATCACCCATCGTTCCAACATCCATAACAGTCATAAACGCTTCTCTATTCCTAAAATTCTTAATTTTTCTCCTTTATACATATTCGTCTACAAACTTTTACCACGGTTATATAGCCATCCCTTCCTTTAGATACGCACACTCTTCCATTATAGAGGGTATATTTCAATTGTTGTCAACTATTTAGGGGCGTATTCCATCGACCAAACAGTAACAACATTTAATATAAACATGGGCCGATAAATACTTAAATTAGAGTTATTAAAACTTTTTCTCAAAGGTAGATTAGTCATGGTGGGTCCAATGAATGGCTTGCTTAGTCACCAGATTTGATCCAAGTGAATTTTTTTATCTATAAATGTAAGATGAGGGTAGCAAAATTAATTTAATAAACATGTCAAACACAAACAATTTTTATTTTCAGAAATATTCTAAAGTTCTCAAGTTGAAATTAGAGTATTTATACCCACATTTACATTGAGGGAGAATGTAAAACCTCCCTAAATATGTCCGACACGATGAAATAAGCTATAATTTATTTTTAAAATTTAATAAAATGGCGTGGATATATTTAGCTTTTCAGAAAATTAATTAAACTTATATTGTCCATTTACAATACTTAAAGTGCCTACATATCTAATATTTATAACAGGAAGGGAGTAAAGCTGAATAAATTAGATTTTATACGGGAAATGTATATCAAATTTTCAGAGTTGGAAGTGGGAAACGAATTATGAACATTTACCCAAAAATAACTTACGGTGGGGGCAAACCACCGAACTTCCTATAACAATTATCAAAATCTCTTTCTAAAATGGAAACTTAGATTTAATTTTCTGGTGCTCTAGACATATATTATAAGAACTTGTCATTTTTTAATTACTAATATTTACCACATCAGCTTACTACCAATTTAAGTAATACGTTTATTACTAGTGGATTAGAAATTGGAAAGGTGGAATTAAGTGGAAGTAAACAAGCATTTGCGTGGTGAGAGAGTGGAAAACCACCCCTACTTAACCCACTCAAGATTCTAAGGAAACCCTTTGCTCAGTGGACAGACACGATAACCAATAAACTAGAATAAGGTGTTAGATTAATGTGTATCCTGGGAGTGTTTGACATTTCAACAGAAACCTTATGGCCCTGAGGTGTTGATGGGAATCGTTTGACGCTTAGGTTATCTTACAAATAACTTGGAAAGATGTTGCGAAGAAAACCTACTTAAGGGTTTCTGCAGAAACACACGACTTACAGACACAACAGTGTTGATGGAGAGGGATAAATCACCCTAATATTCTCCTTGGATCTAGCCACTCATGGTGTGTAAAAGTAGGTTTGTATAAATGGTCCTCGTTACTGATTGGAATTCGGAAAGTTGTTTGTTTGCGTTCTGGGAATACGTAGATGACAATTAGGGCAGACCCGAATTGCGCCAGTTATTAAGGGATTAAAAACGGTTTACTAATCCCGGACCCGAATTGCGCCAAGTCAGTTTAGGTAGTCGGTTGAGGGAAGTGGGGGGGATGATACAAACAAAGATCATCGCAAACAAGCTCTCGCCCCGTCATGTCTTGCCTACCCTTAGTAAAGGAATGTTAAAACGCCCTAAGTGCCCCCAACAAGACTTGTAACAGTAGTATTGACGGAAGTCTGTCCAATACTTATTAATTGTCTCGACAACTGTGACTGTCCCGGTGTATTTTTTAAATATTTTTTCGGGTTTTGTGTGAACTGTGATAATATTAGCGAGAATTATTGATATGGAAAGGATTTATAGTGAAAAAGGGAAAGTTCTGATTGTCTATTATAATTATATGTATCGACAGGTGAATCAATTAAAGTTGACGAGGGAAGAAAGGTGGAGATGCACTAAAAAGGACTGCAAGGCTAAAATATTTACTCTTGATGGTGGAAACATTTTCTCGCGGACAGAAAACGAACACAACAACGAACCACTATTAGATCAAGAGTTGAACAGAAGATCCACTAGCAACGCAGTTAAGAGGAGAGCTGATGAGAGTGAAGTAAGGCCTTCAAAGTTAATCCACACAGAGGTACAGACACAGAAAAAAAACTATAAAAACATTGACCCGCAAGGACATTAAATGTATCAGGAATAACATCAACTACACTAAACTAAACTAAAAACACTGCCAAAGTTGCCTAAATTTTCCGAAGAAATTCAATTTGCCATAGATTCAATTGAAATAAAAACTATTCAAGACGAAAACTTTTTGTTGAGAAACGAAAAAGAGAAGGGGATCGTGACATTCTCTTGACTCGAATCTTGAGTATTTGTGCCAGAATGAAATTGTGTTAATGGATGGAACCTTTGAATACGCACCGAAACATTTTCTTCAGCTTTTTACTGTACATGGGTATTTCGAAGGGTCATACATACCTCTAGTATTTTGCCTACTTAAAAACAAGAAAAAGCAGAGCTACATTGACGCTATGAGAATCCTTAAGGACGGTTGTGAGAAGGGACAACTTCACCTTCAACCTTTATACATTGTGATTGATTTCGAGCAAGCGATTCACGAGTGCATTGTGTCGACTTTTCCACAAACCAGGATAGTAGGCTGTCGATTTCATTTAGCGCAAGCATGGTAAGCAAAACAATTTTATTTTACAACTTTACATGAATAATGTTATATAGTTTGTGACTTGATTATTATATTTTTCACCCTTGAAGATTTTTTAGAACTGTGTTTTACTACCGGTTCGAGTTATAGGCCTCCTTATGTACTAATTACACTAATAGGCTTTGGTATGAGATAGGTAGAATGCAGAGAAAGTGAATCCTAATTTGCATGTAGTGAGAGTCGAGAATCATTTAGGAAAAACCACCTTCAGTTCACTCGACCAGGATTCGATCCCCAACCTCCCAATCATCGGCTTGAATTTTTTTTATTCAAAGTGTATATCTGGAGAGTTTTTTCTAAATGATGAATAGAACTGTATAATCGATCTTCAGAAAATAATTGAACTATGGGCAGTTTACTAATGATTAATTTGAAAATAATTTAAAATTTCTCAAAAATATCTTTAACAATGTTGATTTAAACATAGGCTACATTTTGGGTGTATTTAAGATGAGAATTAATACTGTTTATTTGGTTTAGGGGGCAAAGTTCTTTTAAGGGTAGTAGATGACTAGTTTTCAAAAAGTCAAAATATTTTGAAAATATTTTTAACGATTTTTTTAAGTCAGCGTGCATTTATAATGAATAATAACATTGTGAGGGGCCTACTTAGTTTAGGGTAAAACAAACTATTTCAAGGATAGTTTTTTACCCCCTCGGGTGGCCGGACGGTCTAAGGCGCAACTCTCGCACTAGACTGGCCCTTGAGACCGGGGAGGTTGGGGTTCGAACCCAGCCGGGTGCACTGAGGTGGTTTGATCCTAAATGGTTTCCCCACTTTCTCTCCCCGCAAATGCGGATGCACTTCCTATAAATTCAACCTTCCCTATACCTAACCCATTAGCGTAGTTAGTACATAGGCTATAGCCCGAACGGGCAGTAAGACGTGGTGCTAAAAAAAAGGATAGTTTTTGGTGACTAGTTTTCAAAAACCAATAGAAACTTGTGCGCTTACTAAAATAAAACAAACATATGGTAAACAAATTTTAAACACTCAAATTAAAAATATTAGCCAAATAAAATGATTTATAATTTGGTTTTAACACAGAGATCCATATAAGTGTAATTATCAAATCGTCGAATAATATTGTCTCAACTGACCCATTAATTAAAAAGTGAATATACGCTATGATAAAGTATCTGCGATTCTGTCGTAAGCCTACTTTTTATTTGTTATTCTTGGCCATTTTAAACATATGCCAGCCAAAAAAAGTGAAATGTTTTCCTGTCTGTGTAGGTGTCATCACATTTTTGTACATATAATTACGGCCACATTTTTTTAGCTAAGGTCACTGATATGCTATTTTGTAAAATAATTTAAGATCTGTATTAAATCAGACTATGATTCAAAGAATGCTATATTCCTATTTTACTTCCAGCTTCCTTTTAATATTTTTATCATTAACATCCACTATGATTCCTTTTAGGTGGAGAAAGATTCAAAAGCTCGGTTTGGCTGCCACGTACAAATACGAAAACTCGGATGGAGGGAAATGGCTCCACTACTGTTTTGGGCTCACTTACTTGAGGCCCGAAGAAGTAGAAGACGCTTTCTGGGATCTGATCAGCATCCAGCCAGCTGATACAAAACTGACGAGCCTCGCAGATTACCTAACTGAAACATATATAGATGAGATGGAGCAAGCGACATTCCCGCCGCGCATTTGGGCAGCTGACTCATCGGACTTATGGAGGACACCAAATGCGTGCGAGAGCTTCCATTCTAGATTTAATTCATCATGTGCTTCTCCACACCCAAACATTTTTCTATTCGTACAAAATTTAAAATCGGTCCAAACTGACACGTACATTCGAATCAACAGTGCAAGAGAAGGTAATGTGCAAAAGACAGATAATAAGTCTAAGTTGAAACAATCATTCATTGAAAAAAAACTTAAACAGTTTAGGAATGGAGAAATAGACAGATTAAGCTTAGTGAAGTGTGTGTCCTTCCAAAACTCCTTTGTATGACTTGTTTATATTATGTTTGTTATACTATTATTTAGCATACAAATAGCTATTATTGACAATGTTTTAAAAACGGAAATTTCACTTTGATATAATATTGTTTGATTTATATTTTTTGACTTGTGTCCTTCTTACTGCCAGACATAGCATTAATATTTGTTTATGTTCAGATTTGGCGCAATTCCGGTCCTGTCTTGGGAATGGGGGTATTGGCGCAATTCGGGTCCGGTCTGGGGGGGGGGGGGGGGCACTTTTAAGCCCTTGGCGCAATTCGGGTCTGAGCTAAGAGAATTGGCGCAATTCGGGCGAGCCCGACAATTAACGGACATGTAGAAGTAAAATCACTTTTAATTTTGTGTCAAAAATAATAATAGGAAGTACTATAAAGCTCCTCACCCACCTTGCCATGATACAAAACTGACGAGCCTCGCAGATTACCTAACTGAAACATATATAGATGAGATGGAGCAAGCGACATTCCCGCCGCGCATTTGGGCAGCTGACTCATCGGACTTATGGAGGACACCAAATGCGTGCGAGAGCTTCCATTCTAGATTTAATTCATCATGTGCTTCTCCACACCCAAACATTTTTCTATTCGTACAAAATTTAAAATCGGTCCAAACTGACACGTACATTCGAATCAACAGTGCAAGAGAAGGTAATGTGCAAAAGACAGATAATAAGTCTAAGTTGAAACAATCATTCATTGAAAAAAAACTTAAACAGTTTAGGAATGGAGAAATAGACAGATTAAGCTTAGTGAAGTGTGTGTCCTTCCAAAACTCCTTTGTATGACTTGTTTTATTAGTTTGTATACTATTATTTGCATACATAGTATTATTGACATGTTTTACGGAATTTACTTTGTATAATATGTTGATTATATTTTTGACTTGTGTCCTTTTATGCAAATACTTAATTTTGTTTATGTTCAGATTGGCGCAATTCCGGTCCTGTCTTGGAAGGGGTATTGGGCAATTCGGTCGGTTGGCGCACATTCCGTTCTGCAATTCGGGTCTGAGCTAAGGAATTGGCGCAATTCGGGCGAGCCCGACAATTAACGGACATGTAGAAGTAAAATCACTTTTAATTTTGTGTCAAAAATAATAATAGGATTGTACTATAAAGCTCCTCACCCACCTTGCCACCACTCTGAATCATTAGTGAAGGGATTCCTAATCTATAAACAATCTGGCCTGCTTTAGGGCCAAACGGTCTAAGGGTTCGGCCAGACTGACAAGCGTGCGAGCGAGCGCGCAAGCGACTGGGTGGCCAAACTGGCGAGCGAGCGAGCGAGCGCGTAGTTAGCAGACCCTAGTTCATTAGATATAATATATAATATTAGCACCGCGTCTTACTACCCGTTCGGGTTATACGCTTTAAGTACTAATTACGCTAATGGATTAGGAATTGGGAAGGTTGAATTAGAGAAAGTGAACCCGCATTTGTGTGGAGGGAGAGTGGAAAACCATTTAGGAAAAACCACCCCCAGTTCACCCGACCGAGATTCGAACCTCGATCTCCCCGTCCTCAGAAGTCGAGCTCAACACGACTAGCGTGCTAGCCAACTACGCCACCGAGGCGGGTTAGTTCATTAGAGAAGATGTCTCTGTCAAAGACACTTGGTACATCTCTGCTCCTCGAAAATTCTTACAGAAAATAATGTGTGAACTGAAGGTAATTTTTAAAACTTATTTATTGTTGTGGTTTTTTCATACTCTCTCCAAACTAATGGTGATTCTTATTTGTAAAGGCCTACTTTGATTATAATATTGAAGTATTTTATCATATCGGGTTTACATATATACATTATATTATTTATGGTCTTACCAATTAAATTAGGCCATTAATAGCAAGTGTGTTAAACCTATCACTGATAGAAAACAGTCAAATATCATGTCAAAATGAGAAGTTTCCCCAGCACTCAATGAACCAATATACACTAATATTTCTTAGCGCCTGTAAACTAGACTGTACCGGGTCGAGCGCGCTTGCTTGAAAAATAGAACCAGTTCTATCTTTCAAGCGCGCGCGCTCAGTTGCTCGCTCCAGTGTGGCCACCTCCTATTACAACCAATGTGTTCTATTTTATATTTTAGTCGCTCGCGCGCTCAGTCTGGCCGTACCCTAACGCGTAGCGTCTGCACGAGGGATGAGGGGGAGATCTTGGTTCGAATCTGTTTGGATGCCTTGAGAATAGTTTTTTACAATCACGTGTAATCTAAACATATATAATATTAAAGCGTGATAATTTATTATTAGAACAACTTCATATAAAGTTGATTGGTAACAAGATATATTCATTCAAACTATTAATGTCAAAAATGTACAATTATTTACTCATATAGAGACAAGGTAGGTAATCGAATATACGATAAATTAAGGGTTCATAAAGTCAAACATTCAAACAATTATTATATAATTAAAATGGGATTATTTTTAGAGGTAATTGCTTTCAATTAATTAGTTGTATACAAAGTCTTAATTGACATTGTTGAATGATAAAGTAAAAAATACTATTAAAAGCTAAGAGGTAAAACGCACAAAAGTGTCAATAAGTTGTAACAAAATTAGATTAGAAAACTTGTAAATAATGGTGAGTATATGGGGTCATGACCTAGTCCACTCGAGATAGTATTTGTGATTGACCTACTTTCCATATCCGTTTGATTTACCGTTATTCCCCACCCCCCTACCGCCCTCCTCCCCCACCCCTGACCTCTTTTCCCAAGTGATTATTACGTCCTTATTGAGATGTTCTGATGAACCTAATAAAAGTCTCCGGTTTAGGGGATTTGAGTGGGGTGTGGGGAAGTGGTCCAAATATCTCCTTTATATATTTTTGGCAAATATATAGAAAACCGTTGTGCCTAGGGTAATAAACTTTCCATACAAAATTAAACTAGACCAAATTTTGTACAAAAATACTCCTATGAAATTTTTTCCCGCGTGTTCAATATATTCTCAAATCAAATCCAGCTCAACATTTAAAATATATACAAGTATTTCTTCTCCATATCCCTGAGAGTCCATGTTTATGTTTCATACATCGTGATGCTCCATGTGTAGAATCTCAACAATTTCTTCCTCAGTTCCAAAATCATTTTGCTGGCCAGCAGTAAACTCTTCTCTTTGACAACTTTGATTTTCAGAGGATCTTAATTTTTTTTGTCAAATCAACACTACTTTTGACTTCTCAACATTGATCTCCAAGAAATATCTTCTCCTTGTCTCCACCAAGCAGTCCATCTTTATTTTTGGCCAGCCATGCTAGATATTCTGCATATTATTTTACTGTGCTGATTACACGTCCTCTTATCCTGAGTCTACCACATCCCTCCAGATCTTCCCTGGCCAGCATCTCTTCATAACAGTTGAACAGGCTGGATGTCAAATAGTATCACTGTCTAATTCCAATTATTATCTTATTTACGCTGTTGGTCTCTCAATCATTCAGCCTTACCTTTAATTGTTCATATTTAAATTCTTACTTCTTGGATATCAAGTTTATCTTCGAGGAAGAAATTTGTCAATGAATCGTCAACACATTTTATTTCAATAGTAATAGTAGGTAGTTATATAAGAGAAATAATATTTCCTTTATACATTTCAAAGCATTGCTATTGACGTATTAGCTACACCATCTATTGAGCGCCCATAGTAATTCAACAAATACGTACCCACTTTGGAACTCATGATCCAGGGTTCACGTCAATTGGGCACTCATGGTGCTTGGTAATTTGATGCGTCTCGTTTAAATATTCAATAATTATTTTTCACAGTATTCTTTTAAATGATGTAAAACAAAAACGATTTTTTCTCATATTCTAAAGTTTCTTTATTTCACTTTCCCCCTTATTAATTGCAAAAATCCTTAAATCTTATATAATTTTTAACACATCACTCATTAACGTTATGTTACAAGCTCTGAACTTCCACATATTAATTTATTATTTTCCTCTTATTTCTTAAAGCCAAATATAAAATCCAAATTTAGATTGGTTAGCGTATTTCTTAGGTTAAGATAGGTGTGGTTATGTGGATTACAACAAAGGACCTTCCTACAGGCTGACGGTCACTAGAGTTGTTACTGTCACTTTATATCGTAGATATAAGAAGTGTAAAATAATAAATAGAAGCAACAATGGGTGCGCTTGAAAAATCTTTTATTTAAGAGGATAGACTACCATGAAAGATGAGCGCGGCCAGTTTCTAAGGCGATTTATCTACAAACGAATACTAAGAAAACTAATATATATTTTGTGTCAGATTTTGACAACTTTAAAGATCAATTCAATAACATGGTTTATGATTTATTCATATCCACCCAGCCAATTCAAATTTAAGTCTTAAAAAATGAATTAAAAACACTGCATAAAACAAACTGGGCTTGTCATTGAAATGTGGGTAGACTCAGTATAAAACTGTTTTCATTACATTACAATGAACACATTTTACTATCATTTAGTTCTTTATCGTTTAGTTTTTTAAATCTGCAAAAAAGCATTAACATAGTCAATATGATTAAGAATATTTATATTTTCATTTTTCAACATACATATTGTGCTAAAATTAAATAAAGCTTGACAATTATATTTTAATTAAAAACAGTGTTGTGGTGCTGTATTTTCTGACCTATCGGTGTAAGGTTGAACAAGATTAGCCTCTCGTGAAAACTCAAGGCAGTGATGCCAAGCGTTGCACTGTCATTCACAGATGTTCGCAGAAAAAATATCAGCTCGACTACGTTCATTTATGAAATCAGTTGGGTGAATACGATATGATTTGCAATGTAAGAAGTTTCTGTAAAACGAGATCAAATTAAAATAAACAAAAAACTACTTTATCTCTCAACCAGACGAAAGAAAATAAATGTTCAACTCTTGTGAATTTGATAGAAAAATTAGGTGTTATGAATTTATTATCTTTTCTGATTGAAATATACAATTATAATACTGTTTCTTAGAATTCATCCATTAATTTCAAATTATGTGCTTAGAATACCACATTAATATAATTAAGGGACCCACTTTGGTGACCACATGATTTAAAGCATTACTCTTGTAATAAAATGGACTGTCGAGAATCGGGATCGGGGTTCGTTACCAGTTGGGTGCTATGAAGTTATTATTCCTTAAAAATTTTCCACTCAGCCTACACGAAAATGTGAGTGTATGTCATAAGAAAGCAATATATATAATACATATTATATCTAATCATTCAACATTTGTTTCCCTACACATATTATCTTATTTTATTATCATCCATTAAATGTTCCTAAGGTAATTAGGTTTAACACTCCTTAAATGTTTACAAATTTTATCACCCCTTAAATGTGAACTACGTCTATCACCCCTAAATAGTAGATATACTGGTTTACAGGATCAGTCAAAGTGCACTTGGGATAAGATCGAGCGAAAGTTGAACTTGTAGTATGCTGGATAAAATGTGCTAGCACCAATCGGTACAACAACCTTACCATAAGCAGTGAATACTGTCTTATGTGCGAATAAGATCAAGGCTAGTAGCCTGTTCTACTTTAAACTGATTAATAAAATAAACTGTGAAATACTGGTCTATTACGACAAAAGCTACGATGGGCAGTTAAGGTTAACACTGAAGTGCCCATTTGTTAACATACCGGGGAAAACGTAGACTTTGAAACATTGAATGTGAGAGGAGGGTGTGATAAAGAGAAAGAACTCTTAGAGGAAATGATTGGAAGAAAAATGTATACACTGTGTATATTTGAAACCAAAAGAAAATATGTTCTGATGGCGTGTAATGGGTGGACTGGCACTGTAGTCGGGTTTGGATGAACAGGTCAAGTGAAATTAGGGAGTAGAGTTTATTGCTAAGCCCAGCAACTAAGTTATTTGTAAGAACGTATGGGTTGGTGTTATCTAGTGTTTTTGAAAATGGGCATTCATAGAATTATGTTGATTTGGTGTTATGTTCTAGTGAAGGGTTGATACAGTAATGTGAGAGTGAAATTTGGGAATGAGCTCAGTGAAGTCTTTAATTCGTGTGAACTGGGTGAAAGAATTATCTTGTTAGGAGATATTAATAAATGGGTGGGTATCCAAAGAGTGAAAATTCATTGAGTGTTAGCAAGGTATGGTAATTACTCGGTGAACGATAATGGTGATGACTTATTTAGTCTGTGTTTAGAATAAAGGTTTATTTGTGTCAAACACATAACTAAACACAAATATATTCCCTTGTATACATGACAAAGAGATGATTCATAAACGATGATTGATTGTGTTGGGAAATTCAAATTTCGTAAAGAATACTAGGTCTATGCTGGAGCTGACTATGGAACAGATCATTCTAATTGCACTCATTAATTTAATTAATTAGGAATTTTATGAGGAAGCAGTGCAAGAGTATTCATTAAGTAAGAGTGAAGGTAGAAAAAATACAGGATAAAAGTTTGAGGGTGCAATATGAAAGATTGATGGGAGAAAAAATAACTTTACAAGATCAAGAATGAAATTTTAATAAAGGCTAATGTATTATAAAGTTCTTTGGTAATAATAAAAGAGGCTATAGTTGAGTATGTGAAAAATGTGTGTGGATCAGCGTTGGTGGGAAACATAAAATGCGATGTATGGTCGGATGAACCGGTCAAGGAACCTGCGAGAAAAAGAGGGAAGCATACAAACAAATAATTGTTGTTAAGAGTGAATTATAACTTTATTTTTTGTGGGACTTATGCAAAGATATAAATATGAAATAAAACACTGGTAAAGGAGAATATAAAGAAATTAGAGAAATAAAGCAGAAAGTTTTATTATGAAATAAGATGCTGTTCTGTAAGTGGGAAAATAGAACAGAACCAATGCAAGGAAAGACCTAGGACATTCAAAATGAAGTTGGTGAGAATATCTATGATGAGAAAAATACAAAATAGCTATGGAGAGAGTAATTTGAGCAATTATATGGTGAAAATATAAAGAAACAGCAGAATATAAAATTGGTATGAGTGAACGAGTTTGGTATGATAGACGCTATGAAAGTGTTAAAGAATGCGTAAAATGAAAGTATAAGTGGGATCACAAGTGAAATGCTCATGTATAGGGGCATGGTAATTTTTGCCGGACTATTATGGAAGTCAAGCGTGCTTTGGAGTGGTAGGATCATTGAGTAAATTGTTTGACATTTAAAAGGGTGTTAGACAAAGCAGTGTTATATCTCCTTGGTTGTTTAATATTTTAATGTTTTCATCGATAAGTGTATGCGGGATGGTTGTGATGACATATGGTGATACATACAGTCTAATCTCAATCGCAAAATACGATGTCTAACTTAAGAATAATTTTTCAAGATAACTGGCAAACCAAATCAGAATTTGATAGTGGGTTAGACCAGTACAAGGTAAGCCCGTTTTAACTAGATATAGTTAGTGTTCTTGTGATATATATTTGAGAAATTCGGTAAGTCAAGCTATTGACAGCCATATGAAGGGAGAAAACAAAATTCAACATTTATACAGTTCAAGGTTTTAGGGACCACCTCATTCCACATTTACTCTTAAACTTCCTGAAATTCTTCAATGACAACCGTTGCTTCAGAGCTTTTAACTTCCCCTGAACTATCTTCTGCTGCCCTTTCAACATCATTACAGCCTTACAATATTAGTTAACAACCTATGTAAAATGCCAGCAGGGGCTTTCACCAATAGCACACATGCAAACTCTTCCACGAGAATGAAATAGCTTTTTGTTACAAAAGAACATAACTAAGGCTGGAGTTTATTAGTGCATTCTAAAAATAATGACTCAAAAGCGTTTAAAAATACCGTAGCCGAAAAGGATGAAACAATGAAGATAAGTTATAAAGATTCTCTAATAGCTGATAAACTTCAACTGAAATAAGACAAGATTGCTAATACAGTAGGGCCTCCCTATTCGCGGTTAATGCGTTCCTAGATCTACCGTGGTTACGAGAAACATAGGATTATACCGAGCAATTATATATAGTGATATTCATGTAACATACATACATACATACTGTAAAGTTTAATTAATAAATTATTCACAGTAAGAAATTACCATAATTAAATAATGTATCAAACACGTGTACTGTACACTACAATGCAATTACTATTATTTATTCGTCTTGTTGCGATGATAACTGACTATGATGATTATGATAAAGATAATGTTAATGATGAAGATGATGATGATATGAGAGCACATTGGCCATGATGAGGAGATGAAGTCAGGTTATGATATAGATATTGTGACAATGTGCTTGGCGATTGACTTTTAAACAGTTTTATTTCTTTGATTAAAAATAAATAAAATTTGGCAGTTGTAAGCCACAAATACTTGGGCCATACTGTACTATATTGTATAGAATTGCTCCAATAAAATTAAATAAAGGATAAATAAAGTGTCTGTGAGCTATTTACTATTGTATTTCATGAGTCGCTAAATAAAGTCGTGAAACATCAACAAAAGGATCTCACCATGCGATTTCGGTATGATAAGAAGAATTAAGTTGTAACTCTTGGTGATTCGATAGCATTAGATTTATTATCCTTATTCAGTGAAGGTATATTAGGTATTGTGTAGGTGACATGGTGGTCTAGGGGTAAGGTGTCAGACTTTTGTGCTGGCGGCCGGGTTCAATCCTCGGTCCCGGCACAGATTTATCTCATTACCAAACCCTTCCTTCACCTCTGACAAGACATCTTGTGAATGTGGGGAATGCCAGGCTGCCACCGTGGTTCGGATTCCACGTTAAACTGTAGGTCCTTCATTTCATCTCACAATCACCCTACCATTCATTACACATTAGCGTAAGTGCGTATAACCCGAATGGGTAGTAAGACGCGGTGCTAATAATAATAATAATAATAATAATAATAATAATAATAATAATAAATAATAATAATAATAATAATAATAATAATAGGTATTGTATAGAATAAATTACTGCAGATATCTATGGATGTACTCAATGTAAATTTTCAATATTAAAATAAATACTTCTATGATCTTGAAAAACTAAGAATTTTTAATTGTGGACTTTACTCTGTGCATTGTGTTTTCAAAATTCGTATAGTTCAAACTGAATGGAATACTCTCGACTATTTGTGACTCCTTTATACACTCTGCAAGTTCTTAACGGCACGTAGAGCAATCCACAAAACACAATATACAATCTAAAGTATTCCCCAAATGTTATTTCTCTATTTAGTGGCCTGCATATGCAGGTGTTGCACAAAGAGCTATTGACATAATTGAAAATGTAAATAAATGTGTGGATGGTATAAAAAAATTACAAGGTTGCGCTCAAATATAACAGCTTCAATCACAGTTGCAACTCTTTTGGAATATTCTTTCTTGTGCTCGAACCTATCATTCTTTAAGTCTTTAGTGTGTTGATTAGAACCCTCTCTCAAAGAATATCAGACCAATATACCTTTGGAACCTTTTCCTCTTCTTTAATTTGTTTAATATTTGAGAATATCATGACGCGATTCATGAAAGCTGAAGCGACTGAATTGGGTTCTTCGATCAAAGCTTTAGATAAAAATAATCTGTTGTTTCCCAAATATTTTAATATGGGTTTTGACTATCGAACTCGACTAGAAAAAGGTTAAAGTAAAAACTGTAGATATTTTGAAATTCAGTGAAGATTGTAGCAATATGTTTTGAGGTTTATGAAACCTTCACCCATGACCTACTGACTTGCACTAACTGTGTAACGCCTAGATCCTCTAATCATACTTACAGATATAAATTTAGCTAAGAATCATCTAGAGAGCTGCTTTAGATTTTTATCGGAGAAAAAAAAAGCACATAACTGGTTTGATATCTGATATTGTTTCTAGATAAATAAAATAATTCTCAAATCTCTCACATTTTCTTGGTAATTTGAAATTCTACTTATGTTCTGAAATACTTATCGACCATTTCTAGAGTGACATTGTTAGAAAAGATCATAAGAATGTTCTTACAGTTGTTAAAGCAGTATTCTGTCTCTGGTACGTTATTGCGAACCTGGAGCGTGGATCTCCGTAAACTTGGAGTGCCTTTTTGAAAATATACATGAATAATCTATTGTTGCCAAACGATATATCTACGATTCTATTCTTCATCTGGGTGAAACAACAAGTTATGAGATACCCAAAGCTCTTATACACAGTGTAATAAATGCCAATTCACGTTGGATAGCGGATATTAAATCTTATCAAACACAAGAAGCGGCAGCAGTTTGTGCTATTTATGAAAAGAGAAAAAGTTTTCTTAAATTAGAATAATCCAAGTCGAAGAGATCATTAATTCTGGAAAACGACAATAGAATGTTGCAGCATTGCATGAAAGATTGAAGCTGATAGACTGAACTTTAAAATAAATCGATAAGGAAATAATATTTTACTATATTGTTCCCATTGTTACTTTTTTTTTATCATTTCAAAGAGTTTTTTTAAAATAAATTTTCAATTTTTTTTATTATTTTGATTTTGTATCCGTATTTAAAAAAAATTATAATTAAAATGGTTTTAAATGTAATTTATAAGTTTCTATTAATCACTTTGCTTGATAGCCTTTTGTAAATACCCAAATTCCAAATGAAGGTAATTCAATTAGCAACAATATCATAATGATAAAAAATGTGGTAAATATCAAATCTGGAAAAATCTGAAAATCACCTGGAAAACCTAATAATAGTTTTTTTATTTAGTATACAACTTGTATTATAATTTTATGCTATTCAATAACCTTTCCAATATAAATTTCTATAGAGGATTGTTCATATAGCACGTTTATTACTATATTTCAAACAGTTTTGAAATCTATTAATTGGGAGCTGGAGCTAAACAAGTAGATGGGTTTGTGTCCTGAACTTCAATCGGGTATGATGTGCATGAGATTTGTCCCCATAACTTTCAATGTTATTCGGTGAAACTTGTTAGGAAATTCTTATAAATTGTTGCCAAATTACTGCAAGAGAAAATACATCAACCCGGGACTAGCTGTTTTGGGTGCTCATTCTACAATTCATCTTTTTTAGATTATTTAAAGATTCAACTTTTCAGCGTCTTCAATACAGCTACTGCAATGGTGAGGGGTTTAAAATTCATATTCTTTAGATCACATTACTTGTAATAGAGACACCACCTTATATTTAAAAATCCAACTTTAATATCACCCACCAACTGAAGTAAGTTTTCATATTTTATAATACATCTGCAACCTGATTAGTATTTTATTTTTTCATTTTAATTATTTTAAAACATTTTGACACACTCAATATTTATTTCAAGTACTAACTGCTTTATATAAAACATAATATAAATACAAAAGATTGTCAATTTTCTACATACCCTCAAATTATTCATTTTTAAAAACAATGTCCTTAAGATAATCACCATTAAATAAAATACATGGTTGTATGTGCATCTCAAATCTTGACATGACTTTGCACGATTTTTCTTGTTGAATTGCTTCAACTCCCACCACAATTATTACTTTAGGTTCCTGTATAATTGTTTTTGGGCGATTCACGTCAACACGACTCTATAACATTTCCCACAAGAATATGTCTGGAGCTGTTAAGTCTGGTGAACTTGTTGGCCAGGCGATGTCCAAACATCATAAAACAATTTGGCCAGCGGACCCCCTCCATGATACTTGGGCTGTTTGTGCAGACGCCACATCTTGCTGGAACCACAAGTTGTCAGTATCGATGCCCTTGCGCTGCAATACAGTGGTCGTAATAAATTGACCACAAGAGTCGGTAACGTGTCTAGAGAATTAGAGTGTAACGAAATGTCGACAGATATGTCATCACCGGCTGGGCTACATTATTGTGAATGAGAGTGTCTTTCATATAAGTGATTTTTTTTCATAACAATGATCTGGAGAGAGGACATTGCCAAATTATGTCGCATGCCTATGATGAATATTGTGTATTTGAAGAGATTATTTGCACATAAAGAGTAACTTGTACACAGTTTAACCCGCTATGACCAGCAAGGTCATGTCAAGTTTTAAGAAACTCACAAAACAAGGTATTGCATATAATGGTGGTCATATTAAGAATATTTATTTTATATAAAAATGAATAATTCAAGGATTTGTAGAAAATAACTAAATTGGTTGTTATCTTAAATTTAATATGAAACATATAGTAGTTAAAATAGTAAGGCTATAGTGGTATTAAATTTGTCAACATTTTCCACCCCATTTTGTACAATACAATTTTAAGGGAAACTTCCTAAAGATATTTTGACTATCAAAAGGGACCTCAAGAGTTCAAGTTCATTTACTTCCGTCAATTTTAATATTATAATAATAATAATAATTGGAATTTTGTTTGTAGTATTAATTAAATTTTAATAGACATATTTAATTATTTATAAACATTGTTCAAGGTCATATTTCTGGTCTCTTAATTTATATCTAATAGATGTCTATCAGGCATTAACTTGGATATTAGCTCGTTCACATTAAATTATATTACCAAAGTTCGCACAAAATGTTGTGTACGTTTATTTGTATTATTGCCGTCACATCATTTTCCCCATGTATTGTTGTTCCCTTATCACATAATATTGTTAGTAGCTGCCGTCAATAATGTTGGTTACACAGGCTGGTCCAGGAGATCTTCATTGTTAGGTTCTAGATGAGTCCAATGTTGAATTGACGTGACCCAGAGGTCATTTGATTGAGTTTTGTGTCTATTTATGTTTTAGATTACGCAGAATTTTTTTTGTTCTTGTTATATACATATGTCCGTATTGAACATAAAGTGTTTTATTAATTTTAAATATGTCCTAGCCCATTTTTATTTTTCTCCTCTATTTTATTTATTAATCCTTTGATGAAATCACTGGACTTAAAGCACTCCATATATCATTTTTCTACAACACTTAGGAAGCATTAGACAGCCTAATTCATATAATTGGTAATCGTGCTCCAAGGACGCTCAAGGTCAAGCCAAAAAATTAATTTCAGGAAGTGTTCTACATGCAGTGACATTTAGTGATGTCTCTAACTAGAAAAAATTAGTTTTTTTTACATTTAATTTATCACAAAGAAATTTATTTATTTCTTAAACATTGTAACGTGTTAATTACATTTTAACACGTACACTCAATGAATCCATACAATAGGATAAAAAATAATTCTACCAGATCTAATAAGTTCTAATAATTGTGGCAGATATATAATCACTGTGAAATCACGAGAGGGAGACATCTAATTCTTATCAAAAATGCGCTAGTGAGCCAGGCAGCTCGGCTTCGAAAAACCAACACTCAAAAACATCTAACACCTGGGCCGGACGACGAGTAAATGGAGAAGCTTCATTTGGGGAGATCCCAACAATCGTCGGCTAGCGCTAGTGGTCGGGGGGCATGATGAGTGATGATTAACACCCCTCTTCATACTTGGAGATAACCTTACCAAATTTTGTAAGTTTCATTGGTGTAAATATGACTGTCCTTGGTTCACGTATATCTATTTTATTGTAATCACTCGTCGGAGGAACTGCTGGAAGATATTCACGAGCAAATTCTAAGAATACGTACTGAAGACCACGATGGTTGAGGTTTCTGTTTCACCTCCTCACCAGAGAGCAGACTACAGCGGATACTTTAAGTATTGTGTGATGTTGAAATCTTTCTTGAGGTTTGAGCTCTATTATTATATGACGTGGTTTTTCTATTCCAGTACTACTGACTTGTTCGCTATTCCCTTACGGCATTATTTATATTGTTGAGCCTTGAGCTATTTTGTTCAATGTCCATATAAATTAGTTCTTGTATGTCAGCACTACTGATTTATTTATCTATGAGTATAAAGCATAGTTTTTAATTTTGTTCAATATCTTTCTATCTCTATTAGGCTTAGTCACAAATATTAGGGTCAAGATTATATTCATTAGACTTTATGACCATTCTACAGTTAGTTTAAAGAATATAATAAAATAATGGAGGATACCAAATTATCTATTGCTTTGTTTCACGACCTAATTGGGTCTGTAACTGACACTTTTCTCTGATGTTTCTAACTGTGTACTGGTATGCGGTTCGCTAAATTTTCAATTTTTTTTATTATTTTGATTTTGTATCCGTATTTAAAAAAAATTATAATTAAAATGGTTTTAAATGTAATTTATAAGTTTCTATTAATCACTTTGCTTGATAGCCTTTTGTAAATACCCAAATTCCAAATGAAGGTAATTCAATTAGCAACAATATCATAATGATAAAAAATGTGGTAATTATCAAATCTGGAAAAATCTGAAAATCACCTGGAAAACCTAATAATAGTTTTTTTATTTAGTATACAACTTGTATTATAATTTTATGCTATTCAATAACCTTTCCAATATAAATTTCTATAGAGGATTGTTCATATAGCACGTTTATTACTATATTTCAAACAGTTTTGAAATCTATTAATTGGGAGCTGGAGCTAAACAAGTAGATGGGTTTGTGTCCTGAACTTCAATCGGGTATGATGTGCATGAGATTTGTCCCCATAACTTTCAATGTTATTCGGTGAAACTTGTTAGGAAATTCTTATAAATTGTTGCCAAATTACTGCAAGAGAAAATACATCATCCCGGGACTAGCTGTTTCGGGTGCTCATTCTACAATTCATCTTTTTTAGATTTCTTTAAAGATTCAACTTTTCAGCGTCTTCAATACAGCTACTGCAATGGTGAGGGGTTTAAAATTCATATTCTTTAGATCACATTACTTGTAATAGAGACACCTCCTTATATTTAAAAATCCAACTTTAATATCACCCACCAACTGAAGTAAGTTTTCATATTTTATAATACATCTGCAACCTGATTAGTATTTTATTTTTTCATTTTAATTATTTTAAAACATTTTGACACACTCAATATTTATTTCAAGTACTAACTGCTTTATATAAAACATAATATAAATACAAAAGATTGTCAATTTTCTACATACCCTCAAATTATTCATTTTTAAAAACAATGTCCTTAAGATAATCACCATTAAATAAAATACATGGTTGTATGTGCATCTCAAATCTTGACATCTCTTTGCACGATTTTTCTTGTTGAATTGCTTCAACTCCCACCACAATTATTACTTTAGGTTCCTGTATAATTGTTTTTGGGCGATTCACGTCAACACGACTCTATAACATTTCCCACAAGAATATGTCTGGAGCTGTTAAGTCTGGTGAACTTGTTGGCCAGGCGATGTCCAAACATCATAAAACAATTTGGCCAGCGGACCCCCTCCATTGGATACTTGGGCTGTTTGTGCAGACGCCACATCTTGCTGGAACCACAAGTTGTCAGTATCGATGCCCTTGCGCTGCAATACAGTGGTCGTAATAAATTGACCACAAGAGTCGGTAACGTGTCTAGAGAATTAGAGTGTAACGAAATGTCGACAGATATGTCATCACCGGCTGGGCTACATTATTGTGAATGAGAGTGTCTTTCATATAAGTGATTTTTTTTCATAACAATGATCTGGAGAGAGGACATTGCCAAATTATGTCGCATGCCTATGATGAATATTGTGTATTTGAAGAGATTATATTGCACATAAAGAGTAACTTGTACACAGTTTAACCCGCTATGACCAGCAAGGTCATGTCAAGTTTCAAGAAACTCACAAAACAAGGTATTGCATATAATGGTGGTCATATTAAGAATATTTATTTTATATAAAAATGAATAATTCAAGGATTTGTAGAAAATAACTAAATTGGTTGTTATCTTAAATTTAATATGAAACATATAGTAGTTAAAATAGTAAGGCTATAGTGGTATTAAATTTGTCAACATTTTCCACCCATTTTGTACAATACAATTTTAAGGGAAACTTCCTAAAGATATTTTGACTATCAAAAGGGACCTCAAGAGTTCAAGTTCATTTACTTCCGTCAATTTTAATATTATAATAATAATTTGAATTTTGTTTGTAGTATTAATTAAATTTTAATGACATATTTAATTATTTATAAACATTGTTCAAGGTCATATTTCTGGTCTCTTAATTTATATCTAATAGATGTCTATCAGGCATTAACTTGGATATTAGCTCGTTCACATTAAATTATATTACCAAAGTTCGCACAAAAATGTTGTGTACGTTTATTTGTATTATTGCCGTCACATCATTTTCCCCATGTATTGTTGTTCCCTTATCACATAATATTGTTAGTAGCTGCCGTCAATAATGTTGGTTACACAGGCTGGTCCAGGAGATCTTCATTGTTAGGTTCTAGATGAGTCCAATGTTGAATTGACGTGACCCAGAGGTCATTTGATTGAGTTTTGTGTCTATTTATGTTTTAATTACGCAGATTTTTTTTGTTCTTGTTATATACATATGTCCGTATTGAACATAAAGTGTTTTATTAATTTTAAATATGTCCTAGCCCATTTTTATTTTTCTCCTCTATTTTATTTATTAATCCTTTGATGAAATCACTGGACTTAAAGCACTCCATATATCATTTATCTACAACACTTAGAAGCATTAGACAGCCTAATTCATATCATTGGTAATCGTGCTCCAAGGACGCTCAAGGTCAAGCCAAAAAATTAATTTCAGGAAGTGTTCTACATGAAGTGACATTTAGAGATGTCGTCTAACTAGAAAAATAGTTTTTTTTACATTTAATTTATCACAAATAAATTTATTTATTTCTTAAACATTGTAACGTGTTAATTACATTTTAACACGTACACTCAATGAATCCATACAATAGGATAAAAAATAATTCCACCAGATCTAATAAGTTCTAATAATTGTGGCAGATATATAATCACTGTGAAATCACGAGAGGGAGACATCTAATTCTTATCAAAAATGCGCTAGTGAGCCAGGCAGCTCGGCTTCGAAAAACCAACACTCAAAAACATCTAACACCTGGGCCGGACGACGAGTAAATGGAGAAGCTTCATTTGGGGAGATCCCAACAATCGTCGGCTAGCGCTAGTGGTCGGGGGGCATGATGAGTGATGATTAACACCCACTCTTCATACTTGGAGATAACCTTACCAAATTTTGTAAGTTTCATTGGTGTAAATATGACTGTCCTTGGTTCACGTATATCTATTTTATTGTAATCACTCGTCGGAGGAACTGCTGGAAGATATTCACGAGCAAATTCTAAGAATACGTACTGAAGACCACGATGGTTGAGGTTTCTGTTTCACCTCCTCACCAGAGAGCAGACTACAGCGGCTACTTTAAGTATTGTGTGATGTTGAAATCTTTCTTGAGGTTTGAGCTCTATTATTATATGACGTGGTTTTTCTATTCCAGTACTACTGACTTGTTCGCTATTCCCTTACGGCATTATTTATATTGTTGAGCCTTGAGCTATTTTGTTCAATGTCCATATAAATTAGTTCTTGTATGTCAGCACTACTGATTTATTTATCTATGCGTATAAAGCATAGTTTTTAATTTTGTTCAATATCTTTCTATCTCTATTAGGCTTAGTCACAAATATTAGGGTCAAGATTATATTCATTAGACTTTATGACCATTCTACAGTTATTTAAAGAATATAATAAAATAATGGAGGATACCAATTATCTATTGCTTTGTTTCACGACCTAATTGGGTCTGTAACTGACACTTTTCTCTGATGTTTCTAACTGTGTACTGGTATGCGGTTCGCAACATGTGGAAGTGCTACTATCCACATTATTGGCCTGCATAGTTCTGTCTGTTGTGTACGGCCCCCTTTTTGGCGCCTTTAGCGTTAGTAAAAAATGATCACAATTTTTCTAGAATTATTGTCCCCTTTTCAAGGTAACAGAATAAATATATTGTTGATTGCTAAGGTAGTAATGGTTAGGACTTTAATGGCCATAGTATCTGTAACAACTAGATTCCTGGTAGCTCAGCATTTACTAGTTGTAAAAAAATAGTTTCTCTTCTAGGAGCTTATATTATTGTAATATCTAACTCTCTATAGAGTTAAATCAAGCTACTAGCTCACGTTAATTACCTCCTTAATAGCTCCTTAAACTGGGACTAAGTTTATGTGGCTTAGTTTTTTGAATTTTAAATTATGTGTTGTAGTTGGAAGCCTCATAGTCTCTGACTGGAGTAGAATTATCTATGATGATTTTTTAATTAGATTTGATTACCGCCACATATTTATATTGCCTTATAGTTACAGCCTCTCATCCTATTTGCGACTTAGTAATTGTCCTGCTTTAACGAGGTACAAGTTTTCTATTTACACCAATGATCTAAATGATTTAGTTATAGGGTGTACTTAGGTGCTTGACACTTGATGCTCCTTTAGCGAGCAGCTATTTATATTTTTGTAACGGTTTGTATTTTCATGTTTAAACCATAAAATTATTTAACATTTACCTATTACGGACCAATCAAATAATATAAACACCTCGCAAGCACCATCTTGCATTATCACTGATAATACTAAATTTAAGGTCTTGTCAGGATTTTTGGAAAAAAATATCGCTTTGAGATGGTCAAAAATTATGAAATTATATTTACATTTTCTCTGAAATCCAACAACCACATAAAAAATGTCACATCGCGCTAATTTAACCATCTATTCGTATTACTATGAATGTATAAATTTGAAGTTTATTTTTTAGTGAGGGTGTTTATTATTAACTTCAATGCAGACGAATGCTGTTAAACTATCTTTATTATTTTTTTCCTCAATTACACTTTTATTTTGTTGCTAATACTGTAAAAATGTGTTTGATGTCACTAGTAGGAATAAACATAAGTATATTGTTTAAAAAATCCACCGGTATTAAATAGGTGGTATATAGGATTTTAAGTTAGGAACATTATTTATTTTAATTGAACTGTTGATTTTTTACTATTTAGGTTCTACAAGGAGAAGTTGTTACCATAAATTATTGTCGTTCATCGATACAAATTTCGATTATTAAAAAAATGACATCAGGAAGGTGGTGTGAGTTAATAACGATCCAATTATCAGAATATTCAGTATCTAAAATATTTTATATTTAATAACAATACATCCAATGTTATGTTTATACATAAAATCCTTTCTTTTAAGACCTTCATTCATGTAGCTATAAGATTATATTTTATAAGATATAACTTACAAGATATAATCTCATGAGTTAATTAGCCAGACTAAGAGCTATGCAAATATATATAGTCCATATTATTACGTTTTAACTGATCGGAACAAATTATCATAATCATAATCATCATCATCATCATCGTCTTAGTCATATGTTTCAAGACTGTTGTCGGGCCAGTTTATTGAAATACCTCCATCTTCATCTATCATTCCACCATTATTCCTCCTTTATATGCTCCCAGTCTTCTTCTCTCACTAGCACACTTTCTGTGATATAATCTTCCCTTGCGGTAGTTTTCCTAAAAAATGTGTTTCCATTATTCTCTTTAGTATTCTCACCTTAACCATTAAACCAGATTTGGCTCAAAAATTATTTAGTTTAATTGGATCTACGACATATTTAATGTATCAAGATTAAACATTTAAATTTTTTAATTAAAAGATACTTAAAACACCTGCGATTAGGCCTATTAATCAAAGTTGTTTTTATTTTTTAATATGTATGTAAAGTGTACATACAATTCACGTAATGACCATCATGCTCTTATAAACAATTGTTTTATATCGACACATCTGACATTAGTATAAGCGTATAATGACTTTAAAATAAAATAACTATTTTTACTATAAACTAACTTTTTTTATTAAATGTTTAATTTTCATTAATAGTAAGGCACCACTCCTCTATCAGGGTATATCTAACTACTGTAAAAAATTTCTCCTCGATCAGGGAATATATAGCAATTTTAAGTCACCACTCCTCTGCCAGAATATACCTAGTTACTGTAAGCCATCACGCGTAGGCCAGGATATACTTAGTTACTGTAAGCCATCACGCCTAAGCCAGGCTATACTTAGTTACTGTAAGTCATCACGCGTATGCCAGGTTATACTTAGTTACTGTAAGCCATCACGCCTAATCCAGGCTATACTTAGTTACTGTAAGCCATCACGCGTAGGCCAGGCTATACTTAGTTACTGTAAGCCATCACGCCTAAGCCAGGCTATACTTAGTTACTGTAAGTCATCACGCGTATGCCAGGTTATACTTAGTTACTGTAAGCCATCACACGTCTGCCAGGATATACCTAGTTACTGTAAGCCATCACGCGTAGGCCAGGATATACTTAGTTACTGTAAGCCATCACGCCTAAGCCAGGCTATACTTAGTTACTGTAAGTCATCACGCGTATGCCAGGTTATACTTAGTTACTGTAAGCCATCACGCCTAATCCAGGCTATACTTAGTTACTGTAAGCCATCACGCGTAGGCCAGGTTATACTTAGTTACTGTAAGCCATCACGCCTAAGCCAGGCTATACTTAGTTACTGTAAGTCATCACGCGTATGCCAGGTTATACTTAGTTACTGTAAGCCATCACGCCTAATCCAGGCTATACTTAGTTACTGTAAGCCATCACGCGTAGGCCAGGCTATACTTAGTTACTGTAAGCCATCACGCGTAGGCCAGGCTATACTTAGTTACTGTAAGCCATCACACGTCTGCCAGGATATACCTAGTTACTGTAAGCCATCACGCCTCAGCCAGGCTATACTTAGTTACTGTAAGCCATCACGCGTAGGCCAGGCTATACTTAGTTACTGTAAGCCATCACACGTCTGCCAGGATATACCTAGTTACTGTAAGCCACCACGCCTCGGCCAGAATATACCTAGTGACTGGTAAGCCATCACATCTCGGGCAGGTTATAGATAACGACTGTAAAGTTATGGTTACATGGAGCCGACCCACACCGCACCGCATTTTCTAGACCGGGTAGGATTTTTAACTAATTCAATGTATTAAACCAAGCATAAGATTATTGTAACTAAAAAAACTAAACATTTTTATATTCTTTTTAGACTGAGTTATATTAAAAATAAATTTGTATTTATATTTTTACTTGCATAGGTTTTCACCTAATTTCATAGAATTAAATTAGCTATTAATTACGATGAATAAAGTTTTAAGTTAACTAATAACTAAGCAGAAGAATATTTGTTGTTCATTAAGTTGTATATAATATTGTTGGAAACAATGACTACAGCGTCACACGCGCAACAGCTGCGAAAGTAATACCAAGCTTTACAAGTGCTACACAGTGACTGCTAATCTTTCTGAATAATCACTTGTATGTAAACAAACTTCATAAGCTACCTAACATTTATTTCCGGTGGTAGGTGGGATGGCTACACGGTCCACACTGCAACGCAAAAGTGCGAAGCAATGCTCTCTCAACAATTCATCCGTGTCGGGGCGGTGCGGACTCGTGTAGTCACTAGACACTTGCATTTAAAAACATAGATAGCATTCCACCGTAAAAATGCGGCGTATCCACATTACTCCTCCACAGTCTTTGAAAGACGAGACGAACGGTGGGCCAGTCTTTCAATTGCTTGGTGAAAGGAAGAATGCCTCTGACTTGGAAGTTTTCGGTCTTCTACGATTCCTCATTACCGCAGATAAGCTTCGGCTACACTAAATTATATGGTGCTGCCTACAGATAATACCCAGTACTCTATAAAAATTTCAATAAAATATTCGCCTGACCCTAAACACATCTTTTAAATAAACATGTTTAAAGAAAGATGTCTTCAATCAAGTGTTACAATTGTGGTAAGATGGGGCATTATAAAAGTCAATGTAGATCAACAAACAAGTATTGTGCCAACATAGATATGGCTTTGCCGTGCAACGCAACATCCTACCATGTGTTTTGAAACCCATCATTAAAGAATCTATTAATTCTGTTTTCCTGTTTTGCACTAATAGATAAAGGGGCTAGTTCATCCTTCATTAATTACCAATTTATAAGTAGTTTACCTAAGTTAGATTCTTCATCGGCGACATATTCTAAACCAAAACAATTTGCCATTGCAAATGAAAACACTATTATTTTTATATTATTATTATTATTATTATTATTATTATTATTATTATTAGCACCTAGTCTTACTACCCGTTCGGGTTATATGCACTTACTCTAATGTGTAATGGTAGGGTGATTGTGAGAAGGAATGAAGGACCTACAGTTTAACGTGGAATCCGAACCACGGTGGAGGCCTGGCATTCCCCGAAAACACTCTTAAAGTAACCAAAAATTTTATTGTTCAATTAAATTTAGAGGAAACATTAATTTTCTGTTGTCACGAACTTACCTTATGATATTATACTAGGCGTAGATTTTCTAACCAGAACACAGAGTAAAATCGATTCAGGTAGAAGTCATATTTATTTCAAATATAACCTCCACTAAGATTAGATTTTAAAAGTGGTAAAAAAAGAATTATATAATTTTGTAAGTAATACACCAATTGAACTTAGTGCTAACATTAAAAGTTTTTCTGACACCATAACCACTAATTGGGGTAATGTAATAGCTTCTCTTATCATTTATCAGATATATCTTTCTGAATTCCGTTGAGTTAGAAGCTCCTCCTTATTCTTGCTCGCCGCCTGAATTATTAGCTTTTAAAGACCTAGTCCAAGATCTGCTTGATAAAAATATCATTATATCTTCTCGATCAGCATATGTTAGTCCTGCGTTTATTATTCCCAGGAAAGGTGGCAGAAATAGGTTAATTGTTGATTATCGTAAAATGAATGAACTGATTGTGTTTTAACCCAGACCTATACTGACTGTTGAAAATACCTTTCAACATTTTGGGGGGTGGGGCGATGTCTATAGTTTGTTAGACCTGAATGCTAGCTTTATTCAATGTGCTCTTACTTAAGATTCAAAGCAGTTTACCGCCCCTTGGGATAAGTTGTGGTGGAGTCTAGTGTTAGGCCATATTTTTGCAGATTTTAAATTTAAATTTGTATTCAATAATTTAGACGACATTTGCATTTATAGACAATCCTTAAAAGAATATAATGAACATGACAAATTAGTTCTACAACGTCTAACGGACACTGTATTCATATTTATTCCAGATAAAGTACGTCTGGTACTGATTGTGTGCCGAGATAATGGATATTAATTAACTCGCACAATTATGTGACCTTATCATTGTTTGAGATATCTGCTACGCATCATGAACTGCCGTGGTGTTTGGACTCCTCTTGACCTAGATGTCAATGTAAGAGTGATTCTGGATCATCGCTAATAAGCGTAATCTAATTCGAATGTATTCATTAACCGCCCCAAGAAAATCTAATGTTGAGACTACAGACGCTTCGTCTTGTCTCTCTCTTTCTACGCTCATTGCGCATGCGCCTATGCCGCCTTGGCGCTTGCTCTGGTCTCCGCTGTAATTTTTAGATTTTATTGGCTGAAACCAGTTTTCCCCTTCCTTGTTTGGACTTAATCTGGAAGTTTATTTAGTATGCTGTACGAGGAGAATATTACACAGAACTTGTTTCAATTTACGACTAGCCGGGTGACTGTCATTTTTTAACTTCCAAACTACAGCTATACGTTCGAGTTTGGAAAGTAGGCTATGAAGATGAACGGATTCGTCGCTCGGGTTTCCCGAAGGTAGCGTCCTGCCACATAAAAAAAAATCTATATAATCTCTTTAACCACTGGTGCACCTTAAGTGCACTTCCTAACCTATCGCTGGAACTGGAATTATGCAGCTCACACTGAGTTGAATGTCATGGTCTAGTCAGCCTTAAGGCCCGTTGACACGGTGTTAGTGGACTAATGCAAGTTTAGTGGTATTAGCTTACTAACATGTTAGTTGTGTTGACACGTATTTTTCACTTGTATTAGTAGCGCTTATAAAAACATGGCTGAAAATGAAGAGAGGTGATAACTGGTCTCTCTATTGGAGCCTTATTTTTTTTATCAATGCGTTTCATTTTTCGTTCGGGTAATTTATACGCAAATACTAATTACGCTTATGTGTTAGGAGCTAGTAAGGGTGAATTTAGAATAAGTATGGGCGGCAACATAAATTACAATTTTTCAGTAGATGGAATTTATCATAATTAGTTTATTTTTGAAAAACATTATAAGTTGTAGTTAGTAAGCAATATTTAATCGTAATTATAATAATAGAATTAAATGTAAAGAATAGTTACAATGTGTGATAGAAAATATGTTTTAATAATTAGTTTACCTATTTAAAAAAATTATTTTATGTAGACAACATAAAAAAGTTAGTGATTAGTGTGTCTCCTATTTCTTAGTTCCTTAATACATTAAAATAGATTTTAGTTGATCCCAAATAATTATTAAATTATTTTACTTGATTTGTTAAATTATTTAGCACACATGTTAAATAAAATTAACCTCAACTAAGGTAAATAAATCCCAACACAACCAAACTCGGTAGGGCACTTTTTTAAATAGGTCCAACCCAGGTTTTTTCAACCCTCTTTTAAATGTTAGTATACTAATAACCAAATATCTTGTTAAATTCTAGGTAGGCCTAAAATATTTTTTTAAAAATAATAATAGGCTTAAATTAATTTGTTGGGCATTTTTTTAATAGACCTAACGCAAGTTTTTAGACCCGTTTTAAATTTTGGTATACTAATAACAAAACATCTTGTTAAATGTTAGCTTGCTAGGACTAAAATATGCCTTAAAAGTAATAATTCATTAATTTGTAGATTGGTTTAAATATAGACTATTTGGTTTGCTATACGATAATATTATATTATGTATCTACTCAATATTCCAAAGCATTACTACAAGTGTTTGAAGTGTGTGGGCTGAACATTTATAATTAAAACTTATAAAGATTGTTTAGAGTGTCAAATATGGAGATTGGACAACGTGCCGAAGATTTCGCGTGAAAACCACCGGTCATTCATGCCTTACTTGCCGATAACGCGAATATTATGTTGCCGGAACTAATCACGATATTACAATGTTGTATTATATTTTGTGATCGTATATAAAAAAAAAATTACACATGCCACGTTGAGTGGTAGGAAATAATGGTTTGTTAAAATTATTGATATCATTTGTTTACCGATATTAAAAAATATCTCTCACAAAGAACATTTGAAAAATGTACGTAGGCCTAACATTTTATTTTGGAAACTTTATTTACAGCTGATATAACTTTACAATATCCTCTAGTGCAATATCCCTCCCATTCCTATCTTTATGAATTCGGTGCTTAAAATTGCACAAAAATAATCCTTTTCATAACATTCCACAAATAAGTGTCCGCCGCACAACTAATTCTTCAGTTGCCGCCATTTTGAATTGTCTACTTGCATTAGTAAAGTTGGAAGGTGACCAACTTTTTCAGTTGCAAGTGGACTTGCATGTCAGTAGCTTGCTTGTGTGTTTACACGGTGCAAGCTGTGCGCGCGCAGCCAAATTAGTGTACTTGCATTAGTCAACTAACACCGTGTCAACGGGCCTTAATCACTGACTGTTTTGTAACCAGCCTGTATAATTTGTGTCAACGTTTGGTTTGTAATAATGCTTGCCAAGCGTGTATTTTTTGTAATGAAATTCAATATGTATTGTGATTAGACAATACTAAGTTTATTATGAGCCCTGCTTATTAGAGGGTTGTAAAGCTCTTGATTTATTTTGAGACAATCACCAAGGTAAGGATGTTTATTTGTCAAGAGCCAGTTTAATTGATTTTATGTAGATGCTACATGAGTTAGCTAGGCCAGATAGTTCCTTGAACATATATTGTATATGATGATAAGTGATTTCACTTGTGTTACTCCCATTGAATGCGGCTGATCTGCTCCTCGTAGAGAAATATTTGGTAGCATTAATATCTTGTTAAAAGCTGTTAATAAGACTAGCTAACTAATTAGGTTTAGATTTGTTATTTAACTATACTTTCTGTATAATTGCAAGGGGAATGTCACCACTCACTAGCCAGGAGTGGCTGTTAGTTTTTGATGACATAATTAGGTCTGTTGGCCATCGCAATGGTGTCCTGTAATCTAGTGAATTCGGTTTATCGATTTGACTATGTCTATGGCCTGTCCATGAGTTGCTTATCTTGCTCTAAGGCCAGTTTATATTAGGTGCCCAGTAGACAACCTTCTTTTGTGCAGCGCTTGTTATTGAGAAATACTTAGGCACACCTTTATGTTAAGTTTTGATTGTGAGCGTGGATACTTTCATTCAAGGCTGTAGCATTGATGCCCTAATTGGGGATAATTATCGTCAGTCTAGAGAGACAAGGTCGGCAACTTCTCATAGTGACTTTGACGTTCACGTTGTGTATTTCGCCATAAAAAAGGGACTAAATTACATAGTCATTTAATGCCACAGTTCAAGGGCTATTTGTGAGTCTGAATAAGCATAAGCAGAATGAGTTAAAAATCAAATGTTTTGGGGTACGGACTACATCACTCAAACTATGAGTGCGGAACAGATGTTAGGGATTTCTTAGAACTCATGGAAAGACCCCTCCCAATGCTGTCTTGTATTTCGACGCAGGCGAGTGATAGTCCTAATTACTCGTCAATTATTGGGTATTTAGATGCTGACCCACACAGAAATTAATCTGAGTCAATAACTGTTATCTCATTGGCCTGTGCTTACGTGACTCTTCAAATAGGAAATTATGTTTTCAGTCTGTTATGCACAGTACTTACTATTCACTTATTAATATTCAATACTCTCCTTCAAATTATACTTAATGGAGAGGACGACGGAAAATTAATGAATAAATAATACGTACCAAGAAGGTTTAATTCCAGTTGCTTTAATTAGCAAAGCTCTTACTGATGCGCAGTAAAGGTACAGTGCGTACTAAAGGGAATACCTCACATGATTATTTGGCATTAAGAAGTTTGTTGATTACCTGGATCAACGTGAGTTTGTGTTATATACTGACATAGAGCCTTGTTGTGGATGTTTATTCACCCAAAACAGTTGGGGAAAATTGGCCGTTGGATTTTGAAATTGTCTCAGTTCAAGTTTACTATTGTACATATTTCAGGGAAAGATAAAATATTTGCTGAAGTTCTCTCTCGCCTCAACGAAGAAATGTACCCGATACTTTCTTGTCTTATTCATACTAGAGTTTAAATTATCAGTTCTAATCCTGAGTCATTTTTATTTTAGTACAATATCAGCTGTAATATTATTACTGTGGGGATATTATTGATCGGCTAGATAAGGGTGATAAGGTCGAGAAAATTTCTATGTATATAAATCTATTGTGGGTGCAGAAGAAGAACAAAGAGGATTTTGTAAAAATTTGTTCACACTAAATTGAGGTATTTATTCTTAAGTACTTTCACAACTATAATTTTGGAGGCAATTTGGGGATTTTCAAAATTCATCGTAAGATAGCTCAAGAGTTTTATTAGCCTAATATGTACCAGGATATTAGACAGTGGATTAGAAAGTGTGATGGTTGTTTGGGAGCCAAACCTTCACAGAAAAATTGCAATGGGTTAGCTGCTTCTGGCTGAGACATCATGTTGAGTAAGAGAGTATTATTCGCAGCACTGACCTTACCTATTTAGTTGAACTGCACCTTCACTCTTACGCTGAAGGGAAGAGATGGAAGGGAAAGGCCTGAAGATCCATCTTCACCACCTGGTTACCCCCATTATCTGGGAACTGTTTGATAAAAAGTGTAGGAGAGTTGTAACGTGTTAGTTTCATTTTAACACTTACACTCAATGAAGCTCTATAATAGGTTTAAACTATTACTTCCAGACCTAATAAATTCTAATAATGTGTGGCAAATATAGAATCATTACATTACAAGCGAGAGACACCCAATTATCATCAAAAATGCCTCAGTGAACGAGTCAGTTCGGCTTCGAAGACCGACCAACAAAAAACTCTAACACTTGGGCCGGGTGACTAGTAACTTAGAAAGGCTTCATTCGGGGAGATCCCAACAGTCATTGGCTAGCGCTAGGGGTCGGGTGGTCTGATGTGTGATTATTACGATCCTTCTTATTAATTGGAGAAAGCCTTGGACTCACTGGTATGGGAAAAGACGCCAAATTCCCGCAGAACCGAAGGCCAATCAGTCTCCTCAGCAGCCTCGGTAAGATCTATGAAAAGATCTTACTTGAGAGATTGAAACACTTCGCTCTCCAACAAAATGTACTCCCCGACACACAGTTTGGTTTCCGGAGTGGCCACTCCACGGTTCACCCTATAACAAGCCTCGTAGAAGAAACCACGGGGAATTTCAACAAGAAGGAATCGACACTTGCGGTCCTCATGGACGTAGAAAAGGCCTTTGACAAGGTTTGGCACTCCGGCCTCCTTCGGAAGTTGATAACTTTCAACTTCCCAAAACCTTACATACATGTAATAAAGAACTTCCTACGAGGACGCAGTTTTAGAGTCACAATGGAAGGCGAGAAATCGTCAACACACAACATCAAAGCAGGAGTCCCACAGGGGTCCGCAATCTCACCCTTCTTGTACAGCGTGTACGTCACCGACGTCCCTACAGATCCGAAAGTTAGGGTAAGACTTTTTGCCGACGATACGCTGTTCTACACATCACACAAGAACATCAAATATGCATACAACCACATGCAGAGATATCTGGACCGGTTCGGTGACTGGCTAACGAAATGGAGGATAAAGGTAAATCCCGCCAAATCTACAGCCATCAACATCACAAAAAGGAGGTCTCAACCACAAGACCGTTTCAGGGTTCTGGGTGAGCCTATCCCCTACTCGAGGGAACTCATGTACTTGGGCGTCACTATCGACTCCCGCCTAAACTGGGAAGCCCACGTGAAGAAGACCAAGAAAAAGGCGACGGGGATCTATATCCGGAACTACTCGCTCTTCAAGTCCCAACACCTTAACATCCAAACAAAGCTGCTACTATACAGAGCCTTAGTCCTCCCAGTACTCGTGTATGCTTGCGAGGCGTGGAGCTACGCCTCACCCACCTTGATAAATCAGCTCCAAGTACTCCAGAACAGGGTTCTCCGCGGCATTCTTGGGGTGAACACCAGAACAAGCAATGCGCGCATCCACGCGGAGACGGGCTCCAAGACCCTAAGGGACATATTCCTGATACGAGACGCTAGTTTCTACGAAAAAAACCTCCTGCTGGAGAACCAGATAATAAGAAACCTAGGACAGTATAACCCCCGAGAACCTAGGCTTTACAAAAAACCTAGACTGCAGTAATCCCCCACCCAACAATCATCTCACAAACCCACATTCACTTATTCATCCCTCACCCAGTGCATAAATTAATCTTGTTTACTTTCTCTTACAGCCCTTCTAGAATTCACACACACAATCCTACACATAGGGCCTGACTACGCTTGTGTTTTCCATCACAGTGTACTAGGGCTCTATATAGATACTCCACAACACAACACGCTTTTCACTCCACAAATCCTTATCCCACTTCATTTGCCCTCCACAACCACAAAAACTTTCACAAAAAGAGGTTATGGTCTGTGACTACAGATCGGTACTCTTAGGTATTAACAAGCCACCTACCTTCTCTCGGGGTCGTTTCTGACACTCAGAGCTGGTAGACAGGCAAACAAGGGAGGTACTCACTGGTATAAATAGCCCTGGCCTCGATTTAATTATATATATTTTATTGTAACCAATCGTCGGAGGAACTGCTGGAAGATATTCACGATTATCTGCTAGGACTACTTAGTGAAAACAACGATGGTTGATGTGTTTGTGTCACCTCCTTAACGCAGAGCATGTTACGGCTGATACTTTAGCCTAAAGCTCATTTATTCTATGTTTTTATAACCTAGTTTTTCTATGTCAGTACTACTGACTTGTTTCTTTATGCCGTTAAGAAATTGTTTATTTTGTTCGACCCTTGAGCTATTTTGTTCTATGTTCATATGCCTTGCTTTTTGTATATCAGTATTACTGACTTGTTTCCCTTGTAGATCCTTAAACTAGGATTACATTTATGGGGCTTAATTTTTTATATTTGATATTATGTTTTGTATTTGGAATCCTCACAATCAGCTGACTGAAATAGAATTATCATGGTGATCTTGTAATCATAGATGATTACCACCACTTACTGAAAATATATTTAAAAATATAATTATTGTATTCATGAAGATAGTGGAATATTACGAATCATTTCTCTACATTGCATTCTCTGACGTTAATTACTATAACAACTACGATAATATATCTTCAACTAAACTATTATTTGATCTCCATGACTCCACTACTGAACTTTCTGCAGCTTTATTTTATTCATATAATATATTTCTAACATATTTTATCCCTACATGTGCTCGAACCACGATATTTCTTTCCAATAAGGAAACTTATACATTTATATTTGACTGCCACTGTATCTACATCGGAAACTGAACTTAGTTGCAGTCTAGCAGTATGTTGATAAACTATCTAGTCTACTACTTCAGAGGTGCTAAATTTAAATGAATGAAAGACTTGGTGTTCGTATTTTAGCTTTGAGCGCATCTCTTAAATGAGTTTTACTTTCATTGTTATTGTCTTTCTTTTGTTTTATCCTTCAACTCTGTTCTAATCCCAAGAATAGTTATTTTCTCTGGTTCCAAGAGTAGTGAATCATTCATCTATATTAGGTTTCACAGTTTTGCAACTTTTATGTTTTTCTTTGTTTGTTTACCTTGACAACGATTGTGTAGAAAAGAAATATAACTCTCAAAAAGGATATGCTGCTTTTGCATTAATTAAATATTAGTGAAATTACTAAAAGTTAATTTTATTAAATAAAGTTCCTGTTCTATCAATTAGCAGTAGCTAATATTTAGGCCGGGATTTTTTTCCCTTCTAGACGAGAGTAATCCAGGAGAAGGGTAAGTAACTTTTTTTTAAGATTTAATTATGTGAGTGCGACAGCCATAGTCAAGAATTGTTTTTTTTTGTCTCATCACCTCAAGACTACAGGGAAATGAGTAAGATCTTTGATATTTTTACTAACAATTCAAGACTACTAATTTGTTTGTTACTACCTATTAAAACATATTAATTACTTATCTAGAGGCTCTTATGCCACAGTGTTCACTGGTTAGAGTGATATATTATCTTGGTACCAAACAGGTAAGCCATTTTTAATCACAATTGCCACAATTAAATTATAAATATGCATAGTGATTATTTGAGTCTCAGATGTTTTAAATTTCCTAGTACTTACTATTAGACAGTTTTCCTATTTCACTAAAAAACTAACAAACCAAAATTAATAATCTTTTCTTATGATCGTTCTATTTGACAAATTTTATTTTTACACATATGTTCAACCCTTCTGGTGAGATTGTTTTCTTCCAATACCATAATAATAGTACATTTATTTGTATCACATAACTCACTGGCACCCACCCCGTTATTTCACCTGTATTTAGTACGTCACGACGAGATCCAGGATTACTGTGGATACATTTCAGAGGGTAAGTATCTCAGATAATTATATCTGTATCTACCGGAGCACATTAAAATAAAATAAAATAAAATATCCTTCCTCTTTACATCACTGCGGATATCTTAAGAAGGTAAGAGTCTCGTTTTTGTTCATAAGTTCTACCGACTGAGCGAATTGATTGATTTTAGGGTTTTCTTTACCGTTGTTTCTTACATGTAAAGGACAAGGGTGGAGTATTTTTTTCTATATCGTTACATTATTTATATTGACTTAAAATAGCAAACTTTCATTCTATTTGACAACTATGTAATATTCCCCCTTTAACGATTTACAAGCTTTCTTATTTACACCTATGACCTAAATGTGTGGTTTGTAGGGTATACCTAGGTGCTTGACACCTGATGCCCCTTTGGCGAGCTATTTATATTAGTGTAACTAAACTATTTATATTCTTATGTTTAAAAATGAATGGTTTGAATAATTTCTACCTATACTTCTAAATACTACCTATTGACTTGTTTGAGTATTAATAAACAGATTTGTTAAACTTGTAAATTATTCTAATACTTTGTTCCTTCCAATCAACATTTCTAAGTTTATGACTGTTGTAACATAATTGAAGTTATATGTGCAATTAATTTTATAAGACTCCATTTGGCTATTAGCCTAGGTAGTGATTATAAATAAAAATATAAACACTTAATAATAATTTTAGAAGAGTATTTACTCCCAATCTTTAATAAAACACAATGGAATAAGAAAAAAATAATATTTAGTATTACAATCAGCAAACAATATATTAATAATAGTATAGTTCTTTTTAATACAAAAGCGGCAATTTAAGTATTTTTAACTCTCGCTCAAGTAAGGGATGTGAATTGCTTTTACCATTAAATAGTGGTCTTTTATTTTAAAATTTAGTTTAAACGCGAGTGCATTTAAATTATGCCAACCATAGTATATTCTATAAACAATATTACATATTTAGTTTAATGTGAACTTGTAAAATTTTATCAATTTCAATAACAATTTGCGTAAACTGACACAGATCTGCTGTTAAGGTGATTGGTATGGCAGATTGACTGGATCTAGTACTCCTTAAAAATTAAAGCAGTTATTTTAGGTATAGTCATTTTATAAAATTAGAAGTTATTTATTGATTATCGTTGGCGTTTTGACTCAGAAAATATGCCTTCCTTTGAAGTTTAAAAAATAAAACTGTCCAAATTATATGGCCAATCCAAATACACTCTGTCATCCCCAAAAATCTTTATCAACTTTTTTATATTAGATACTTTATCAAAACTAAAAAAAGAATTTTTTTTCATATATATGTAGAGTGCGCTGTCGGTGATTCCCTGCACATCCTTAAGAGCCGGTAACGTGTCTAGAGAATAAGCCGCTTTAAGAATTTCGGCAGGGAATGCAACTGTCTGAGTCACATTGTTGCGAGTTAAAGTGTCTTTCATTTGGGTGACTAGTTTTGCGTCGTACCCTATTTCAGACCCAAAATTTTGACCTTTATGTAACATTCCAATGGATATTGTGGCCTTGGGGAAATTATGTGTGCACAGAGAGAGGAACTTGTCTATATCTTTATCCTCCATGTCGTCCGTATCTGCATTCAACCACAACGGGAACTTAATCTGAAAACATGATAAAAATATTAATCTTTTAAGTTTGTTTTGAAGTTTTTGTTTTATTTTATTAATGTGTATTTTCTTTCAACATATTATTTCTAATAACTTACATACATATAATTCAATCTTAGAAAGCAAGTTTTGTTTTTTTTCTCTCTCTCTATTCTTTCAGGAGACTCACCATTGGCACGTCACACATTGGCATTAAGCTCGCAATATAATGGATTTCTGAGGATGAGTTTGAGGTTTAAATCTCAAACTAGGTGCACTAGAGGTGGGTTTTTAAAAAAAATATAAATTAAATGGTTTATAGTTGACAAATAAAATTATAATTTATTTAAGTCTCTATTGCGGTGGTCCTTAAACCTTTTGGTTTGCATAACCCCCAAATGTGTTGCTGCATAATGTAAGCTATACATATTCTATGTTCTATGTACAAAATAAATAAAGCTACATCCAAAATTGTATTAAATACTAACTATTAATTGAAATATATAGATATATGTTTAATTTTTTTAAATGTATTTGCGTACTCCTGTGTTTAATTTATATTTGCTAGAACTTCTTTAACATGTAGTTTTTAAAATGTTAATCAAAAGATTTTTCTTGATCAATTATTTTTTAAATATGATTATATGTATGTATTTAATTATGAATATATTTATAATATTGTAACGTGGGGGGCGAACGTGACCTGGGAGGGTCACAGGCCATTCACACGTGAAAGTGTGAACCACGAGTTCTTTTAGAGATATTGGGTACGGTTGCCGACCAAACACGAATAAAAATGACCACGGAATATTCAAGGTTGTGATTATTAAAATTACCACTTACATACACACTCTAATTAACTGTATATCTAAATTAAGTATAACTAAACAAGTAACTAAGTAAAATAAAAATAACCTTACACAAGTCTGTAACTTAATTAAACTAATAGAGCACAGAGATATAAGTAAATTAAATAAGTAAAATAACAACTCTAAAACACCTAATAACTATTCAAATATTTAAATACAGTCACAAACATGTTCATTAACACAGTAACAATAAATGTCTACATCCCCGTGTACTTAGTCCAACACTTGTCCCGCACACGATACACTGCGATGACCCGCGATACACAAACACCGGTCCACACACTGGACACGCAGGTCCACACACTGGACACGCAGGTCCACACACTGGACACGCCGGTCCACTCCCAGTCTCACTGGTTGAGAGCCAAGAACTGAACTGAATCTCTCTCTCTCTCTCTCTGCACGGCTATCGCTGAGCTTGTTTATGTAGGGGTGGTGACAGCTAAGGGTCTGGAATCCTCCATTTCTTAGAGTTAAAAGTCCAGAATAAAAAGAATCACGACCCTTCCAGATATGTCTCCTTCCTCCCCCCGAACCTCCTTGACCCCTCTAATCCCACCAGTCAAGTGAGAAGGTTTCTGCCTACCTGCTAGCCAAGGAGGGAGACAGAGGGAACAAGTAGCGCAGCCAGGGTAAACAATGAGAGCACGCTGGTCCCACTGTTAAGCACTAATCTTGTTACAGTATATATTACATACTTTCTCTTTTAAAATGTATGTGAGCTATATATACATTTTTCTTTTTTAAAATGTAAAACCTAGACTAGTTTACTCAATTTCGATTATAAATATTGTGATTTCAGTAAAAATATATTAATTACTTTTTAAGAGCATTAGACAGAAATGTACAGTGCTTAATTTTTAAATTTGAAGTCGTAGTTAATCTCGAAACTTGCGAAGTAAACTCAAAGTCAGTTTTTGCTAGCTAATATTAATTTTATATAATTCACTAAGTGCATCTATATACAGTCAAAGTTGTAGAAAATTAACAAAATGAAGTGTTTGTGTGTCTGTGTGTCTGTCTGTCATGACTTGGGATTGCAACTCAGCAAAGTGGGATCCCGCAATCCAGCGGGATCCAGCATAAATCTAATAACTGAGGAATCCCGCAACATCCTGCGGATCCGCAAGGATCGAATCGCGCAAATTCATTCAAATTTGCCGCCTTAGTTTCACTTCGCAGCGCGTTGCGTGACGTGAGTTGACTCGACGTTACCGTTCAGTCGTTTGTTTTGCATTTTGCATTGCATGCACACACATACATAGCACGCTCCGTGCCGGCCGCCACCACGCCGAGCCCCACAGTTATCATTTGACTCGGCACTTGTTAACAAACGTTTGATTTTTCTTTGAAGTCCTCGAAATACTGTTTTTACTCTTATTTCGAGTAAATCTTATTATGTTTTAATATTTTTTTAAATAACAACTCTTTAATAAGTAGTTAGATATATAAATCACGTTAACTGATTCGAGTATGATTTATTTTTATTTTCAATTGTCAACTATTTGTACTAGCCTACAGGGTACAGATTTATTTTTTACAGATACTATTAAAGGATGTCTCTTTCAAAACCGGCGCAGGAGGATATTGGTGAGAAAAATTAAAAAAGCTTTTATGGCATTATTTCAAAAAGTCTGAATTTGGAGGGAATGCAAAATTTATTTATGTTCTGATTTATCGAAAATTAGCCAACGTTCTACCACTGGCTTGAAAACCCATTTGAAAATTAACATTGTATAATAATAGGTCAATCACGTCAACAAAACACAGAGTTATTACCTAAAGCATCCACATCATCACAAAATATTGTCGAGGAAGAAATCCCCAACAATAAAAGTAGAAAAACTATTGATGGCTATTTCGTAAAGGAAAATTCTATAGAAAAAAATTGTTTCTAGAATGATTTGTAAGGATGGTTTTAGCATGAACACATTTAGTACTTCAACAGATTTAAGATATTTAATTATGAATAGTGGATTTCAAATTCCGAACTCTCTCAATACAATTAGATCTATAGTCGTGAATTTTTTAAATACTCTTCAAGCTGACATGATTACGTAATTTTCACGTCTTAAGATACAATCGCAAAAATTTTCGCTGAGTTTTGACGAGTGGACATCTCAGAAAAATCGCCGTTATTTGAACGTAAATGTCCATCTCAAGGACACCCATTTTAATCTTGGTCTGATTCGAATACATGGTTCATGTACTGCTGAACATTGCATTGGATTGTTCAAAAAACTTTTGGCGAGTTTTGATCTTGACTTACAAACCGATATTATTGGCATGACAACTGACGGTGCAAGTGTTGTAAAAGTTGGCAATCTTGTATCTTGCTATCAGCAACTGTGTATCGCACACGTCGTACAGTTGGCTATGGTCGATATTTTATTTAAAAAAAAAGTTGAAAAAGATGTAGAACCTACTTGCACGAATGAAAGAAAGAGGTAGTGAAGTTACTGTTATGTTGATTTACTTGCAGCATTCAAAAAAGTATGACCAAGAATTTAAAACGCCCAATCCTCCATTTGTAATGCCGAGAGAAAATAAGTTACGGCAAGAAATGAAATACATTTTATTCCGAGACATTAAAGATGACACAGAAAATGTACAACTTTTAGATGATTAAGTTGCAGATAATAGTCAACAGTCTCTGAAAAATAATTAAACTTTACAAGAGTAATTAGAAATGCAGCTAAAGCAAGACAATGAAGAATACACTAAACAGACAGGAATTAGAACAGAGAAAGTCTACGAGAAAATATTAAAAAAAGAAATGTCATTATTTGAAACTGGTGGAATGAAAGGGAAGTATTTGAATTTGTTGCACGACTATTTATTAACTATCAAACCAACAAGTGTGGGGGCAGAAAGAGTCTTTTCGGTCGCTGGATACATACGTAGTTCTATAAGAAGTAGATAGGGAGATAACACTATTGATGCCATTTGATTTCTAAGATCAAATTTCCAAAAGAAAAGTGACATTATTTTATATTTATAAATTTGTTACATTTTTTATTGATTCTTTACTTTAGTAAATAAAATTAAGACAATAGTGAGATTAATCTAAATTCATATGATACTATGAATTTCTGAATAAAGAAGAACGATTATAATTACTCAGATAAAGGTTAGAAGTAATATTTTTAGTTTACTAGAGTATAAAGATTAAAAAATTACCAAATATTTGCTATTGTTTTTGAACTTTTTATTAATAAATAAGTATTCAAACATTAAAATAATTAGTCAATTAAGTGCAGTAAAATATTGTTGATATTTGTAATTTTTAATAAACCTTTGATTATGCCATAACAAAGAATATTTTTTTAAATTAAAAAAAAATTATAGCCTTTGCGTGATTCGCATATTCCCGCTGGATTGAAAACAGTAGTGGATTTCAATCCCTAGTCATGACTCATGAGCATTGGGGGATATATATATATTGCAGGCAGAGGTCTTTGATTTAAAAATTGATAGTTACTGTGCTGGTGCACATTTAATAAACTCAAAGCCAGCATTTTAAAATTTGTATTTGATTTTTAAAATAAATTAAAATACCGGATAAAAAACAAACGATTTTTTTATTGTTTGAAGAAAATAAAAGCGGTGACAATGGTAACCACGTGATTTACTGCATTTTTATCACAGGAAACAATGGGTATTTCTAATGGATATTTGATAACATCGAGAAATAAATATTGAAAAATTCTTTTAATAAATTTATCTCAAGGAAGATAGCTCAACTAAAAAGCTTAGTAATTTAATATTTTGAACAAATTTATTAGCTATATCGCATATAATAAACCGTCGATGTGCTGTATGACTATATGGAGGAACAAATATTTATCGCTTACAATTTAACAAAAATATCATACCGGTGTTTTCAACTTAACGTTTTTTCTACTAAAACTGGATTTTTTTAAATTGGCCTGGCGGTTAAATTAATAAAATAGCTGCTAGCAGGATTTATATATCTTTTTACAATAGAAAATATATGTAACTATTAAGATTCAAATTTTGGTATCTTGTATTTGTAGTAATGTAAGTTTGACAATAAAGGTTCGAGAAAGTTAATTTTTTCAAGGGGGAGTGGGATCTGCCAAAAAATATCCCTAAACTTTTAACCAAAAAAAGGCATTTATATATATGGAGTATGGATGGACCTGACCCCAATTTTACATGTATAAATGTAATTAAGTTTAGTATTTAATTGTCCCTATTGCTATTTTAAGGCGAGGTTCTTACAGGTAATTAAGTACCAACAGTGCATGTGGACAGGACTCTAAAAGTACCAGTATTGCATGTTAACAGAAATTTACAAGTACTGGTATTGTATGTGTACATGACTTTACAAGTTCCTGTTTTGCTTGTGGACAGAGCTATAAAAATAGCAGTATTGAATGTGTACATAACTGTACAATTACCAGAATTGGATGTGTAATGGACTGTACAAGTACCAGTATTGCATGTTAACAGGACTTTACAGGTACTGGTATTTTATGTGTACATGACTGAACAAGTTCCGGTATTGCTTGTGAACAGAGCTATAGAAATAGCAGTATTGAATGTGTACATGACTGTACAATTACCAAAATTGGATGTGTATTGGACTGTACAAGTACCAGGTTTGTATATGTACAGGACTGTAAATGTTCCAGTTTTGCTGGTGGACAGAGCTATAGAAGTAGCAGTATTGCATGTGGAAATTACTGTACAAGTACCAATATTACATGTGGACAGAACTATAAAGGTACCAGTATTGCTGTAGTCATGACTGTACAAGTACCGGTATTCCATGTTGGCATTATTTTACAAGTAACTCTGTGCATGTTGACAGAGCTGTACATATATAATTATTGTATTTTAACATTATTGTACAAGTACCAGTATCGGATGTGTACAGGACTGAACAAGTAACAGTATATCATGTTGACATAACTCTACAATTTCAGTACTGAAGATCCTCGCCACAAAATTCAATTTAAATTATTGTATTGACAATGGGGATTTACCATTGCTATAATATATTATCTAGAAGCAATGGAATATAAAAATATTACCCTAAATACATATTTAGAAATAAGTTTGGGATATAGGCGAGGTGAGAAAAGCTTATGTTTTTTCTTGCAGTTTTTACAGCAAAACTATTTTGGTCTAAATAAATCAAATATTACTCCATTAAAAACAGTATAATTTCCTTCATGTAATGATATCAAATAGTTCTTGAATATCTGTCGAGGGTTTCCTGACATTTAATGAAATCTTTTTTTATTAATTTAAAAATTAGTCATGTAATGCCGTTATGCTCATGCCAGATATTCAACAAATATTGATGTCACTGAGTGAAGAAAATTAATCTCTATGTTTGTACTGAAGAATTGAATAAATTATTTAAACGGTTTGATATAAAAACTGCGAAAACATCTGGATTGTTCGCATTGCCTACATTCCAATTATATCTGTCAATAAGGCAGTAATGGTTATAAAATAAAGCCAATTAAACTCCAAAGTCCTTTCTAACTAGAATTATCTAGTTCAACTTATCATGCTAAAGGTTCATTTACATATTTCTTAATTATTTAAATTCTCTAAACTAAAGTTAAAATCCAATTTAAAATATCACAAACATATATACTATAGTGAAATTACATCAGAATTTGCCAGATTATTAGAACTTGGAGTTTTTAAAATACATTACAAATATCCATTTTACACTAAACAATTTTAAATAAATAAAATCATCAGCCAAATATACCAATTAATCAATCTGAGAGAGCTACTGGCAATTCAGTTTACAATAAATAATAATGCAGGATGTCTACTTAATCTAGGAAAAAAATTACCTGATTATTCCAGGTTTTCCAAAAGATTTTGAAATTTTGCCAGGTTTAAAAATTCCAATATTTTACCCACCATATAATTATGATTAAAATGTACATGCATTTTCATTTTGATAAAAATTCGAAGTCATCAAGTATTGTGATTAATGGTGTGAAAAATCGATATATTACATTTAAAACAATTTTAATTAAAAATCTCTTCCAAATACAAATATAAGAACTGGGATGGTAAAATATTTGACATAATATGTTGTATAAAACTTTTTAAAAATAAGCCTAAACATTAAATACACAATTCCCTGATATTATATTATGCAAAAGAAATTACATGTGAATTATAGGTTTTTCAAGGCGATTAAACAACCTGTAATGTAAAGTGTATAAGGTGAATAGAATAGTTTTAAAAACAGTTTGGTGAAAGCTGCAGAGGAGGTATGTGGGAGGAAACGAAATGAGAGGAAGTTGAAGGAGACACTCTGGTGAAAGTACGGGGTGAAGGAAGCAGTGTAGGAGAAGAATAAAGCATTCAAATACAATTTTAAGAATAAGAATAAGGAAACAGGGGCAGAATATTTCAAGAAGAAGAAAAGGACGGAGTGAGCTGTACGAGAAGACAGGAAGGATTGGATGAATAAATGGAAATAATTTCTCTAACGTAGCCAAGTAAGAAACAGGAGGAGAGACAACATTCAAGAAGTTAGAACTATCGATGAGGATCGAAGGATATTGAAGACAGGAAAAGATTAAAGGGAACTACGGAGTAGATATTTTGAGAAGATATTCAACCTAAATAGGGAAAGGGATGAGACTGAAACAAAATAACAGAAATAAATAGCAGAAGAGGAGAAAGGTGGTCCCACATAAAGAGAGGTGGAGAACGCATTAAAAAGGATAAAACAAGGAAAATCCCTGGCGGGGGTAAGAGGGGGGGCGAGGGGAGAGGGGTTCGACCTAACTGTAGAAATGATAATTGTAGCAAGTGTAGTAGTTATACAATATTAATACAGAGTGCTGAGATTGATTTGAAAGGATAAGGTACCAGAAGACCGAAAAAGGAGAGTTATAAAACCTATTTTCAAGAAAGACAGGAATGGTTGTAAAAATTATAGGAGGATAACACTCATGTGTCATTGTACAGAAAATTATGAGAATATACTGGAAAAGATAATATTAAATGAAATGAAAGGAAGGTGAAAGGAGGGACAGCAAAGATTTAGGAAACAGAAATCTACACTAGACTTAACCTTTGCCATATGATAGCTGATGAAAAGAAGGTATGACTATGGGAAATACTTCTATTGGTATTTATTGATGTAGAGAAGCCATATAATAGCTTGAATAGAAATACTGTTTGTAAAGCGATGTAAGAGACAAAAGGAGAATGAGAGTTGCAATGATAGTGAAAAGTATGTATGAGGGTTCCAGGAGTTGTGTTAAGATGGAGAGTTTAGGGACATAGTGGTTTAAAAAAAATTGTGTAGAGCTGGAGAGTGAACTTTCACCATTACTATCTGTAATGGTAATGGAAATGGTAATAGTCATGAACAAAGTGGCAGGTAATCACGGGGAGGAAAGCATGTAAAAAACATGAGGTTTTTGATAACTTGATTCTTTGGGAGGAGAAGAAAGAGGGATTACAGGATCAGTTACAAGAATAAAATAAGGAAGTGATAGATTTTGGAATTAAATATAGTACCTATGTGATATTGCAAAGTGATAGTGATGACAAAGAATATTATAGGGCCCAGTAAACAATAAAGATGAACGTAGTAGAACTGAGAAGGGTGCATAACGTTAAATAACTTGGTAACGTGATTGGGTGAAAGGTGGAAGTATAGAAGATGGAATGAGGAGAAGACAGCAGGATGATTTGATCTATAGATGTGTAAGACACCTGCTATGGAGAATAAAAAGGCCTTCGATCTGTAAGAAATTGTTGTACAGGACATACTTTGTACCCATTGTCACACATGCAAACTAAACATGGACGTTGAGTGTAAGATGTAATAGTAAAGTGGAAACCATAGGAATAAAGTTTTTTAGGAACATGTTAACTGTCACAAGGTGAAACAAGATTAGGAATTAAGTCATCTGGGAAAGAGTAGGGGTACAGAGAGTAGTTGAAATAGTGGGGAAAGCAAGACTGAAATGGTATGAGCATATAATAAAGATGAAAAAATAGAAGATGCCAAAGAAAATGTTGGAAATTATTTATATAAGAAAATGACCTCAAGGGAATCCAAGAAAGAAATATGAGTAACAAAAAGTGTTTGAGGGGGAGGAGAATAATTAGAGAAATTATAGGAGGAAGGATGATTGAAGACTGAGAAAGGTGAGGCATTTTCCTAAACTGACCATTCCACAGGTTTGAAACAGTTGATGATAATGAATAGCTGTTCTCTTTTTTATTGAATACTTTTGTAGTATCTGAGGGCACTAAGCCACTATATGATGATCAGTTAAGTCAATTATTTTCAAAAATTGTTCTTGATCTTTTAATTTCTAAAACGGCAGTTAAAAGTTACACAAAATCTATAAAAATTACATAGTAAATTAACTTGATATATCCTGTAAGCTACTACTGCTGAATCACATTTCGATAAACTTATTTATTAAGATAATAAATGTAAAAACATGTTTCCTTGCTTGTAAACATACCTCTTTTCTCATAGCTTGTAGACCTTGATTGATTCTTTAAATACAGTTATCTGATTAAAGTTTAGTTTAACACCGACAGATTTGGCATCTACAACCATCTCCAATAAATGTTGTAGAGTCATGCCCAATGCTTTTCTAATCTTTTTTCCTTTACGTGTACTTATGTACATTGTAGGTATTGGATTTTTGGGGTCGTGTCTCCTTTGTTCCAGTGTGACGCTACCTTCAATCATCATAACATTTTCTGAAACAATCCATTTTATTACACTAAAGTAAAAAGACATTCATTCTATCACAATAAGTATTAACAATTAAGAAAGGATATTTGCAAAGTTTTAAAAATTAAATGTAGCAGCTAGAATAAATTCTCATATCATGATGTAATTTTAAAAATTGTCAATTTTGATAATTTATATGGTTTATGTCCGTAGCTAATGATCCTTTCAATCTTGTGAACTTTGCTAGTCATGTACATTACATTGTACAAATAACTCTGTTTCGAGTTTTATTTAAAATGGTAGCCGACCATAATTCTAGTAATATGTTGATAAAAGAATACAGTTGATATCAGATATAATTAATTTTTTCTAACTTATTTTAAATGACGTTTGGTCGTTACAGTCTAAGGCATCACACTCACAATATACCTTACCGCTGATAGAGGGATATCGAGGTACTGAGTGTTTATTTTTCCTAAAAAGAATAGTTTTGCACTATTCCTTCATGACAATTGCAGGTACACTTACTCAAATTCAACCTCTCTCTTCTCTTGTATTTAAGCGTATACGCCTAAGGGTTAGTAAGTGACGGAGTATACACAGTGATCAATGTATATCACTGTGTTTACACCGTCGCCCACAACCCATTAAGTCTACAAGCTTGAATACTATATATATGATATTTAAATTTATATTTAAAATTAAATGATACCTTTACTATTTTTGGACCATGCCAAAAAACTACTATGGCAATTTTCTCAAAGAAATGACTAACAATACTTTATTAAAAGTAATGATATCAAGTTTCTTAATTATTCATTGTTTATATATATAATTTTGGATTTTTGTTTTTATGTATATTACATGTATTCTTATTACGATTTAATAAAGAGAATTTGACCCTGATCAGTCATATGATTTAGAGTTTTTGTTGATTTGTACTCTCACAATATCTCTTTTAACTATGGAGAAACAGCTATAGCATGAGATAATCATCTGTGTTTATTTGGAGAGTGTTTTTGTCTTATGTGATGTGAAGTTGTGAGTCTGGAAAGGCCTCACTATTCGTGAGGACAAATAAGGAGTTAGCTGTATAAATGAATGGCAGATCCGGTTTAGAAAACTGAGATTGATGGCCGGTGGTGCAAGGTTTTTTGTGTTGACCACATGACCCACTCTATCTCTTAATGGTGTCACTTTCGTCGTTAACGGCTGAGGCCGCCTGGTAGGTATCAATTGCTTGTGCGCTCACACCATGGATTTTTGCCAAACATTGTATTATTTTAATGCCAAAGCAAAGGAAATGTCTTAATCACCTGGAAATTACTGTTAGGTTTTAATAGTTTTAAAATGAAAGCTACGAAGAAGTAAATACTTAGCATTATTAAATGTGCATACTATTTGAATTTTATTCGCAAGACCTATGACCTATGCTTACCTGTCATTATTATTTTTTCACTACGTTTCTAATACATCTGGAATACGATATACCAACGTCAAAGATACAGCTATACTAAAGTGAAAATTGAATTACATCTAAAGTTACTTTGCATGGATTTATGTAAACAAGAAAGAAGACAATTGATTCATCTTTGGTTTCAACTTTACTACAATGTTATAGATACTAGTGAAGCTGAATGTATTAGAAAATTCATTTGCTACATTAACATATTTTTACTTTCTCTCGACACCTTGGAGTGAAGATATTGTGATCATAAAAAAAATCGAGCTCAAGATTTTGACGAATGTCGACGTTTCATGACGCCACAATAATGTAACTCGTGCTAGAGGCGAAACCATTTTCCTAAGTGGGTTAAACTTGGTATCTGGGATATTTATAAGCTCCCCCTTCTGAGGTTTTTTTTTGTAATTAGTTATCTAAACCTAAATTTCAGGGTATTTTACTGAAAGCAAAACAAGTGAAAAAATAAATTTTGATTATATTTCATATCTAGACACTGTTTATTACTATAAACAACATGGTAATCTTCATTTCATCATGAAAATGACTTTAAGATACTTTACGTATGAAAGATTTTCCAATTCTTATATGTTCTCCGAAATTGTTTTGTGTTACGAAATAACTTATTTATGTAAAATTTTAGTACAATTAGAGATCAACAAACCATATTTAATATATTTAACAATAAAACCAATATTTTCTTGGCAATAAGCAGATAGGTTTAAGTCAAGTCTTTTAAAATTAATTTGATTCTTATGCTCTTTGATGGACAGAGATATTTATTTTGTTTCAATTTTTCTGGAACAGTGGTTTCAATCCCTAATGCCATATATTAATTTATTATTATTATTATTATTATTATTATTATTATTATTATTATTATTATTATTATTATTATTATTAGCACCGCGTCTTACTAACCATTCGGGTTATACGCACTTACACTAATGTGTAATGGTAGGGTGATTGTGAGATTAAATGAAGGACCTACAGTTTAACGTGGGATCCGAACCACGGTGGCGGCCTGCATATATTAAGTAACAGTGTATATTATTTCATTTATGATTTTTGGTTTAGTGTTTCTACAACAATGTATAGACCTTCGTTTCACAAATCTTATGAGTATAACTCTTTTTCCATGAAATTTCCATGATGAATAATCGTTATCACTTTAAATTGAATAGAACTGTTTGTTTCTTAAGAAGAAATGCAAAACGGATTACAATAAAAACGATTAGACTTGTCACAATGGAGAAATTAGCACTTGACTCAGAGGCCTGGGTTCTGTCCAATCAGTTGAGAAAATTAGTTGTTTCTACTAATAGTACTAATACGCACACATTCTCTATCAATCTTAGTATGTACACATAGAGCAACTAGTGTAAGTTATTAACAATTTACATGTGCAGAAATATGTATCGTTATAAAAGTACAATTGCCTTTCAACAACAAAAGTGGATGCTCTATCTTGTTAGTCATCTTTTGTTTAATATTCTATATAATTTACCTTCAAGTTCCTGCTTGAAAACTTGATCTATATAGACATCGTGGGCCCAGGTCACCGTGGTGAGATCATTATTCTTAAGATGGAAGAACTTCCTAATGCTTGGCATTTCTTCGCATGATGATAATTTCATAGCTGAAAAACATGCATGTTTTGATTAATTATGTCTAATTATTATTATTATTATTATTATTATTATTATTATATATTATATCATCATCATCATCATCATCACCATCATCATCAACAACTATTCTTACTATCCGTTCGTGTTATGGTAGGGTGATTGTGAGAAGAAATGGAGGACTTACAGTTTAACGTTTGATCCAAACCACAGTGGAGGCCTGACTTTCCACGCATTCACAAGTTATGATTAATACACGTCTTATCAGAGGTGAAGGAATCGTTTTATAATTAGATAAATCTGCACGTAGACCAAGAAATGAACCCCGGACCCAGACCCTCAGTACAAAAGTCTTACGCGTTACCCCTAGACCACCATGTCACCCAATGTCTAGTTGATTAATAAATTACCAATTTTGAATTAGATAAAAATAGATCATGAACAATTATTGATAATAAATCAATTCAAGATAACTATTAAAGTTTAATTTCAAGTAGATTACAAAATTCAACAAAGTTAATCTAAACAATGTACCATATTTTGTTTCCTCCTGAAAGATTATAAGATTCAAGCTCTTATCTAAAAAGGTAACATTATAAGTTAAGACCATGATGTTATTACTCAAGAAGGGTTATAATTATTTGTAGCTTATAAAATACTGACATAAACTTTTAAACACCAAGATAAGATTTTTAAATTTCAGAGTAGGCCGAGGGTTCATAGATAGGTTGGTATTAAAATGATGACCAACTCCAAAATAGTAATGCACAGAGAAAGGAATTCATAGTTACAATGACCCAACTTGAAAAAATAAATATTTTATGTTCATGTACTTCCGACTGTGAATCGTGCTTGATTTTTGAACGTGTTTATTATTTATTAAATACTGAGAGAACCTTACTGCGAGGGTATAGATTTATGGGTGGCCTTGAACCGAGTGTAAATCTTTTGTCTACGATTGTATAGCTTGGAGCTGCTGAACTATGTTCATTAGTGTGACTTTTATCAGAGTAATGATTTCGAGCCTGACGTGAAAATGGCGACTACTCTGAGAGAGAGAGAGAGAGAGGAGGAGAGGGAGAGACAGAGAGATAGAAATAGGGGAGGAGAGAGAGGGGAGAGACAGAGAGATAGAAAGAGGGGAGGAGAGAAAGAGAGAGATAGAAAGAGGGGAGGAGAGAAAGAGAGAGACAGAGAGATAGTGCGCGCCCGTGAGTCAACGCCGTGGGAAGGGAAGGAAAGGGGTGGGGGGCAATCATTACTTCCCCTCCGTGCCTTGATAGTTGATAACTATTCTGAACCAATCATACAACCCATCCCTTCGGCCACCGTCTCCAGGATCATCCCCTCACACCTCCTCCACCCCCCACCCTCACCCTGCCTCTGTCCTAGTATTCCTATGTGTGTATGAGCGACCCATAAGAAACCCCCTCTCACTACTTCCGGTGCCCTAAAAGTTGATAACTATTCTTACTCTGCCAATTTATTGCCTTTTTTTACTTTATAATGCCTATTTATGTTCCTATTTTTGTGATTTTTAGTGTCTATTTGCCTGCCTTTTTTAAAATTTTAGTGCCTATAAATCCACCCCCTTCCTCTTACTGTAGAAATATATAAAGTTATATTATCTTCCATATATTTAAATAATATATTCCGATTTCTTTTCTTTTCAGTGACATAGTTGTTACAGTTATAATTACAAAGGTTCATGGAATTGAATAATCACTATAACTTTAGTGTGCTGTATAAATGGATTAGTATTTTAATTGATAAAGTTACAAGTTAGATAACAAAGCGACCGGTGTACGCACATGGTTATACTAAACAGGAAGTGGAAACATCATGAGTCAAAGATGCAAATAATTCAAATATGACTATGTTGTTATTCACACAATAGTACTTACGGTCACTTCTTACGCTATTAATTTAAATACATGTTATAAGGAGGTTATAATTAAAATAAGTGCACCACAATTTGTTTGTAAAGATGATAAGAAAAACAAAGTGAAAACCACACTTTGTTCTTGGTGATAGCCTGCCAAAAAAAAAAAAAAATCAATGATTTAGAAAAATGTGACCAAAGTGATCCAAAAGCTGTAATTACTAAAGTTGTAATTTAATTTAATATAATCTACGTACTCACCTACTTCACTTTACAAATAGGACCTATTGTTAACTTTTATTTTGAATACCATTTTAACAAGAACATTCTATATAGAATAGAATGTTCTTGTTAAAATAATAATAATAATAATAATAATAATAATAATAATAATAATAATTCTTAATTCAATATAACTCGCTAAACCATGTTTCCATTTAAAATCATTAATTTATTATTATAATATGATTATATCCCATCCAAAACCAATAATTTTCCTTTTTATTGCTACGTTCATAACACTTATTATTGGCTTAATATGATTGGGTAGAGATGAGGAAGGTAGCTAAGAGGAAGTGAACCCGTATTCGCATGGAGTAAAAATGGGAAAACCAAAGTGATACATCACTCGTGGAAAACAGCTAAAGATATAGATAAATAAATATATATATATACATTTAACGGGAAGTCCATTTTCAGTTAACGCAGATGCGATTCTAACCTCAACCTCCCCATCAATGGCGATCAAACCAAAGGCAAGCAACTGCTATGGGTAATTAAAATTTGTAAACTAATATTTACTTTGTATCGACATCTCGGAGTGAAAATATTGTGATCGCCAAAAATTTGAAATCGAGATTTTGATAAATGTCGACATTTCATAATCCTCAGAAACAAAGTTGTTTATGCAATGCCACCTCTCTGACTGCTTGAAACTTGGTTTGGGCTAGAGCTGAAACCATTTTACCATTTGGGATAAAACATTGTACCCGGGATTTAATCCCCTCCCTACAAGGGGTTTTTGGAATGTTTTTTTTTAGCACCGCATCGTACTACACGTTCGGGTTATACGCTTTAAGTACTAATTACGCTAATGGATTAGGAATTGGGATGGTTGAGTTAGAGGAAGTGAACCCACATTTGCGTGGAGGGAGAGTGGAAAAGCCTTTAGGAAAAACCAACCTCAGTTCACCCGACCGAGATTCGAACCTCGATCTCCCCATCCTCAGCAGTCGAGCTCAACACGACATTCGCGTTAGCCAACTACGCCACCGAGGCGGGTGGTGTTTGGAATTAAATATCTAACCATAAATTTAAGGCTACCTTATTGAAAGGCAAATAAGAATAAATATATTATCTCGAAACTCGCTTTAATGATTTTGATTTTGAGCGGGAACGCGGGGAATGCCATTCTGGCACTGCTTTTCTTGGAAAAATATTCAATTTTATTTTAAGTGAAGTTTTATACTTTTCAATTACAAATTAACTAACTGAGTTTATATCAATATTATGTTAAAAAAATTCGTATTATTAATCAATAAATTATGATGTACTTTACAGTGCTCTTTGCGAATTCCTGGAATTTTAGGGGATGTGCATTAATTATCTTTATGCCTTACTAATCATAAAATATGCTCCAAATTAGCTTCTAGAGGCTCAAATGATTGTGCAATTATTTCTTCGCCCATGGCGATTGGGGGTCCCCGAATCTCACTTAAGCTTTGGGGTTGCTACGACATTGCGATCCGGCACTGCTAAATTTAAGACTACACAACTGTGTTATAATACAGATTTTGGAGAATTAATTTGATTCTTATGCTCTTTGGATTACAAACATGTTTCTCTTTTCTCATTTTTCTGTAACAGTGTTACTAGTTCCTAATGCCAGAGAGTCAGGGGCGACCCGAAGTAAATTTCGCACCCGGCTGGTATTGCTTTTTAGCGCCTCTTTACATAACCTGTTGATTATATAGTCCATTCGCCATAGGAGTGTATGTAACTAAAAGCTAGAAAAAGTTAGCAGATCAAATCTCATGTATCCATTTGCCAAACCATTTGATCTGCATTGACCATAATATGTTGATATATTGTCACTTTTGGCAGTCAAAACTTTCACTAAAGCAATTTTGTTTTAATTTGGTTTTTCTTTTTACAGTTCTTAACTCTTCTGCTATCTGCCAGCTATCACATTTCTTATGGTGATTGTACTCTTGAAAATATTAAAATAATCCCCAAATCTAACAACTTCAAACCTAACGTAGCCTAGGCATGATTGGAAAATAATTGTAGGGGAAACTCCACAAATGTTAAACATACGCTAAACCTTTCACTTTGATATTGTACAAAAACTGTTAGGATTAAAAATAAAGCTATAGTAATCTGTTTTGTAGAAAATGTCATTCTATATTTTTTATTATAAGTTTAACAAACATTTTAACATTATGAACTGTTTACGCTATAATGGCAAAAAATATTTTAGGGCGATTTTATTTCAAGCTGGAAATGTAAAATAACTTTCTAAGAGTGGAACTATATTATATTTTACTCACCATAAAATTATACTAATGTGTAATATTTCATGATAGCTTCATAAATTGAACTTTTGTTAAGCTTAGCAACTCCACTATCATGCCCTGTCTACGTTAGGTTTGCAGTTGTTAGATTTGGGGACAAATTTCATATCACTCTCAGGCTACAATAGGTTCGAATTTGTTAATTTAGGGGATTATTTTCATATCACGCCCAAATTAGGTGAGTTTTTAGCATTATTTTCATATCCCGCCAAGGCTACGTTAGGTAATGTCTAGCTCTGTTTGGCGCCCCGATCAGCCGCCCCTACATAGAATAAGTAACAGTGTATATTATTTAATTTATGATTTCTGGTCAAATGTTTCTACAACAATGTATATATCTACTAGCTTTAACCCGTCACGGCTTCACCCGCAATAATTGATACAATCTTTTAATTTTTAACTAAACCGTATTGGTCATAAATCAAATTTTATTTTTTCAAATATCTAAGCGTTTTTCTCAGTTCTAGCTGTAAATAATTTTGCCATATTTTAATTTTCACTTTTAAATATTTCGTAATAAAAAATATATATATAATATATATATATATATAATATATATATATAATATATATATATATATATATATATTTAAATTATTATTATTATAATTATAATTTTTTTAAATTTTTAACTTCATAATTAGTAAGATAAATAAATAATTTAAATAAAATAGATTTGAACTACATAGCTAAAATCACATCACATTTATTATTTATTAGTATGAAACTACGACACACTAATTACTATTTACTTTAATTAAAAATATCAAATCACAAATTCTTAAATAACATCGTTTCAATCACATTATAATCTTTTATTTATTATTATTTAAAATCAAAGGTTGGGAATAGTCCTATATGTTATTCCAGGACATACTCTATCAACGTACAGAGTTTCGTTCGAATCCGTTCAGCAGTCTTGGCGTGATTGAGCAACAAACATACAAACACACAAACTTTCGCATTTATAATATTAGTAAGATTAATTCATGTCACAAATCTTAACAACATTTTAGTAAATGTCTATTTCAAGATAAACAAGATAAAGTCTGTGTGTTGCACTGTACCATTTATTTTTTATTATTAAATTACAAAATTTTCTTTAACTTTATGTGAGTAGGTATGTGGACCTATAATTTCAAAGACGCATTTATTATTATTATTTACAAATGTTTGTGTAAATGAATTCTCTATTATTTGTTTAATTGAAACTTGGCTCTCTATGAGTTTGTTAATGATAATTTCTTTCCCCCTAACTACAATATTTATAGATCTGATAGATTATATGATGAAGCTACTATCTCAAGGGATGGTGGTGTTCTCATTTCTGTCATTGATTCTATTTCAGGCGAACTGACCTAGAGAATAATATGGAATGTGTCTGGAATGAAATCCCAACATTTTATCTCCAAAAACTGTTAATTGGGAACATATATCTTGGTCCCCAAATACCAGTCGATGCATTTAAGAACTACTTTACATTTCTTGAAGGTGCTTTGGCTAACTATCCCTATTGAATAATATTATTAGATGATTTTTACTGCCCCAAAATTGATTGGAAATATCATCATGGTCAAAATATTTCGTATTTCTACATTAAATTAAAAGCTAGTCAACTTCTTGCTTCGACCAACATAATAGGTTTAGAACAACTTAATGACACTTATAATGACATTAACCTCCTTGAACTTGTTTTTGCTAATTTCAACCACCTCTTAGTAACTCATAGCTCTCAATCACTAGTAAATATTGATTTAGCACATCCAACCTTATTGATTTCACTTGATGTACTATTGCTACTAAAATTAATGACAACACCACCACATATATTAACTATGAACGGGGTGATTACCTTAATCTTTAAAATGACCTGGCCACTGCTGATTGGTCTTGTGTTTATTCTACTACAGATGTTAATTTGGCTGTAGATAATTTTACCAATTTAGTTCAAAGGAAAATCAGAACGCATATTCCTCAAATTACCATTCTTAATTCATCCAAATATCCAAACTGGTTTTCTTCTACTATTAAATACTATATTAGGAAAAAAGTTTAAACAAACAAATAATTATGTATTCTATTCACCTTGTTCTCACTTTCGTAAATTAGTTAAAACTACTTTGACTATAGACAGAGCCAATTGGATGAACTCAATTGAAAATTGTATTAAATGTAAGCCCAAGGAATTTTGGAAATTTGTTAAAAACAATCGTGTGAATAAAGTTTCCCCGTCTTACCTAGAAATTAATGGCAGGATAATTGCTGATCCTGTATTAATTGCTAATGAGTTTGGGAGCTACTTTCATTCTGTTTATAATTCAGCCCTTCCTGTCTTACCCTGCCCCGTTATTGAAACAAGCGCACCTTTGTATCCTTGCCATATTACACCCTTTGATGTTGCTAGTGCTATACAAAAATTGAGTTCTTCTAGATGTGCCGGGACAGATGGAATTACAAGTTTTATTGTTAAGGGCTGTGTCAGCATTTTTAACCCTTTGTTAGCCCATATCTTTAACATTAGACTGTCAAATGAAACTTTTCCTCTTACATGGAAACAATCTGTAGTCATACCTATTTATAAAAAAGGGACAAAAACAAAAACTTGTAATTATAGACAATTTCCCTCTTAAACAATTTCTCCAAAGTATTTGAGAAAATCATATATGAGCATACTTTCCACCCCCTTAAAAATAAACTTTTAGATAATCAACATGGCTTTATAAAAATAAATCAACTGTCACTAATTTAGTAGAATTTCTTGGGCATGTTGCCCCTCAAGTCTCTACCCAAGGTCAGATTGATGCTATTTATTTTGACCAAAGTAATGCATTTGACTTATGTCAGCATAGTATTATTCTCTCTAAACTTGTTAATTTTAGACTTTCTCACTCAGATATAAAATGGTTCAGAAGTTATTTGCATGAAAGATCATTCACTATTAAAATTGATTCACACACCTCAAATACAATTTTAGCCCCCTGTGTCCTACCACAGGGTTCTAATTTAGGTCCTCTTCTCTTTAATGTGTTTATTGATGACATTGGTAAATATTTGAGCTCGTCTATTTATTTAATCTTTGCTGATGTTGTAAAATTATTTAAATTTATCAAATCAATTGCAGATTGTATAGAGCTACAAAATGATGTAAATGGTATTATACAATATTCTTTTGAAAATGGAATGTCTAATTATAAATCTAAGACAAAATCTATAACTTTTACTAGGAAAACTAATCCTTTCTTTTTTTACTTATAAATTGAGCAATGAAAACATAGTTCGTACCCTTTATATTAATGATCTTGGTGTTCTTCTTGATAACAAACTTTTTTTCCACTATCATGTTGACCATATAACTTCCCAGTCATTAAAATAACTTGGTCTTTTAAATTTATTACGTCTTCATTTAAAAATGTTGACTGTTTTTTATGTTTGTACAACGCCCTGGTTAGATCTAAGTTAGAATACGCTACTGTTGCTTGGAATTCCATTAACTTAATTGACTCTCTTGGGTTGGAAAACGTTCAAAGAAAATTTGTTGCTGCGTGCTATGATAAATACTTTAGTAACAGGATTTATTATGATAATGACAGAATTCGAAACCTCTTAGGGCTCCAAACTCTCTTCTCGCGTAGACTTTATTGTGATGCCCTTTTTGTTTTTAATATTTTCAATAGCAAAATTTATTGCAAATTTGCCCTTGACCAGGTAGGCATTCATATCCATTCTCGGGCTTCTCGTAATCCAACATTATTTTTTCTCAATAGCTCTAATAGGGTAAGCAATATAGGTCGTTGTATCTATAGCGCCAATTCTAGATTTGTCGAATTCGACTTTTATCATAAAAGATAAGCTAAACTCAGAGAGTTATTTAATAAGATCCCTTATCCTTAATTTATCACTAAGAGGTTCCACCTATAATATCTAAATTTTACAATATTCTGATATATTTTTTGCACATTGTTACTGCATTTAACTATTCTTTAGTTTTTGTTATTATTTCTATTTTTCATTATTATCATTATTAATTACTTTTTGATAACTATTAATCAATATATAACATATTTTAGGCATATTTGTTTATCTTATTTTCTCGTGTAAATGTATGTATTTGTAAGGTACTTGTGTACTTTCAGTGATGGCTAGTTATAGGTCCTATGACTGTTGGCCAGCACTATAACAAAAGAGATTGAAATTATTATTATTATATTGGAATTTACCGAAATAACGACCCATCTAGAGGTCATGTAACATCATTAAAGTCATTCTACTCATGTTAATGTGTACAAAAAGATTTATAATTTTAAAAATAATTTTTTTTAACGACATGTATATACATGTGAGTTTGTGTGTATAATTTCTTTATAAAAGATTAATTCAACAAAAATAGTTTAATGAATATTTTCAGGGGATAGATATAATAGCTATGACACTCATGCCCCTACTCTCCTAAGTTAATTCCTGTATGCGCTAATGAATCTTAATACCTTCAAAATTAATTCTTCTCTAAGGGGGAAAAGGTATTATTCGTCTAAAAAACATGAATAAAACTATTTAATTTTTTTCAACTCTCTCTTATTAATAAACCAATACTATACAAATAGGTTCTATCTAATCAAACAAACATTGTTTATGTAAATTATTTATAATGTAAACAAAATCCAGTCTACTCTATAAAAAAAAACTTTTAACATAGACCATAAATATACATCACAGGGCTTATTTTCAATAGCTCAGATTTGGAAGTGACCCCCAATTAGTGTAAAATCAAGCGTTTTACCTGAACACGATATAAATGCCTTGAGTAAGCGGGAGTAGTGGGGTTTACAGAAAAAAAAAACGTTAGAAAGAGAGTGAATGCCAAAAAGGGGCGGGGGGAAAGAAGGAGAGGTGTTTCTAAAGACAGAGAAATCTACCAGAAAGCTACTGATTTTTTTCATCAGCTTGGACATAATTTAATTTGAAAATATCAAAAGTTTGTTTAAATTATTGTACTAATATTATAAATATTCGTCGTGTATTATAGTTTATTATTTATTCTCTATTACTTTAAATTTATTTTCTTGTATTTCGTGCTTTATTTATCTTTAGCTTAATTGAAATTACGTCTTATTGTAAAAAATTAAATATTAACTTGTAACTTTTTCATTAATATAGTCCATTTTAAATTTACTAGTTTAATATAATACAAAAAAACATTTGTTGTTACTATGTATTATTTCTGAGAAATAGCCTCTACAAATTTATCGTTCTTATAGGAGTAGGTGTCTATCCGAATCTTAAGCTGATGATAATACAACATAACACATTTTTTTATCTAGTTACTTATATTTTTAATTTTTTTTAGGCTTAGTACTATTATTTTTTTAACTACATTTTTAAGTTTTTTCACTCATATTATTAATTTTATCTAAATAATGTGAAAAAAAAGATATGTTTGGTACTCTAGCAAGGTGAAACTTAGACTACAGTAGCCCCATGGCTTCTTTGGTGCTGACTGACAGCTCACAGCTGACAGCTAAAAGCTTGAAAAGTTACCAGACCAAATTATGTATCCCTACGCCGAACCATATGATTTGCAAAAAACATGTGTTTAGCAGCTGTCCTTCTGACGGTCAAAATTTAGGTATATACCTAATTGTTGACTGTCAGAAGTCAGTTGTGAGCTGTCAGTCAGCACCAAAGAAGCCATGGGCTACTTTATATCCGAATTGCCCAAGGATCCTTGTCAAGGATCCATAAGATGCAGTCTAGATGGATTCACACTCGCCAGGCACGTCCCAAACAAAGATTGCATCAAACATTTCGAAAGCCTACAACCTTATTACATCCATGGGTCCACAGGGATGTTCTCTAGCAACGATCTTATAAATTATGTCAAGGCTATCTCTTTTCCCCAAATAAAATTATTCCAGCGTACTAAAACTGGCGAGTTTTAAATTGTTTGTCGTAATATTTGAACCATTTAATTTGATATTATTCTTTGCAACGTTTGTTTACTGTACATCATTCCGAGAAAAAAAATTGATATTTTTGGCAATTCTAAATTCTAAATGAAGAATGATTATTTAAATTTTTCAAATCATCAATTTACTATTAATGGAAATGTTTGTAACTCAGAATCAAGAGCATAAATGAAACCAACAATATTTTTTATTTTTGACAATTAACACTCAAATAAGATAATAATAATAAATAATAATAATAATAATAATAATAATAATAATAATAATAATAATAATAATATAGAACAGTTGCCGGTCAAACTCTGCACCAAGGCTGAACTATAACGTATCGATGACGTGTGGCTTCAATCCTTGGATCCAAGGACGTGAAGAAGGATGCATCGGCATCCTTCGTGACTGTTCGGACAGATCTACACTTGATCACGTGATTTTAAAAGCAACTCTCAATTATATGTATCAATTCTACATCGCTTAAATAGATTATTCGGATACATCCGAAGTATCTTTTTTCATGTTCTGTTAGAAAATTAACCATTTCTGTCCAGTCCACTCATTAAAAGTATAACCAGCAAAGATTATAGAGCTAACAATCACAAGAACATTATTGTACAATCAGTCACAAAAACAGGATTTACAGTGCCTAAATTACTATGTTAAAACAAACAATCTGAGCTAAAAACTAAGGAGTGGGTCAAAGATTAGTGGAAAAAAATATTATATTTTTTTCAAAGCTCCTAACAGGAAAAATAACTTTTTCAAATAGATATTTAATTTTTGATCTAGTATTAAATACAATTAATATTAACTTATAAATCAAACCACGTTCACATTCATTGATTCCCATACAATCGCGTCGACATAAATTGTTTTTCGCCTTTACACTGTTCCTTAACAACCACTTTCTGGGTAAATAATCATTGTTTTTACTCTGACATATGAAGAAGTTGTTTCAATCATTCGTCAATAGATGGCACCACGATCACATACTTCCATTTTTTGAACATTCATTGTTTTCCCTTGTTCCCCTTATATATTTAAATAATATGGAGAAAATCACAGTAAACTACTAGTCACAATCTTAACCATCATACTACACTTTTAGGTTGGCAATATGAAAAACAAATGTTTATTGACTTGTCAAGCGTCTAATGATCAAACAAAGAGATAAACATTTTCTGTAAAAATATTAATGACAATGTCAATAGATGGATTTGGGTTAATATATTGTCTTCAAGAAAAATGGCACAAGACAACCTATTTCATTCTCTATGTACTAAATATAATTCCTTTAAATCAGGAAAAAGGTAATTTATGGATTTTTTTTTTTGAACACATATTTTAAAGTTTAGAAGATATTACTAATATGAATATATGTGGATCATGAAGCGTGTATTTGACTTATTCCTTTTTGGCTGCACTTAGAAAATGTTTTTTGGTTAAATGGCAGATACAGCCCATTTTAGCAAATAATTGACTTATTAGCTTTTTCCTGCCGACCATGGATTATGGTCTTCTGTGGATCATAACTACTATTTGTATTGTATTTTATATTTGTCTTGGAACTTCTATGGGGTCTAGTGAAGCCACCCATGGTGCTAATTATACTTCCAAATCATATTTAATTACCTTATGTGTTATTTTGTTATTCGCCAAAATTTTATATTATATAGTTATTGGCCTTAATTGTTATTTTGTTGTTCGTAGAAATGTATGTATCTTATCTTTTAATCGATAATATTAAAATCAACTCTTGGTATTTAAAGTTAATTATTTCTCTTGGTGTTAAAATTAAATAGAATCAATTTGAACTCTAATCAAGAGTACTTAATAAAAATGGAGACTAAACATTCGACAGGCTAAAGATAGAATATCTGAAAAACTATTGTTTTTTAATGTATTTTCTTGAAACGAGACCTCTCGGTGTCACCGCTTACCGCGACTTTAGTTACATAACTCATTGATAAACAGTTTAAATCTTTCCTGTAAATAATTTACACATATAAAAAAACTAGTATTAATCAATTCGTTAGATTTTTAGTAAATATTAGAGAGCCTTCATAGTTCAGAAATTCTCCTCTCTATAGATAATATTCCTCTTAAACTTAAATGCTGAACATTTAATAATAATAAAATATATGTAGAATACTTACCAAGTATGAAGTAGAAACACATAACACTAGTTTTCCATGGAATACGACTACATTTCGTGGTTGTTCCTCCATTCAATATCTTATAAGAGCACATGTTTGCAAGATTCTCAACCACTGGTACTCTGCGTTAAGTGAGGGAAGGAGGACTTTACTAAAATCTTATATATAAAAAATACGACGGTTAAATAGTGGCAAAATTGTAGTAATTACGCTAATGTATCTGAAGAAATACGACGGTTAAATAGTGGCAAAATTGTTGTTACTAAGCAAATTTATCTACAAATTGATAGTTAGTTACTAACCTCTTAAAAAATTATCTATAATAATGGCACATTAGAAACTAAGGCTTTTTTTTTTTTTTTACTTCACATCCATTAATGTTTCCAAACTGTATAATGGGTAGGATTTTTATTCAAGCCATATGTCTACCATTACCCGCTCGCTAGGCCTGTCGTAATTTATGCTTTAATAACCTACTTAGGAATAGGACGAGCACAACAACCCGTCCCCTGTCGTAAATTCATCACTGTGAAAGAGGAAAAACACATTTCGCTAATGACAAAATGTTCGGGCATGCTGGGAATTGAACATGGGACATTTAGTTTCGTAGATAAACACGTTCACGTTGCCGACTCAGCTAGTATTTAAGATCTGATATTATTAACGAGCCTAGAAATGTTTCTTAACTTGGTAATTTGGAATTTTGCCTGTCCGTTTATCTTTCTTCTGTAGGTTGTTTGTATTACGCTATCTGTCAAATACGCATTCTAGTTTTAATTTAGCAGGGAGATTCCTTGAACCTAGTAGGAACGATCTATATATCTGGTTCTCAATTTTGTAATCTGTTTCAATTGTGAGCTCACTCAGGCCGTTTTTATTTTAATTTATTTAGAAAGTTTTTGTGGTTGAATTCGAATTTGAAATAATTTTTAACCACTCAATCAAGTACCTAAACCATATTTTAGTTAGATGTTAATATTTAATATTTCAAGAGTGATTTCCCAAACATTGTTATTATTATTATTATTATTATTATTATTATTATTATTAATATGTACTATTGAATAAAGTATAAATTGGTTTACTGTCTAGCTTGCTCACCAATGGACTATTATATATATATACATCGAATGCAAGGAGATATTATAGGAAATATTATTTCAATTTGAAATCCAAAGTGAAATGTTAAAATTGCAGTAATGGTAAGAATATGACAGTTTTAGGCCTGTTTTAAATCATCGAAGTCCTGAATATCACATGAGAATCCGATATCCTTTTCTTAACATTTCATGTTATTTTCACAAGATCCTGGATAAATATATACTTCAAAGTGGGAACTCTTACTAGTCCACTACAAAACTCTTCTCAACTAATATCCGGGAGGTTTGAGTTCAGACTCCAATTGCGAGTGCAATTTGTTCTAACATCTTGATTTTGAATGTTTATTTTCTACAAAAGATTCTTATGCATTTACTTAAATTTAGCACTCCTAAGGCCTATTTATAATTATTTAGTTTAACTAAACAATAGCCTGCTGGTACACAATTATTCTCAATTTGGAGAGGGGGTAAAATCAAAATAATTCATGGCAATTTTAAATGAGAAATGTTTAATTAGTTTCTTACATAACATTAATTAGTACATTTACAACGACTTCCGAGCTAATTGAGATTATCTTGACGGGAAACTGAAGTGCACTTCACAATAATAATTATTGTAGAGTGCCTTGTTTAAAAATAAATGCATAGTTTGAAATACAACTGATAATATTAATCAAGTGAAGAAATTGTTTTAATGTTCATAATTTAAATTATTATTGTCAAATGACCTTAAGTTAAAATATACAGATTTTTTTTAATATGGAGAATCTTTTTTTTTAATGTGATTCCTATTTTCTTCACTAAGCTGTAGTTTCAACTATAGATGAAAATATATTTATAAAAGTTATAATCCATGCAATTTATCATTAGTGTATTTTAATGCTTACAACACAGGTAAAAATATTTATTTATGTTTATGTAAGACTATAAAGATCACCTGGCTATAAAATATAAAAACATCCTAAATCAGCCTTCAGTGGTGACATTTATTTTTATTATCATTATCATGATTATTATTATTGTTATTATATTTTAGATAAATGCGCAAGAGACTTTTTGTGATTTTATAGCCAAGCAAATCCCATATATTATATTTTATTAGAAATTATTTTAATTTTACCCTCCTTGGTTACGTAGTTGGCTAACGCTCTTGTCGTACTGAGCTCGACTGCTGAGGATGGGGAGATCGAGGTTCGAATCTCGGTCGGGTGAACTGGAGGTGGTTTTTCCTAAATGGTTTTCCAATCTCCCTCCACGAAAATGTGGGTTCACTTCCTCTAATTCAACCTTCCCAATTCCTAAATCCAGTATTGTAATTAGTAGTTAAAGCGTATAACCCGAACGGGTAGTAAGAAGCGGTGCTAGATATTATTATTATTTTAATTTTTTTTAAAGACCATTTCCGTTAAACGTTTTATTCTATACCGGTGAAAAACACAAAGAAAGTTGATTGAAATATCTATCCTCTTTATGGTTCCAACAGCCAGCAGTTAATTCCATTATTGTGTGTGTTGTCACTTTAGGAGCGTGGGAGGGTTAGGGTTGAATGATCACATGGAAATGGTATGTAAGAAATTATTCGTATATAGAGTTAGCTCAAGATTAATACCAATACCCAATGAATTAAACTTAAAGTGGTGAAATGGGGGTGGAACCAACACCTCCTCCCTTGCCCTTTACTTTAATGAACATCAGCTGGATTTTGATCATAAAAGATAAAACATATACAATCCTCCCTCCAACATCAGAAAAGAAACATATATATAGAAACATATGTATATATATATATATATTTTTGGACTAAAAACATGTTGAAAGGTTGGTTCCTATATAGTTAAATTTTTCCCTTAATAATGTTTCGTTTATTTTCTAAAAAGTATTTAAAATAATAAGGCAGACACACATCTTTAGATGCAATTCTTAAGCTTTAGTCATATTGTTCATAGATTAATAGATAAAGTCTAATTAGTTTTAAGAAAACTACTACACGTGACCGAATGGTCTAAGGTGTCACTCTCGTGTTAAACTGATCTGCTGAAAACGGTGTGATTGGAATTCGAGCAATTAGGTTGGTTTTCCTCTAAATGGTTTCCCACACTCTTTCCAAGAAAATGTGGGTAGATTACTCTAAAATTATTCCTTGCCCAATATAGTAATTATCACATATGCGTATAATCTGAAAGTAAAACCTGACAAAAAAAATACTTTAGGATAAAACACATTTCTCATACAAAAAAATGGCTCTAAATATTATAATACAGTAATAAATTTATATGATGTACACCCATCTTAGGATGCGACTTGAGATTGTAATAATCCTGTGCATTAACTAATAAATACAAGCTTATAAATATAGTGAGAATGCTCTGGGTTCGGCCAGACTGCCAAGCGAGCGAGCGAGCGCGCAAGCGACTGGGTGGCCAAACTGGCGAGCGCGCGAGCGAGCGAGCGCGTAATTAGCGGACCCTAGTTAGATTATTATTAGCACCGCGTCTTACTACCCGTTCGGGTTATACGCACTTACGCTAATGTGTAATGGTAGGGTGATTGTGAGATGAAATGAAGGACCTACAGTTTAACGTGGAATCCGAACCAAGGTGGTGGCCTGGCATTCCCTACATTCACAAGATGTCTTGTCAGAGGTGAAGGAAGGGTTTGAAATAAGATAAATCTGTGCCGGGACCGAGGATTGAACCCCGGCTGCCAGCACAGAAGTCTGACACCTTACTCCTAGACCACTAGGTCACCGCCCCCCCCCTCCACCCTAGTTAGAGAAGATGTCTCTGTCAAACACACTTAGTACATCTCTGCTCCTCGAAAATTCTTACAGAAAATATTGTGTATTTATAAAAAAGAAAAAAGTAGAAGTGCATCCAATTAATAAATTGAGAAATGCGTATAGTACTGTACTGAAGTGTTTTAAAATCAGATTTGCCGCACCAGTGGCAGAATGGTGCGTTGCACTCGATAACTTTTGATTAGGAGGCAAAGGTTCGAATCTTGGCTCAGTGAACTGAAGGTGATTTTTAAAACTTATTTATTGTTGTGGTTTTTTCATACTCTCTCCAAACTAATGGTGATTCTTATTTGTAAAGGCCTACTTTGATTATAATATTGAAGTATTTTAACATATCGGGTTTACATATATAACATTATATTATTTATGGTCTTACCAATTAAATTAGGCCATTATTATTATTTATTATTATTATTATTAGCACCGCATCTTACTTCCCGTTCGGGTTATATGCACTTACGCTAATGTGTAATGGTAGGGTGATTGTGAGATGAAATGAAGGACCTACAGTTTAACGTGGAATCCGAACCACGGTGGAGGCCTGGCTTTCCCCACATTCACAAGATGTCTTGCCAGAGGTGAAGGAAGGGTTTGGTAATCAGATAAATCTGTGCCGGGACCGAGGATTGAGCCCCAGACCTCCAGCACAGAAGTCTGACACCTTACCCCTAGACCGCCAGGTCACCGGGCCATTAATAGCAAGTGTGTTAAACCTAACACTGATAGAAAAAAGTCAAATATCATGTCAAAATGAGAAGTTTCCCCAGCACTCAATGAACCAACATACAATAATATTGCCTAGCGCCTGTAAACTAGACTGTACCGGGTCGAGCGCGCGCGCTTGAAAAATAGAACCAGTTCTATCTTTCAAGCGCGCGCGCTCAGTCGCTCGCTCGCTCCAGTGTGGCCACCCCCCATTACAACCAATGTGTTCTATTTTATATTTTAGTCGCTCGCGCGCTCGCTCGCTCGCTCGCGCGCTCAGTCTGGCCGTACCCTTAACTGGCTTTAACATTTTTAAAATATCTAAATATGCAGTTGCGTGTCTCCTGGAATTTTACCTTTTTTGCTAGAGTTCAACTTCAAGTTAGATGTAGACATACACAGGAACATATATACATAGCTAATAACGCCGTTTCATCACTGGGTAGACAAGAAACTTTGTATGTACAGTATTTGAAAAAATCAACTCCGTACTTATCATTCCTCATTAACTTTCTCCACACTCCCTCTCATTGCAATCACCCATCGTTTCAACATCCATAACAGTCATAAACGCTCCTCTATTCCTAAAATTCTTAATTTTTCTCCTTTATACTGATTTGTCTACAACATTTTACCACGTCTATATAGCCTATCCCTTCCTTTAGATACACACACTCTTCCATTATATAAGGTGTATTTTAATTGGTGTCAATTATTTGGGGCGTATTCCAATCGAAAAAACTGTAACAAAATTTAATATAAACATGGGTCTAGAAATACATAATTTTAGGGTTTTTAAAACTTTTTCTCGAATGTAGATTGGTCATAGGGGGGGTCCAATGAATGGCTTGCTTACTCACCAGATTTGAGCCCAGTGAAATTTTTTTATCTATAAATGTAAGATGAGGGTAGCAAAATTAATTTAATAAACATGTCAAATAAAAACAATTTTTATTTTTAGAAATATTCTAAAGTTCTCAAGTTTAAATTAGAGGATATATACTCACATTTGCAATGAGGGAGAATGGAAATCCTCCTTAAATATGTTCGAATAATAATTAAACTTTTATTGTCCATTTACAATACTTATAAAGGCCATTTTTATAATATTTATAACAGGAATGAAGCCAGGCTGAATAAATTATATTTTATACGGGAAATGTATATCAAATTTTCAGAGTTGAAGGAAGGGGAAACAAATTATGAACATTTACCCAAACAAAACTTGCGGTGGGGGAAAACCACTTAACTACCTAAAACTATTATCAAAATCTCTTACTAAAATGCAATCTTGGACGTAATTATATGGTGATCTAGATACATATTATAAGAACTTGAAATTTTTTAATTACTAATATTTACCACATCACCTTACTACCAGTTTAGGTAATACGTTTAGTACTAGTGGATTAGGAATTGGAAAGGTGGGATTTATAGGAAGTTAAAACGCATTTACGTAGTGAGATAGTGGATAATCTCCCCTACTTCACCCCCCCGAGATTTGAAGAATAACCCTTTGCTCAGTGGACTAACACGCAAACAACTAAACTAAACCTGAGTTGTTAGATTAATGGTATCCTGGGGTTGTCTGACATTTCAACAGGAAATATAAATTGTTTGACGTTAAGGTTATCTTACAAATAGCTCGGACAGATGTTGCGAAGAAATCCTACTTAAGGGTTTCTCAAGAAACACACGACTTACAGACACAACAGTGTTGAGGGAGAAGAAAAATCACCTTAATATTTTCCCTGGATCCAGCCACCCATGACGTGTAAGAGTAGGTTTGTAGAAATGGTCCACGTTACTGATTGTAATTCGGAAAGATGTTTGTTTGCTTTCTGGGAATACGTAGATGACAAATAACCAACATGTAGAAGTAAAATTACTTTAACTTTTTGTCAGAAATAGTAATAGGATTGTAATGTAAAGAGCTTCGCCCATCTCACCACTGCTCTGATTCATTAGTGAAGGGATTCCTAATCTATAAACAATCTGGTCGGCTTCAGTGGCCGAACGGTCTAACGCGTAACGTCTGCACGGGGGACGAGCCTGTTTGGATGCCATGAGGATAGTTTTTTACAATCACATGTGATCAAAACATTAATAACATGAAAGCTTGATGATATATTACTAGAACAACAGCATATCAAGTATAGGGAACCAAATATATTCATTCAAACTATTAAAGTCAAAAATGTAAAATTATTTACTCATAATGTATGATTATTTAAAGGTTCATAAAGTCAAATATTCAAACATGTATTAGATAATTAAAATGAGATTATTTTTTTAGGTTATTTTCAATTAATTAGTTGCATACAAATACTTATTTGACATAGTTGAATTATAAAGTATAATATACTATTAAAAGCTAAGAGGTAAAATGCACAAAAGTGTCATGAAGTTGTAACAAACTTACATTTGAAAACTTCTAAATAATGGTAGTTGTGAAAATATACATGCATGCATTCTTCTAAACAAATTAAAGTAATAAAAATAAGATATATTTTTAATAAATATATTACGACCAAGCCTGACAAAAAGGAAAACGGATTAAACAGTGGTTGTTAATGTGTGTGTGCATTTTTTATACGTATTGATTCAAACTTCCCCTTGTAAATGAGAGTGCACATCCTCTAAAATCAAGCTTACTCATCCCTAATACATTAGTGTAGTATGTACATAAGCGTATATCCCTATCTGATAGTAAGACGTTGTGATAAATAAATATACACAATTTGGTACAACTATAGTAGGATTTTGATAGGAAAAATATCATATTTAGCAAATAAGTCAAGTCTTGTGGTCTACAACGGCTAACAACGGTTTTATTAGGGAGACCAAAAATTAAGAAAGGCATATTGGAGTTAAATTGTTTATTAATTAATATCATAGTAATAAATTTACCGAGGATTCGTCCTCTTATTTTAAAATACCAAATATTTATTAAATTTATTAAATAATACAAATAAAAAGATTGAGGGTCCCTGCGCTAATATAAAACCCTAATTTAAGCCGGTTATCAAATTTTATAAAAAAATACATTAAAGGTTTAAAGGAAATAAAAGACCAAATAATTTATTTTTTAATGGTTTTAAGGGATTTAATAAACACCCTATCCCTAGACATTTAAATCGTTACAACTTATGATGTTATGTAAAAGTATATAGGCCTCTTATTTAATCAAAATATAGATGCCATGATTTTTCCCAAGATATTTAACTTATGAACTTATGTACCGGTTGCCGTAGTTTATAGTGATCCATCGAACTAGTTATTGTTTTGGCAGGATAGCCAACATGACAAACTCTGTACGCGTAATTCTTGGGGCCACCAGATACAAAGGTGCCCATATACCTTCCTGGACCGTAATCCTGTAGTTTGTTAGTGAGGTCACCTAAAATGTAGTCGATGAACTCCATTCGCTGGGACCCGCCTCGGTGGCGTAGTTGGCTAACGCGCTTGTCGTGTTGAGCCCGACTTCTGAGGACGGGGAGATCGAGGCTCGAATCTCGGTCGGGTGAACTTTGGGTAGTGTGTCCTAAATGGTTTTCCACTCTCCCTCCACGCAAATGCGGGTTCACTTTCTATAATTCAACCTTCCCAATTCCTAATCCATTAGAGTAATTTGTAGTTAAAGCGTACAACCCTAACGGGTAGTAAGACGTGGTGCTAAGTATTATTATTATTATTATTATTATTATTATTATTATTATTATCCATTCGCTGGGGCATTCCGTTAATAGAACTTTTGGGTGACCTGGTGGTCTAGGGGTAAGGTGTCAGACTACTATGCTGGCGGCCGGGGTTCAATCCTCGGTCCCGGCACAAATTTATCTGATTACCAAACCCTTCCTTCACCTCTGACAAGAATTCTTGTGAATGTGGGGAATGCTAGGTCTCCACCGTGGTTCGGATTCCAAGTTAAACTGTAGGTCCTTCATTTCATCTCACATTCACCCTACCATTACACATTAGCGTAAGTGCGTATAACCCGAATGGGTAGTAAGACGCGGTGCTAATGCTAATAATAATAATAATAATAATAATAATAATAATAATAATAATAATAATAAAATTTTAACTGTATCGTAATCCAAACAGGGCTCCCCAATTTCTAGAAGATACTGTTTAAGTTTAGTCGTGTAGCAAGTTACTGCCACACTCATAATAGGTTTAGGGCGCAAGGCGTCACGCGCAAACTTGCAATTGAGAAACATAACCTCATTTACATCAATTACGCTGTCCATGGTGATGTACTGATCCGTCAGGTACTTGTGGATTCGCTAATAGTCGTTGACTCCGGTTGCATGTGGTAAATCAGCTCCTAGTACTATAATTCCCCATATTGGATTTTAAAATGTTTAACAACCTGTGGGCGGAGATCCAAGATTTTACAAACATAACTAAAATCGAGTTTTATACCTTCCCTTTACTCTTAATTTTGAATATAAGCTAACTTATATTCTTGTAATGTACAATACTGCGGCCATTAGCTGGCTTCTTTTTTAATTTTCAAAAAAAGTATCAATATACCCGTGATACAATCCGCCAGAACGTATCTAAAGGTCGTAAACAGATACATTGTACGCTCACACTTCATGTACTGCTTCAAGTGTGTAGCATTTATCAACGGCTTTCCGGATATTGTCAATCAACCAGATGCCTGTCAACCAGCAACCTTTCTTTTTGTTGTGATGAAATGTGCCTTGGTTTTATTATGCCTTTCATTTCCTTTACAAGATGAACGTTAACGAGTCATGCATCCGTGTTGGCAATATGGGCATGATTAAATCATACGGAGCGTCACGGAAAATTGGGCTATGTCTTCTACTTGTTTTATAGACGGACAATTTGGTTTCAAGTGTATTTTGGGGTGGCCGCTGGGATATTGTTTGTACTTGCAAACGTAAGGATACAATGAACACACATCCAAATACTTGATATTATCTCCACATGAAAGTTCTGGTTCTTGGAAGACTTTGATACAATTTGTTCTCCCGCCAAAAACTCGTCCTTAAACTGATGGGCTCCTTGCTATACACTTTTGCTGGAGTACAAATTGTATCAAGTCCTTGTGTGTACTTTTCATCCCATTAAACCAACTCTTCCACATCTCTAAGACCGTGTAACCGGCATTCTTAGTTTTTTCCATGCAAGCCATGGTCGATTCATATTGCATCTCCATGGTCAAATGGCAGCTTTTTTTATATGGGGTGTACTGTTAGGGCATAGAGGGCGCCCATGACAATAACAGCCCTAGAACTAAACGATGGTGGTAGTATCTCCAGCGTCTACACATCACCATAATACATATTTCTCACTTCCATTGCCCGAATGAATTATAGACACACCGCATTGATGGGACTCTTAGCAGAGCCATTGTACAGTGACTTACGACTATGTGTCTGCACACTGGTAGCCATCATTAGGGATTATGCCAACGGAATTCTCCTTAAGGTGGCCTCGCTGTTAAGCCAACATCGCTTCTACTGCGAATGTACACGATTCTCTGAAAGTATCTGCCTTTGCTTTTTCCAGGAACATATTTGTAACTAGCAAGGACTTCCATAGGATTTCTATATCTTTGGCGCAATGGAGTTCCATCTCGCGATTAAAATCAAAGACAAATTGTCTTTGACCAGTGCGTTATAAAACTTCTCAAAGTGCTTCTTTCCCTCAACTGACATCTCACCGATGCCGTAATACTCCTTTGGTGGCAAGGTAAACAAAACCGTGTTTCCTTTTTATTGAAAAAATGGGGGATATTTCCCACCGATGCCGTAGTACTCCTTTGATGGCAAGGTAAACAAAACCCGTGTTTCTTTTTTATTGAAAAAATGGGAGATATTCCCCTTGGCCAAGGACGCGTCCAAGCCGAATAACTTTGGCATCATGGACAACGACATCGGGAGAAATTCAGGGAGTCAATAATTTGGGGAGGGCCGTAATGCATATATAGGATCTTCCCACAGTTCATTATGAGCTCTGGAGTCCAATTTTTACCTCCATCATTTATTTTCAAATAGAATATCCATCATAGCCCTTGACATGATAGGCTAGGAGGGCGATATCCTTAAATTTAGTTATTTTAATTTGATCTAGAAATCCCAAAAAATTGAGCCAGTGTTTCATTACCTTTGAATATTAGAGTCCTATCACCCCCGCGATTGGTGTAGTTATCATTTACATCGATATTAAGGTGGGCCTTACAACACGTTTACATGACACAGAGGTTTGGTTTGTTCCAGTAAGTGCTTTCTCCACCATGAAGAAGCGTTTCTTGTCTGCATTGAAAATCATAGAATAAGAACATAAAATTGCTCTTTTCAAATTTTGACTTATACGGGGCTTGCTCCACATATCAGAAATGACAAAAAGGATTATGGTTTTCTCATGCTCAACAAAAAGTCTCATAAATCTGTGTGAAAAATTGATTCTTACAAAGTGAAAAATTGCCCACAGACCTCACAAACATTTTTGACATCGCAGATTGACATGTAACCTCTGCAAAAATCGGGACGTGCATCAAGAGTTAGACCGGCTTTATAGGTTTATTAATGCTAACAGAGGAAAAGACTGCAAACACATGGGGTATAAATAAGTTCAAAGGAAAGTGATTGGAGAGGATATAATAAGTTATGAGAAAGATAATGATTATTCTCAATGCGTCAGAAAACTTGCATCCATTTATTGACATAGATGGACTCCTCAGGGTGTGCGTTCGGCTTGGACAGTCCTCATCACATTATGATGTGAAACATACAATTAAGCTTCCTAGAGTAATCATCTCATTGCAATCATAAGTGAACATTACCACAACTTCTATCTTCATATGGGATTAGGAAATAGTCAATCATTGATTCAAGGTTATTATTGAATTCTTCTACCTACACTAATATTAAGATTCGTTTCTTCAGCTATCCCATATGCTATATATTAAAGGCTAACTCGTTTGTACCATTGATGGGAAGCCTACCCGTAGTAAGAGCACATAGGGCAAGACTATTTATGAAAGTCACAATTGGTTTAAAATTGTCATTTCCATTCAACGATCTCTCCTAATAGAAATGCAAAAATCAAAAGGCCTACTTGTGGTTACTTGTATTTATGACAAAAGTGACCATAAAGTTTGAAATTGTGTCGGACTTTAGAACGCGGGTCCTTTTGAGCACCTTCCTATGATTTACATCACAACAATTTATGAATTTCAATATATAAAGTGACCCTGGTACAAATTTAATTTAAATGAGGTTTAATGATTTCTAGTCTCCCCATAAGGCCAAGATGCCCAAGTAGAGATAGGTAATTGCCACGATTCTCCATCCTTTTCAGTTGATCTTAATGATCTCAATGGCATATATCTAGATAACATTATATTTGGGTGCCCACTCAATGGTCCACCTCTGGATGTTCTGAGAGAGGTGCCCACAAACCGGTTAAAAAGTTTTCAGATAATACATTAAATTTACCAGTATTTTTGGAATAGATGGTCCAAAGAATACCTCCATTCGCTTCAGCAGCAACACAATTGGACAAAGAAGACAATAGCATTTGAATACAGACAATTCATTTTGATCTAGGATGACAATCTTCCTATTATTAAATAGATCCCAGGAAGAATTTAGACCATGCACCCTAAGAATGATGGCATTATTATGATTGTACAAGTTCTTACCAGACAGGGGACGTTTAAACGAGTAGTGATTAAGGCGTGCCATTTACTAATTCCTGGTTGAGATGTTATGCTGTATATAAGATAGTTTTGATGTTTGTCTTAATTTTTAATGCTGAGAATGTATTGATTTTGGGTGGGTGGTTTTTTGAACGTTATTTTTTCACCACTGTGTATTTTCGTGTATACATGGAGTCCAAATCTGTTGGACCATATATTTCTTTTTTTGTAAATCATGCTTGATATTTGCACGTTTTTATTATTTAATACTAAGAAAACCCTACAAAGAGAAGTCGTTTTTACTATGCGACCTTAACCACGTACGTAGCTACGAAGCTAGAAGAAATCTAAAAATGTGTATTGAGGAAACCAATAGGAAAAATATTGATTTCTTCTTTAAATTAGATCAATTTACCACTGAACAAAGGAAGAAATGAGTAAGCTTTGAGAAAATATCAGGATACTCATCGTAAACGAAGCAACCTACCAGTAACACCCAATGTCTAATAAGTGATGAATACTGATGTGAATGAAATGTTATACTGAGAAACCAAGCAAGGTTTCAAAGTAGTTTACCTAGGGGATAAATAGAACATATTCTGCGTGAATACCACGATTATATGTAAGCAGCACACGCCGAGAGACGATCCATAAACTTGAGGATTCCAGAATTATATAAGTGGCCTTCGAGATGCCAATATGTGGATAACTAAGTAGCTAGTTAGGACAGCTGACGAAGAGGACATGGAAGGGCTAGTAGAGCTACCGGAAGTATTTAAACACTTCGAGAGTGTTGGACTAGATATGGGTTGGTCCCCTAAATAAGACATTTGAGGGGAATAAATACAGTCAAACCATTCTAGACAATTTTTATAGAAATCATATCTGAGGACGCAGTTATTTAGTTTGTTAAACGTGGATAAGTTGAACAAGAGTTCAAGCCAACCACATTATAAAGGTAGAACAGAGTTAGTACATCAAACAATTAGTAGAATGCTGTCGCATTTTTCGTTGGGAGTCAGGATAGATTTACATATAATTAACTTCCATAATAACTGTATTTAACACCCTAGTACATTCGTGTGTTAAGGTGTCACCATTTGATGTGATCTATGGAAAGAAGATAATTACACTGTTTACCAGGGTTAAGTTACCTTCAGGTTTGTCACATAACTTTGTATTGGATGTGGCGGCTAAACTTCAATACACGTGGGAAAAGGTGTGAATTAATAACCATGATTATTTCTTGTAACATGTTAAGCAACATGACAAGTCCGTGTAACCAAATAGGTATCAAGCTGGAGACTGGGCCTAGTTTACACATACCACCCTGAAAAAGAACCAGATTAAGAAGTTCCAGACGATGTTCATGGAACCACTAGGGAAAGTACGTTAAGTAACTTTCTGCCTAATGAATCATCAAAAGATGCTACAAATATATTCTAGAGGCACATACGATTTTGCAATTCTTTCGCCTATGGCGGTTGGGGGACCCCGGATCCCACTTCAGCTTTGGGGTTGCTACAACCTTGCCTTCAAGCACTGCTAAAATTACGACTACACTACTGTTTTTAATACAGATTTTGAAAATGAATTTGATTCTTATGCTATTTGGTTGATAAAGATATTTTACTCTTTTTTTTTTTTTTTTTTTGCTAATTTCTTCTGTAACAGTGTTTCTAGTTCCTAATACCAGAGAGTCTGGGGCAGCCCGAGGTAAATTTTGCACCCGGCCGGTATTGCTTTTTGGTGCCTCTCTACGTTACCGGTGGATAATATAGTCCATTCCATAGCAGGGTAGGTAGCTAACAGCTAGAAAAAGTTAGCAGAATAAATCTCATGTATCCATTTGCCAAACCATTCTATCAGCGTTGACCGTAATATGTTCATTAATTGTCACTTTGGCCAGTCAAAACTTTCACTAATAAAAATTGTTTTAATTTGGTTTTTCTTTTCGCAGTTCTTAAATCTTCTGCTTCTCATGTTGATTGTACTCTTGGAAAATATGAAAATAATCCCCAAACCTAGCAAATCCAAACCTAACCTAGCCTGGGGGTAATCGTAAAATAATCTCCAAACCTAACAACTTCAAACCTAATCTAGCGTGCGCGTGTTTGGAAGATAATTGAAAGGGAAACTCCACAAATGTTAAACATACATTAAATATTTCACTTAGAGATTGTAAAAAAACTGTAAGAATTAAAACTAAAACTATAGGGACCCGTTTTGTACACAAGTCCTTATCTATTTTTTACTATACGTTAACAAACACTTTGACATTATGAACGGCTACGCTATAATTGCAAAAAAAGTTTAAGGTACTATTATTTCAAGCTGGGAAACGTAAATTAAATTTGTAAGAGTGGCTATATATTATATTTTACTCACCACAAAACTTTACTAATGTGTAAGATTTCATGTTAATATCAAAAATGGAACTTTTGTTAAGCCTAGCATTTCTACTATCACGCCCTGTCTAAGTTAGGTTTGGGGACTAGTTTCATATCACGCCCAGGTTACATTAGGTTTGAGGATTATTTTTATATCCTCCCAGGCTATGATTTTTGGTTACGTGTTTCTACATCAAAGTATAGACGTATTAGTTCATGTCACATATCTTAACAAGTTTTTAGTAAATGTCTATTTCAAGCTACACCTCTGACAAGACATCTTGTGAATGTGTGGAATGCCAGGTCGCCACCGTGGTTCGGATTCCACGTTAAACTGTAGGTCCTTCATTTCATCTCAAAATCACCCTACCATTACACATTAGCGTAAGTGCGTATAACCCGAACGGGTAGTAAGACGCGGTGCTAATAATAATAATAATAATAATAATATAATAATAATAATAATAATAATAATAAATAATAAATAATAATAATCTATTTCAAGATAAAAGTGAGATCAAATTTTTGTGTCGCAGCGTATCATATATTTTTTATTACTAAAATACCAAATTTCTTTTATCTCTATATGAGTAGGTTTGTGGACCTATACGTCCTAAGAAGCTTTTATTATTATTATTATTATTATTATTATTATTATTATTATTATTATTATTATTATTATTATTTGTGTTTACCAACTTATCGAAACAACTAGAGGCCATATAACATAATTAAAATCATTCTACTCACGTTAATGTGTACAATAATATCCATAATTTCAGAACAAATTTTTTTAACAACCTGTATATACACGTGTGTATGTTCAATTTCTTTAAAAAAATAATGACTCAAACTAAAATGATTTGATGAATATTTTCAGGGAATAGAAATAATAGCTATGACATATATGCCCACCCTCACCTAATTAAATTCCTAGATGATCCATTGAAATTGAATCTTAATATCTTCAAATTTAATTCTGCTAAAAGTGCTAAAAATTCTTGTTCGTCAATAAACCATGAATAAAACTATTAAGAAAAATCCTTTACACCTCTCTCTTTTAACAAGCCAATGTTATACAAATAGCTTTTTATCTAATCAAGCAAACAGTTTATGCAAATTATTTATAAGGTAAACAAAATCAAAGTCTATTCTATAATTCTATAAAAATACTTTTAACAAAGATCATACAATTACATCACAGGGAACATTTTTAATAGCTCAGGTTTGGAGGTGACAGACAATTAGAATCAAATCATGGGTTTTAGCTGAACACTATATAACGAGATTGGTGGAAGGGGAGGGGGGGGGAGTAGTAGGGTTTACAAAAAAACATAGAAAGATAGTGAATGCATAAAAGGGTGGGGGAGGAGAGGGAAAGGTTCTTCCGTAGACAGAGAAATCTACCAGCAAGCCACTGAACCTTTACAACAGTTTAAACATGATTTAATTTGAAAATTTCAAATTTTTAAAAATTATTGTATTATAAATATTCGTCGTGTGAGATAGATTATTATCTTATTATCTATAATAATATGATAACTTCAAAACTATTTTCTTTTTTTGTGTGTTTTATTTAATTTTAATATAATTGAAATTAAGTCCTATTGTAAAAAATTGAATAATAACTTGTAACTTTTTCATTAATTAAGTTCATTTTAAGTTTATAATTTTAATATAATACAAAAAAACCACATATTGTTCATATGTATAATTTCTGAAAAATAGGCTCTACAAATTTATCGTTCTTATATAGAAGGTGTCCATCCGAATTTTGCGTTGATGATAATACATCAGAATAGTTTTTTTATTATCTAGTTACTTATATTCTTAAAGAATTTTTATTAAGCTTAGGCTATGATTTTTTAGCTATGTGTTTAAGCTATTTTCTTACATATATTATTAATTTTATATTAATATTGTGTAAAGAAAAGTCAAGTTTGTTACTCTAGCAAGGTGAAACGCGGGCTGTATCATAATAGCCGAAAGATCATTGTCAAGGATCCATGAGATGCAGTTTTGAATAATTCACACTCACCACGCACTTCCCAAACGAAGAGTACATCAAAATATTCGCACGCCAACGACCTTATTATATCCATTGGACTATTATACAATGACCTCCAAGCTATTTGAGATTATCTTGATGGAAACTCAAGTGCATTGCTCCATAATAATTATTGTTGAGTGCCTTGTTTGAAAATAAATGCTTAGTGGGAAGTACAAATGATAATATTAATCAGTGGAAGTAATTGTTTTAATGCTCATAATTTAAATTGTTATTGTCAAACGAACGTAAGATAAGATATATAGCTATTTTTTCTTAGAATGGAGGAATTTTTTTTTTTTAATGTGTTTCTTATTTTCTTCACTAGGCTGTAGTTACAACTTTAGATGAAAATGTATTTATAAAAGTTATAATCCATGCAATTTATCATTAGTGTTTTTTAATGTTTACACCACAAATAAAATTATTTATTTATTTTAATGTAAGCCTTTAAGATCATCCGGCTATAAAGGATAAAAACATCCTAAATCAGCCTTCAATAGTGATATATTATTATCATTATCATCATCATTATTATTATTGTTATTGTATTTTAGGAAAATTCGCAAGAGACGTTTTGTGAATATATAGCCAAGCAAATCCTATATATTATATTTTATTAGAAATTATTTAAATTTTTAAGAAAGACCATTTCCGCTAAAGGTTTTATTCAATACCGGTAAATACACAAAGCAATACTTAAGGATAGAAAATATATCTCATTCAAAGAATTGTTCTGAAAATATTAAAACATAAATCAATACTTAAGGATAGAAAATATTACTCATACAAATAATGGTTCTAAATATTATAATACATTAATAAATGAATACGTTGTACACTTATCTTTGGATGCGGCTTAAGGCTGTAATCATCATGTCCATTGACTAATAAATACAAGCTTATAAAAATAGTGAGAATGCAGCTACCCGCCTCTAGTCTATAAATACAAGTTAGCTGGCTTTAACATTTTAAAAATATCTAAAGATGCAGTTGCGTGTCTCCTGGACTTATAATTCTTTTGCCAGAGTTCAACTTCAAGTTAGATGTAGACTACCATAGGAACATCATTATTATTAGCACCGCGTCTTACTACCCGTTCGGGTTAAACGCACTTACGCAAATGTGTAATGGTAGGGTGATTGTGAGATGAAATGGAGGACATACAGTTTAACGTGGAATCCGAACCACGGTGGTGGCCTGGCATTCCACACATTCACAAGATGTCTTGTCAGAGGTGTAGGAAAGGTTTGGAAATCAGATAAATCTGTGCCGGGACCGAGGATTGAACCCCGGCCGCCAGCACATAAATCTGACACCTTACCCCTAGACCAACAGGTCACCTTTATAGGAACATCACGCCGTTTCCTTACTGGGTGGACAAGAAACTGTGTATGTACAGTACTTGAAAAAAAAAAACTCCTTACTTATCAATCTTCATTAATTTTCTCCACACTCCCCTATCGGTGCAATCACCCATCGTTTCAACATCCATAACAGTCATAAACGCTTCTCTATTCCTAAAATTCTTAATTTTTCTACTTTCTACATATTCGTCTACAACATTTTACCATGGTTATTTAGCCTGTCCCTTCCTTTAGATATGCACACTATTTTATTACAGAGGGTGTATTTTAATTTATGTCACTTAATTAAGGGCGTATTCCCATCGACCAAACAGTAACAACATTTAATATATATATATTGCGTATAACCCGAATGGGTAGTAAGACGCGGTGCTAATTATAATATAATAACATTTAATATAAATATGGGTCTAGAAATACCTAATTTTAGAGTTATTAAAACTTTTCCTCGAAGGTAGATTAGTCATGGGAGGGGGGAGGGGGGTGTCCAATGAATGGCTTGCTTGGTCACCATATTTGAGCCCGGTGAATTTTTTTTTATCTATAAATTTAGATGAGGGTAGCAAAATTAATTTAATAAACATGTCCAACAAAACAATTTTTATTTTAAGAAATATTCTAACGCTCTCAAGTTGAAATTAGAGGGAGAGTATCCACATTTGAATTGAGGTAGAATGGAAAGCCTCCCCAAATATGCCCGACACGATGAAATAAGCTATAATATATTCTTTAAATAGAATACTATGGCTTGGATATATTTAGCTTACTCTGAATATTAATTAAACTTATATTGTCTATTTACTATACCTACAGAGCCTACATATTTAATATTTATAGCTGGAAGGAAGAAAGGCTAAATAAATTAGATTAAATAAGATAAATTTATATAAATTTTTCAGACTTGGAAGTGGGAAAAGAATTATGAAAATGTACCCAAAACTAACTTGTGGTGGGGGGAAAACCACCAAACTTCCTATAACTACTATCAAAATCTCTTACTAAAATGGAAAATTGGACGTAATTATCTGGTGATCTAGACATATATTATAGGAGCTTGAAATTTTTAAATTGCTAATATTTACCACAGCAGCTTTCTACCAATTTAGGTAATACTCTTAGTACTAGTGGGTTAGGAATTGGAAAGATGGAATTTAGAGGCAGTAAACACGCATTTGCATGGTGAGAGATTGGAAAACCACCCCTACTTCATCCACCCGAGGTTTGAAGGAAACACTTTGCTCACAGTGGACAGACACGCTAACAATTAAATTAACTAAAGTTTTAGATTAATGGAATCCTGGGGTTATTTGACATTTCAACAGAAAACAAAAATTGTTTGACGTTAAGGTTATCTTACAAATAGCTCGGACAGTTGTTGCGAAGAAATCCTACTTAAGGGTTTCTCAAGAAACACATGACTTACAGACACAACAGTGTTGAGGTAGAAGGATAAATCACCATAATATTTTCCCTGGATCTAGCCACTCATGATGTATAAGAGTCGGTTTGTAGAAATGGTCCACGCTACTGATTGTAATTCGGAAAAATGTTTGTTTGCGTTCTGGGAATACGTAGATGACAAATAACAAAGGCGTAGAAGTGAAATTACTTTAACTTTTTTTGCCAAAAATAATAGTACGATTGTACTATAAAGAGCCTCGCCCACCTCAGCACTGCTCTGAATCATTAGTGAAGGGAGTCCTAATCTATAAATAATCTGGTCTTCTTCAGTGGCCGAACGGTCTAACGCGTAACGTCTGCACGGGGGACGAGCTCGTTTGGATGCCACAAGGATGGTTTTTTCCAATCACATGTGATCAAAACATATATAATATTAAAGCTTGATGATTTATTACTAGGACAACTTCATACCAAGTTTATTGAAAACAAAATATATTAATTAAAATATTAATGTCAAAAATCCACAATTATTTACTCAGACAGAGACAAGGTAGATAATCTAATATATGATAATTTAAAGATTCATAAAGTTAAATATTCAAACATTTATTAAATAATTAAAACAATATTATTTTTAGTATTAGTGGTTTAAATTAATTAGTTATATACAAAGTCTTATTTGACATATTTGAATGATAAAATAAAATATACTATTAAAAGCTAAGAGGTAAAACGCACAAAAGTGTCATGAAGTTGTAACAAACTTATATTAGAAAACTTGTAAATAATGGTGGTTGTGAAAATATACATGCATGCATTCTTCTAAACAAATTAAACTAATAAAAAGATAATATATCACCATATTTTATAGATAAATTATTCCCAAGTCAAACAAATAGGAAAACAGATAGACAGTAGTAGTTAATGTCTCTGTGCACGTTTCTAAACGTGTTGATTCAATCTCCCTCCACGTAAATGTTAATACATATCCTCTAAATTCAATCTTACTCATCCCTAATACAATAGTGTAGTAGGTACATCAGTGTATATCCCTATTTCGTAGTAAGACGTGGTGATAAATAATAATACACAATCTGGGACAGCTATAGTAGGATTTTTGATAAGATAAATTTCATATTTAGCAATTAATTCAAGTCTTGTGGTCTACAACGGCTAACAACGGTTTTAACGAGGCGACTGAATTGTATCTCCTCGGAAGAGACTCTCTTCCGATACTTTTGCCACAAACAGCTCAAATGAAAGTCCTTAGTTATATCTCTTTTAAAAATCGGAATTATATCTCTCAAATCCTGAATTGTACCTCCTCGGAAGAGACTCTCTTCCGATAATTTTGCCACAAACAGCTCAAATGAAAATCCTGAATTAGATCTCTTTTAAAAATCGGAATTATATCTCCGAAATCCTGAATTGTACCTCCTCGGAAGAGACACTCTTCCGATACCTTACACATAAACAGTCCCCAATGAAAATCCTAAATTGTATCTCTAAGTACACGACCTTAAATTTTAATTCTTATGCGCAATAAGTAAAGCGGTTAGTTTGTCATAAGACTTCTAGATGGCATAACAAGCGACAAGCTTTGGTTGATGCCTAGTACAGCTCATAAATAACAGAGGGCAGCATAGGGTAAATCAAACTAATAACTGTTAGTGATACAATTTATAGATTATTATTATATTATTATTATTATTATTATTATTATTATTATTATTATTATTATTAGCACTGCTTCTTACTACCCGTTCGGTTTATACGCACTTAAGCTAATGTGTCATGGTAAGGTGATTGTGAGATGAAATGAAAGTCCTAAAGTTTGACGTGGAATCAGAACCATGGTGGAGGCCTGGCATTGCTCACATTCACAAATTTACAAGTTATAGAAGATTTTTATTTTCGTTTATGTTTGAAAAAATTAAATTCACATTGTAATAAGTATTTTAGCATTTTATTGGAAAACACACGATTTGTGTATTTATAATTATTATGTTTGTATATTTCTTTACGCATTCTATGGAACCAGTAATATTGACATATATTTCTAATAAATGTATAAATAATATGCCAAAAGTAAAATTTAGGTTTCTTTTAAATAAAATATTTTAAAATAATAATTAATTTTCAGGTCTTATACTACGTATTTTTCAACCTTTAGCACTAAAATTTGAAAGAAAAAAACTAATCAATTACGGGGCAAACTAATTCATTATAAAACCTATTATATATTTTATAGTTGAATTTGGGAGTAGTTAAAATAATGCAATGATTTGAGTTGTCAGCATTTATTGTATTGTACTTACGAGGAGTAAGACGAGGTGCTAATAATAATATTAATAATAATAATAATAATAATAATAATAATAATATAATGTGTAAGTGATTTGCAACACTAAGCTTGCAGTTACAGTACATAACTCTACAAAAATTCACTATTCATAATCAATGTACTGGAACATACTCAATTAACAACACACTTTTATTTCCTCTACCCATTTAATTTACTACATTGCACATTTTATTTTATTCCTATTATATAATCTTGGTCCTAGGATTACATTCATAACTAGCACCTATTAAGATATATTAAGTTTTAGTACATTTATGTTAGAACTAATAATTTTAAAGGATTAGTTACTAACTACGACTAGGACTAACTGTAAAGCAGGACTAAGTAATGGAATTTGATCAAATCTCTGGAATTTTCACATATTCGCTAAACGAATAGGCCTACTCTACTTTTTTTACGATAGTTAACTGTCTAAATATTTTTCTTCCAGTTAATACTCTTCACGAATCTTTTTTTTTTTAGTACAGATGTGCATACTGAGCACACTAATCTCAATTCTAAAATTCAACATGGAATTTTCATTTCATCTTTACTCCCCTCCATCGAGTGTTCTTAGCCAAAAACAAATTAAAAATGGATTTAATAAAATACAAACCAATTGTGGATGTGTGGAATGCCAGGCCTCCACCGTGGTTTGGATCCCACGTTAAACTGTAGATCCTCCATTTCATCTCACAATCACCCTACCATTGCATATTAGCGTAAGTGCGTATAACCTGAACGGGTAGTAAGACGCAGTGATAATAATAATAATAATAATTTATTAGAAAAAAAATTAATGTAAATGAAAGAATTTTTCCTTTTTAAAAGTATAAAACAGTTCAATAAACTTTTTACTAAATAATATTTCGCCCATCGTTATTTAATTTTCATCCAGTTCAATGTATCAAACAGTCTTGCGCAATTTTTCGTTACAGACTAATCTTGTAAGTTGTCTAAACGACCGAAAAACATGCAGTAGTTTTATTATTAGCACTGCGTCTCACTACGCGTTCGGGTTATACACTTATGTATTAAATACGCCACTGGTTTGGAAAAAAGAAAGGTTGTATTTAGTGGAAGTGTAACCACATTTTCGTGGAGGTAGATGGAATACAATTGAGGAAAAACCACTCCCAGCACACATAGAAATTCGAACCTTGATCTCATCATCGGAAGTCCGATATATTGCGAAAGTAACTCCTTATATCATGCAGCAATCGAAGCGGGTATGCGTAAGTTATTAAGTCGCATGATGATATAATTTATCACTGTGTTCAGAAATTAAATATTTCATTTAGTAATAAAATAGTTTCGCGTGAGTGTTGCGATGAGATAATTAGTTCTATCTTCTTTGTTGCTTAGCGTCTCACTAGCTATTCAGGATATCTACTCAATAATAAAGTAATGATGTAGGTAAAATAATTGTAGAGAAAATTCAAAATGCACCCGCATTCATTTAGAGGAAAAGTGAAACAACATTTCGAACCTCTTCCCCCCCACCCTCCTTCAGTCAGCCCGGTTGGGATTCGAATCCCTATACCCTCTTCATCTAAAAATCAGATAAGACGAGAATAAAGCTAGTCCATGTGGAAAATTCACAATTTTAATTTAGTTATCACCCCGTCTTAGTACCCGTTAGGGTTATACACTTAATTACTAATTACGCTAATGGGTTAGGAATTGGTAAGGTTGACTTTAGATGAAGTGTACCCACATTTACGTGGAGGGAGAGTGTAAAGCCATTTAGGAAAAACCACCCCCAGTCAACCCGATTGAGATTTGAACCTTGATCTCCCCGTACTCAGCAGTTAAGCTCAACATGAAACTAGCAGGTTAGCCAACGACGCCTGCGAGAAAGTAAAAAGAACATCGTCTGAAAACATCGATGTTATAGAACCAAAAACATCGGTTGTATTTTTCAAACCAATTGAAACTGTATGTGAAGTGTATTTGTAATAAATTAATATGAAACTCTTGTATCAATTCAAAAAATTGTATTAAAACTAATAATAAACAATTACTATTGTTAAAACATACACATAAACATATCACTGTCTCGGGCATCGCTACAAAATATTGATGGTTGAAAATCATCTATGAGGAAAACATCAAACCGTCAACATCTATGTTCAATGTAGGTCTATATCCCTGCTGGACTGAACTATAACCATGTCCCGTTTCAGGTTTATCCCACCAGTCGATCTCGCTGTAACTGAGCCAACTCTTTAGGTAAAAGGCTACACTAGTCAATGTAGTTATAAAACTAATAATCGAATTTACACTTTTTATGATTAGTTTTTTTAGCACCACATATACTAACCGTACGTGTTATGCACCTAAGTAGACCTACCAAATTAATCTAATGTGTGAGAGGGAGAGTGGAAAATTATTTAGGATAAACCACGATCAGTACACCTGACCTCTAGGCTAAACCACGCCCAGTACACCTGACCGGAATTGAGGCCCAACCCCATCTCCTTGGCAGTCTAATCTATTGCGAGTATGACGCCTTAAACCATGTGACCAATGAAGTAGTTATTAATAACTAAAATTATTTTCATTTATCAGCAATTCTTGTAAAATGTGCTCGATAGTTAAAACCTTAAAGTAAAATTTTGTTAAATGTGTTAGTTAGGTACCTGCAAAAAAGAATAAAATGAAACACTAAACTCTTAGCGTCCAGAGTGGTTTGGAAATTGGAAGTTGGAACTCAAGAAGCTTATCTTGACACCAAGCTATTTCTGTCTTTTCTTCTTTTACTTACTTGGGGGAGATAATGACTCATAAATACCTGGCTGGCTACCTTCCTCACCTCACTCGGATAAAGAGGGTGAGTTGGGGAATGATTGACACTCAAGGACCCCCACTTACACAGCTTTTACTCCTTCCCTAGCAGTTTACAGAATTTAGACTCCACCCCTGAGATGGTCTTTTTTCCATCATAGCCTTCAATTTTGAGTTCATATTGTCATTAAATGGGGTCATAACGTGCCAATCTCGTGTTGGACTAGAATGACGAATACAGGTAGATAGTGGTTCGATTCCAGTCGGGTGTATTGTGGGTGGTTTTTCCTTAACGGCCCTCCTTCCACGCCACTGCGGGTGCATTTCCTATAAATTAAGACTTCCTAATCCCTAACTCATTAGTGTAATTAGTACATGGGCTAGACGTATAACCCTAAAGGGTAGTAACACGTGGAACTTGTTTGATTAATTTAAACGACGCCTTGTCTTGGTAATGAGTGTCCAATCATCTATCGGATATATCTTTTACTTATTTACATTCTTGCTTGTATGTACAAATATCACCTTTATTGGAATCTACTCATAGTAAATAACTGACACACTTCATTGGCTGAACGATCTAAGGCTTCACTCTCTCGTTAGACTGACCTGCTGATGACGGAGAGATCTGGGCTCAAATCCCTTTCGGGTCTATTGAAGGCGTTTTATCATAAATGGTTTCCAACCCTCCTTCCATGAAAATGCGTGTAGACTATCTCTAAAACGCGTCTTTTCTCATCCCTACCCCATTAGAGTAGTAACTAAAAGAATGTATGAGTACAACCTGAACAGGTAGTACAGTAAGGCGCGGTGATGAGAAAAAAACTCAATCTCTCAACATAAAGATGAAATTATGTCCGTCCGGAAAATAAAATCTACTTCCAGAAGAGTTGAAAAACGGAAATTTGGCAGGAACGTATAGGGATTTCTCCATCTGTGCCGAGATAATGTGAGATATTAGCTCTCACAAGGTCACTGTGATCTAAGCATGGTTGTGCCACATCAATTGCTATTTTCCTCTTATCCTTGATTGCATGCTTTACTCCTCGCCTAATTGATTATCATTTCTTCTATTTGTTTCGAGCCTCTTGTATGCGCCTGCGCAACTATTTCCCCTGCATTGTATGCGCTGTGAATTTTTGTCAAGAAATTTTTGATTGGTCCCTCGGGTGCCTTAAGTCAATGTGTAATGCAAGCTTTTTCTTTTAAAAAAAAAGTATGTTCCTCACTAAGTTTGGGTCAAATTGATCGGATTTGTAGGGTACATGCCTATGCACACTTATTTGATTGGATAGAGAATGTATTTTAATATCAGGGCCCCGCTTTGTGCTTTTGACTAAAATAATAATAATAATAATAATAATATTTAGCACCGCGTCTTACTATACGTTCGGGCTATACGTTTTAAGTACTAATTACGCTAATGGATTAGGAATTAGGAAGGTTGAATTAGAGGAAGTGAACCCGCATTTGCGTGGAGGGAGAGTGGAAAACCATTTAGGAAAAACCACCCCCAGTTCACCCGACCGAGATTCGAACCTCTATCTCCCCGTCCTCAGCAGTCGAGCTTAACACGACAAGTGCGTTAGCCAACTACACCACTGAGGCGGGTTTGACTAAAATGGTATGGGCCTTGGAGTGGCTTAGAAATGTGTGTAACTCACGATTTCTTCTCATGATTGGTCAAATTTTATATAAATATCGATATAAAATAGGATTATTTAATGCATATGGTTTGTAATATTCATTTTTGGGCCTTAAAAAAGTATAAATATTATATAAATTTTGATATAAAATAGGATTCTGGATTTTGATAATCATCCAACCATATAAGTGTGCATAGACCTAGGCCCTACAGATCCAAGAAATTTGATCCAAACTTGGGTAGAAACATCTAATTTTTTTATACCACGTGGACACCGAAGCGGGTAAGAGATTATTAATACTAGATAAAAAAACATTTTTCTAGATTAATATTTAGATACCGATACTTATTGTTATCGATAATTTTCTTTCGATAATAGAACTGTATCTATATTTTTGACAGATATTTTTAATGAGTACAGTATTGATACATTTGTGTCGATACCACCTTCCTAGGCCTGATCCTAACGTGTTAGTTTGGTCAAATAGAGACTGTGGGGACGGGAACAGTTTATTGGTACACTCCCAACAATGACGTGTTATGCAGCACACTGCCACCAACATTATTTCCTAAATTAAATAAAAGAGTATTATGACTTGTGTATGTACTTTAAAATGTATTGACCTGAAAAAAAGAATCTTACCAGTTAAATAAGATTGCAAATTAATTTTCTAGTATGCAGTGCAATCTTTAAAGAGAATGAATACTTCATGTTTAAGAAAATATTTTAGACAAGGCTGCACTCTAGTATACAATTAGTAAGTTAAGAGGATTCCATCCTGCTGCCCTCTACCAGAAGTGTGACAAAGTTTTTACGTTAAACATTCCTTCTGTTAAACCTCAAGTCGGCCATTTGTGGATACAATTACAGTTTTTGTGGATATAATTCCAGTGGGTACAATTCCAATTTTTCGCAAAAGCAGTTTTTTACAAAACTATTGGAATGGATACCATTCCGAGTGGATAAAATTCCAGTTTTTGTGGATATAATTCCAGTGGATACCATTCCAATTTTTCACAAAAGCAGTTTTTTACAAAACTATTGGAATGGATACCATTCCGAGTGGATACAATTCAAGATTTTGTGGATATAATTCCAGTGGATACAATTCCAATTTTTTACAAAAGCAGTTTTTTACAAAACTATTGGAATGGGAAAACCATTCCGAGTGGATATAATTCCAGTGGATACAATTCCAATTTTTCACAAAAGCAGTTTTTTACAAAACTATTGGAATGGATACCATTCCAAGTGGATACAATTCAGTCCCCTCATCCCAGTCACCCCATTGCTATAAGCCGGCAAAGTTCTAATCTACAATATCGCCCACTACCTTGAGCTCACACAAGAAATTAACTTCCAAGAATGTACACCACTGATATTATGATATATTCTGACTGCTAGTGATTAAATTAATTTGACATGACACGTTAATATACCAACCATTTGGGGCCTGTTTATATTAAAATTACTGCATAAAGTCATTACTTTTGTCAGAATTTGTTCACCTCGATATAATAGTATTTATGTGTTGTGTTGTATACATTTAAAAATAACTTATATAGTTTGACACTGTAGATCAATAAGTAACATGTCGGCTTTCTGATATAATCGTCCTGGGAATGACTCCTAACATAGCCGGAAAATTATTGATTGATGAAATCTGTGTTTCCCTTTCAGAGTGAATAAATTGACGGGCAGGGCCTCTAAGTTAGTTGATAAGGCGTGTAACCCACCTCGGTGGCCGCACGGTATAACGTGCTTGTCTCGTGTTAGGCTAAACTGCCTAGAACGTGGAGATCAAGGCTCAACCCCTGTTTGGGTGCACTGAGGGTGGTTTTTACTACATGGTTCCCCATTCCCCCACCAAAAGCATACACTTAATGTAAAATTAAAACATACCACATCCCCAAACCCATCAACGTAATTTTACATAGCCCCACAACCCCAACTGGTTAAGAAAATTTTTTTGCTGATAATAATTTCAATTTCCCAAATTTTAATTTTCCCTTTTTTAAGTGCGGCCAACAGTCCCCTAAGACCTATAACAGGCCAGCACTTTAAAAGTACACACGTAAAAACCTTACAATACATATATTTAAAACACGAAAAAATGATAGACAAAAAATGGCTAAGTAAGGGTTTTATACTACGAATAGTTACGAAAAAAAAAGTAATTAATAATGTTAAGAATAAAGAATAGGAATTTAAAGACAAAAAAGTAAAGAGTGGGTTTAAAAACATAACAATTTGCAAAAAAGTATCCGAATATTGTAAATTTAAATATTATAGGGAGAACCTCAAAAAGATAAATTATTGAAATGGGATTTCCTTTTAAAAAACTCTTTTAGTTTTTTGCTTTTTTTTTATGGGAGAAGTCGAATCCGACAAATCTAGAATTTTGGGGTTATGGATACAACGACTTAGATAAGAGCTAAGAGCTATTGAGAAAAAATAATTTTGGGTTAAAGAGAAGCCCGA